>CANTUZ010000026.1:15299150-16513316 GCA_947846985.1 Fratercula arctica
GACCTTCCCCTCACAGCGTTGAATGATAAGGCAAACTGCACAAATGACTCAGATTAAATTTTGGCTTTGGCAGCCATGGCAAGATGTAGCACTGGATTTTGCTGCTCCATGGGTTGCCCTACAGGACTATTACACAGAGTGCTTCACTGGGGACAGAATTAGACAAGAGTGGGGAAACCTGTGCAACCCCTGTACTCTCTCCCTTCTTCTCATCTGCTTTGACACTCCTCTGAGCATGAAAATGTGGCCTGTTCAGGGTCTTTACGCCACACTGCTAGCTTTGATCACTACTGCAAAGAATTAAAAGGACACTCTGTTCTTGTGTGGCCTCTTTCATAGAATTGGGTGTTTCAGGCCCATGTATTATCTATGGACTTCTGACCAATTTTTTCTGTCCTGCAAAAAGACTGAAAAGTAAGGTTTGGGACTTTATTTTGTTGATGTATCTGTACTCAAGGATAGTTCTCTCTCTGCATGGCTGTAGCACAAGGAGACAAAATGTGATAATGAGGTATTAAAAATGGATTGTTACCTTCTCGAGTAAGGTTGGTGCCGTTTGCTGCGGTAGTGTGGAGTGGTTTTTGTTAACCTAGTGTTTGAACCAAGAACTGAATTACATAGCAGGCTTTGACAGCTGTGGCACTGTTACACAGAAACTGACAATTACTGTTCTTAGCAGGCAAGCAAGTTTGTAGCCATTGCAGGAGTAATGGACAATAACCCCATCGCATATAAGTACTGTGCTATCAAGTGATGCTGAAATTATTTGCCATTGATATTGTTGAGATATCTGCAGTATCAGTCATGTGCCTTATCTTGCAATTCTTGCCTTGGCTTGATCCAGCACTGACTTACACTGCCTGTCCCCGCGGTGCCCCTGTTTTCAGGCTCCTGCATTGCTTCTTCTGGGGCAGGACGTTGCTGTGTGCACACTCTTTCTTCTTGGGGAGCGTGGAGAGGGAAAGGGATGGAGATGGGCAGCTCTCCTACTTGCTGTGCTCCAGCAGGCAGCATGCCTTTCATTCCCTTGCAGCCAGGCCAAGCTGCTGCCCATGTGGTGCCACCGGGGGTCTGTGGGGAAGGATGCTGGCATTGTCAATGCTGCTTTTTTCATCCTTTACAATTGAGTAAAGCATCCCAGAAAAATAGGTCTCAGGCCTGAGACATTGTAATGGCTGAGTAACAGAGAGCAAGGAGGTAGAGTGAAACATCTCTGCCTTCCACCACAGCCCCCTGGAAACCTCACTGACCCTTGTCCAACAAGCTTAATATGATACTTGGCAATATCGTGAGACTTTATTTGTTATCATTACTACTGGGAATTCAAATGGCAGTGCCCCTATCTACTCTGAAGAAATGCCGTATTGTTTTGTTATGCAAAGGTCATTGAAATAAGCTGCGGCATCCAGCTGAAACTTTCCTTTTACTTTATTCCCTGTATTTGGAAGAGGCTCCTGGGACAGAAAAGCTTCCTGGGAACTGGACACTGCTGTATGAGTGGAAACTTTTGAAAAAAATGAAATTGCCTATAATGGTTTGTGGTTGCCTCCATTACCAGGTTGCAGTGAATGAGTAAATCAAGTTAAACTGCAGAGATATTTCCAGACCCCTTTGTCAATGATTTTTCCCACCTGAGGGAAACCAGGCTGCCACATTCAAGAGCTGAATTTTCACATGGCAGAGTCATGACACTGGAGCCACAGTTCTGGAGTCAGGGCGATATTTTTGCCTGCAATGGGGTCAAGAAAGAAAATATCTTCAAAAATGCCTGGATAGAAACTTTAGAAGTGCTGTGCTTTGGCCTTCTGCCACTCCTTTTGAAGTCAGGGACTTCTCCCATTGTGTTAGATTTTAACAGAGTCAGAACAATGTTGAACTCCTTTAGAAAAATCCCACCCGCTATTTTCGGTGCATGGTTTTATCAAGCCAGAAGATTTTGGTGCTAGAAAGCATTGTGGGATTTTGTAACGCCCAGAGGTGGACTCCCTTATGCCTTCATGTTAGCCTTACCCCTTCAGGGTGTCTTTGAGTCTCTTCCTCACGCTGTAAAAGTAGTGCTGCAGCTGATCCCCGGTGTTGCCTGCTTCTCATCCCACCATGGCAAAATGTGAGGAGGCGCATGTTAGGGACGTGGCTTGGTGGTGGATTTGGCAGTGCTAGGTTAACAGTCGGACTCAGTGATCTTAAAAGTCCTTTCCATCCTAAACTATTCTACCATTCTGTGATTCTAGAAGCAGCCCTACTTCCAGCAGCTGCACTGGTGTAGGTCTACTAGGATGGGTGGCAGTGTGTCCTGTGGGATGGTCCCTTCCTTCTATGCTGTCTTCCTTCTCTTTTCTGATGTGTACCACTATAGTTCCAGCTGCTCGCGGTTCTGTGCATGAGCTTTTCCAGGAAGGTTAGTCATGTAGTGCTGGCTTCTGTCCTCACGTCTCTGTTTCTAAGGACCAAGTTGCTCTGTTTGCTCCTCTTATGTGACACAGCGCAGCATCTGGCCTTAGCTCACTACGGACAAGTTTTCTTTTGTTACAGCAAATATGGGGTCGTGTTTAAGGAATTCAGATATCACACCTCCAGCTAAAGTTGCCTACCAAGCTTTATAAAGCCTTTAAACTGAATTGGGTTTTCTTAAGTCTCATTGGTTTACTACTCAAAGTTCAGTCCTGGAATAACTAAACAAATGAAACGCTTGGTATTGAGATATGTCTCTATTCTGGTCTCTGTTGTGACTGCTATCTATTGAGGCATTAAGTTTTGCTCTGCTCAAGTTATTTTATTTATATAATTTTAATTTATTTTACTTCGGTATTCTACAGCTACTTCCTAAGGGATTTGTGCCTGGAAAAATTAGAAGAATGAGCCATGTAAGTCCATGAGAGAGGTTATAAAATAAACATTATACCATGTGTGGGGTAATATTTTTTACTGCAAGTGGCTGCTCTCACTTTCTGGCATTCATACACACGGCCATCTGTTTGAAGGCTGTTTGAAGTGGCTGTATTCCAGCATTTATGTAACTTGCCTGTAGAAAGGAAATGACATCATTGAGTTTCCTGAAGAATATTACCAATGCCAGAACTGAGCAAATAAAATCTACAATAAACAGAATATGGATTTTTAAACGTTTTTCCCTTTTACAGTAGACCACCTCTCCATGCTGGTCTGACTACCCCTTCAAAGCAATGGCAAGCCCAGGAAATCCCCTTAATTTCACACGCGTTTTCACACACGGTGCTAGCAGTGGACTGCAAGCCCCCGTACCCTACATGTTTGCTGAAATGAGATCCGGTGAGACAGGGCTGAACTAGTACACAGGCAAAGCCTTATAACGTGCCTTCATTGAAAGATATAGGCATAAACTAACAACAGCAACTTCATTATTAGACTGGGTGAAGTTTCAGCGCTTTCAAGTGACCATGAAAGAGCAGCAGCTCTTTGTCATGCCTGAAAAAAACATGCAGCTCCATTAATGTAAGCTAAGCAGTTTAATACAAAGCCATATTAGGGTTTAAACTGAAAAGAAAGTTTGTGTTATTAGAGTCTGCATAAGGGCTGTGTACGTTCGGAGACATTTGTTTTAAATCTTCACCAAGCTATAAAGGTTCTCAGCTGGTGATTTTAACTGAGCCATGTTGAGTTACATCACATGGGGGCTTCCTCCTACTCTGTCCTGCCAGGAACTTTTCAAACTTTTGTCTCGGCTGATAATTCCTGTTTTACTCCTGCTTTGTCTGCAGAAGTAAGTTGTCAAGTGAATTAAGGACTACTGGATCACCTAGCTAGCAGCCCAAATAAAGTAGGAAGTTCATTTACTTGTTATAGTGAGTTTTGGTTGGAGTTTGGATTTTATTTTCTTTGTGCAAAATAGGCACGCCATACTCCCAAAAGGCCAACTTTGACCAGCAGAAGTTTGGTCGTACTGCTGCAGATATCATTTCAAATCACTTTTACGGTTTGGAGGTACTTCATGTTTAACACTAATATGAACTAATGACAAACAAATTTCAATTTCCAAAAGTTATGTTATTTCCTACGCTTGACTGTTGTTTATAAAAGTGCTTATTTGATACTATTCAGTCTGTCCCATAAACTACAGTGTAGCCAGACTTTAATCTGTGACTAGTTTATTAAACAGATTTGGGCTGCCTGTGTTTCACATTCCTATACTTTTGAAAGTTTTTCATAACAGAGTCGTTATTCCTGTCAAAAGGAAATGGAAATGAGGAGAAAGGTTAGCTAATGGTGACCATTAATAATTTATGGAATTCATATATCTGCTAGTTTGTGTTTATGGCTGGCCTTGGATATTCTCCAGAATATGTTGAAATCCGAGAAGCTATCCCCATCCATTTTAAAACAGTACCAAACTGTACAAAAAAATATTGCTAACCTTTGTGCCTCCATAAAGAAATTAAATCTACTTAATATCAAGGTAGGGATACCTGCTAGCTGGGAGATGTTGGCTAACAATATATTATCATAGGAGAGTCTAATATAGTCACAGAAATGAGAAACAAAGCAGTTTATTTCTATTTGATTAATGGAACAGATTTTCCAGGCTTAGTCAATAAAAGCTGATGATTAAATGCCAAATTTAATGACTTTTTTTTTTTTTTTTTTATGGATCAGCTCACAGCAGGAGTTGAGACCTTTGTCTATTTGAGTATTTATAAATGAAGTTAAACATGTCAATGACTTCCTCAATGTAGATATTTGTCTAAATTAAATTAGATTAACTGAACATTACTAGCCATGGAATCGCTAATGGTTTAAGCAGCACTTAAACCAGTGTATTAGAAAGGAATAGTTTTAAATCCATCAGTTAGAACTAATACAATCCTTGTTATCGATACAGGCTGTGGGATGATGTGATAGAGAGCAGCCCTGCAGAAAAGGACTTGGGGGTACTGGTGGATGAGCCAGCTCATCTGGATGTCCCATCTTTGGACATCTGGATGTCCAAAGCTGGACATGAGCCAACAATGTGCACTTGCAGCCCAGAAGGCCAATCACATCCTGGACTGCATGAAAAGAAGTATGGCCAGCAGATCCAGAGAGGTGATTCTCCCCCTCTACTCTGCTCTGGTGAGACCCCACCTGGAGCACTGTGTCCAGCTCTGGAGTCCTCAGTACAAGAAGGACATGGACCTGTTGGAACAGGTCCAGAGGAGGGACATAAAGATGATCTGAGAGCTGGAGCACCTCTCCTATGAGGACAGGCTGAGAGAGTTGGGGTTGTTCAGCCTGGAGAAGAGAAGACTCCGGGGAGACCTTATAGCGGCCTTCCAGTAGCTGAAGGGGCCTACAGGAAAGACGGGGAGGGGCTGTTTGCAAGGGCATGTAGCGATAGGACGAGGGGCAATGGTTTTAAACTAGAGCAGGGTAGGTTTAGATTAGACATTAGGGAGAAGTTCTTTACAATGAGGGTGGTGAGACACTGGCGCAGGTTGCCCAGAGAGGTGGTGGAGGCCCCATCCCTGGAGACATTCAAGGCCAGGCGTGATGAGGCTCTGAGCAACCTGATCCAGTTAAAGATGTCCCTGCTGACTGCAGGGAGATTGGACTAGATGACCTTTAAAGGTCCCTTCCAACCCAACACATTCTATTTTCTGTTTCTATTTTCTAATATGAAAAATATAGTGATTATTACGGTGAATTTACTCTTATGGATTCTTAGCATGGGAGTACTGCAGTAAAATTAGCATTCCTTGCACATTTTAATTGTATTCCTATAAACTAGCAGTAAGCCTCCTGAATCATCAAGTCTCCTAAACCCCCTGATTTTTAAGAGTGATCATATTATAGTCTTCAGGTAGTGTCTGAAAACATGAACTCCGGTTTGACCAAATCCCCAGAAATGAATGGCTGGCTGAATATAAGTCTTTGCATTTACTCCCATTTATAAATACCTGTGGGGTAGTCTAGTGAGTCTGAAAAAGCCAGACATGAACAATGGAATAAGAAATAAAAAGTCTTTCAAAGACACCTGTTCAAAGGATTATAATCTGTGTCAGACAGGTACACTTTAATTCCTATTTTCAGATTCTCCGAAAGCTCTCTGTATGTTCAGTATGGAGGTCAGATATGGGTTTCAATTTTAGGAGGAGGCATATGAAGAATTCAGATTCTGTCTTTGGTCCCTACAGGTGCACTGGCTGTGTTTACATCAATCATGTAATATTGCAGTTGCTGTGCGATGCAGAGCACCAGTTTTACCCCTGATTACATGGAGACTGGATCAAGCTGTGACAGCCAGCGAAAAACCAAGGAAGTGTGCCAGCAAAGGATGACCCCTTCACATTGTGTTTTTTTTTTTTCAAATCAAGAAGTTTCATATCTGGTCAAAACAGAATATGGATTTTCAAGAAAAAAATGTGCTGTTTTTTCATCTACAGCAAAGAAAAAAAGATGTGAGCAGCACAGAGTGGATGGAGCTTTTCAAAAACCTATATAAATGGTTGTCATAGCTGCTTGTGCTGTGTGTTGCTGTGACATGCTGACAGACATATTTGTTACAGCGTAGGACACTTCCAACTTCAAAGTTAGCCTTATATGACCCCCTTCTTCTTAACGTAGTTTTTACAATCAAAGCATCAACAAAGAAATGCACCTAAGAAAAGCAAAGAACTGTTGTCATTGTAACTGTGCAAGCACTGAAGTAACATCAAGGCAGGATCCAGCCGGCCCCTATTTGTACATATCTGGAGAGCACTCCAGTTCTTTATTACTCCTCTGCTCCACACTGGGGGCAATAGAAGCTTGGAGACTAGTAGGCCCAGCGAATGGGATTATCTCGTCTCTGTTATCACTGTAGGTAAGGACGATCTCCACAAAGTCCCAGGTATTTATACAGCTGTGTTTAAAGTAGTGAGAACTAGAGGGAAAATAGACTGCCTTGCTTTTCTACCTAATGTACACAAGTTTTTAGCCAGTCAATTTTTCTTAAAAATCCGTATCCTTCTCTGAAGTGAGTAATTTCTGCTTAGCCAACAGAGATTTGCAGTCATTAATTTTAGTTGTGTCTCTGATTTTCAAGTGCTCTATGTACTTGTTATTTTTGTGGAACAACATGGGCAATTCCAGCTTAAAATGGTGGAACCCACTGGGTCCCAGCAGGTCCTAAATATCAGTGCATCTGCTTCTGTAGGTTTTGGCTATTTTTTTTTCATTTTTGCTCAATAACAGCAATAAAAAATACCCTGCAGAATTCCCTGAAGTCTAAAGCATATAAACCATGAAGAGGTCGATCAGCATTTCTTGTCCTTAGGAAATTACAGTAATTAAAACCCCCAAGTTTATTGGAAATGGTGATGTTCTCTTCAGAAGGGAAATTTCTGAGTTTTATAATTATGGCTTTAAATATGGCTTTATTCACCCTAAATCCTCAGCATGGATATATTTCAGCCATGAAAATCTATCCCACAGGAAGAAACCTTAGTCCTAGTAGCGTCAGAGGAGTACTGGTAGAACTCTCTGCCTAAAAGAGTAGAATAAAATATGACTGTCTAGTAGAAAAAATGAAATGAAAATGTGAATGCAAAACATGGTGTGTGACTTCATTTCCAAGCAGTCTCAGCTGCGTTTCTGCAGTGTTTATACAATTTAAAGTTTTCTGTAATGATATTTGTGGTATGGAGGATTTAGTATTGTGAAATTTTGTTTCATTTAAGCATGGGATGAAACCCCAAATGCTGAAACTGACAGTGAAGGAAAAAGGGCTCTAGACTTCTGTACCGCTCCCAGTGGTGTGCAGGTGAGCACAGTGGAAGCCTAAATCTCTTGCCTTGGTGATCTGCAACACAGGCCGGGTGGGGAAAACAGCGTTATGGAAGGGCGTTTGTGTTTGAAGGCCTCAGCTTCCTAAATGCACAGATCCCTTCCTTGCTCATCTTGTTTGGCTACTCTGGGATGGGACTGCTGTTGCCACGGTCCTGCCTGCCGCACCATCCCCTCAGCTCCCAGCCTGCCCTTCCTCGACAAGCAGCCTGTCCGGGCTGCTCCCGGAGAAGCAGGGAACTTGGTAATTCGGCAGCTCCAAGGCCCTGGCAAGTGCCTCACTGGGTGTTTGCAGAGTGGGCAGGTGAGCTGTAAGGAGTTGGGACATGCTCTAGTGTCTGTCCCATGGGAAGGAATCTCTTAGATTCTTGTTTGGGTTCCCTTGGAAGAGGAATCAAACTGGTTTTGTGAAATTTTTCATAGAATCATAGAATCATTTACGTTGCAAACACTTAAGACACTTAAGAATGTCAAATCCAACTCTTAACCTAGCACTGCCAAGTCTGCCAATAAACCATGGCCCTAAGCATGACATCTACATGTCTTTTAATTTCCTCCAGGGATGGTGACTCAACCACTTCCCTGGGCAGCCTGTTCCACTGGTTGAGAACTCTTTCAGGGAAGAAATATTTCCTGATATCCAATCTAAACCTCCCCTGGAGCAACTTGAGGTCATTTTGTCTTGTCCTATCACTTGTTATTTGGTAAAAGAGACTGACCCTCTTACCTTGCTACAACGTCCTTTGAGGTAGTTGGAGAGAGCGATAAGGTCTCCTCAGCCTCCTTTTCTCCAGGCTAAACAACACCAGTTCCCTCAGCTTCTTCTCGTAAGACTTGTGCTCTAGACCCTTCATCAGCTTTGTCTCCAGACCCGCTCCAGCACCTCAATGTCTTTCTTGTAATGAGGGGTCCAAAAGTGAACACCGTATTTGAGGTGTGGTCTCACCAGGGCTGAGTACAGGTGGGCGATCACTTCCCTAGTCCTATTAGACACACTATTTCTGATACAAGCCAGGATGCTGTTGGCCTTCTTGGCCACCTGGGCACACTGCTGGATCATATTAAGCCAGACACCCCCAGGTCCTTTTCTGCCAGGCAGCTCTCCAGCCACTTATCCCCAAACTTGTAGTGTTGCAAGGGGTTGTTGTGACCCAAGTGCAGGACCAGGCATGTGGCTTTGTTGAACCTCATACCATTGTCCTCAGCCCATCGATCCAGCCTGTCCAGATCCCTCTGCAGAGCCATCCAACCCTCAAGCAGATCAACACTCCTGCCCAACCTGGTGTCATTTGCATCTTACTGAGGCCGCACTCCATGCCTTCATCTAGATCATTGATAAAGGTATTAAACACAGCCGTCCCCCAGACCGAACCCTGGGGAACACCACTTGTGGCCAGCCGCCAACTATATTTAACTCCATTCACCACAACTCTTTAGGCCAAACCATCCAAACAGTTTTTCACTCAGCGAAGAGTACACCCATCCAAGCCATGAGCGGCCAGTTTCTCCAGGCAAATGCTGTGGCAAAGAGTGTCAGTGGCTTTACTGAAATCCACGGCCTTTCCCTCGTCCACTAAGTGTGTCACCTTGTCATAGAAGAAGATCAGGTTAGTCAAGCTGGACCTGCCTTTCACAAACCCGTGCTGACTGGGCCTGATTGCCTGGTTGTCCTGTTCGTACAATTTTGATATCAGAAAAACAATTGTGTTGTAACTAGAAAAATAAAATAATTAAGATTTTTCTTATCTTCCCTGTATTTGTTTTCCTTTTTAAATGACTATTTAGATAAAAGCAGGAAGAACAAGTGGTAAATATAAGTAATGAAAACAGCAACAAATGAAAAATTCTGCTGAATTTCTGGGTTCATTGGGGTTGTCCAGGAACAACATCCAGAAAGTATTTTTAAACACTTTTGGAGAACTTTAAGTAATTTTCTTCAAGTAGAGTTTCTCTGAAAACAGTGTAGACAGCGAGTGACACATGCTTACTCTACAGAACAGTTCCTGACTTTACTGAATATCTGCTCACTTTGGCAACATGTTTTGCACTGTCAGCCTTTCAAAAGCAGCAGCACTGGCTTCCCCTTTATGTGTGATCTGATGTTCTCAGAGCATGGTTTCAAATTTAACAGGCATGTGTTTTATGAATTGCTTTATGAATTAAGTGTATTTGAATCTGGCAAAGCACAAACAGCTAGGTGTGGAACTGCACCTTGCTGTATTTCTTAGAGGTGTGAAGAAGTATTTCACAGAGCTTTCTTCTGCATTCTCCAAAACACAGAACTTGGTCTACGAACAGATGGAGTTGGGAAAGCATTTGTGTGATGCCAAAACTTACTGACAATTCTTATTCAGCAGCTTGAACACTGCTTACAGAGTTGAAATATCCTTTACGCTAACACCACAGTTCTCTAAGTAGCTTTCTATTATGCTAGTGTTGATTTAATCCATTCCTGCCCCATCCGCAGCCTATGCTCAAGCCCACTTTGGGCTGTCATTTTGATAAATCGGACTGAAGACTGCATACAGCTGGAAAAAAATACACCCCAGACATTAGGGGAACACAATGTGGGGGTTGTGTGTGTGTGTGTTTTCATCAGGACCTACTGAAAAGAGTTACACAGATGTTTGTAAGCAAAAAGGTGGCAGAGACTGCCATGGCCCAAGACTTCTGACACATTAAACTTCATATAAATTGACGGTGAAAATTGTCCTCTAATATGTCTAAGGCAAAAGTAGCAGCCTTATTGGGATTCAAATCACATTTACACATCTCAAATAGCATTTATATGCCCCTAGAGGAAGACTGATTGTCACCTCTGTAAGTGTCAGGGTGTTCGGGCGAGCAGCGCGGCTCTGTGTTCCTGCCGCCCCCAGCCCCGGCAGCGCAGCCCAGAAGGGTATTTATTCTTCTGTAGGCTTCAAAAACAGGAAGTGACATTTCAAGTAATTGGAGATTTACTGTGAGCCTGTGGCTGGTCCCTCTACATTGTCCTCACTTTCCTGTTTGAGCTCGGAGGAAGTGGCCAGAGGGATGGGGGAAGGGAGATCTCCCTGTGATGCTTCTCCAACTGCAGCCTACATTACTTAAGGAAAGAGTGACGAAAAGATATTCAAACCCTTGCCAAAGGCTCACAAGAAATATTTGACATCTAACCTATAACAACAAGCAGGAGTTAAAGGTTAAATCACACACTACCCAAGCGTTTGGGAAAAGGATATGTTTATATCATCAACTTCTGTCGAGTTGTAAAAGAACAGGGTATGACAGCGAAACGGGCTCTAAACTATTAGGAAAATACACTGTGGCTGAGGGCAACTATCTGTGAACATGAAAAGTGGCAATTGGTTTTATATACTTATATTTTCGTATCCAAATGCCCGTTTCAACTCTATCACCATTCAGATGGTTAAATGGGGAATGCACACGGTGGACACCACTGGCTACTTTTTTTGCCTCTGTGCATGTACACATGAATTATTACACAAATACTCTAATTTTCCATGTAGCATCATTTCTTGTGAGGAACTGTCACTTAGGAATTAGACAATTAGCATCGTCCATTGCTCTCATGTAATTTATGGAGCTAGAGAATACAAACTAGCAATGTGTTTTCTAAGATAATGTAATGCTATTCTGCAAACCAAATAAAGGAAACACTAACTTTGTTGCTAAGTGCCAAAACACTGCAGAGGCTACTTCAGTCTATATATTGCCAATACTTCAGTAGTTGTACTTCATGAAAAGTGATTCTGCTGGCTGTTGCTTCTTCAGTCTGATGAAAAAGCAGCTCAATTTGGGAGGATTTGCTCCATGAACTTGAATAAGCTTCTTTCTCATTTAATTTCTAGTCATACTCAGTGGGAATTTACTGGATGAAGACTGATCGTCAAGAGAGAAAATCAGTCTTATCCTGAGGTAATCAATATAATTTGTATGCGGTTACAGTTTTCCGTTGGTGTATGTAACACAGCCATTAGCTAGCTGGGATCTATCTCATCTAGCTTTAGCAGTTTAGAACAGGTACTCAGAATGAGTTGTTTTCTTCACCAACACTGTAGAGGCACCGGAACTGTTAGAATAAAATTCACCTTACAAGGCTTTTTAGATGGATAGATCACTGATCTATCCTCTATTCTCTGCCTCTATTCTGCTCTCATGAGATCCCACCTGGAGTACTGTGTCCAGCTCTGGAGTCCTCAGTACAAGAAGGACATGGACCTGTTGGAACAGGTCCAGAGGAGGGACATAAAGATGATCAGAGGGCTGGAGCACCTCTCCTATGAGGACAGGTTGAGAGAGTTGGGGTTGTTCAGCCTGGAGAAGAGAAGGCTCCAGGGAGACCTTATAGCTCCTTCCAGTACCTGAAGGGGGCCTACAGGAAAGCTGAAGAGGGATTTTTTACAAGGGCATGTAGTAGTAGGACAAGGAGTAATGGCTTCAAACTGGAAAAGGGCAGACTTAGATTATATATAAGGAAGAAATTTTTCACAATGAGGGTGGTGAAACACTGGGACAGGTTGCCCAGGGAAGTTGTGGATGCCCCATCCCTAGAAGTGTTGAAGGCCAAGTTGGATGAGGCTTTGAGCAACCTAGCCTAGTGGGAAGTGTCCCTGCCCATGGCAGGCGGGTTGGAACTAGATGGTCTTTAAGGTTCTTTCTAGTCTAAACCATTCTATGATTCTATGATTATAAGGGAAGCTATATAAATGATACTAAATTTCAAATTTTTAGATGGCTAGTGTTAAGTAAGTAGAATCTTTCTGTAAGAACTGAATTTCCTATATTTTACACAAATAAAATTAAGTATAACTTTGGGAAAAGAATTAAAGGCCAGTGTTAATCCTCTGTGAATGTGTCCCATTCATTAAGAAAAAAATGCAGCAGTGCATAATCATTCATAGTACTCAGTATTATATGCCAACAAGTTGTAGCATGAGTATAAACATTGTGCTGGCAGGGAAAGAGTGACTTTTGGAAATTTTTCTCTCAGAACAGGCAAAGCTGCCAATAGCAGCTGCAGAAAAAAAAATAAAGTAGAACAATATATCAAATTAGTGTTGCAGCATAGGCTTTCCTATTCATGTTCTGTCAGTCTAGAGGTTATCAACGTTTATTTAGTTGTGTGTATTAGACAATATGCCTTGGAGGCAGACATTGTGCCGGTAGCCCTCATTTATAAAATTAAACAGTCTGGAAGTTATTCTAGGATGCTTGATTATTTTATTTTTAGATAAATCCTTCCTCATTGGTGGTGCTGTGTTCCTTGGTTCACTGTTAAAAATATTTTGGCTTAATGATATCTCTTTCTTGCACTTAAGCAATTGTGATTTGAGTCTCAAAGGTCAGAGGCAAAGGCAGAGGTACCACTGAGTTTAAATACCAGATCCAGACGGTGAAAAGAAGGAATGAGGATGGTTGATCTGATGTCTATACACCATTCTTTCCCTATGTTAATATCTCTTCCCCCTTCTGCCTACCGGGCTGGGTCCTCAGTTATGTGTTTGAGTGCGTGGGTGTCAATGTCACCATGGCACCAATTGTCACCATGAGCTGGAGCCTTCCAAGAGAGCTGGGGAATATGAGTTTTTCAGACTGGCATTTCCATTTTCTTCTCTTATACCTCTTCTGAATTTCTGCCTTGCTCTTTCAGTCTTTTATTTTGCTGTCCCTTCAATGGGAGGACTGGGGTAGGCCCTACACTTCATACTACACTGTTTAAAATTTAGGATATTTGCCCGACAAGAAATCAAAACCTTCCTCCAAGCTGGAGAGAGATGTGAACCTGTTCTTATACACCCTGCGTGCTGCTTTAACCACTGGACTTAGACAGTGTGGGAGAGGGAGAGGAAGACATGGCCAGCTGGCAGGAGGTTCTGAAAGAAAATGTTTTAGCAAATATGCAAAAATCAAAACCAGCAAAATTGTGTATCTGTTATTAGAACAGACCCGTTAGTTACGTAGGCAAGATCTCCATCTTTTTCACTATATTTTTTTGGCTAAAATCACAAACTGATCCTTCAACATCCTTCAACATCCTTCATTCCAGGTGTTAACATTGTAGTTGTGTTTTATTTCCTTTCATCTCTTCATTAGCCCCTTGTGCACCCTCAAACGAAATGGAAGCAGGGTGAGGGTGCATGGCAAGGGAAACTGCTCTCAGCAGACTTGAGTCTATGGAGACAGGCACTTAGTGGCTGAGAGATGTTGTCTGGGCTCAAACTGTTTCTGCATGGGCCATCTCACTTCACTGGTTACTCTGAGTTTTCTTTGCTGTGAGAGTCCTCGACAAATATTTTACAGGACTGAAAAAGGAGCTGGAATCAAATACACCAGTTTTGCCTCTGGATTATGAGGAATTTGTGTCATGTGAAGTGAATAAGCATGAATTGAACTTCATCTTTCAAAGACAGCAATGCTTTGAAATAATCAGTGCTGTAAGACAGGAAAAGAGGCTGTGCAGTGAAGAGAGAGGTCTCCCCAGCCCTTCTCCTTTTCTTTGCAGAGTTCCAAAACCAGTGATCATGGGTTTGTGATCAAGGAACGTGTGTGCCAGTGACCTTCATAGAAACATAATTCTGCCCAACAGCTATAGATCTGGCTGAACATAATCAGTTCGTATATTTTCAGTGGAAATATAAATTCTCATTTTTCAAAGTTCATATAGAGCATACTGTCATAATTTTACTCTATGCTATTAAACAACTGATGATACCACCACATCATCCTCAATTATAATTTTATAATATATTGTTAAATGAAGCTTCAATGCCATCTAAAATACATATTGAGGAAATGATGTGAAATAAACCCCCTATTTTTTTCCCCGAACAATTTCTTTTACAGACTGCTGCTATTACAAAAAAAAAAAAAAAAAAAAAAAAAAAAAAAAAAAAAAAACACTTCAAATTTTTGTATGGCTGCCACTTGAAACTATTTTCTTAACATGCTCCATTTGGAAAAGTGGAGGCGCATGTCTCTGCTTTGAGAGTGCTGTTACAGCCAGTTGCACAAATATTACTCCTTACAATAATATGTTTCAGCTAAAATTTGAAAACCTGGATTACAAAAATCATTACCATATTATTAATAATTTGTTTTCCCCAGAACGATCTGACATACAAATTTTGAGGGTTTTTTTCTTAGCATTGTAGCCTAACCATGCAGTCACTCCTTGTCATTGTGGTATAATTTTAGAATGTCTTACAAGTTCGATTCAAACACTCAGCTTTGATGGGATACAGACATCAACTACTCTGTCCCTTGAACTGTGACCTTAAACAACCAGGCTTTTTCCTTCCCTGTGGGAATCATGTGATTGCACTCTCAGCGGATAATTTTTCCTGGATTCTTTTATGGTATTTCCTACACAGGAAAACCATCCTGTTATCTCATTTTAAAAGATTACTAATGAGCATGTTAGTTGTTGGGGTTTTTTTGTTTTGTTTTGTTTTGTTTTGTTTTTAAATTGTATGCGTCTTCTTCCCTTTCATTGCTTATCTAAAAACACATGCTTTAGAAGAAGTAAGACAGGATCACAGATGTTCTTTTTTCACACAGGACAGAAAATAAGCGGTGGTAAATATGATAAAGCAGCTGTTAATCAAGAAACTTCACTATAATATATATATAAAAAAATAATAGTTAAACAGCAAACTTGGCATTTTGCACCAAACCAGAAATAGGTCACAGTTTAAAGTCATCACAGAAAATGTTCTGTAGTCTCAGGCTGTGAATTCCAACAGGAAACAATTTTCAGGAAGAATTTTTGTTCTTTTTTTTGTGCAGTTCCTCACAAGGACACAGCTAACATGCCTGCATAGGCTCGTAGCTTTATGTTTCTGCAGTTACGTTTTCTTAAAACAATTTAAGCAGGCTTTCCAGGGCTCATGAGTTATGTGAAGTTCTCAGAAACAAAAGCATGATAAACCGAATACTGCTCTCAGTTACTTTGGTTTGTAACTGAAGTAATCCTGAACTTATGCCACTGTATCTGATAAAATAACCTGACTCAGTATCACTCACAGTTGCTGTGCTACAGGAAGCAGGCTGCCTTATTGTAGAATGAAAATCAGTGGCAATGTCAATTTAGATTTTGCCTGAAAAAAACATGGATTTTTTTGTATGCAGAGACATGGTCCATTCATCATACATACAGTGTACTTTTAAATGACATTGCATGTATTTATAAAAAAATGCATCTTCCCTGTGTTGAAAAAAAATCATCTGTATGAATCAAATATTTCTGTATATGAACAACAAAGGTCTCCAATAAATCAAAATTCTGCTTTAAACTAATTTGTAGTTCTGAGAATACATCTTCACTACTCTTTCATTGCTTGCAAAAGTGATTATTAAATGGGTAGTTGCTGACATACATAAGCCAATTCAAACCACTCATTCCTGACTTAGCTTTCAGATTCCAAGAGTGGGAAATTAATGAAAGAAAGTGTTTCTTAAAAGATTTTCCTCTGTGACATCCACAAAAGACTGCTTTCTCCTATATTTTTCCCCTGTGGATTATGATTGCTTAAGTTTCCAGGCATCTGAGTCCAAATCCAAGATCCTAGGGCTCTTTTACAAGTCCTAAACTGAGTGACTTCATATTCTTCTTACATGCCTTTGCAATTCTTTTGCTATAGTCACTCTCTAATTCAGCTCCAGGGAAAATTAGGACAATTTTAAGAATGGTAGTAAATTTACCTCACCAAATCTCAGGGAAGTAATAATACAGGTGGGGTGGGATGGTTTTGCCATTACTGGAAAGGTAACAGGACTCATTGGTAACTTAATATTTTGTTTAACCAAATCTGTTTTTTCCACCTACTAATGACCTGTCCTGAATGATCAGAAGATGAGCACTAGTGAATATTTCTCTTTTAACTCAGGTAATGCAGAGCTTTGTTTTTAGGAGTAAAGGTTCTGAATATGATATAAATCCAATATGCTAGCAGGGTATAAATTTTTTCTTTGTTGTACACCAATTGTTCGCTAAAGCTCCCTTCCATTTCTCAAGATGTGTAACAAGAAACTTCTCAAAAAATAGAGGATTGGTGAAATATACCATGTTTTCGAAGCTAGGACAGAAGGCAAAAAATATTCTTCATTTTTTTAGTGAAGTATACACTTTTTACTGAACTATGGAAACACTGTCTGTCAGAAGGATCTTCCTTTGATACTTATATGAATTTGCCTCTTGACTACTTCCAGCCACAAATCCATAGAAGATTTTGAGTTTCCAACAGAAAACAATAAATGTTTCAAAAATGCTGTTTTTCACAAGCTTGGAGTTCAAGTCATTTTTTCCATGTACTATAACCCTGAACAGATTGCATCTTTCATGATGTACCACGCTCTCACACACAAGTCTCTGACCTTAATGGAAAGTTTTCTGCCCCACCTATTTCACAACATCTTTTGAACAAGCAAAATAAATTGAGTTTCCTCAATCTTTCACCATAATTCCTTGAATCACTATTGCAGGTCTATCTAAAAAATTTCCAAGTTGTCAGCTTCCTTATTATAAGTAAGTGTTGGTACCAGATCTGGTAAGATTATTCCAACAAGAGGCTCTCTAATTTCTGTATGAAATTACTTCCCTACTCCCACCTTCAGGTTTCCTGCTAATGCATCTGAGAATTGCACTTAGCTTCTTGCACAGGCAACATATGTTCGAATATGCTTTTTAGTGTTGCTGCTTTCCAGGATACAATCTTCTACCCTACCAGTGTGCCTTGCAGCCTGTGTTTCTAGGTATGTGACATAGCATTTAGCTGTGTTAAAGTGATGTTGCTGAAATGAATATATCCTAAGAAGTCAACCAGGCCAGCCTATATCAGTTGATCAGCTCACATCTCATCTACCTCTCCCATGAATTATACTGACAACTGCAGTTATTGTTAGGATCCCATTTCCCCTTCACAGATACTTTTTCTGATATATCAGCTACCTGGGGCTTTCATAAGCCAAGATTTTTTCATTCGTTTTGTTATAACATTGTAATACTTTTCTGATGGAACAGTCTTTCCATGAATTTGCCTGTGGTTGATGTTAGCTTGCCAGTTTGCAAGTTTACAAAAATGCAGTTTACAGAGTGTTTAAGATCCTCCTTTGGGAATAAAAATTGTGTCATTTTCACTGGAAGATGAACTAATTACAAATTCAACTTCACTCCAAGCTTAATACAAAAACATTGATGTATAAATCATTCTGTTGGTGTCAATCACAAGTTAACATGCTCAATAGTTTTACCATATTTATAACTATTGGCTAAGATTTTTTGTCTGGTAAGTTCAAGTAATTCCATCCTTTCATCTTTAATTTTAACAGACATGCAGTTTCAGTGATTTCTTTAGCTTCCCCCTTCCTTTATCTGTGTTTTTAACCAATATTATTCTTTCTGGTAGCCCCGTGTTTTCCATACCCACATACATCCTCAGATGTTACAAGTATCTTCAGTCCTCTTTTATAATTACAACTACCTTCAGTAATGGTTGTCAGTTTGGAGCCTTTAGGAAAGCCTTCTTTACCGATTTCCAATTACCTTTCGCATTTTTGCTGGTATCTCAAAGAGAGTTTGAAGGATTTCTGATCAGTATTTGTTCTGGTTGTTAAACCAAACTGTATCAGTCCCAGGATTTCTACTGAACACCTTGTGGTGCAGGACGTATTTTATTCTTTCTTCATTGTTTATAAGCTGCAGAAAAAGGCAAAGAGTGCCTTCCTATAAATACCTTGTAACTGATTACAACTAGAGGAGGGATATTTGGCACGGTGCTGTTAGTGTTGTAGGCCTTATAGATGTTTAATATCTTCTCAAGTAGTCAAAATTCAATTGACATCCAGATGATGAGTTAGGAAAGAATTTCCACCCATATTAGGTTGGCAGAAACCATTGTATTTTTTTGAGGCCTGTAACATTCACCTGGGGAGGAAGAACGTCAGGCAGCAGTATAGGTTAGGGGTGGACCTGCTGTAAAGCAGCTCTGAAGAAAAGGATCTGGGGATCTTGGTAGACAGTAAATTATCCATGACAAGCAATGTGCACTTGTTGCCAAGAAGGCCAATGGAATTCTGGGCTGCATAGGGAAGTGTGTGGCCAGCAGGTCAAGGCAGGTCATTCTCTCCCTCTACTCTGCATTGGTGAGGCCACAACTGGAACAGTGTGTCCAGCTCTGGGCTCCCCAGTTCAAGAGACAGGGAACTACTGGAGAGAGTCCAGCGTAGGGCAACAAAGATGACTGAGGGATTGGAGCATCTCCCTTATGAGGAAAGGCTGAGAGAGCTGGGACTCTTTAGCCTGGAGAAGAGAAGGCTGAGGGGAGACTTTATTAATGTTTACACTATCTAAAGGGTGGGTTTAAGGAGGATGGAGCCAGACTCTTTTCAGTGGTTCCCAGTAACAGGACAAGGGGTAACGGGCACAAGCTGGAACACAGGAAGTTCCGATCAAATATGAGAAAAAACTTCTTTACGGTGAGGGTGACAGAGCACTGGAACAGGCTGCCCAGGGAGGTGGTGGAGTCCCCTTCTCTGGAGACTTTCAAGACCCGCCTGGATGCCGTCCTGAGTAACGTGCTCCAGGCAGTTCTGCTTTAGCAGGGGAGCTGGACTAGATGATCTCTAGAGGTCCCGTCCGACTCTGAAATTCCGTGATTCTGTGATTCCGTGATATGAAGTAGGTGGAGTAGACATTTTGGTGAAGCATGCTCAGTTAATTCAAGAACATGGTTGCTGTAATGCTGGAAAGGCCATGCAGCAGCAGAGGTAATTCCTTCCAGTTCTTTGTACTTAAATATCTCTTTCCATTCCATTTTTGTCTTCAGCTTTGAGAGACCGGATCTTTTAAGGCACCCAGTAGGTCTATTAATCAGAACTGTATTCTATTTCCACATGGAGAAAGCATCAGTATAATTGATTCTACTTGATCTACTTGTACTTTCACAGCACCCAAACCTCCTAAATTGACATTCTGTGGCTGAACACATTTTTTCGAGAATGTTTTAGCGAACAGGGGGACTGCTATTTCTATTTTCTCGGCCTATTCAATAGCCTATTACATTGTCTTAGTATTATCCCATTTTGTGATTTATAATTTAATACATGAATTAGTATATAATCAAGGTCTTGTCTTTCTGAATCTTTTGTAATTCTAAACCATATAATATTCCTGCTGCCTTTCTTAAATAGTCTGTAACCAATGAGTTTAATATCCAGTCATGTGAATCATAGCTCTGCAGTTGAGTAATACCAGCTAGCTCAAATTTCTTTTCCTAAATTTGTATTTCCAATTCCTCTGAATCTCAGAATGGTTGTAGGAAGAAAGGTTGTTTTTCTCATCCCATTTCTTGATGTTCCAATACTTTTACATTTGTTCTTATGTACTTGCAAGTTCTTCTGCACAGACTAGATGTTACTTAGGTTGTACTTTCTTTTTTACAGCGGTGGAAGTACTTCAAAAGCCATCCATTCTACCTTCCTAGAAAAAGTGTCCCTGGTATCTATGGTTTTCCAGAGTATTTTTGCTGAAATAAAGATAGTCCTCCTCATTTATATTACAGGTAGTAATGACCCTGTTGCATGGGCAACTCCAGCAGAGGATTAAACATAGGTAGGGAAGATACCAATGCCTATGCCTAACCTCTGAGTATTTATATTTTCCTTTATGGTTGGCAGTATTCACCTGGTGCAAAGAAAAAGCTTCCCTCCTGGATATGGGCAAGCGGTAAATAAGATTTCCAATTTATGCCTGGAATAGAAGAAAGAAGGACCCCTTGCGAAACCAAAATTTTGTTATAGTAACAAGGAGACAAACATGTCTTAAAATAGCCAGACTGGTGAGCTGGGATTAATAATAGTCTTTTTCCACCTGATTTTCAGAGAAATGCAGTTCAAATGTATCCATCTGGCCTGCTCAGCAATGTTTCAGGTCTTTTGGCTGTTAAACTGATATTTTCAAATGTTGTTCCAAATAAGAACTCAGAGATTAATATTTTTGAATAAACCAGAGTGGGAGAATCTGACTTTGTCGTAGGGCATCGATTGGTGGAGGGCATCGATTGCTGCATTTTCTTTAAAACACCAGCACAGTAAATTTCTTAAAACTAGTAAGTTTTATATTTTTGCTGTAATCAGAAAGTCTAGCTGTGCTTTACACTTCTTACTGATCTAATAAAAAGGCTGTGCTTTTGCAGAGCCATATTGTTCTGTTACTGAGCCAAGACATCGCATATGGGATATGCTATGTACTGAGGAGGTTTAACACTTTGGCAAAGAGGACTTTCCCTCTTCCTACGCATAGGCATGGTCAGTGAAAGCTCTTGGGCTCCTTGATTCCCTCCACAGGCTCATTCCATAGGGGCTACTGTTGAATTCTGAGTTCCTTCTAGATGTGCTAAGAATGTAAATATAAGCAATGCTGCAACAGAACTTAAGTTCCTCATGCAAGCCTACCTGTGAAGGAAACTATCTTTGATTTGATGCATGACAATCATGTATATGTTAAAAATGAAGATACATACAAAGATGAGACTTGGACTCCCCCACAGTAGGGATTCTGAAGCTGGTGGTGAGCAGGAATACTGCATAGACTCTCTGCAGTCCCAGGGAAGCAGAATGTGTGCATATTCATGGCGGGGACAACGACGATGTGTGTTTTGTCTTTTATGGAATGCCATGCAGGAGTTCTCCAAGCACTGCAACTGAAGCAGCCAGGAGCAGCAAAACAAAAATGTCTTTCTGGTGAGCAACACAAACCACATGGGTGATATCTTGTTCACTGCTCCTGCATAAATGGAAAGGGAAAGGAACTAAGTGTGAAACACTCATTCTGTAGAAAAAATGAACACCTTGTGCACAAAACAGCATTTAAGGAAGATATCTATACAATACAAAAATACAACACCCTTCTCTGTGTACACGTTGCTGTATGGAAAGATCTGTTATTTTCAGGAGGAATTTTTTTGGGACGTGTATTTGCCGTGAAGGTGAGAAATGCAGCTCTAATGGATCACATACACAGGATGTTAGTGCAAATACATGATTGGACCTAGTGCTGAGGATCAAAATATCATTTCATTTTGTGCCTGGTGGACCCTAGACATCTGCATAGTTATCAGGAGAGCTAAAGCATTTGTAGATGTGCTTCCTATTTCCTTCTGTCAATGATGAAGATTATTACTTGAAGGAAAAGTTCATGGGAACTCCTAGTAAGGCAGTTCAACAGTGTTTCCTTGGTCTTGGAGGTTATTCTTGAACAGACATGTATTGAAGATCATCCCTTCTTTGTTCTGTGTGTGTACGTGATGTGGCTTTAAAAGCAGGCTTTTCTGCTTTGCTTCCCAAAGTAATAGTATCCTTGCGATACAGACGTGATTGTGGTACATGAGTCCACTCTTTTTAACAAGGCCTCTTTCTTGCAGTTGGAATGCATCATTTTTAGGAAAATACTGATTTTGGATCTACCCTTCAATTTAGTTGAGTAATAGCTACATTTGATCGGAGCTTAATTAAACTGTGATGACTTCATAAATCAAACTGGACTGAGTTGTCCTTCCTATGTGAATGTTATCATGAGCTTGCATGAAATGTCTCTTCCTTGATTTTGTGCTTCATAAAAAATAATAACCTAACTGTAATTACAATAAATAATATTCTTCAATCAAGGATCAGGTTCTGGTTGCCCTACTGTTGCTGAGTGGCATCTTTACAATACAAATTTTGTTGCTAATATTTAAGTAATACAAGTAGAAAAATTGGTCCCAGTTAGACCAAAAGCACTCGTACCTTACATGGACTATAAATACAGAATTTGTATTGCTTTTTGTCCCTTGCTTCTTTTTCCATCCCTGAGAAGAGTCAAACTCCACCTTCTCTACACCTTCCCATTAGAGAGCTGTAGCCAGCATGAAGTGCCAAAATGGGCTTTCTCAAGGCTAGACAAACACATCTCCCTCAGCCTCTCTCTGTATGTCCTGTGTTCTAGGCCCTGACCATTTTGATAGCTGTCGCTCATATTGCTACAAGATGTCAATGTCTGTCTTGTACTGCCTGCAGTTTGGGGCTCCTCAGTACTGCATATGTGGCCTGGATGAGGAGAATAATGACATCCTTGGCCTATTGACTGTCTGCTTGCTCATACAGCCCAGTATGCAGCTAGCCTTCTTTGCTGCAAGGGCACACCACTGACTCATGTTCAGCATTTTGTCCACCACAACGTCCAGGTCCTGCTCTGAGAACCTGTTTTCTGTCCAGTCAGTTCCCAGCCTGTACCATTGTGTAGGCTATTGCATCCTAGATTCAGGACTTTGCATTTCACACTCTTTCTGTTAGCCTCTCTCTCCCACCTGTCAAGGTCACTCTGAATAGCAACCCTTTCCTCCAGTATCTAAAGTGCTCCTCCTAATACCCTATGCATATTGCTGAGAGTGCCCTCTATCCCATTCTCCAGCTCATTAAGAAAAATGCTAAACAGTATCAATCCCTGAGGAACTTGCCTCATAACTGGCCACCAGTTTGCACTGCTGATCACAACCCTAACCATCTGGGCCCAAGCAATGTAGCCATTTGCTCTCTTTACTTTCCACCTATCCAAATGATATCTCAACAGGTCGTGTGCCATTACACAAAGATACGCAGCAACAGCATATTTCAGAAGTCCCTAGCACTCTATTTCTGCACATATATTAGATGTATCGTTCATGAGAATTTTTCCAACTTGATCATTTGCTTTATGCATGACTGTAGTAGAGCACAAGACTATGTTCACTCTCTGGCTTTATCAGATTAGTAGGATAAGTTTGAGTTAATTGTTTATTCTCAATTTTTCAGTCAATGCCTTTGATCACTGCCTCAGTTGCTGGCAGCTCACCTAAGGCATAGTAAGAGCTGAAATCAAATTTTTCAGTGATGGATTGAAATGTGGTCTCTGTGAGATGGCCCAAACATAAAAGCCAGAATGTGATTCTAACAGTTGATGGTTCTGTCCTGAAAAGAGAGAGCATCACTGAGGACTTGGTGAGACTGAGCTTGGAATCCCCAGTCTTTGGTGAGGATTGCAAAAGCATCCTCAGCGTTGCCTTTGTGGCTGATGTGCAAAAAACTTCAACTTCTTATAGGAACAGTGGATTTGCTTTAATTTCAAAGGAGTCTTGACTTGAAAACAATTAAGAGTTTCTTTATTAACTGACCATCATCCTGTTAACTCTGGTGATTAAACAGCAAAGGAACTGCAAAATATGTGCAAGCTGAAGTTAGGCTACTATGTCCTGTGTGGATACAGGAGTTACTTGAGGCCTTTACCAAGAGATACACAATGCATTTACCTAGATAGAGCCAGCTGCAAGATGTGGCATCTCCTGAGAGCTTCAAAAGTCAAGTAATCTGGTTATAAAATCTAAGTATTTGATTATTCCACTAGAAATCAGTGCTGAAATTGCAAGAGTAGCATTCTTTGTTCTACTGTTTTATTTTCAGCCAAGAGTGTGGTTTGCTGAGCTTATTTACTTGCAGCTGACCTTTAAATGCAAGCACCTGTTGGTACAAACACATAACCCTCCTGTCTACGAGCTCCATCTGCCTCCTCTGCCTATTTAATAAACACATCAATCCAGCGAATTAGGTAATACCCAGTTTCTCAGCAGCAGGCACTTGTTGCCAAATGGGACATTTCAGCTCTGTCTCCATTGTGCTAATGATGGGGTAAGCCTAAACTGTCTGGATGCTTGTGCCCAGGTTGAGAGTGTAGGCATCACTCCTTGTCCTTCTCTTTGCACTGGAGAGATGCTGACCACAGACATGCCTGTGGACAGTAGTGCTTTGGACTAGAAACCCTATAACAACTGGTAGATGCATAGTCCTGTAGCTGACTGTAGCAGACAAGTTGCCCTGCATGCTGTAGCTATAGCCTCCACGTCCATGTTAACCTCCCTACTTCTTTCTGAGATTCCTTCAAACCAGCAAGCATCGCACGGTGACCCAGCACTTCACCTCTCTTTCCTCCAACCCTATCTGAAGCAGTAGGTGGGAGAGGTCATGTTTGCTACACATATCAGTCCTTCCCAGCCTGGACAGGAGTGTTTGAAGGCCAGAGATACTCTGCAACGCACTTTCCCAGCTCCTTGCTGTGGGAGGCTGAGTTATACTACCTCTCTACTTACTCCCTCATTTTGCAGCCCTCAAATTGCCTGTGAGAGTGGTGTAGGAGCGTGCTCAGATATCTGAAGGTTTTTGAGAACGCTGGTACATCTATCTTTGTATGCTTTTAGGCAATTAGTTGCTATGATTTTGAAGAATATTTCTCTCACAGTCCCTAAATATTCTCACAGGCCTGGCCTACTGTGGCACCTGTGGAATGATTAATTTAAAAATTCCAGCTGCTGCAGATAGTGATATTTTTTCCTGTAGTAAAAAGGCAAAGGCTCCACTAAGCTTGCTGCTTTCCCAGGTGATTCAAATCAAGAGCATGAATTATATGATGATCGGCACCCTGATTTTTTAAGGATGGAAAAGTTTGTGGTCAGTGTTGATGATGTCTGAGAAATAACTAGACTACGCTATGCTGAAGGTAGGATGTTACTGTTTTGAGCAGATGGGTTTCTTTTGAGTAGTTATGTAATCATCTTGTTTCTATTTCATTTTGACATTCATTTATTTGCAGCAAAAGGAAAGTAAAAAAAAATGAGTTGGAAGATGAAAAAACCTGCTGCACCACTTAGACACATACAAGCCTATGGGGCCATGTGGGATCCACCCAAGGGTACTAAGGGAGCTGGCACTTGTCCTTTTTGAAACTCATACCATTGGCCTTGGCCCATTGATCTGCCTGTCCAGATCCCACTGTAGAACCTTCCTACCCTCAAGCAAATCAACACTCCTGCCCAACTTGGTGTCATCTGCAAACTTACTGAGGGTGCACTCGATCCCCTTGTCCAGATCATTGATAAAGATATTAAACAGAACTGGCCCCAACACTGAGCCCTGGGGAACACGACTTGTGACCGGCTGCCAGCTGGATTTAACTCCATTCACCACAACTCTCTGGGCCCAGCCATCCAGACAGTTTTTTACCCAGCGAAGAGTACACCCATCCAAGCCATGAGCGGCCAGTTTCTCCAGGCAAATGCTGTGGCAAAGAGTGTCAATGGCTTTACTGAAGTCCAGGTAGACAACATCCACGGCGTTTCCCTCATCCACTAAGTGTGTCACCTTGTCATAGAAGGAGGTCAGGTTAGTCAAGCTGGACCTGCCTTTCACAAATCCGTGCTGACTGGGCCTGATCACTTGCTTGTCCTGCATGTGCTGCGTGATGGCAGTCAGGATGATCTGTTCCATACCTTTCCCCAGCACCAAGGTCAGACTGACAGGCCTGTAGTTCTCTGGATCCAGCCCTTCTTGTGTATGGGTGTCACATTTGCTAACCTCCAGTCAGCTGGGACCTCCCCAGTTAGCCAGGACTGCTGATCAATAATGGAAAGTGGCTTGGTGAGCACTTCCACAGCTCCCTCAGTACCCCTGGGTGGATCCCAACCAGCCCCATAGGCTTGTGTGTGTCTCAGTGGTGCAGCAGGTCACTAACCATTTCCCCTTGGATTACAGAGGCTTCGTTCTGCTCCCCATCCCTGTCTTACAGATCAGGGGGCTGGGTACCCTGAGAACAAAGGATCTTGCTATTAAAGACTGAGGCAAAGAAGTCATTAAGTACCTCAGCCTTTTCCTCAGCCTTTGTCACGATGATTCCTCCTGCATCCAATAAGGGATGGAGATTCTCCTTAGCCCTCCTTTTCTTGCTAGTGTATTTATAGAAATATTATTTTATTGACTTTTATGGCAGTAGCCAGATTAAATTCTACTTGGGCTTTGGCCCTTGTAATTTTCTCTCTGTGTAACCTCAAGACCTCCTTGTAGTCCTCCTGAGTTGCCTGCCCCTTCTTGCAAAGTTCATAAACTCTCTTTTTCCCCCTGAGTTCCAGCCAAAGCTCTCTGTTCAGCCAGACCAGTCTTATTCCCCCTGGCTCATCTTTGTGCCTGCTCCTGTGCCTTTCAGATTTCCTTCTTGAAGAATGTCCAGCCTTCCTGGACTCCTTTGGCCTTCAGGACTGCCTCCCAAGGGCAGTCAAAATCTGCCCTTCAATGAGTCTGTATGAAAACTAAAGATAGTAAAATTTAGCTATGCACTTGCACAAAGACAATAGACTGCTTTTACTCGTGGTCTGCTGTGTACCCATATGTTGTGTCCTCTGTCCCAGCCCTGAGTCCTATTAAATGGAGAGATACTCTGACCAACACTCATCTCCTGTATACAATTGTACTTTATAGAAACTAATGTTGCTCTCATAAGGTGAAAAGTGCGTTCCAAGCGGCAACTAGCTACTTTCCTGATGAGGAAAGTGGATAATTCTGTTGCCTTCTTTGTGACGGCCACCCCATTTAAGGATATTGGTGTATCTGTCAGTGTGTATTAACGGCCAACAGCAGCTACAAGACAAAGCGTGAAGAGGTAAGGCAGCATATAGTGATGTTTTCTTAGCAGTCAGTGACTTGTGGTCCTTCTTGAACTGGAGCTAGCACATTTTCAGACTGCAAGTATGGTCAAGCTGGCATGCAGATAAATGCTTCTTCTCTGGAATGAGTGCTTTTGCTGGTGGAATATGTCACCCGGATGCTGGAGTCACAGCTGTGCCATACAGAGGGCACGTCTAAGGAAAGGCAGTGTCATCGCATGAATTGGCAAGCGTGTTTGCCACTCTGCCCCCATGCCTGTATAGCTGTTGTCAGTTGGAAGCTTTGCCTCAGTAGATTCAGTGAGAATGGACAGGTCAGTGGCACCGTTTAAGCCATGTATATTAATAGTGAAAGTGAATGAATTAGTTGATGTAGTGAGGTTCAGGTCTGCACCCGTGAACTTTTAAATCCTTACTGTGAATTAAATTAGCATGTTGGGGATTTTTTTTTTTTTTTTTTTTTTTTTTTGGTGGGCTGTGTTGTATACCTTTTCATAGTTTCCTAGAAGAAACAAGGAATGACTCCGGTCAAACAGCTGCATAACCTGGACAGAGTGTTTGAGCTAAAACAACTTACTTTTTCATATCATCTCTGTTAAATTACTTTACAGCAGCAGAAATTTCTTTGGAAGCTGTTTGGAGCAAGCTATAGAAAGCTTTCCTTGCAGAAACAGAGAACCTACAGGCTATGTGAAAAAAACAGAGAGGAGGTTCTGGTATCCTGGATTAATCAATCAAGAGCCAAAGTTCTGCGAGTAAGGAGGTTTTGTTGGTCTTCATAGAATTACATTAAAATAAATAAATACAAGGATGTGTGTTCAAACATTATCTGTCAGAGCCTTTGAAATACATGTTGCCACCTTGTTATGCTGTAATGGTTACTAGGAGTTTTGGAGAGTCAAAAAATAAGGGGAGATTCTGGGAGAAATGTGAGGTTAAACACAGGTCTTGGGCTTGGCACAGCAGCTCATGAAGTTTCATTTCTAAGGGTCTGTCGAGAGATTCTATGACACAAACATTGAAACAGACCAGCACTTCAGTTCATCACTTTCTGAGATGGATGTGGCTCAGGATCTGAATTTGAAAGATTCAGCATTTGGCTCATTTGGAGAATGGGACACAAGAAGCTGGAGGGCATAGCAGTATGAGAAATCTCTGCCCATTCAGTTCTGTGTAGGTAACTCACACCAGCAACATTTCCAATACAAATATTTTTTGGATTAGGAGAGGCTATTGTAAGTCTAGAATTAAAACTCTTGACTAGTACTGCTACGTCTGTTTGATCTGCCTCAGTGCAAATTTACTGACTAGAAACTGCAGTAAAGTTACTGCGGCTACTACAGGTAGCCAGGCGGCAGCGCTCCGGCCCTGGCGTTGCTGCCTTCTGGGTTGGTTATCCGTGAGTACCCTCTGCGGGCACCGCTCGGTAACTGCAAAAAGAGCAGCAGCGAACAGCACGCATGAAAATGAGTTACAAATTAGTACATCATTGCGGCTGCCACAGAGCTGACTGTATATGCCGTATCCCACAGGTTCAAAAGATGCTCCCCGGCAAAGGGCAGGGAGCCACATTTTGACCCCTTTTCACCTTCAAGAGAGGCTGTCGACCCCCCCTCCCCTTGCTGTCGGTGTGCTGCTGCAGAGAGCTCCCACTGCTCTGCTAACAGGTGAACTCTGTGCCTGATATTTCTGTAGCAGAAGCTGAAAAAATTGAAGCGCTGACCTGTTTGAACGTTTGTGTCACAGAACCTCTCAAGCTGGAGACCAAAAACCCTAACCCTACGGGAAATTTTTGTGGAAACAAGCTCTTCTGTGATTTATTCTATTGCTTCTGCTTTTAGTTCCTGTTAGAAATACAAAACCAACTCACTTGAACTCTTTTTCTATTGGGGGATGTGGCAGTATTTCACAGGAGCAAGAACTCTAGAACAACAAGCCCTAATATTTTTGCAAGACATTTCTTCCGTTTGTCTCAAGTTTCGAATAGTTTCTTCAGTTTGAGTAGTACCTGACAAACAAGTTGCAGTTCTTGATTCATAAGTCAAAGTACTAACATACTATGTAGGCTTTTTCTCTGAATCTATAGATGTAGAAATGAGTATTCACTTCCATTCAGTGAAAGAAAGGTTTTGTACACAGTGAAAGATAATTAGTTTCCATCTAGTAAAGGAATTCTATAATTACAAAAAACCTGGGTACATACTCTTTAAATCTCCTAATAAATAAAAGTTCTTCCAACCAACAGCCATCTAAACATTAGCATAAATTTGTAGCTAAAATTTCCAGATAAAGGTAGAAAATTTAATTCCAATCTCCTTTATTGCAGTAAATTAATATATACAAAAGAAGAATCTATTAGTGTTCAAATCTATACACTTTTATATAAACATTTATTAAACCAACCTGTTGAAATGAGAAATGCAAATATTTCCTTTCAGTATCCAAGATGCATAACTGATCTTTGTATTAACATTTTTCTGTCTACTTTTGTACAAACCTGTCTTGTTAGAGCTCCAGAGGCTATTAAGTTGCTGTGCTTCTGTAAAGCATTCTTTAATGATGAAACCTGTGTAGTCTGAAATTACTGGCTCTCCATTCTCATCACAGTCCATAAGAAGACTCTTACTGCTAGCTCTGACAAGAAAATCACATAGATTCATGGTAACCTGTAATTTTAGTACAATTCTTTTCTGCACTGTATGAGCATAATGCATGAAGTTCCAAATAAGAAAGAGCAAGTCAGTCAATTAAAGGCCCATTTAAGTATGTAAGTGATGAAACTCAGTCTGTCTGGAAATTGAACACATGAAGAGATACTACATCACCTTACTGAAAAACAATTTCAGCAGAGAGAAAATCAAACGGATTAAAAAAATCAATGGTCTGAATGTTAACAAGAAGAAACAGGGTTTTATATGTTCGCTGTAGAACCAGCTCAGATTCAGGCTCTGCAATTGGAATTACTCCCTCCAAGATCTTGCTTGGAGATGGATTGCAAATCTAGAATGAAAAGGAAGGATCTGGAAATACAACACAAAGAGAAGAGACTTCCTGGATCAGCAGTTCCAGCCTCCGTCTGTCATGGATAGTTACATCACATGAGCAGTTCCAGCTCCATTTTAAAGCTAGTTAAGTTGTTTCTCATTCCGCTCTACAGGAAGACTATCCTTAACCACAGTCCTCAGAGGGTTAGACCCCTTCACAGCTCATAATGCAGTCCTGAGTGGTTACTTGCTATCATTCTCCTTCACTCTTAACAGCTTTTCTTCCTTCCAGGTTTTTACACCTCTGACATGTTCTTGAAGAGCTACTTTATACCATAATACTGTTATTTTTGATACTAGTATTTATTTCTACTTCTGACATCATCCTAGTAGCACCCGCTGCAGATAAAATTAGTGTTTTCTTGAGCAGTGGTCAGAATTGTATGCAGCTTTTCAAATTAATTTCTACCAATGCCTTTCACTGTTTTGAACATTGTGCACTCTACTGTCTCTGAAAACAAATTTTCCGTCTTCTGTGCTGCACCACAGGTATGGTTTAGTCATCCTTTGATTTAATATACCTCAGTGTATTTTATGTCTTTCTTTCTTGGTCAATTCTAGTTGATGATTTTCCTGCTTTTTGCAGGATTTTTTTGGGGGCATGGATCTTCACTGCAAATCTTGTTTAACTTATCCCATTTCCACCAGTTCAACTTTCGAGATCATGCAACTTCCTTTCTCATATTCCAGTCTTTCTCTACAGTGACAGTGCTGTCTGCAAGGCACCAGTTCTGTGAAAACTTGAAGATCTGCATACAATTGTGCTATTACTAAGTTTCATTAGCATAATCACCCTTTTTGTTAAAAAGTTTGAAAATTGAAACTAAAACCCAAACTTTTTCTTTCAACGGAAATTGTCATATTATATTTCCAGGTGTGAATCCATTTCATAATTCTCATGTCACTGCCTGTTTTCCCCAGCAATAGTAATTTCCTATGCAGTATGTATCACACATTTTACTGCAGCCTTGATAGGCAAAATATTGCATTTTTTTGTGTGTCTGTAAATCCAGTTACTAGATCAATCTGGCACAATCCTCTTTCAATCAGTCCACATTGAATTCTATTCCAGTTTTCAATTATCTACAAGTTTTCTTTCCAAAATTTGATATAAAGATCTTAAAACCGCCACGACTGGACTAGCAGAGCAGTTGATAATGTCAGAATACATTGACTGACATTCATCAGCTGCTTAATGTTTTCAGCAGTGTGTTTAAACAAATCTTTTAGGGGGACTGGGAATGATTGTTTCCCACTCCCTTGCTTGAAACTGCATTGGTACTTAACACCACTTTCATACGGAAACCATCCTTCTCTCAGGTGCCACTAATTTAGTACTGTAACACGACTGCTGTCAGAAATCCCATGGAGCTTCCAAAATATTCTTGTGCTATGAAATTTCCTTTGCTGGACAGATACAGATAGCACAGTATATAGACTCAAACTCTTCTACCCTTTGACGTAGATATTGCAGTTACTGCTTGTATAACTATTTTTATTCCACTAGATGGTACCACAATCATTGCAGACAGTGGGATCTGCATTTTTGTTCTATAACTTGAGAACATCAAACATTTTTTGATATCACGTCAAAATTTTAATATTTTCACTTTGGTCCTACAGAGTAACTACTGTTGGGAAAGAACTGAGTGAGAAGGGTGTAGACCCAAATCCTATGGAGACTGGCAGATGTGCATGTTAAGAAAATCATCATTCTTTAAGAGGTTTTGCCCTTTTATTCTTACTGCTTAGTTTCATTCGCGTCAGTGGAATTTTTCAGAGAGCAAAATCTTAGGCTGATTAAAGTCAATTGAATACATGTGCAACCTCTGCAAATTCGGCATCTCCAGCACATACTGAAACAGCCAAATCCCACAAAACAGTAAAGATCCAGCTCTTGCTAGTTAAAAGTGCCCATGCTTGTTCCTAGAGCAGGAAGGTAGGTTTTTTCCACCAGTCCTTGTTGTCAGGGATGGAAGTGTACCTTGCGTATTGGCATAAAAAGAGACAGATGTTTTATGTTGCTTTTTTTTTTAAGATACAAAAGGAGAAATACAGTTTCTCCTTTTGTGAATGCTCCCTCTCCTCCAAGTTTTTAAAAACACTTTGTTCTTATTGAGGACTAAACACTTCGTTCTTATTGAGGAATCATCGCAAATTAGATGCTTGCAGCCACTTGAAAAGGTGAGACTATCAAGAGGAATCAAGGCTTACATTTTTACTTGCTCTGATTCAAGACTAAAGGGTCAGTAAGAAATACGAGAAAGCTTTAATGTACACACCAGTGCTAACAGAATTGGTTACAAAAATATATTAGCCTTCCATCTTCTTTGTGGTTAGCCATAACTGGCATTGTATTGAGAAAGATTTTAGATATTTCTGAATTTCTTATTTCCAAACAAACCCTAAACTTTGTTTTGCCTTATTGGGAGCTGAAGTTTTAAAGAGGTTGTTGTAAAATTAAGATTTTTCTGTGCCCTTGGTATAAAAAATGGGAATAAAATAAATAGGAATATATATATGTTTGTTTAAAAATAAAATGCTAATAATGCTTTAAATAAATGTTTGCATGATTTAAAAGTTGCTCATATAACTTTTCCTGGTCCTGTTAAAAAAGAAAAAGAAGAAAAAGAAAAAATAAGAAAAGAAGAAAAAAGAAAAAAGTCAAAGGAGCGAATAAATAATAAAAAAACCAAACATTCCCCATTGCCCATCACTTAATTTAAACAGGAGAAACTTGAGTTCAAAAGTACTTTTTTTTTTTTTTCTTTCCATGAAATAATGAGATGGACTTGAGAATAATTTGTTTAGACTGTTTTCCTCACTTTGGGCAATTTATTCATTCTCCTTGCTCTGTGGACTTCACAGATGTGGCTTTTTCAAAATAACGTTTATTTTCAGGTGTACTGTAATGAGCGTTTCATCACCACTACTTTACACTGTATTTTGTGGTTTGTATAAAGTAGTAGTTTTTGATTCCATCTGGACAAAGTAAGTTCTAGATCTTGGAAATTTTTGCATGTAAATACTAAGTCTCCTGCCTTAAGAATTCAAATATGCAAGGGATCTTATCATTAAGATTTCCCCATCATCTTTACTGGAAACAGAACCTTTTCTACATAGAGAACTTTTGTGAACAGCATGCTGTACTGGTACCATCCCCAAGCCTGGGTTTCTTTTCTGGTTTTATGTGGAGTGTTGAAAATTTATATTGCCCATAAGTGGGGGGGGGTGGGGGGTCAGGAAGGGAAGATATGTTTCTATGATTGTCCTCTCTGGTCTTCAATTACAAGTTTGGATGAGGCTGTAGTACATTATAGTTAGAAAGTGCTTATGGCAACAGAGCTCTGATTAGGCAGGGAGCCCTAGTTATCTGTGGAGCTGGAGAGCTTCTTGGAGCAGCAGGGCAATATGCAGTTGCACAATAGGCTTCCAGAGGTGGGCGCCCTGCTGTATATCCCTCTGCTACCTAAAAGGCCCCAGGAGCTAGCTGCTGAGGAAAGGAAGGGGAACAGTTTTGGGGTGTTGATGTATTTGAGTATATCTGAGCTGAAAAGAGGAGGGAGGAGTTCTTAGCTCAGGCTGGACAAAACTTGCATACAGCAGGCAACAATGAAGTTCAGCTTCATGCAAATGTCCTCTATTAGCTTGAACTTGAGCCACTAGCTGATATTAAACCTCATATTTTCTTAACTCCCCTGGTTTTAGTCAAGAGAAAATATCAACCACAATCACCAAGACCAAAAAAGAAAAAAAAATATAAAGCAGCTTTCTTCTTAGGAGTATAGATGTACCCTGACTTCCTGGGGCTGTGCATGTTGGTTTGATGGATAAATTGCAGTGATAACTTTATCCAGAAAACACACAAAAGCAGCCCTTTTTTTTGTAAAAGAGTGGTAATTTTGTTAGACGTGTGCCTTGCTATTTAACTTGCTTAAAAGAAATGGCATTAGAAAAGATAGTTGTGCAAATAGATTAAAATCTGAGTTTGCTTGACTTTTTGGAAAAGTATCTATCATTCTTACATGGAGATGAGGTAGAACTTATGGTGCAGGAGTAGTTATTAACAGTAGCTTATGTCAACATTTCCTTCAAAAATAGTCTGCACTCCCTGCTCTGAAAGTTTCAGGGCTGCTGTATTCTTACCACTTTCTGTGATTATATATATGTATCAAAACAGTTGTAGTTCTGTGACTACTGAATCCTTCAGTCTGTCACTGCAATCCTGAAACATTGATAATGAATCATTAAGTGCCCGAATATATTGTCTATTTATGCATAAAGCCTGTGGAAAAAAAAAAAATCACTTTTGGAAGCTAACCACATTAACAAATGTTATGACAAATATGTCCTCTCAATCCACTCCATTGACACAACACAGGCACAACTAATGCACCAGATTGCAGAACATTGTATTGAGATTCTTGCTAAGCTTTTTTCTCACACCTTTTAATTTAAACCCTCCTTACCTTATTGCTTACCAAGCCATGGGACCTCTTGCTCACCTTGGTTAATCTGTCCATTCACCCCAGCAGGAGAAGGGAGGTTTGATGGAGGGGGATGCTTGTTCTTGTACATCTCTGCACAAAGCTACATGAGGTGGCATTCAATGGCTCCATGGTTGCCCTCAGGAAGTACTGTACACTTCTATGGGTGCTCTGTGATGACTTTAATAATTCAATTTACCCTTTCTTCCCCTGCCCCACTCTTGCTCCTGTGGCAAGAAAAAATTAAACTCTTGTATTGCAACCTACCTACACTGTTATAAAGCTTTCAGCTGGCTTATATTTTTAAGTCAGTAGATCAAACCTGACTTACTCTACCACAGGTGAGATGGTAGAAAAATGCAGAATAGGCTTACTCTAATTAATTTCTTGGTAAGGATGTTTTATTATGCCTCACCATTTCTGAATGCAATTTGTAATCTATAGGGTTTTTTTTTAAACCCTGCAATTGCTGGTCCTATTTCTTCAGGCTTGCATAGTCTTCCGTAGGGCACAGCCAAGCAACAAGCCTTAAAGATGTAAATCCTCTGAACTGGTGAAGCACTGGCAGAAGAAATCTGGTTATCTTCTTAGCAGTAGTACCTACAGACTGTTAGTGCTGCACAGCAACAAGTGATATTAAACAGGAGGGAAATACAGCCGGTGTGAGTAAGAACAATCAGATTCAACTGGCAGTGGTTGTCTGCAAATGGACATCTGCCCTTTGTGGTGACCACACTTTCTTCTCTGAATAAGTTTCTGTCTTAGCATACATCTATGTTTTCCAGTAAAGGGTTTAAAGTAAGCTAGAATGCCTGCCGAAGCATTGTAACAGTTTTGATAGGGTAATCTGCCTAGGCCAGTTTCAGTTCCTTCTCAGGCTTGCTAATACGGCTATGTTGGTTTTGGCACTGTAGTATGGATGTGCTTTCTGCACTCTTTGAAAAGGCTGTAGTCTTTCTCCTCCAGCTTCTAGTCCCCTTTTCCCCACTGCAAATCAACCCCTTCCGACAATTAGTTTGCTTAGCTGTCTGTCTTTTGGAAATGAGTTTTGAAAAGTGGTTTTTCTGACTAAGTATCCATTTTTGTCCATCTGAGTGCTTGGGAATTCTTGTGGTGTTAGAGTACCAAATCAGCTAAACACTCTTATTCAGCCGTGTAGAAAGGGAGATAAAGAACAAAACTGTCATCTCAAAATTGCACAGGGAATAATACAGATGAACAGAATTTATTAGCCTACTTGGAACCTGGCCATAAAGCTAGGATAAAGTCTGTTATCATTACACAGAAATGAAACTTTATTTCTTTATGTACTTAGTGTATCTAGTTTGTAGATAGGAAAGGATTTTACATCAACACCTAGGCATGGATGAAGAAATTAAAAATGTTTGTGAAGACCTCAAATGCGGCTTCTTTTTTAGTCTAAAGCAGATTTTACAGCAACTGCTAGAGTCTTACTGATTTGGGAATGCCAGAATCTCATGGCATCAAATGGCTAATAAAGGGAATCTTTTCACAGGCATTTTTATTATGGCAGTTAGCTCTTTATAGGCTCTTCAGAGAGGCTAAGTACATGCTCATGTAATTAGAGAGAAGGTGATGAACATTGAAAGCTGAAATCACTCAAATTTAATCAGAGATGAGGGATTATGGTTGAGAGGTTTGGATTGTTCTAACATTAACTAATTTGTCAAAGATAACACTAACTGTCTTGTGCTTACTTCCTTTATCGGTTTGAATGATGGTATCATAATTTGCTGTGCTACCTTACGTCGAATCAGTCTAATCTGGATTTGTTTGACATTTATGGATGTCTTTGTTACCATTTTGCCCAAGCATTTTTTTTCTTTTAGTCTTCCCAAAAGATATGGTTTGAGAGAAATTCTAATGCGTCCCAGTGATTTATTTCTTGGTAGTTAGTGCTTCTGCTTTCCTGACCTTCAAATGGGCTCTGAGAATGAAATATTTTCCCTACCAGTTCATGTTTTTTCCATTGTGAATAAGGAAAAATATTTAAATTTAGTCAATTTTCCTCTTCAAGGTCAAGAGTCTTTTGTATCATCATTTCCCATCCACAAATGACTTTTTTATGATCAAGGCAAAGGGAAAATTTTTAGCTTATATGTGCATAATCATGAGATAATGTGTCAGGTTGCTTGTAGTGGATGTTTCTACGTAATACAAACTATTGGAGTTATAGTTAGAATCAGTAGGAAGCCTTTCTTTTAGGGTTACTGCACTCCTTGCCTTCATATTGCCAAAATTTAACTACGTTGAAAGAAACTTTTTCCATGTCTGATCTCTGTTCTAGCCTGGCTTTATTTTGACAACTGACGGAAAGCTCTCCACTGGTTCCTGCCCTGAATCATTATTTTGCTTGACTGAAATAAGGGTAGCTATTTATTTTTGCCTCCCCTTGCCCAGTCTCAAGTTGTTTCTATTTGAAGTTTTTGACAAAAGAGTTCTGTCATTCAATATTGGATTGTGTGGATTAGCTAGAAGTAATGCGAAGGAAGATTTATTTGATTGACAGTAGTCTACAGTTCATACCTTGGATACTACTCAGTGAAGTAATAGTTTGTCTTAGGTGACAGTGGTTTGAACCATTCATTCAGCTTCAGTTAAGGTGCATATTGGAAAATATTATTGTTGCAATATGGAAGAATCTGTGATTTCTGTTACAATAAAATGCATGGACATAGGCACATGTAAAACATGAAGGCTGCAAAAGAAAGTTTAGAAATATTGTTAGTGGGAAGCTTAGGCTGCTAGGCTTCAATCTCTCAATGTCTTTAATGACAGAGCATGTTTTCCACAAGAATTATCTTTTGCTTGGTGTGTGAAATGGGAGTTAATCAAGGGCCTTTTTTCCTGTGGCTTTTCAGGAGTTCTCCTTGGCTTGTTAATCACCAGCCTGTTGTGCTTTAATTGAACTAAGAAAAATCTGTTGTACATGGTCTGTTTTTTCTGTCATCCTCTGGGGACAAGGTTTATTATGGCAGTTTTGTTTTGGAACATTGTAATATACGTATTGCTTTATCTTAGGGAAGGTTGGTCAAAGATGTTTGCCCTTTACTCTGTGTTGAAGTTGAGCTTTACAGTAATTCTTAGCTTGATGGGAACAACTCTAATCTATGTCTAACTTTGTAAACGTCCATCTGAACTTCAGACTTGATGTCACTTGCTTTTAATATGGCAAGAGACAGGTGAAGATGCAAAGTGAAGAATATCTTGTTGAAGTACAACTGAGTGTGGCAGACAAAATTGCCAGGATATTATAAACCATGGAAAAATGCTAGAATGACTGTTAATAATCCACCAGTCATTCCCAACAGCCAAGTGTACCCTGATCTCTAGCTTTCTATTTTAGTTATTTTATTTTTTTTCAGAATCTAAACCTTCTCTATTCCTCCTCTTCAAACAATTATAAGTAATCTGGTTAATTTTATCTTATGAAATCTGATCAAGAAATGAGTTTCAAATCAATTCCACCTCAGTGAGGTCAACAGGGAGTAAATTCTTTGAAGAGAGAAATTTTAAGGGAGTAAAATTTTACAGGGGAACTGCAATTTACATCCTGTGACGTTTTGTGGCGATTGTAGGAGAGAAAGTCACAGATCATGTCATGGTCAACATGGGAGAGAAACAGTCAGAGCTACTTCAATGGAGTAATATTAACATCTTAAAGTGGTATTAATACATAAAGTAGCAATAAAAATCTTGAGACACATGTTTCAGTTTGGACTTGGTCTGCAGTGGCAGTCAAAGCATGGGGCTGATATACTTGGGTTTTATGTGTATGTCATGTTCATGGTTTATTTATTATATAGACTTTGTAATATTTGTCTTTATTTTCATTATCTACTAGTTTGCTTCTGGGTATGGTTCTTTGCAAATTTGTCAGGGCACTGCAGGGGCCAGGGGCTCCCTGGGGACTGCAGGGACTTGGGGGGGACATGGAAGCCTGGGCTGGGCTGTGAGGGCAACCTGCAGGCTGGGCTGTGAGGAGCTGGAGACCAGCCCTGCTGCTGGGGCAGGGACTCATGGCCCCGGAAAGGCTTACGTGGGGTCCTGGGCCCATGGAGGAAGCCCTGGGAGCAGTTGGTCAGGACAGAAAGGCTTAGAAATGCACTCAGGGCCCTCAAACAGCTGATATAAATGCCTCCCACTACAGCTGAAGATGAGCTGAAGATGAAACTTCCAAGCTTTAAGTTTTGAAAGGCTTGTGACAAGGACAAACCCCATAAATCTGGAAGGGCCTACAGACCTGGGGTATCAGCCTAGCAAAAGAGGTTAAAATGGAGAGTGCTTGGTCTTAACAAGGGAGAAAAGGGAGTTCGGGATGGAGGGAGATCCCATCTAAGGGAAAATGTTTCAGCTTTACCCCATTTCTGTCAGCCTGGGATCTGAACTGTAGAGTAAATTAGGTTGGTAGGGATCTCTGGAGGTCAGCCAGCCCAGCCCCTTGCTCAAAGCAGATCTGATGAGATCGGGGCAGTGTCCAGTTCTGTCCTGAACACCCCCAGGGATGAAGATTCAACAGCATCGCTGGACCGTGTTGCAGTGTTTGGCCACCCCCACGGTTTACACAAAAAATAAATCCTTACATCTAGTTGGAATTTCCCATGCTCCACCATGAGTTTGTGGTCTTTTGTCCTATCACTGTGGACCTCTGAGAAGAATAATCTGTCTCTGTCTTCATGTCTTCTGATCAGGCATTTATAGACAGTGATATGGTCTCCCCTTAACCTTCCTTTCAGAAGGCTGAATAAACCCAGTTGTCTCCACTTGTCCTCATATGTTGTCTGCTTCAGCCCTTGACCATCTTAGTAGTCCTCCACTGGACTTGTTCCTTTATGTCCATGTATTGTAGATGATAGTCCAAGGTAAAATCTCCTTGCTTCATGCTGTATTCCAGATCTTCCAGATAACAGCAGCTGTATGCCCTAATCAACGTTATGGAGTCATTCTTTCTTCTGTAGACACCTATGACCTTTATATAAAATGGAACAACATGACTGGGAGAGGCTGACCACATTTGGTATCACTGCCTGAACCCTTACATTTACATGAGGGTGTTTTTGTGGTAAGTGAATAGATGACCAGGTAATTTAGGTTCTTTCCAGATTGAATATCAACTACTTAGCAAGTCTGAGGATTGAAACTTTAGGCTTGGGTTCTAAAAATGAGGTTGAGCATGCCTTTATGCACATGCTCAAATTTGATCTCCATTTCACAGCACAAGCATTTGCTGTTTACAAGAAGGGAGCCTGGAGGCTACAGATGAATAGATTGCTGGAGTATGTTCCATTACAGCAAACCTCAGTGTGTTAATAATGATACATTTGCTTTTGGCTGGCACAACTATTTGTTTTGAAGGTGGCCATGACACCAAGCTCTAATCGCCAAGATAATAGTGGTGTATTTTTTTTTTATGTCTCATTTATGAAAAAATGGACAAGAAATTACTAGTATGGAACAGGTATTAGGTGCATAGTTAAGTGTTCTTCTGCCAAAAAACAGTTGGAGCAGTAACTTTTTTCATATCAGCTAAGTTTGCAGGAAAAAAGGTGGCAACATTCATTTCCAGAAACAAGCACAGAATTGACTTTGGGTTCATGTGTAAATATTATCTAAATGTTTGGAGCTCTGTACCTGAATTGCATCAGAACTCTATTTTGCACTTAAGAAAATGCAAATTTCTAATTGTTATGGTTTTGTTAGAACAAACAGGCCCAGTGGAAGCAAATGCTATCTGTCTGGGTCTGGAGATGGCTCTGCAGAAGCTCAGTGCTCTCTCATCTCAGGTGGTTATTTATATCCGGAATCATAGTATGAAATGAGTTCTGCAAGTGTTCTCCTACAGATAAGACGTGCTTGGTGGGAGTGCACTAGACTGTGAATAGAGGTATTGGAGTTTTTTCTTGTACCATGATTTTCTCTCTAGAATGGATTCCTGCTGTCACTTTTGTTGGGGACACATACCATTGCTGCTTCTTCTGAAGACTGGATAATTCTCCTTTACAAACGAGGGCTCTAGATCCTGGACTGGCTGTGGCCAGTATTACTTGTACCAAGACAGGATCAAGTGACACGCTCTCTTTTTCAAGGTCAGAGCTGGCTCAAAACTTCTCACCAGGCAAAACCAATTCTGTGCTAGTGACATGGTGGGGTTTTTTTGGAGAGACACGTGAGAGAAGGGCCTGTAAGGGCAGTCATTAGAGATCTGAAATATACTGTGTGATTTTAGGGATCCCTGAGAGGAAGCATAGGAGTGCGTATTCTCTCTGTTTTCTGTGAATCTATTTCTTCTGTTGCTTCTGTGCTCCCCTTCTCATTCACCTTGTATTTGGCATTCAAAAGTACCTTTTAGCTGTCTACATCCACCTCTTCTTCCTCCAGCACGTCTTTCTCCTGTTTTGAGGGAATAGGAGAGAGGGCTGGTCTGGGACACAGCTGGAGGGAAGTCCCAGGGAACAAAACTTACAGATCCTCCCCTTGCCTTGCAGAAGATAGCTGCTGTCTCTTCTGGGAGCTGAGAAATGCTGTACCCTCTGACTCTCTGGTGAGAAAAGCAAGAACAGGGGTTGTGCAGGCAGGCAGCTGTTCAGACTAGACACCAAGCCACATGCATGCAGAGTTGTCAATGTGTTGTACCTTGAGGTTTGCCACACAAGACAGTCTCTAGTTCTGTGTGCACTGATAATGGAATTGTAGTAGGATACTGGGATAAAGTTGGATACAAGCATAAATGTGATCAGGTTAAAATCATGATTGTCTTGGTGGGGATTTTTCGACAGTGTGGTTTAACCGAAACAGCATTTGACTAATTTTAATTTTAAAAACTGCCTGGACTGTGTGAGAGGTTGGTTTTTTTTTAGAAAATATCACACCACTCCATGATATAGTTTAAGTAGCAGAATTACAGGGAACTTGGGAAGGTTCTTCTTAAACAAGAAAAGGGTGTTGGGATGAATAAGAAATCATATAAGAGGAGGAGACTCTGTTTAGAAATAATAGGAACCAGATTAAACGGACATTAAACCTCTGCCAAATTACTAAAAGGATTTTTTGTTTTTTTTTTTTGTTTTTTTTTTTTTTTTTTATTGTTAGTATGGAGTAACTTGATTTATATAATATTAACTTTATTTGGAAACAGAAACCTTTCTTTTTCTAAATATGTTCATGCTTCTTGGACTGATTTTTATACGATCTCCATTCTGTGCAAAAAACAGATAATTCAGGTAAGAAAGATACTGAAATGCAGAACGGTGTCTGTCTGGATGGATGGCATGATGCAGGGACACATGTTTATCAGGATCAGCAGGATTTTTGTGAGAACTCTTAATTTATAGAAAAATGCAGTTTTACTTCACTAAAAGTATTCACGTGCTTCAGTTAGTCTTGGGTAGTAATTTTGCGCAAACAACCGCCCTGAAGTTTCAGCATTCCTGAAATATTTTCCCTCTGTTTGTTTAAATTCTTGATACTCAACTAATAAACTGGGTTTTTTTACTGCTGACAAAAGTGGCAAAGAGAAGATGGTTCTTGCACCCATCCTTGTGCTCTAGAATGCTCGTGGTTAACAGTGCCCTGAGACTGGTTTACAAGAGACCTCATTCAAATCCTCTGAATCAGAGAGGGCTTGAAAATTATATATCCCATTGCTCAAAAAGTGTGGTAACCCCTAGGCTACGTGGCATGAGCTAGGTACACCCAATACCTCCTCCAGGGGCCCACTGGGAAACTGAATTTTCAGACAGAAAGATCCTGAAGTGGGCCTGCTCATTCCAAATATTAGGTTATACCCCAAATCAACTTTTTAAAGCTCTTTTTTCTCTCATAATTCTTGGCAGAAAGTCATTTTACATTGAATAAGAACATTTTAATAATGCATGAAAATGAGAAACAATGAATTGTGTACAAGGCTCACAACACCTAATAGTAAAAGTGACAAATGTAATCAGATTTGAAACAGTTTCAGTTCCAACTCTGTCTCTGGTTTGGTTTCCCAGCAAATGTTGCCTCACGGGAATATTCTATAATACAGACATAGAGGATAAATAGGATTTTCAGTGTAAAAAATTCATTGCACATATTGAAAAGTAAACATTTAATCAGAAAACACTGTCTCATTCTAACTACCCTTTGGAGAGCACTAACAGGCATTAGTTTAGACTTAGTTGCAGAAAATCAATGAAATAAATAGCAGATGGATATTATTCAATGTCTTCACTAGAAACCATGACCTAAAAATGAAATTGCGTCATTCTTCTGGGCAACTTCAAGGCCAAGGAAGTAGACATTTAGCACATCGGTAAATCTCATGAGATATCACTTGAAAAAACAGAAAGAATATACATACATTAGATAAATGTAACTAGAGAGCTCAATAAATATGTGTGAAATGTCCTGGAAAATTTAAATAGAGCAGACCAAGTCACTAAGTGGGAAAAAGGTTAAAAAGATAAGGGAGACTATTAAATGCTCACATTTAAAAAAGTCAAACAAAAAAATCCTGATTAGCAATACTAATATAAGTAAACATGAATACAGCCTAATAAGGATAGACAGAATCTTTTTAAATAGCTCTTATTCTTTGAGTACTATAAGATGCCAAATTTTGCCTTTCTTTATAGTATTTGTTGATTTTTAACTAGCATAAGAAAGAAGACAATTTGTCCATATGCCTAGTACTATAAGAAAACCTGATCCTTCAGGCTTTGAAAGTCAGTTTGTAATCTAAATTACTAAAAGAGATATAATTATTTTGGTATTCTCACACTTTTGGGCCCCACTGAAAAAACAGTGCATTAAAAACACTTATTTCCTCTAAATGGAAGAGGAAATGAAAAAATTAACTTCCCAGCAAGATTTCCAGAGACTCATGTGACCAACTTAGCCTTGTCTACTTTGAATTTTTGTAGACCACGGGTCCACTAATAATGCATTAAGTTATATAGCTAATTCAGGGTAAGTAGGATAGGGAGGTGTATCTTCTTTTGCTTTGGCAAATAGCTTTTTTTTTGCTTTGCTGACAGCTTTGGTGTGGTTAGTGAAAAGGTCCTTTGTCTTGGCGTTCCTACTTGCGGTTTTTTATGCCCCTACTTCTGACTTTTCTTCACCCCCCAGCTCTTTTACCTGATGTTAACCAGGCGCAAATCATATCACTTGTCTAAACAGATAACTGGCCAGTTCTGCTGATACATCGGACTTGCTAAATGAATTAAATGTTCATTAAGGGTACAGGTTACAACTTGTATCCCCTCAGTCTCTTCTTAGCTTCCAGGAGTTAGGTTTGCAAATCTGCGATTGAGCTATAGCATAGCTCTGGTTTATGTGAAGCTAGTCTCTTAGGCTACTGGCTTGACTCACAGAGACAAAACCAATTAAAGTTTCGTATTTTTCCAGTTGTTTTTTTCAAAGCAGTGAACTAGGGCATGACTTCAGTTCAGCAGTGATTGAAGTCAACAGAATCTAGAAACTAACATGAAAAAATCTGGGATCAGACCAGTAACCAAAACGCTCAGTCATTTCACCAGGTAGTGAAGTGCACCAGGTACATTTGGTTTCAAAAATACTAAAGCTGGAAAGCAGGTTTGGGATAATAATTCCTTCAGACAAACTTACATCCCTTAAGTTCATCAAACTTGCCACTTTAAAAAATTTATTTTGTCCATCCTGGTCATTTTCCGAAGACAATAGAAAACAGGTATATTTTAATGCAAAACCATAACTCTGATCTCAATAACTTTACACTAGTTTATCTCTAGGTCTAGTGCCACGTATGATTTGATTCATGAGAACAGCAAATAGTAAACTAGAAAGGTTACTTCCTTATCCATCAGGAACACTAGAAAGATGCTTAGCTGAGGAAGTTCGTACTGATGTTTCACTCTGTTCTTTGAGTTACAGTAAAGGAAGCGGTCACATCTGGGTGGGCTTTATTTGGACCATGATGGGAACTCTGCCAGGTCACAAGATCTGTTTCTGTTAAAGACGCTGGGTTCATCTAATTCATTTCAGAGAAGTCTTTCATAATTAACTGACTCATATACTAACAGCATCCAATCCAGATGAGGGGAGGGGAAATGGTGAAATAGCTTGCAGAGCTACAGCTTCCCTCTCTGATTTCTTTATTAACTCTTAAAAGCCCCTTATTCATTATGTCTCTACACATGAATGAAGAAGCTAACTTTAACTTTGTCTTTAACTTTCTAAATTTGTAATTTGGAAAGGATTATAACTATTTGTTACCGATTGATTGATGTTACAAGAAATGTTTTGCAACTGTTTTAAGGGTTTAAGTAATGAGATGACATCAGAGCTATTGGGAGCTTAAATGATTACTTTGTTAACTTTATAAACAAGTCATTATACAAACATGTGTAGTATGTATTCTATGCCTGCATTTTATCTCAGGGCTTTTACTTTAATCAAAATTCACATAAACTAAAATTAGATGAATGAATACAACAGACTTCCTAAAACTAATCTGATTGATCAAATCCAATTACAATTTTGGTGGCCTTTTACGACAGTGTTACAACATCGGTAGATAAGGGGAGAACAACAGGCATCATTTACCTGGACTTATGCAAAGCATTTGACACTGTCCTGCATGACATCTTTATATCTAAATTGGAAAAGCATGGGTTTGATGGATGGACCACTCGGTGGATAAGGAACTGGTTAGCTGGATGCACTCACAGGGTTGTGGTCAACAGCTCGATGTCCAAGTGGAAACCAGGGATGAGTGGTGTTCCTCAGGGGTCGGTACTAGGATCGGTTGTGTTTAACATCTTTGTTGGGCAGTGGGATTGAGTGCACTCTCAGCAGGTTTGCCAATGACACCAAGCTGTGTGGTGCAGTTAACACGCTGGAGGGAAGGGAAAGGAGCAAAGTCCTGCACCTGAGTAATGACGATCCCAGGCACAAATACAGGCTGTATGGATAATGGACTGAGAGCAGCCCTGAGGAGAAGGACTTGGGGATGTTGGTGGATGAGAAGCTCAACATGAGCTGGCAATGTGCACTCGCAGCCCAGAAAGCCAACCACATCCTGGGCTGCATCAAAAGAAGTGTGGCCAGCAGGTCAAGGGATGTGGTCCTACCCCTCTACTCTGCTCTGGTGGGACCCCACCTGGAGTACTGTGTCCAGCTCTGGAGTCCTCAGCACAGAAAAGACATGGACCTGTTGGAACAGGTCCAGAGGAGGGCCACAAAGATGATCAGAAGGATGGAGCACCTCTCCTGTGAAGACTGGCTGAGAGTGGGGGTTGTTCAACCTGAGAAGAGAAGGTTCTGGGAAGACCTTATGGTGGTGTTACAGTTCCTAAAGGGGACCTATAGGAGAGATGGGGAGGGACTCTTTGTCAGGGAATGTAGCAATAGGACAAGAGGTAATGGTTTTAAACTGGAAGAGGCAAGATTTAGATTAGATGCTAGGAAGAAATTCTTTACTGTAAGGGTGGCAAGGCACTGGAACAGGTTGACCAGGGAAGTTGTGGATGCCCCATCCCTGGAAATGTTCAAGGCCAGACTGGATGGGGCCTTGAGCAACTTGATCTAGTGGACGTTCCCTGCCCACAGCAGAGGTGTTGGAACTAGATGATCTTTAAGATCCCATCTAACCCAAACCATACTATGGTTCTATGATCAGTGGGATGTTAGGTGAGCCACCTGGATCACTGGGCATGCTATATCTTCCACGTGGTGTGGTCTCATTAGTATACTGATGACCTAGGTGGCTCATCTGATATTTCTGTCTTCAAAGACATGGTTTGAGCACAGTGAACTCTGAAAAATTGTATATAAGTTCTGATTGATAATTCTCGTCAAACTTAGTAGAAGCAGAAGGTATTAAGGTAAGTCTCTAGATCACCGCTCATTCCCACTTACTCATAGGTCTCCAGACTGATTTAGAAGACCCTGTTTCTCAAAGAAAGGAGCAATACTATAGTGGGAGATGTCTGCATAATCTCTGGTATGAACAGAGTTTGTATTTCTGGATCCAGAAGTAGGGGCTCCTGGAAGAATAAAGAAATGTTTCATACAGAAAGAAATGAGAAACTGTCATAACTATTGTCTTCCGTAGTTGTGGTCCAAATGACACCTGAATAGTACAATTCTTTTTAGATTCCTGATGTGATAGCCCTGATGACTGTCCTTGAGCATCACTTAGTCCATGCTACGTGTCATGCATGTGATGCTACTAGCTAAGAAGACTGTGTTGCCTCTGTAAGTTTAATAAGACATCTGGCTTTCTCAAAAGGAAACGGAAAATGGAGAAATCTAAGCAACAGAAGTACTGCTGGGAGAGTAACTGTGGGAAGCAGCTATGTTTGGGGAGAAAAGAATAAGATAAATTTTATGATGTTGTTATTATTAACATATTTGTACAAAGAGCAGTTATTGAGTTTTACTGCACTCAATACAATTTGTGGCCTTTAGCAGAAAAGATAGTAGCCTGCCTTGGGCTGAATGGCTACCACATATTTTGTTGTTACTAGCTGAAAAAGAGGCTGAGGATATGAGAAGGTAGAGCTAAATGGAACCTATCCTACTACAGTCTCATCTTCAACCTTGCATAATTTTGTGAGGGTTTTGTTCCTTGGGCAGGCCAGCGTCAGTGCCTGAAAGTAAAAAGGGGAAGGCATGAATAATATGGTCATTGCAATAAAGAAAAAAAAAAAAAAAAAGCAAAAGACAGACCTCTCTAAATTGCAAGGCTTGTGAAAGAGAACTAGAACACATAACTCCTGGAAACTTATATCTTGAAGACAGTCACTTGTTCTGGGGTCCTTTGATGTCTGAACACCTGAGTTTAGCAAATAATATCCAGCACTTTCCTGCTTTCTATCTGACCACGAAAGATCATAGAATCATAGAATAATTTGGGTTGGAAAAGAGCTTTAAAGGTCATCTAGTCCAACTCCCCTGCAAAGAGCAGGCACATTTTCAATTAGATCGGGTTGCTCAGAGCCCCGTCCAACCTGACTTTGCATGTTTCCAGGGAAGGGGCATCTACCACCTCTCTAGGGAACCTGTACCAGTGTTTTACCACCCTTAGAGTAAAGAATTTCTTCCATATGTCTGGTCTAAATCTACCCTCTTTTAGGTTAAAACCACTACCCATTGTGCTGTCGCAACAGGCCCTGATGAAAAGTTTGTTCCCAGCTTTCCTGTAGGTTCCCTTTAAGGACTGAGAGGCCACAATAAGGTCTCTCTGGAGCCTTCTCTTCTCCAGGCTGAACAACCCCAACTCTCTCAGCCTGTCTTTGTAAGAGAGGTGCTCCAGCCCTCTGATCATTTTTGTGGCTCTCCTCTGTACCTGCTCGAAAAAGTCCATGGCATTCCTGTGCTGGGGGTCCCAGAGCTGGACGCAGTACTCCAGGTGGGGTCTTATGGGAGCAGAGCAGAGGAGCAGAGTCACTTCCCTCAACCTGCTGGTCACGCTTCTTTTGATGCAGCCCAGGATGTGGTTGGATTTCTGGGTTGTGAGCACACATTGCTGCCTCATGTCTAGGTTTTCATCCAGCAGCACACTCCAGTACACTCCAGTACACCCTTCATGCCCTGACCAGTACAGATATTGGGGGTTGCCCCAACCCAGGTGCAGGACATTGCATTTGGCCTTGTTCAACTTCATGAGGTTCACATGAGCCCACTTCTTGAGTCTGTCCAGGTCCCTCTGGATGGCATCCAATCCCTCAGGTGTGTCAACCACACCACTGAGTTTGGTGTCATCTGCAAACTTGCTGAGGGTGCACTTGATCCCACCGTCTATGTCACTGATGAAGATATTGAACAGTACTGGTCCCAATATGAACCCCTGAGGGACACCACTCATCACTGATCTTCATCTGGACATTGAGTCATTTTCCACTACCATCCAACCAGTTCCTCATCCACTGAACAGTCCACCCATCAAATTCCTATCTCTCCAATTTAGAGAGAAAGATGTTGTGGAGGACTGTGTCAAAGTCCTTACAGAAGTCCAGGTAGGCAACATCTGTAGCTCTTCCCTTTTCCACTGATGTAATCACTCCATCAGAGAAGGCCACTGGGGTGGTCAGACAGGACTTGCCCTTGGTGAAGCCATGCTGGCTGTCTCGAATCACCTCTCTGTCCTCTGTGTGCCTTAGCACAGCTTCTAGGAGGATCTGTTCCATGATCTGCCCAGGCACAGAGGTGAGGCTGGCAGGTTGGTAGTTCCCAGGGTCCTCCTTTCTACCCTTTTTAAAAATGGGTGCAATGTTTCTCTTTTTCCAGTCCCTGGAGACTTCTCTTACCGTGGGAGGGACTTTTCTCCCCCAGTCCTGTGTTGTGGTCCATCCATTTGAGAAGTGTCGGGAGACAGGTTGCCAGTGAAGACTGAGGCAAAAAAGTCATTGAGTACCTCAGCCTCTCCTTGTCTGTTTTTAGCAGTTTGCCAGATAAAACACTGCTCTTCCAAACACAAAGAAGAGAAGACAGACATTCCTCTATTAGCTATTTCTCATGCTGTTTGTAGTTTTTGTGTCACTCAGTTCCAGGGAACAAAGTTAAAGACTTTCTTGGGTGCTTAAGGGTTTGAATTAACTGCTTTTAATAAATAGTTTTTAATTTTACTCACAAAGCCTTTTCTAAATCATGAATTTGTCTAGTGTGGTACCAGGGTAAGAGAAGGATATGCTCTACGACAAATTCTACAAACTGCTTGTAAGCTGAAGTATCCTGCTTGTAAAGAATTGCAAATCCCTGTGTCAGAATAAAGATGCAGTTTGAAATCCCCTAGATTAGTCATCTTTAGGCAACAGTCTGTGATTGACTCTCAAATGTAAATGCTTTTGAAGTAAACAGAAGAGCAGGACAGCTGTCAAACAGATGTGGAACTTCCATCTTTAAATAACAAGCAAGTGTTCCCATTGTACAGGTCCTAATAACTGGTATATTTATTCCCTTTTCTTCTTAAAAGTTAATATTAAAAGAAAGCTAGTGTTTACAGATTGTCCAAGAACAGAGAACAGTCTAAAATAAGGGACAACAAATCTAATATAATCAGGCATTGTTTAAAACATCTGCTCCCATTTAGGCTTTGGAGTATCCTACATATGGTTTACACACTTTTTTTTTTTTTTATGTAATTGTTTCCCCTATTCAATCTTAAGTAAAATTTCTGATTTGTGTCTGACTATACTAGTTACAGAGACATTCACCTCAGTACTAATTCTGCGAATCATAAGATTTTAGTAGAAACCTTGTGATCTTGGATCATAAAATTTACCAAATTTTATTTTTATGTTAATTTTATTTTTTTCTCATTCTTTTAATAGCTTTCTCAAACTGTTCTGTATGATTAGGGGTATGAGAACTGTATTAAACATGAAAACTGTGAATTTTGTATAACCACAGGTTTCCAGGTAGTGAGGTTTTAAGAAAACTGTCAGTTAAACCAGTATTTTAACAGAATGACAAAATCATTGAGTTGGAAGAGGTCTTTGGTAGATTGTCCAGTCCAACCTCTCATGCTCAAAGCAGGGTCAATTAGAGCACATTGCTCTAGTCAGGATTTTAGTATCTCCAAAGATGCTGTAAGTAAAGTAGGAAAGTTTCAGTGTGGGAGCCAATACGTTTTTCTGTGGCACTTGACAAGGTTGTCTTTATTTGGTACACGGTCCCAATTAAAGAAGAATGAGACAGGACTTGTTACTTTAGCACTACTCCATTAGCACTGCTTACTCCTTCTAGCACATGGCATTACACCATTCTTGTTGCTCATTTTGCTCTGAAGGCAACCTTTTTGAAAAGTGATGTTTGATGTCAGCTTAACACTTGAGAAAACCATCGAATGGATACCTTACCTTGGCCTGCCTTTCTCCAAAAGGACGAAGGAGCACTTCTGCATATTCTACAGTCTCCTAAGAGATGACTGTTTGTCTCTACCTGCTGTTTATTGGCACCCTAGTGACCTACGTTTAAAAAATATTTTTTATCTCCTCCCCTTTTATTTACTTTGATCAGTTACAGCTTTCTACTAATGTATTTGGGTAATCTGCTCTCTTTCCTCAAGTCTGAGCTTTATGATTCTCGCAGCTTTATTTGGTCTCTTCATACTTGTCTGGCCCTCTTGCTGCCCCAGAGATGATATGTGCAGCACAACAGGGTTGCAAAGCGCGTGTCCCAGAAGAGTAAAGCAAACGGGCTGACTGGTGTAGACTGAGAGGCTCAAAAAGTGTTGTCTGGAATAATAGGGCTTAGTATTTTTGGAGGGCGTCAGTTGAGATTAATTTAGCTGTAGCATCATAGGTGAATAAATTAAATATGAAAACAAGCTAGTGAGCTGGAGCACCAGGACAACTTACAGAGGTCTTCTTGAGTTTTTTTTTTGTTGTTGGTTGTTTTTTTGTTTGTTTTTTTTTTGTTTGTTTGTTTGTGGGTTTTTTTGGTTTGGTTTTTTTTTTTTTTTTTTAAATTCTTGATAAGAACTGATAACTCAGTATTTAAAAGTCTCAGCGTCATTTGCTGGTTTTGCAAACATGGTCAGACAACTACCTGTCTTTCAGCTTTTACTGGAAATATACCCTAGAGGTAACAAAAACCTCTCAGCTCCCTGAGAAAACTGAGCAGTTCTGTGTCAAGAAATCCTTTGATGGAACATTTCCTAGAACACTGCAGCACGCTCCATGGCACATGCTGGGTTTCCTTTGCCGGGAGAGGAGGGCTGGTGCCAAGCTCGCCTTTTCCTCTTAGTCTGTAGCAGCCCAGTCAGGCTCAGTGTATAAAGTTACAAGTTGAACAAACACTGAGACATTCCTGACTATGCTATAAAAACATCCACAATGAGAATATAAAGACCAAACATGCTAGGATACTTTTAAACACATTTAAAAGATTTGTGCTACTTGTTAAAAAAACCTTATGGGATCCAGCAGCGTTTTGGAAGCTTGCTGGACTCTTCATATTATACCAAGATGTTGTTTCTGGGAACAAGTGCAGCACTGACTGAACTGTGGCCAGTTTTCATGTGCACGCAAATGTGAGGTGGGTGGTGGTTGCCTAAGAATTATTTGTGCTTTTCAAGAAGAAACAGAAACTTTTCATTCCCTTTGTATCTTTATATCCATTCACATGCTGCCTTTTGGGTGGAAAAGTATAAAAAAATCATTTAAATAAATAAATCATTATTCTTTATGAGATCTTTCATATCAGAGGTGTCGTATTATTTCTTTTTTTTTTTTTTTTTTTTTTTTAAATAATTCTGAAATGCTAGCTTGGCATCTTGAACACAGCTGATTTGCACTGCAAACACAAAGAAGCAGATGTATCTGGGATAAGTTTAACGTAGCAGTACCATGAAGCTAAGGTGTCTCAATGAGAAAATCTTTACTTGCTCTGGTTAGGCTTGAAACTCAAGTTCTCTGACAAGTGTTGCTGAAGCACAGCTGATAACAGCTTTCTTTAGCTAGGAGAGGGGCTGCTTTGTGTATGCCAGCGTATAATGCAAAAGCACCCCCTGAGCCTGAGAGCAGTCTGGAAGTAGTCAAATACTCTTGTGGCAGGCAATGACTGCACAACCTGCTTCTGTAAAGATCTTTTTTTTTTTTTTTTTTTCTTGTAGATAGTGATTGTTTTGTGTATGTCCAGTGCTTAGACATACTCTGTTCGTGGGTTTCAGTGACCAATAATATTGTGCCTACAAATTCTGAGGTCTTAATAGGACATGTTTTAAATGCTTCTCCAAGGTCATAGCCAAAAATTTTGTCTGCTGTCAACTGCCTTGTAAGCAGAAAATGAGTTAAAACCATGACAAGTTTTAGAGTTCTACTTAGTGTCAAAGGAACCCTGTGGCATGGAGAAAATTTCTTGGCTGGTAAGATACGTTCTGAAGGCTGGTGTAGGCATTGTTTCTAACCTGGCATTGGCAAGAGCAAAGCCCCAGTGAATGCAGTGCTGCTCTACTATTGATTCAGACTGCTGCCCTGAAGAAGCACTTTCAAGATCTGACCTGCTATTATTGTGTCTTGTCTTAGTTTATGCTTTTAATTTTACAATTTCCAATATATGTGCTGGAGAGTCACATTTTTTTGTGGAAGCTGCTCAAGAAGAAGTACAGCCACTCAGTAAATATTTGTAAAACACACTAGGTGCTTTATATTTATATTAAACAGCTGTTGGCTTAGACGGTTGTTAGTGTCACCAAAATTGAGAATGAACTTCTTAACATCTTAACACCAATGTAGTCATGAGAAGCAGGCATTCTTTTATTTGGCGCTGGGGATATGGGAGATCTCTCCACCTAACATGCCCACTGAATGCGAGATTCACAGAGACATATCCATACTGAACATGCATGGTCATTACATTTCCCAGCACTCATTGCCATATTCATTATGTTTCCAGAACTCATATCCATATTCATTACATGTCCAGAACTCATTTCCATATTCACATCACCTTGGCGCATGTGCATTTAGTCTGTTAGGGTCTTCATGGCAGGTTTTGGGTGGTTCCTAGTGGTGTGCGGTGGCTGGTTTGAGCTGATAATTGAGGAATCTCTTCATGTGGATTGGGGAAGATAAATGCAGAAGCTTTTGCAACTCCCCCATTTATTTTGCAGGCTTGTTATTGGTCCCTCCAGTCTCTTCAAGGATGTGGTATTCTTCGCTGTTTGTTCTTCACAAGGAGTTACATTTACCTATTTACCAGACTCTCAAGTCCTGGTTGTAACATTAGGAGGTAAAATATGATAACATTCTAAAGGAAGTACTTGTACCCAAATACTTCCCCCAAAACACATTTCATACATGTGAAGTAAGAAAGTTTCTGCTCGCAGTTTTTCAGCAGGTATTTCGAGTAAGACTGAGTGTACTGCAGTTAGGGTGGTGTCCCACACTACCAAGTCTTCTCTTCTTGATGGGAATTTAATATTCCTATTGTTCTATGAGCCTCCTCAGGTCAGGTTTCTTCTTGTGGAAGATGCTGCCTGTCACACTTTCCCCTCCCATGTAACGAATGTTCATGGTCAAGTGTATAATCTGTCATACATTACCATTTTTCCTGCCTTATCTATGGAAAACAGAAACAGACCATCCTGATACACCAGTGTTGTATGTTGCTCAAAAGTCTTTGTGAATTACATTTGCAGATTATGTGAATTAAGCTAATGCACATCATCATATTTCATGGCTTTTACTTGCAATCTAAGCAGCCAGAAACTTGCATTATTAAATGAACTGAATTTTTGATAGAAGGAGAGAAGGAGGCTGAGTGAGATGCTGATATGGGATATTGCCAGTGCCAGCCCTAAGCAAATTCAATTTGTGAGATGTGGAATACTTCATAAGTGTTCATAGCTCGTGTGGACCCACAGCGATACTGCAAATGCTGGGAGAAGCTTAACAGCTCCCGGGATTTAGTGTTTCAGTTAATTTGCTAGCTCTTCTGGCAGGTAACTTTTCCCAACATAAATAATTTTGAAAGTTGCTCTGCAGTGTGCCAATGTCAAAAATAGTATCTCAAATAATTTCTCTCTGCTTTAAGGAATTGTATTACACTGTATAAAGATGAAAAAATTAAATTTATTAATTAAAATATTTAGATGAAATCTCTTTTTAAAGGTCGTGACTCAATGGTCCAAATATGCCAATAGTGTGGATGGACAAGAATTCTATTGCAGTTAATGAAACTGTATTTACTTACAGATTTTGCTCAGTTTCTAAGTCAATAATAAGAATATTTAGCTACTGGATAGAAAAAAGGCAATATATTTATTAGTGAACAGAAAAACAATAGTTCATCTTGCTTATATTTATTTTACTCTGTCTACAATATTAATGTCTTCTAAGAGACAAAAATCGTATTTCTTTTATGATCAAAATTCGTACTTTCATGGGGCAATGAGTGCTTCAAAGACTGTGTGCTCTTTAAGGATATTTATAACACTGGCCTGAAATGGTTTGCATCAGTATTTTTCACCTATGCTGCATGTGGACTGTAGACGAATTGCATGTTGGACCATGAATTCTGACCCCTTCTCTCTGTGGAAGACTACATGGAAATTATATGGGAAAGAGTAAATTGGCACAGGCCAAAATCATGCCATTTAAACATCTACAGTGGATGCAGATACTGAAGGAGTCAAACAGCATGGGAACCTCCATATTTGGAGCTTTCAGAAGACAGGAGAGGAACTGACATCTAAACTCCAGCATCAGTGAAACTTTACGCGTGGGGTCTGATATACAGAAATGGAGCCCATAGGTCTTCACAGACATTTGACACTTCCTGAGAGGGAAACAGTGGTGGCTTTCTGTCCTGCAGCAACAGCGCGATGACATGTGTTGAGTCTGCAGGGCAGCTAAGGAAACAACACAGCAGCCTGGGCTTCCCCACACATGCTCATGAAAGAACCTCTCTTTTCTTGGTCAATCAGTACTGTTTTGTTCCTTTTACCATTACAAGAAATCTCATCCAACCTAGCTGGTACTGCTGCATGAAATTAGGTAATTCTGCTTCAGCTGCAGTCTGTTTCTGTGTTTTCTCTACATCTTTTTGCTTCTTTCTTCCCAGACCTCAGGTTTAAGTTGTTAATGGAGTTACCTTTTTTTCAAGAAGTTGTTTTTAGTTGCTCTGTCACTGCTCATAAAGAAGTGCAGGAGTCTGAAATGTGGCTGGATATACAGAGAAGTAGAGGTGGTCTATTCAGCACTTTTGGTCTGAGCTTTGAGAATGCCTCAGATTCATCTCAAAGACAGAGAACATTGTGATTCTAGATCCTTATTCATATAGGTACATTCATCTGGAGGAAAAGGAGCTAAGGGTAATCACAAGACATTTGTTCACCTCTTACATAGGGTTCCAGAACATTAAAACAGCTCTAAGAAAACAATGGAACATGTAGATTTCTGAACACACACATGAAAAAAAAAAAAATAAAAAAATCACAGAACTAGCATTTCTAAGCTCATTATAGAAGCAGAAGGATTGAATCAAATTTCTGTTATGTTTAAAAGAAAACAAACATACCAGTTGGTACACATATGAATAAATATTTTTTTCATTACTTCTGTGTTGTACAAAAGTAAAAACTGCCAAAATAGATTTGAATAAGCTTTAATTTTACTGAAAAAAAAACCCTGACCAAAACACCAAAAACCCCAACAACAAAAAAAAAACCTATTTCAATACCATTTTGTTATTTTAAGTCCCTTGTTCGTATCCTCTTTTATAATCTTCAGAGGTAAATGGCTTTTCCTTCGTTGTTTACTCATATGCTCATTCACAGTTTGGCAGTAGTCAACTTTTGTTTGCTTTTTTCTGAGTCATACTTCAAAAGTCTCCACATGAATCCAGTCTATAAATTTTCAACTACTTGAGTAAAACCCTATGTGATGAGGGGAGGGTTTGAAGGTGGTAGTCATAAACAGCTGGAATATATTAGTTGTCCTATTGAACATGTGCTAATGTTGCTTGGGTTATAAGACATTTTTTCATCCTTCTTGTTCTCAAGAAAAGAGAAAATGAAATTACATCTGTTCAGTATTGCTGCCTGTCATGCTCAATGGAAAATACACCTCGTGTTGCTTGGGTGCCATCGATGCACAACGCTTACAGCATTGGTTTTCTACTGCTTGTGTGGCAAAGGAACGCGCTAGAATGGAGCCATATGGCTGCTGTCCCTTGAGAGAGAGAGAAAGGTTTTCTCTGCTGCTTGCACGTGCCACCTCACCACTTCCAGCAGGCCTGTTGGCTGTCCATCTATTGAGCTATACATCAACTTTAAGCTCTTTGTTTTGTGTTCAAGGCTTTGTCTTATACAATCTGTCTTACATCCTGGAGGCGGTCATTAGAGGCGAAGAACTCTTACGCTTCTCTTGACTGTAATGAGATTATATGACTTTTCAGTGACTAAAGGACTGGCCTGTTATCTTATTTTTTTCCCAGTGCATCCCATATCGTTTATGAACTCGACCATGCTGCACTCATCGACTCTGCAGTTTTCATGTCTTCTTTTATGTGTTTAATATTTCTTGTTCTTCATGATGCTGCAACACATTGCTACCCATAACGTATCATCCCACCTCCATATTTTTCCTCCTACAGCAGTGTTCCAAAACACTGCTGTAGCACTCAGGGGAGTGCTTGCTGTACCACTGCCCTTCATGCACAAATAGCTCAGTAGCAGCAGAAATCTCATTCAACAGAAAGCCTGAGTTTTGAACTGATTTCCACTCTGCTTCGTGCCATTCCCTCATTATTGATCTTCTAATTTTTGTCATGGTAAGTCACAAAAAGCCCCACTAGTAGTATTGTTTGAGAAGCCAACCTCCATTTTTTTCAGACATTTCAGAAGTAAATGTATATATGTAGGAAAACGTTGTAAGTATACCATTCAACACCTACGGCTGCAGACCGATCTGTTTTTAATACATCCAAGGATCAGGCTGAGAAACATTTTGATTCTAAGGACAACTTGTCATTCTCCAAGGGTGAGAGGAAAAGCATTCTTTTCCCTTTTAAATTTCTACTTTAACTGCCAAGCCTTTCAGATGATACAATTGTTGTCATAGCACTCAATATCCATATAAAACTGCTAATTCAAGACAGTGGTTTCTACCAGTCCGGCCAATCTCTGCCTTGATATTATTGCAGCACAAAGGAAGCAGATTTGGCAGAAAAGTAGCCAGTACTGATGATATGACATCCCCTCTTCAGCAATTCTGGAAATGATGCAGTATATTAAAAAACAATTGCACAGGAATAACTACCATGTGGTGGTAAGAAAATGCTGCAAATATTTGTCCAGAGAGTGGTGCTCTGACCTCAGCTACAGCAGCACAGTCCTGTTTTATCAATCCTGTTGCCTTGGGGCCCTGGCAAATTCCTGTCTTAGTCTTCAGCCTCACCTGGAGACACACCCCTGATTTGCAGGCAAGGAGTGAAATTTACTCATGAGGAAACAACTTGAAACATCCTATTTTAAAGTGAATGCAAAAGAGGACAAAGAGGATGGGATCTGCCTTACTATCAAATATTAAAATCAGATGACTGAAGTTAATTTACAAAGATAACATTACTGGTTTAGTAAGAGTGGGAGTTCAGTTATGAATGAGAACTGAGTTGCTCCTGCTTTTGCTGAACACTACCTTGAGAGATTTGGCAAGTCTAAACTGTTATGTATGAAATTGCCTTCATTTAACCATCTGCAATGGAAATCACAAATGGGGACAGTTCTGAGATCTGTGTAGTCCACCTTGAAGAAATTATTTTAAAGGTAGAAACTGAAATACTTAATCAGAATTTTACTTGCATTTGTTCTATCAAGAGTTATATGCGTAGTATTTGGGAACTCACAGCCTTTTAATATTTTTGTTTATGTCATAACCTTTCATGCAGTCTTCTTTCTCACATGCTTTTATTATTTGTGGTTGGTTTTGCTTCAGATTTGGGGTAGCAAGCTCTTTAAGAAAGTTCCATTTCTTTGCTTCCTTCTTCAAGCAGGGTTCTTGGCAAATTTATGTTTTTGACAAAATATTCTAAAATGTTAGAAGTAGCCATATTAAACCTGATGAGTAAATTGATAGCACTTTTCCTCAAGTATAGCACAACTATGGTCAGAATCCTCTACGTGTTTTTAAAATAAAAAGGCCACATTTTCAAGGGTACTGAGATCAAGAGCTCTTTTCCTGCCTTGAAGCACTCTTGCAAATTAAGCTTTGTTCAGGGCTTAATGCCTGAAATGAGCGTAATCTGTACTTCAAAATTAGCTGTCATTAATCATGGCATTGTAACCCTCAATTACCACACCTGCTGAAGTTTGCTGGGCGCAGCTCCATGCCAGTGACAAGGTACTGTGTACTGTTTTTTTTTTTTGCTTAGAATCTGTTCTTTCCCAGGACATATTTTTTAAATTTGCCACAGGGTTTATTTGAGACAACTAGTGGAAATATGCACACTGATTTTGATAGAAACCATACTTTTCTTTTTGACCCCAGGTCCTGCTTGTAGCCAGGAGACCCTGTTGAGCGAGAGAGAGAGAGAGAGAGAGAGGGATGTTGAACTGAGCTGTCATACTCCAGTATGACATGAAGCCGGGTCTGGTATTTTGTTCTTTTTCAGAAGAGATATCCATGAAAGCTACATTTCTTTCCTTGTCTAACCATTCTGCCGTGTTCCCCAGCTAGTTAAGCCTACTGCATTACATGACAATGCTGGAACATGACTTTAGATCTAAAACAATTGATGAACTGACTCATAACACTAATCGTTTTAGGTCTGAAGTAATGTTCTGTTGTGCCATAATGAAGATGACTCAACACAGTTTCTCCATGGAGAGTATTTAAGAGGATAAACTTTTACCCTTAAGAAAGTTTTCTGTACTTTGCTCTTATTTCTTAATTTAAGTTCCATGATACAAAAGACATGGAATTTAAATGAGTGTTAGTGTTTGTGGTTTTCCTCTTATCCAACTATTTACAAGGCAGAAAGAAAAAGAAAACAAAAAAAAAAGGAAATCAAGACACCAGAAATGTCGGCCCTAAACCCTAGGAGTACCTTACATTTTCATACTGGGAAATCTCATTAAGCCACTCAGATTGCCAATGTCCTTAGAGTCCTAATCAGATCTGCAGCAAAATGTTATTATCTCATGTTTAATAAGTAGCCACATCCAACCCTCATCCTGTCCCCTTTCAGTGAACCAGAGATCTTTCTTAGCTACAGGCCTTTCTTTCTCAGCTATGAAGGGAGAAAGTTAAAGAAAGGATTGGAGTATAGCATTTATCATATTCATAATGACTTTTAGCACTGGGAGGTTTTGGATATGCCAGTTGACACTTAGCACTCAGTTTCTAAGATGCGCACCAGCTCTTGCAAGTCTTTGCTTGACAGGCGCGCTCCAAGCCGTGAGTGCTACCCATGGCTCAGGGTAGAGCAAAGGCACCATGCATCAGCGGAGGTAGACAGCGAACACTTTTGTTCCTAAGACACTTGCCTAAGATTCAGATTAATGCTACAGGCCGCTCCCAGTCCTTTTGAAATCCTTAGAAGCTGTGACATTAGTGGCACTGAAACCTAACCTTTGGGCTTCCTTCTGCCTCTCCCTCGTACTGTGAGCTTGACTCCTCAAGGTTGGAATGAAACCTTTCCTGCCCCCAAATTTAGGACTAGTCCCGAATCTTTAGACTGTGATAAAGGAATTCTTTATGCTATTTGGTCTGCTGAAAGAAATATAAAAGCCCTGCACAAATCCAGGTGGTCATCCCTACAGGCTTTTGTTTTCAAAGCTTCCTTCCACAACTTTTACTATAACCATTCCTTGTTAAATAAGACAGCCTTCGAGAATTTAAAATTGTTGTGTGATTTTCTTACAGCTTTCTTGAGTTCTTGATGGGAAAAATCAGTTTTCCCATCTACTTCTCATTTTCATTACTGGCAGGCATATGTTGTAGAGTGTAACGCATAGCTTTAACTCCACACTGCTGGCTTGCTGCTCTCCTCACTTTGGTTACTGTTAGAGGATTCTCACACCTAATAAAGCTTCCCTGCCGCTGTCAGCTAAACTTTTCCCACCTGTAGCCTTGTCAGACTGAACTGCCTGTGGAGTACACACACTAAGGGCCAAGTCTGCCTCTGGAATTAACAGGTAAACTCCTGTTTATGTAACTTTTCCCTTCCACTGCCATGATTTGGGGCACGGTATCTTTCTAACTACTGTTTAGACTGTTCAAGCACCAGGAATAATTTTTTTTTCTCTGCACAGAATACAGCATGCTGAGCCCCCATGCAATTGCAAAGACACAGAATTCTGTAGAGAGCTATAATAATAAATGTTATAATGAAAAACCAGGACTATGAAGGTATAACTATGATGCCATCAGATGGAAGAGAATGAAAAGAACAAAAAGTCTGTGTCAAGTACAGCTTGGGAGAATGAACAGGAGAAGGGATATAAGAGCACAGACAGGCAGAGTTGCATTCTAAGGGAACAGCTGTGGTTAGTTTGGTTTCTGATGTAGACATATCTGTGTGTCATGAAGGTGTTGTGGTAGCTAAGTATAGTCTATCTATTATTAACTAAAGATTGTTGTAGAGCCTTGTAGTGAAAAGACTATTTTTCCTATGAAGTAATTTCCTAGTATTGTGATTTATTTCTCATAATTGTCTCTCACTAAGGTAAATTCCACTCACCACACTGCCCATGTTATCTTTCAGACACATGAAGACAGGGATTAGTTTTAACTCAAAGTATACTGTTTTCCTTGCACACAATGATTAATATGGGAACTTGGACATTCCTATTTTCTTTGATTATTTTTTGCTAATGTCAAAATCTTTAGTTCATGCTTCGTCTGTTTTATTCACTTTTTGTAACATTTATAGGATCAATCTTACACTCTAGTTGTTGTACAGCATTTAAAATATATTCATTATAAAAAAGCAGAAACAAGATGAGCTTCCCTTCATCACAACTGATGTAGTTTCCCACATGCTGCATTTGACCTAGCACGTCTGCTACTTCATTGTAGGCCAGTTTCCTTTCACTTTTAATCCACAGCCCTGGTGAAGTGCAATTTCATGGGGATTAGAGGACGTTCTCCTAGAGGATGTAGCAACTGCTGTAATGGCTCATCTCTCCCTAATCTTCACTTTTTTGCTACATACACAGAGCCTCCATATCCCATGATGCAGATGACTGTGAACAACATGTCCCCTTTCTTTCCTTCTAGCCCCTTGGCAAAAGAATTGTGATTATTTTCCTTAAACTGACATGGAGGAACCCCAGAGTAAGGGCTGAAGACATGTATTTCAGCTCATCTGTTGTGAATCTCCTATCTTTTTATTTCCCTGCTTTGAACTAAACCAGAAAATGTAACTAGTGACAGATGCAGTTACTTTTCATACAATATCCTTGAATTTATAGAGTGCTTTGTGCTTTATAAGTAGAATAGGTTCCTGCTTTAGGGAACTTATCATCTAAAGTCAGATAGACAGATGTGATATGGCCAATTAAAAAAAAAAAAAAGAAAAAGAAAAAGAAAAAGAAAAAGTAAGCAGCAGAACATGGAGCTGAAAGAAAGAGCCTTGCAGAGACATGCTTAGCACATGGGCTGCTCCCAGGATTGCTCCACATGCTGTACTTCTGATTGCTCAGTGTTCAGACCTGTTCTTCTCCAACAAAAACAATATGATTTGGTGCCAGCTGTGGTTCTGGGATGTGCAGAAGAAGACAGAGAGCCAAATGACTTTATATAGGCCATGAAAGAGCGCACAGATGATGAAAAATTTGGGTCACTACCAATGCATTTTCCCCATTTAGAATATTCCTAATCTCTTGCCCTGGCCAGTTCCTCTTCATTATGTTTTTTTCAAGTATTTGCCACTTGCCTCAGGTAGATTAAAATACAGATATAGAAAAGTTCAAAAACACCAAATAGCTTCTCCACCAGAACCATCTGCTTAAAGATAATAACTCTAAATTAACAATAATGAATGCTATACACATTTAGCATTCAAACCATCTGACTTGGCTGCTTGATTCAAAGAACTCTGCCCTTTGTGTCTTCTAAAAGAGAATTTGTAGTGTACCCACAAGGTTTACAAATTCCACATCTGGTGGACTAAGGTGAGGAATGAATTTCAGAAAGTGAGATACCATAAGCGTGATGTCATTTATGTCTTTAGAAAGCAGCATGTCCAGTGGCAGCTATGCTGCCAAATAATAATAATAAAAATGTAAATAACTGAAATACCTTTAATAACATATTAAGTAACTTAAAACATTTTTAAAATGTGTAAATATTGGAAAACTGTATGTAGGATGCTAATTTTAATGATATGAAAGCCAGGACTTCATTTCCTCAGTACTGCAACATCAAAAAATTAAGGGTAAGTGTGATGAGTTTCTGCTGCAGTGCATTCTGGAACACATCATCCGGCAACTGTGCACCTTTAGAGGTCTTTACCAAATGTGATAAGTAGCACATTTAGACTGGTGACATTTCCCCCTAAAGATGCATAAAAAGAATGTCATAAAACACTCATTAAGACATACGTGCTCCATAACACTTAGTTGCAGTGCTGACAAAAATAATAATAATTCTTTAGCCTCTTTCTAGTACTTCAAATTAACTTGTTTAGATTTTACCCAATGTACAGGTCTGCTCAGGTACTGTGGAATTTTAAATACTTAGCCCATCTGAAACACGATCATTCTGATATACCTAATTAACTCTTAGCTTTGTAAAATTCTAATGATTGTCATTGTTCTGTGGAAAATGACTCTTTTGTCTTTGTACACTCTTGTATGTCTAAAATACAGCAGAAACCTGACACAGAGAGAGGCACCAGAGACCCAGAGATTGGAACTGTGCAAAACAAAGTCAATTCAGGTCAAACACCTGTCAGATATAGAAAGATCCATAATCCATATGGTGCATCATTTAGTATTGAGCATTGCCTTTTCAAACAGAGGTAATCCATCTATTCTGGTTTAGAAATCCAGGTAAAATGGAAAGGAATAATAAGCTGAATATGCTGAAAAAATAATAGTGAAATAAAAATAAGAGAAGCTGAAAAAAGCAATAGCAAACTATCTAGGGTTAATGCAGGATTGACTGCTTTTTAGTGCATCAGAAAACCTCCAGGTTCTGGATTTATTAGGCAAATTTCCAGAAATAGCTTTTATCGAATAGAATAGCGTTGGTTTTCAACCTGACTTCTGTTTTTGATTTTACCACTAAACAGGCATAAGCTAATTTGGAATTTTTAGCAACGTTCAGTGTTCAATGGTCCAGTTACACTTTCATGGTCAGTGGTGTCATTGGTACAACGTAAAGCCAGTATGGAGAAATCCAGAAAGCACAGTTTCAGCCTCCTAGTACTCACTTTTAAGCTTTTAAACATCATCTTTCTCAGCATTTGCTGTTATGTCTATGTACCTATGAAGGTGGAGATAGTAACATTAGCCTTTGTGGGTGTTCTTAATCGAAAGAAGTGTCCTGACTATTTTATCTGAACTGGCATTCTTCCTGCCTCACATCTAGCCGTGTCTTTTTTTGTGTGTGCCTTATGCCATTTATAACTTTAGCTTATAACTTTGCAGAGGACTTAAGCCAGCCCATGAAAACTTAGCATTGTTCTGGACAGGCACATTTGTCTGGACGTGGTTTTATACACATCTTAATAAAATATTAATTACAAAAAATATTCCCCAACTACAATTTGTAGAGCATGCTTTAATACAACTAAAAGACAAGAGACGGGCTGCCTTCTTAAGCTTGGTTGTATATGGAGATAAATTTATAATCACTGTGATCAAGCTAATAGAAACAATGATTGGTTGAAATGTGACAGATACTCACAGAAATTCCACTCATCAGGAAACACAGTGGGTTTTATTATTCTTCCCTAGGGAAAGAAAAATATTCTAAAGAGCAGACTTGAGGATAGAGAGCTGCCAAGTGTGCAATACCTGATGAAAGATCTTCAAATTCTATAGGAGTTTATAAATGAGCATAAAATGATACACAGTGAAACTGCCTTAGTCCACCAGTGCCAAAGGTCTGCAGCATTACAGCCTCATTCAGGCCAGTTTTGTGGCACTAAGTGGGCAAGGTATTTCTGGCCAGCTCTCCTGTGGGCTTTCAACAGCAAATGGGGTGGATGGTACTGCACAGATGGGTAGGGCAGCTCTTGTGAAGACCTCACACAAGTAAAGGGACATGGGGTGAACAGTAAATTACCTCAGGGAGGGGTAACTGATGAAGGAAATGAAGTCCTCATGAATCTGTGGGTGTTTAAGAAAGCCCATAAATGTGTTTTGTATTGAAGTATGTCTGCTTTATTGAATTGAGGCTAAAAAGCAAGGGTAGAGCTGTAGGAGAGCTTGAAAAAGATGGTGTTTGAAAAATGATTAGACATTTTTTTCTTGCTCTACTTCTTCTCTAGTGTCCTCACACATTTTCACATCTATTCTAGAACAAAAGGCATTGAATTTAGTGGCAAAACCCATGCAGTTAGTACTGGGATCCGGATTTCACTCCTGGGTTGTTTCAGTATTTACACTTCCAGGAAAATAAGACCTCAAATGAGCCTTGTAGAAATCCTGGCAAATCTTGTCTGTATTTCCTGCTCCCTTTCTTCTGTGTTAACTCACTGACTGAGCTCAGAAGGGACATCTTCAGCATCATCAGAATGTGATGCTTTCAGCATAAATGCAGTCTGGAAGTCACCAGGTTCATGAATGTGTCTGAATATTTCCTCCGTTCCTCAAAGACCTATGGAGGGTTTCCTAAACACAAAATCCAGCATGTTCTCTGGTGCTTTGTTCTATGGTAGGGAGTGGCAATAGGAGCGCAAGAGATGATAATATTCTGGCTGTGCTTCCCAATAGATCCCCCAATGTCTGCCCTTAACAAACAAGACTGTGAGAGAAATGCTGCAGAACTCTAATGAGCAGCATATGGTCAATTTGTAAGCACAATCAATATTATTGAGTTATGTTGCTAAAAAAACCCAACCAATCAAACAAAAAAAACCCCCCCAAAAAAAAAAAACAAACCAAAAAAAACAACAGAAAGAAGAATTATATTTGTGAGTTTCAGGACCTTGGTATAATTCTGTCCTTCCAAGTGATTAAATAGTGCTTATTTTTTCAAAATGGTTTTATACTTTGCCTATATTTTGTCTAATGGAACTAATTCTGGAGCGAAAGAGTGAAGGACTTCATTGCAAAGTTCTGTAAAATATCAGAGGAACATGTGAATTTCTGTCTGTGACTGCTCCAGAAAGTCAGAATAATTCAACCAGCTAAATATATATTTCAAGATAGTGAGTCCTTTTACAAAATTATAAGTCAATACGTTTTCAAGATCAAGACAGAACAGGGTGTGAGAATGCTATTACTGTAGTCCGAGTACCACAAGGCAATGAAGCCTGATGTGAAATGCACAGAATGATAAGATAATTCTGTGGCAGAAGAGAAATCTGCCACCTCATGTAAATGGAAGGGCCACACTGACCTCCTAAGTGGTTCACTTCAAGCAGGTTTCTTTTGCAAGATTCTTAGACCTTGACTCAGACTTTTCTAGCTGTGGCATTTGTTAATTATCTAAAAGGGTACATCTCTACAGCTGGGAATCAGCAGGTACCACATCCTTATCAAATGAAAACACTGATGGTATGGTAGGCAGGAAAGACTCTCCATAATTGCTATCCTAAGGTGTAAAGGATAAAGCCTATTAATGAGATTCATTTTACATAATATCTTGCACCTTTTCAAGTGACAGCACTGATATTTTCTCAGATAAATTAGTAGAGACCAACTTAGCAAAAATTTATGAACTAAGAGAACTAAATGATTCTCTATCTAAACAGACTAAACAATAGAAATGTTTTGGGAACATTTTAGTATGTTTCATTCAAGAAGCCAATCTATTAAAGAAAACATTAGTGTAAGACCACAATAAAAGAAGAGGAAATAGTACAGTAATTTAGATGTTGCAATATATTTTCACATTATCTTCAGCCCTTTAATAAAAGGTTTCTAGACAACTAGACACCCTGTTGACACAACAATTTAATTCAACAGGGAACAGCCATTGCTTAAAGAAGAGAGACATCGCATGAGCAGATGGGCCCACTACTAAATCAACAAAGAGTACTAACCCTGTGCTGAATTCACCCTGCTTGCTACGCTTTTCATAGGAAAAGAATGTGTGGTGCAGGTAGGTTACAGATTCCTGACAGCATTGTATCTGGAAGACTATAATTTAAAATAGATCTATTTCTGTTTGCCCAAAAGTGAATGATTTTATTTCTCCGTAACTTGGAATTTGAGGCACTTGTTTATCAGCAGGGTTTTACCTGCAAAGATGGAAGATGTAAAAAGTGAGTGAGTTCAGTACTAAATGATCCAGGAGCATGGGAGAGAGGCAATGTCAAGCGTCAAGACTCTTAGTAAGATGTGTCCTTTCGTTTTGTTGTTCCTTAATGGTGAGTTGTTCCTTTATAACTCAGGATGACTAGTTCATAAAATCAGTGACTTGACCATGATTTAGCTTGCTATTTACTGTATGCATCCATATAATTCTTCAGTACAAAGCCAGGGGTGAAGCACAGTTTTTAATTAGTGGACAGACGTTAGTTAGTGTACAGGCTTTTATTTAACGGACAAGGCAGGGAACTGATGTGCAACTTCAAAAGTATTTTCATTTAAGATGGCAAAAAGTATTAATTGAGTTTGCCAGGTCATTTTGTCCATCAAGTCAGTCAGAGGCTGTTCTGTGCCTAATAATCCAAATAACCATGTTGTAGGTCTCTAACTAGAGTTTTCTCACTGCAGAAGTTTTCAGAAAGGTTAAGGGCTGAGCATGTAGATTACGTTTTATAGAATTTTCCTGGTTATACCTGTTAGCTTCTTCCTTAGGTAAGGAGTTGCTTTTTGAGTGATCATGTGGACATAACAGATGTATCATTAAATGTAGGGAATGCTGGGAACTAGAAGTGGTCTTCTCTTAAGAGGTGTGATAGACCTGTCGTACTGTTATACCATAAGGCAGTAATAGGCTATCTGTTCTACATAGCAGGTGCCAATATATTCCACCCATCCACTGTATTGCTCCTAATAATACATGTTCACCAAAGCACATCCGCTGGAAGTGCATTCAGTCCTGGTTAGGACCCTGCCAAAAAGGTAGAACAACTGTGCCAGTAACTGATTACTTGCAGCAGCAAAAATGTTTGCAGGTTACAATTTTTTGTTTGCAGCTACAGCTGCATTGTTTTTTCTCTGTCTTTCACTGTTTGGTTGATACTACTATGACCTAGTACTACTGAAGCTGTTTGTATGCTGTAATGAGAACACGGGCTTTTTTGTCAAATGGAAGAGATTTTTTAATTTATTTTTTCCCACATGCTATGGCAACTTTTTAAGTTCTGAAAGTTTTTATAGGTCCCTTCCACAACTTTTTCAGGTCTTCAGTGTGGTTCCTGAAACGTGGACAAAAGGCTGAGTGTCACGCTCTAACATTAGTCTCATGGTGGAAATAGAGACAAATTTATGTCTTTATTCTTGTACAGTACCTCTTGATAAGTAGAATCATAGAATAGCCCAGGTTGGAATGAACCTCAAAAGATCATTTGTTCGAACCTTATGTGGTAAGGAGAGCCTAGATGAGATTATTTACCACCACGTCTAATCATATTTTGAAAACTTCCAGCAATGGGGACTCTGCCATGTCCCTGGGGAGGTTTTTCCAATGAATCATGTTATTGTGAAAAATTTCTTTCTTATGTCAAGAAGAAACATACCTGGTGCAACTTGTACCTGTTCTTTGTCTTCTCCATGTGGCTGCTTGTGAAGATAGAGCCTCCATTCTCTTTGTAGACACCCTTTAAGTACTGGAATACTGTGATGAGATTCCCCCTGAGCCTTCTCTTCTCCAGGGAGAAATGAACTAACTCCTTCAGTCTTTCATTGTAGGACAGGTTCTCTGGCCCTTTCACCATCTTCATAGGCTTTCTTTGGACCTTCTCCAGTCTGTCTGCATCTTTCTTGAAATGCGGGGACCAGAACTGGACACAGTACTCCAGGTGCGGTCTGACAAGTGCTGAGTAAAGTGGGAAGATCACAACTCTGTCTCTTGCTACTAATGCCTCTGCAGATGCAGCCCAGGATCCAATTTGTGTTTGTTGCTGTGGCAGCGCACTGACTTGTGTTCGGCTTGTCCACCAGGACCCCCAGGTCCCTTTCAGCAAGGCTGGTCCCCAGACACACAGATCCCAGTCTGTACTGGGCTCTTTGGTTATGCCATCCCGGGTGCAGGGCTTTGCACTCATCTTTGTTAAACTTCATACTGTTGCTAGCCCACTCTTCCAGCCTGTCCACATTTCTCTGACAGATGGCTCCCCATTCTGACATGTTTGTCTCACCACCCAGTTTGGCGCTATCAGCAAATTTGGTAGGAGTGCTTTCAACCCCATCATCCAGATCATTTATGAAGATGTTGGACAGTGTGGGACCCTGGGGCACCCTGCTTGTGACTTATAGATCTGAGATGCACAATGTGGACTTGTTGTATGCTAATGGAGTCACCGAATATTTGTATGAGTTGCAAGTACGTTGAAATCCCCAACAATAAGAACTTTTAGAATTGTTTTTACATCCCTATGTTAAAAATCCAATTTTTTGCAATCTTTTAATGAGCCTCCTTTTTATTTTTCTGTAGATATAAACTTTGTAATATTTTTGAGAACATTCCTGGGGAAGATTTAATTATTCTAAAGTATTCTAAAATGTTGCTGACTTTGCCTTTCCATGCCAATCTGCTAAATACTTTTTCCATACCTGCAGGTGTATATTCTGAGAGACTGATATACAGATGTCTTTTTTTTCTCCCTTTTGATTTAATGGTGAACAATAACTTGTGACTGTGAAACTGAAGTTACTTAATTTTGCTTTGAAACTTCCAATGAAGTGGAATCTGTAACCTCTCTGGGAAGCTATAAGAAACTTTAGCTACTCTGACAGTTATCTGACTGCATTTTCTTTCAAAGTTAGACTTATTTAACCTCAGTTCTGATCGCTGAGTTTTGTCTTCATTAGCAAGTTTCTGTGTCTAAACATCTCATACAAGTTTAATGAACTGTTCATTATAGTCTATTATAACTGTAACACTGTGTGTTTGCTAACTAGTATTTTTCCAGAAAAAGAACTTTAATATCAAACACCAAGTCTATTTTCTTCTCCACAGTGTGTTTAGTCTCATCTAGACTACAGTAAGCACTTGAAATTTAAGCACATAGCAAATTTTATTTAAAAGCATTTAAAATCACTCCTTTTTTACCCTCATTTGATCTTCAGCTCACATGCATGGATGTTGTGTTTCTATTCATCAGTGCCTTCCTTCTTCTCTTCTGTAACTTCGTGATCATTGCGAGCACTAGCGATACACTATTAATACCAAGTAGTTGTGAAAGAATGAGAACAACAGCAGAAGGAGGAGAGGTTGTTCCTTCAGCCTGGAAGTTGTTTTCTTGCCAGCAACAGTATGGTTTAGTGCTCCATGGTGCAAATCCATGCAAGTGCTAAAAGAGTGTTCTTTATCCCTGTGAGGCTGGCACTGCTCTTGCTTCTTGTTGAAAGGCAGTTAAGTCGATTTGTATATCCAAGTTTCTTCCCAGAGAGGAGGATGATTATATAAAATCTGTAATGCTTGAAATGTCTTTGTTATAATTGATAAGAATATTTATTGATTTAAATGTACTATGGTATTTGCTTTTTAAAAATAAATTTAAAAGATCTATGATTTAATGCTATGAGGATTAGCAGAAATGCATTTTTAAAGATTGTTGGAGTTTTAAGGCATTGTATATAAAGGAAACCAATTGGCTGCTGAATAAGAGTTCTGGCAAACATTTACTATCATGAGGGCAGTGATTTTCTTTGCCTCCATTTTCAGTTTTATCCCTTGCTGCCTTTATTTCATTTAAAAGAAACAGGCAGACTACTGAGGCAATATTTTCAGATGCAGCTGTCCAGTCCTGCCATAATACCCATTAGTCTGAATGATGCAGAACAGAAGGTGGAACAAATGGATAAACACTTTGTATTGTAAAATACAAAAATTAATCTAGATTCAGACTGAGACAGGGAGATTAACCTGAAGGAAATAAAGAAATATAAGACTTCACCTATTGAAATTAGATTTCAGTTTGTAAATAACAAGTGAGGTAACAAGAGATCCACGCACCGGCCTGTTTTCTACAAACGACAGGACAACAGCTACTGATTACTTATTTTTCTAAAATATACTTGATAAAACAAAGCTATCATTCTCATTAGCTCATTTGAGCCATTGCGTTTTTAAGAGACTTGACAGTTACAAAGGTTGGTTTTAAAAATAGCCAAGGCACATGCCAAAATCTTGTGTTCATAAAGCAAATTCCAAACCCCTTCTTTGCAGTGAGGAGACATGGCCTGTGGGAGAGGATGTAGTCTGGCTTGTCAGCATGAGGCAGCCAATCAGAAAAAGTTCCTAATAACAAAGTCTGGAAAAGTATGTTTGCCTTTCCTTTTATTGACATCTCAGGAACAAGACATGTGGTTTGTTTTCTTTATCCTGTAATGCCTTTTCCCTTCTAGAAATAAGGTAAATTCCCCATCTCAGGAGGACATCTATAAAAAAATGCTGTCTTGGGGTAAATATACTGTGCCCTTAAAGTCTGACACTGCTTAATTGCAGACCTGAAGATCGTCCTGATTATAGGATAGTTACGGATGCAAATCTGAAAGTTCAGACTGCAGCTCAAAGGAGATAGACAGCTAATGTGCCGTAACTTGTTACTCTTTGAGATAATTTTTTTGTGCGTGGAACCTCAAAACAGTCTGGAATTTTAATGGAAGTGATATACAGAATTCCTTAGACTGATCTGAGGAGGGATAGTGGACCTTTGGGTATTTTACCCACAGGTGACAGTCTGGAAAGCAACCTTATTTACAATAGTTCTTCCTGTCGTAAAAAGTCAAGTTGCAGCACCAGCGAGATGTGTCTTGACATGTCTCCCGGTTGCTGTGGGGAATAGTTGGCAGGGTGACATCCTGGTGTCAGAGTAAGCTCGCAGAGCCACAGAACGAACCCTTCTGACCGATACCCTGCTAATCTCATTTCCGAGACTCCTTACGCTTGTGGTCTCAGGGTGACACAGTGGTTTGCACTTTGGCAAGTAGAGTAAAACATTACTGGGTTGTAGCTCAGCATTATTACCACTGCACCCATCTTTATGACAGTGTGCTTTTATTGGCAGAAACATTTGTATTTACCATCAGATTATTAATAAAAATTCTGATTATCATTGGAGAACCACAGTACTCGCAGTCAACTAAAAACATCCCCATTCCATGTTTATTTCTCAGTGACATCTACTTTGATGTCTATCAGTCAGCTTTCTTAAACTGCTTATTGGGCATATTAGGGATATTGCATAGTGTTATTTTTAACCAGAATGTTGTGCAGTACCAAGTCAAACAGCTTATTGTAACTCCAAGCATGTTGCCTCTCTGTTATACCTCAACCAAATCTGCAGTCTGATTGGCGAAAGCAGTTTCGTTTGACAAGATCTATTTTCTGTAACACGATGTTAACAAGCAATAATTATATTCCCATCCTTTCATCTTTTATCTCTTGCATTCCATATTAACTCATCTCCTGCTTCACCTGGACTAATCAGGTGGTAAGTATTTAGGTCATTTCCCTGCTGTTGTGAATAATTGCACATTAGCTGTCAACTTGTCCCTGGTTTTGTATGATATATTTAAAGCTAATCTTAGTGTGATATTCTTGGCTAGCTCATTTAGGATTTTTGAGTGCGATTTTAAGAAATTTATTTTACTAATTTTAAGAAATTTATTTCCAAAGATGGTGCTAAACACAATATCTTCCTCAATAACCCATGTGCTGGACAGGACTTTATCTCCTTTCTTGTACCTGGCTGTTTTTTAAACAGAGATATACAAAAAATACACAAAACAAATATAAACTGTTCTGCCTTTTCTGCATAATTCCTGCTCAGTGTATGATGCCACTGCTACATTATTTTTTTTTTTCCCTAAATACTTTACCTGTTCTTTATCCATCCATGTCAGGGATTTGCACCTGATTTCTTAACGTCACTCCTGCACTTTCACTCCTGAATAGACATTTTTTATTAGGCATTGCTTTTTTTAGTTCAAATTTCTGCTTTTACTTTCCTAATTTACTTCACCATGAGTAGCAGGCATTTTTCCTTTCCTGACTGTATTCAGGCCATCTAATCAAGTCATATTCTAAAATTTTATTTCATTTTGGAACATGTATGCCTCCCTCCGCTTTTCACTCGGTTTTATTGTTTTTCCTCAGTGTTAGGCACCTGATTTCTGACTTCCGAGTTTTTCATTAATCTTAATAGTCTGTCAAATTTAGACTGAAATCCAAATGATCAAGTTTCAATGAAGATTTTGCGGTTTAACTCTTTAATTTGAAGGCAGAGGAAGAACTGGGATCGAGATTTCGGTATGAAGCTCACCAGTGCTTGTATGGGTCCATGTCATATATTGTACTCTATTTGCCATTATAGAGTAGACACGGCCTAGGCAGAAGTAGTTTTTAACAAACATGACCATGTAGTAACTGATTGTGTGTCTCTCCCAGTCTCAGTGCTGTAGCAACTCTGGTGTGTGCCATAACCGGAACGTTAGGTGTCTGATCTCTTCATTTGTACTCAAAGGAAAATGGTAAAAGAGGCATTAGAAATTCTTAGTTAGATGTTTTCAGGCATTTCTTGTCCTTGAAATAAATTTTGTTTTAAAAATTCTGCCTATTATTTACATTTCTTTATCCTTTTAATTGGTAAAAGCTATGTTGTATCGTCTCCAAGTGTTTGGGCCTTCTGCTCTGTGGTAATACATGTCCAGATAATGTATTTACATGTCTTACTATTTCTTTTTCCTTTGCTGGTGGTTTCCAGTTTAAGATTGGAGCTATCAGGATAAGACATAGACTTAAACAATAGAATTTTATTGACCAGTATTCAATTGAAGAGTAAGAATAAAGGAAAATAAGGATAAATGGTGAGATTTAGGTCCTAGATTAAGTTAAGAGAAGTGTTCTGATAATTGCCTTATCACATTACAAAACCTTTGAAAACTCTGGGGATAAATCAAAGCAATGATTTTCCTGGAAGAATTTCTGAACTAGGAACAGCACAGCCCAGTGATTTGTTGATCAGATTCAGGAATATTCCTTAACAACTGAAAGATAAAATTAAAAATTTTTCTGATATAGATCCTTTCACTGGCTGAATTTCCTAGCAGGATAGCAACTTAACTTTCCTAATGTTTTGTTTCCTTCTCTATGCAAGTCTTGTCAGCTGAAAAGCTGTGCTGCCTTATAATACATCCCATTTCTAACAGGGGCCTCCTGGGGAGCTGTACAATGCAGCAAGCTTCTCCCTGGTGACTCACGATCCTTTTCCCAGCATTGCACCACTGCTCTTTTCAGAGCAGAGGCTCTCTGAATGGAAAAGGAGAGCTGGATTATCCTTTCTGTTTTGCTATTAGATGTAGCCCTCTGGCTCTTGGTGAACTGCCAGTGGTGGATGTTTGGATTTTCTTGCCTTAGCAGGTACTGGGACTTTTTCATGTAGATGGGAAGGTCTCAAAGTCCTTCTGTCTGAGTCAGGGCCACTCAGCTAGACACAAACTCAGCGGGAGTCGCATGTTCAACAGAGAACATTGTCTCTCCAGAATTTCAGATTTATTCATAGAGACTTTTTATTCAGCTTCAGCCAAAACAAAAACAAACAAGAAGAGTCTACCTCCTGCACTTTCCCTTCCAGCAGCTTCGCAGTCTGTAAACAACAGAACAAATCATCAGTCTACCGGCTGTCTTCTTTTCTCTTGGTAGTGTTCAAGATCTCATTTCTAGTTAACAAATCCCTGCTTGTTCCCCGATTGCACAGCTCAAGCCACATGAGATCAGCCTGAAGGAAGGAGTGGGGAATGGAGCCTCCTCCTTACTTTTTCATGGAAGTATTTCCAAATGGGGGAGTAAAATCTAATTCAGATCCACAGCTGAGACCTACTTCCAAGTAAGTATTCCAGTTGCCAAGGTACATCCAGCATTAAGGTCTGCTTCTGTGGCAGACTTTCCTGCTCTCATTTTTTCTCCTAGCTTGTAGCCAGTGCCTAGTAATGCCTTACCCCAAGCACTTCACTGTTAAAGCCCTCCAGATTCCAAGACCAACCTCAGGAATTCTGTGCAATGCTTAAAAACAGTGATTTGTGCAGCTAAGTTTCTTTTTTTTTGTTTTGCTTTGTTGTTGGTTCTTTTGCTTGAAGGTACTCTTGAATTACATGTCCAAAATTTTTCCTAAACTTTTTAATCCTTAAAATATAGCAGCTACTCACATACCTACTCACCTGCTCAAAAATCCTTCAAAATATCAGTTACTGGGAATTTTGCTGATACCTACATTCTCTTTATTCCAGATCAGGAGTCAGAATGAGGCTCCTAGGCTTTACCAAAAAAGGGTAAAACTGTGTAATTTATTTAGAGATAAGCTAGACAGTTTCTATATCAACTAAACATTGACATGTTTGTCCACTCCCAACTGACCTAGGAAACATGAAAAATTGCCAATTATTTGTGTATCCTTGATTTCTCTTTTCTCTTTTTCCATTTAGCTTCCTCTTGTCCTTGTGAACCCTTTAGCCCAGGTCAGGGACACCATCATGTTAAAAAGAATTGCAGAGACTAAAAGATAGGTCTATCTGTAGCCATAAATACTATTCTCCTGCATCAGCAATAATGTGAAGAGTCTGAAACAGCTCTCAGTGTAAGCCAAATTTTCTCGTTAAACCTGGTTCATGTTACCTTAACATTTACTCAAAATTTCAATGGCATTAGAAGCTCTTGTGTATCTTCTTTAGGCCTTCTCTTGCAATTAGACCTGATCGCTTACTTTTTGGCAAAGATGTGAACAGAAATTTTATACCCCATTAACCATAAACAGTCCCCAGTCACGTGGATTAATATTTTTATATCTCTCACAGCTGGTAAATGCTGACTTAACCAGCTGACCAGAAAGTTCAGACTAATTTAATATTTTTGTGGTTTTACTGTAATTTTTTTTCTATTTTAGGTGAAAGTTTACTGTTATCTTCCTGTGAGAAGTGGGATGAAAACCCATTTGTATATATATTGTGTGAATCCTCAGCACATGCATAAAAAGCACATTGATAATGTTGCTAACACCAGAAAATTGCAGTGCAATTTCAGCTACTCTATGATGGTCTGGAACTCCATGGCTTCATCCTTTTCAGTTTTAGTGCAAGCAAATAAAATCTGCATTTATAAATTTATCAGCACATATTAATGTATTTTCTTCTTGCATCTGTGTCAGCTTCTTCGTCAACTTTTCTTCTGGGTTATGCATACTCTACTCTGAAGGCAAGTGTTCAATTCTTCGTAAGTATGATTCCTATCTCTTCCCTTTGCAAGTATTTTTATTTAATAATAAATCTTTAAATAACCAGAGGAATCGTAGAACTGAAGATGAGGGATCTTTTTGTGAATACTGTTTATGAGAAAACAAGACAGCAAAGTACGAAAAGAAATCTGAGGTAAACACCCTTTCTTATTCACATGTGTAAAGACAGCACTAAAGCTGAATTTCAGGGCCGTGGACAACTATGAATCTCATGGGCAACCCATTTTGGCCAAGCCCCAAATATTGGGTATAAATCGCACATACAAAAATTTTGAAAATTGTAGGTTCACAACAACTACTCCATATCTAAGTCAGTACTTGAATTTCCATAATAAATTTCATGACATCTTATCCCCTTTGGAATTAACAACCATTCTCGCTATTCCCATCTAGCCATCAGTGAAAGAAGTAATTATGCTGACCTCAAAATTAGTTGTTTAAATACAGAAGTAACTGGAACTTGTCTGCTGACTCTAAAATGAGTAGGAATTCCTGAATCATAACATCTCTACAGTAGAGTTGTTCAGCATAGGTATAAAATTACTTTTTGGTTGGTTTTTTTACCAGTTTGGAAAATGGGAATAATAAAAGGTGAACTTTAGTAGATACAAAAGTGAAATGTTATGCCTGTAGCCAAAATATGGACAATTTTAACAATAATCCTGAAACATCATTCAATTTAGACTAATGTCATATTATCACAGACCACAATCTCTGGAAGTTCTAGCACAGAACATCAAATTATCTCTGGAAAGTTATGTTTCCCTTTTATTTTTTAAACATTAATTCCTAGTTACCTTTCTAGGTAAAAACTCAAGTTCATACTTCTCTGAAAGTCTCATTGAAAGATGGTATTGTTAGTGAAGAGCTTCATGAAGAGTCTTCCCCTTCTGCAGATCCAATGGAAGGATTGGAAATATTCTTTCCGCTTCTTCCAGAAGTCAGTGAGGCATACACTGCTGGGATAAGACCTGGAATAAGACGGAAGAGTGGATAGTGAGTTTGGAGTGTTGAACTCTGCCTAAAAAAACCACAAAATCAGACCCCTTGTGCAAGTGAAGTACAATGCAGCGCCATCTCACACCTCTTCTAGAATCAGGTTTTACATGGAAATGCACAAAACAATGGCTTCTCGTGGTTACCTTCCATATGTTTCATACAAGGAAGGGAGGTTTTTCAAAGGCAAGATTATGGTCTTGTGTACAGGCTGTCTGAAATGGTTAGCTTTAATCATACACTTCTTCAGTTTATTATAATTAAAAAGGGTCTTCAAACTCATCCTCTGGAGACACTATCCCCACATAGCCTTCCTTGAAATACTGACATGACCACAGTGCGTTACGATGTTGTATATTCTGCTCCAAAACCCACTAAAAATACCAAGAAAATACAGTTACAGAATCACAGAATGGTAGGTGTTGGAAGGGACCTTCAGAGATCATCTAATCCAGTCCCCCTGCCAAAGCAGGTTCAGCTAGAACTGGTTGCACAGGATCGTGTCCAGTCGGATTTTGAGTATCTCCAGAGAAGGATACTCTGCAGCCTCTCTGGGCAGCCTGTTCCAGTGCTCTGGCACCCTCAAAGTAAAGAAGTTTTTCCTTATGTTCAGGTGGAAATTCCCGTGTTCCAGTTTGTGCCTGTTGCCCCTCGTCCTGTTGTTGGTCACCACTGAAAAGCATCTGGCCCCATCCTCTTGACACCTGCCCTTTAGATATTTATAAGAATTGATGAGATGCCCTCTCAGTCTCCTCTTCTCCAGGCTAAGCAGACCCAGCCTCAGTCTTTCCTTATCAGAGAGATACTCCAGTCTCCCGATCATCTTTGCAGCCCTTCACTGGACTCTCTCCAGTAGTTGCTTGCCTTTCTTGAACTGGGAATCCCAGAACTGGTCACAGTACTCCAGATGTAGCCTCAAAAGGGTAGAGTAGAGGAGGAGGATGACCTCCCTCGACCTGCTGGCTACACTGTTTTTAATATACCCGAGGATAGTGTTGGCCTTCTTGGCCACAAGGGCCACTGCTGGCTCATGGTTAATTTTTTGTCCACCAGGACTCCCAGGTCCTTGTCCGCAGAGCTGCTTTCCAACAGGTCAACCCCTAACCTGTACTGGTGTGTGGGGTTATTCCTCCCTTGATGCAGGACCCTACACTTGTCTTTGGTTAATTTCATTGTGTTTGTCCCTGCTCAACTCTCCAACCCATCCAGGTCTCTCTGTATGGCAGTACAGCCTTCTAGTGTACCAGACACTCCTCCCAGTTTTGTGTCACCAGCAAACTTGCTGAGGGTACACTCTGTCCCCTCATCCAGGTTGTTGATGTATATTGAACGAGATTGGACCCAGTACTGACCCCTGGGGAACACCACTAGTTATAGGCCTTCAACTAGGCTCTGTGCTGCGGATCACAACTCTCTGAGCTCTACCATTCAGTCAGTTCTCAGTCCACTTCACTGTCCACTCATCTAACCCACACTTCCTATGCGGATATTATGGCAGACAGTGTCAAAAGCCGTGCTGAAGTTGAGTAAAAGCCACTGCTCTCCACTGATCTACCAGCCAGTCATGCTATCATAGAAGGCTATCAGATTGGTCAAGTATGATTTCTCCTTGGTGAATCCATGTTGACCACTCCTGATAACCTTTTCCTCCCGATGCTTAGAGATGACATCCAGCATGAGCTGTTCCATCACCTTTCCAGGGATGGAGGTGAGGCTGACCGGCCTGTAGTTTCCTGGGTCCTCCTTCTTGCCTTTTTTGAAGACTGGAATGACATTGGATTTTCTCCAGTCCTCAGGCACCTCTCCTCCACGACCGTTCAAAGATGATAGAGAGTGTCTCAGCAACAACATCTACCAGATTTCTCAGCACTTGTGGGTGCATCCCAGCAGGGCCCATGGATTTGTGGGTGTTGCATTTACCTAAATGATCTCTAACCCAATCTTCCTCAAAGAAGGGAAAGTCTTCCTTTCTCCAGACCGTCTCTCTCTTACGATCAACGTCTGGGATTCCTGAGGGCTGGCCTTAGCAGTAAAGACTGAAGTAAAGAAAGCATTCAGTAACTCCGCCTTCTTTATATCCTCCATCACCAGGTCACCCACTTCATTTAGCAGCAGACCCACATTTTCTCTAGTCTCCCTTTTGCTACTGATCTACTTGAAGAAGCCCTTCTTGTTGTCCTTGACATCCCTTGCCAGATTTAATTCCAAGTGGGCCTTAGCCTTCCTCATTCCATCTCTGCAGGCTCTGAGAGCATCCCTGTATTCCTCCCAAGTGGCCAGTCCCTTTTTCCACATTCTGTAAACTTCTTTCTTCCATTTGAGTTTTTCCAGAAGCTCCTTGCTCATCCATGCATGTCTCCTGCCTCCTTTGCTTGATTTCTTACTCGTAAGGATGGACTGATCTTGAGCTTGCAAGAAGTGGTGCTTGAATATTAACCAGCTCTTTTGGATGTGTACTGTCTAAAGCCCTAACTCAGGATTCCTTCAAGTAGGTCTTTGAAAAGACCAAAGTTATCTCTCCTGAAGTCCAGGGTTGTAGTCTTACTTATTGCCCTGCTTCTTCCACACAGGGTCCTGGACTCCAGCATCTCATGGCCACTGCAGCCAAGGTTGCCCCTAATCTTCACTCCCCCAACCAGTCCTTCTTTGTTTGTTAGTACAAGGTCCAGCAGCACACCACTCCTCAGTGGTTCCTCCACAACCTATGTCAGAAAGGTATCATCAATGTTCTGCAGAAACTTCCTGGACTGTGTGTTCCTGGCTGTGTTACCTTTCCAGCAAATATCAGGGGGGTTGAAATCTCCCATGAGAACCAGGGCCTGTGATCATGAGGCTACTTTCAGCTGTCTGTAGAAGGCCACATCAACTTTCTCTTCCTGATCAGGTGGCCTGTAGTAAACACCCAGAACAGTGTCACCCATATTAGTCTGCCCCTTAATTCTTACCCATAAGCTCTTGACTGTTTCTTCATCCACCTGTAGGCAGAGCTTGATATATTCCATCTGCTCTTTCACATAAAGAACAACTCCACCACCTCACCTTGCTGGCCTGTCTTTCCTAAAAAGTACGTAGCCACCCACAACAGCATTCCAGTCATGTGAGCTCTCCCACCATGTCTCTATGATTGCAATGAGATCATGGCCCTGCAACCACGCACAGATCTCTAGTTCTTCCTGTCCCTTGAAAATGACCTCCCATGTTGGCAAAAGTATTTCATATTGCCATGACAAAGAAACCTGTAATAAAGTAAAAAAGGAAGTAGTTGAAATGAAACAACCTGAATACCGAATCATGTGAATTTCCATAGCTTTGCAATTTCTTTACGATCAAACTGGGCCCATCCCTGTGGGAAACAACAGTCCAGAAATGGATTTAATTGCTAGTTCAGGGCACAAAAGATTAAAGGGCATGTAAAATATAGTACATTGTTGTTCTAGCAGGTTAAGAGTTGTTTCTTAATCCGAGAACAAAATCTCTTACTCTGGCTTCTCAAGAATGTGTAACAGTCCAAAGGACAAGTCAAAGTTTGATACTTTAAACAATTTACCCCTTGGATCACAAATATATTTTTTACAGATGTGAAGAGAACATTAAAATAAACCTCATCTTAGAGGGTTTTGGAAATGCTGTTTGTCTAGGAATTGTATATGCTTAGGCATATACATTAGGCTTTAGTGGAAAAGCATTAAGTGTCTAGGATTTGATTTTTCAGCAATGCTATTCTTTCTCTTTTTCCCTGGCATTTGGGTTGCTATTCTGGGGTAATTTTTTTTCTTTGACAATTTAGTTTTGATAGTTGCTGTTACATGAGAAAATATACTGTCACTGAGAGGACAGAGATGGAGTTGTAGCGTACCAACAGATGAAAAAGTCTGCGATTGACTGGAGGGGGAAACTGGGGCACCTTTTATACTTGAAACTTGTCCTTCCTCATCTCCTTATCTTTAAAGACATACACTTAATTGGCTACTTTTGTGTCTGCATATGCTTATAATTAATAAGCATCTGCTTGTTAAGAGAGATTTCATATAGTCTGGTTCCAAAAAGCAGAAATTCTTCACACAAACAAATTCTCCGTTTAAGACTACTTTACCTCCTAGTTTAGCTTCTACTTAGTAGAAAATACGTTGCTGAAGTAGATGGTTTTTTTCTGGCTTTTATTAAATCTATATGCATACCTCCCAGAAGCCCAGCACCATGAACAAAATCAGACCATCTGGCTCCAGAGCTCATTATATTGTATACAAACATAAATATCAGATATTCTGTATTTTCAGGGTGCACATACTCTTCAAGTTGGCAGGGTGATGTTTTCACCTCCTTTTAGTCTGACTTTTTTTTGGTTACAGCCAGACATAATTATGTTAATGAAATATCCCCAAGCAATGTACTATTTCAAACAGAACACCTAGTTAAGTTATCTTTGTATTTTTATTGTTATTCTGGGTCAGTGGTTTTTAGAGCTTGTCTTACAGCTAGATTACGTACAGGTTTCAACACATTCTTTTGCTCAATACCAAGAACGTTAATTGATCTAATAAAGTGTTTATTACATATTTCATAGATTTTTTTTAATGTTTAAAATACAGGATGCCATAAACTCACTTTATTGTGGACCTACTTTTTTGTTTTTGTTTTTGTTTTTTGTTTTAAATCTCATAGGGCCTGCTTCTGGGCTATTTACCTCTATTCTCTTGATAGGCTTTTTGTTGGTTTTGTACATATTTATGATGAAACTATTGGCTGGATTTACAAAAATGGTGTTGATATGGGAGCAGTGGATCCAAACCTTTTTGAGTGGGAAAGATCTAAACCTACATATGCCTCTCTTTAACCAAGATGTCTGACCTCAAAGGTATTCTGCAGAGGAGTTGTTCTCTTCCTCCTGGGAGCTCAGAATTCCAAGTGCATGGAGGTGCGCTGGTGCAGTCCTGAGTCAGTGGTGCATATCATATTTAGTATTTCCTAGCTGGCATCTCTGTGCTACTCCCTTAAGAGCACTGAGTCCCTCTCCAGAATTCCTAGCTTTTTATATAGTCAAAACCAGCCAGGTCAGATGCCTCCATTTAGTCTTTTCCAAGTTTGGAGCTTAAACAAAGCTTCATTATAGTTTCATTCCACTACTAAAAACCTGCAAATCCCACTTAAAATCTTTTAAACTGATATTTCTTCATGAACTTGACATTATGAATCAGACCCCCATTTGCTACTAGTACTACTCAGACAATTAGCAATGCACTGTTAGTTACATACAGCTGGAAACAAACACTGCACCAGTACTACCCTAGCCACTTTACTGTGAACGCAGTACATCTTCCAGCAAAATCATTTCATGGTGGAAGAAGTTTTCCTGGTACCCCAAGAAAAACTCCTATTGTGTTATTTTAACTCATTACCAAAGCCAAGAAAATTTAAATACCCCTGCTACTGTATTTACAAGTGTGTATTCCATATTACTGTCATCGTAAGTTAGAAAACAAGAAATTAGTATCTTTGTAGCAGCAATCTCTGTAATTTAAGAATTAATACTAAAAAAAATTTACTGCTTGCTGTAGAATTGAATGATCATATTCTCAGCTGTCATAAATTGACACTGGCATCAGTCTCAAGGATTTACTCCACAGGTAGGAAACCCCTCACACTGGGTTACATAAAACAGCATTGCCTGTAAAGGATTGGATCACATCAGGTCCTATGACCCCATTTATTGTTTAAAGTACAGTCCTAGTACTTATCTTGATTCCTGATACATATGTATCAATGTTATATCAGCACCATTTTCTATATTGTATGAAAATACACTGTTACAAGGAAAAAGGGTTTTGCCATGAAAGTGTTTTTCTCTGCAGCTACTATGTCTGTACGTACAGAGTAGTAATTTCAGTGAGGAGTGTGCACACAATTTGGGAGTAAGCGAAAAAAATACTAATTTTAGTGGATTAAAAATGCATAAACATTTATAAATTTTTGTTATATTCTGGTGGTTTTCATTATCTTTGCCTGTTTCAGCTGACAAACACAAGTAAAAATATGAAAAAAGAAAAAGAGAATATTTGAGAGAAGGAAAGAGACTTTTTTTCTGTAATGTTTACACTAAGGGTAGGTTATATTTTCATTTTTATCAGTTTAAATGAAGAGTAAATTCACGACAAGTAGTGGACTAAATACATCCCCATGTGCTTACAGTAGCTGGAGATCATCTGGCACAGGTTTATTACAGTTTTATGTGGTTTCGGCTTTGATCTGAACTGGGCCATTTTGCCTTTGCTATGATATTCACGCTAACTTTATAAGTACTGCAAAGAAAAGCCAAAGAAATTATAGAGCTGATAGTTCTTCAGTGACATCAGAGTTCAAACCTGCTTTAACACGTGTTCTCTATCCTGTAGTCCTCCTGCAGCTTCTCCACACGTGGGGTGGGAGCACACAGGCGTGGGGGGAGCAGCTGGCTGTGTGCACACACCGGTGATGTAGGTTCTTTCCTTGCAAAACCCTCCAGCACTTTCTGGTTCCAACTTCTTTGCATTTTACCAGGTGTGCATAAAACATCTCTACTCCTTTTATTAAAATAAAATTAGCTCAGCTCCAAGCCTGAAAGACGCATTTGTCTATGAAAACGTTACAAGAATGAGGTATATTTTTTCTTTCATCTTAAAAGCATCCACTAATTTCCTAAATAACATGCCCGTTAACGACAAGCTGCCAGTCCTACTGCACAGCCAGAGGCAATGTGTTAAACAGGGACTGGAGGGCAGAACAGTTTATAGTTCGCTAAAGAAGAAAACAGGAACTGCTAAATATAGTCAGATAACAGCAGCAATGCCTGTTTGTGAAGAACGGAGCACTTACAACCCACAGAAACATCCACAGCCTTTGTGGGGATTGCTGTCAAACACTGTTTTGATCTGACCTAGGCTTGGTGACTGCAGAAGAGCCTTTGTCTTTCAAACAGTTTGAGACAAGTTTGGTTTGTCCAGTAATCTGTGCCCAGAGACTGGGTCAGTGGAACCTCTCCTTTTCATTGTGCTTGTTTAAATGGGGACAACTTTGTACTTTAAAAATATGAAAGAGAGCTTTCATATTGACTGGTTGATGGAACTGCTCAAACTTACCTCCAACGAAAGTAATATATGCCTTTATTTCACTGTGTAACACCTTTCATCTGCCACTGAGATCTGTGTAATTCTGTGGCTGAGCATCTGCTGGCCACTGATGTCAAGAAAAAGACTCCTGTTATTTTCCATGTGTTTTGGATCAGATCCAAAACTGTCCCACTGGACTAAACAGATGTAGCGTGGTCTAGTGGATAGACTACTGGCTTCAGAATGAAGAGATCAAGGTCAATTTATGACTGCAACAAGTTTTCTGGGACATTTTGGGGCAAATATTTAAAACATGCTACCTTCCCCAGTCAAGGAATTATTAGGGCAGATGAAGTGACTGTAGACTTCCCTTCCCTTCCCTGTTCCAGCACTGACCCTTTTGGAGTCTTTTTGTATTCCATGCTGTCTTATTTGACCCGCTGCAGTTGTTTGTATGCTTTTGATGTATGACAATGAGAGTGACAATGCAACTGTTACAGTTTGGAAATACACTATCGGTTCTTCAGATCTGAGGGTTCTAAGTAAATGTGAAATGTGACTTCTAGTAACTTCCTATGGTAGCTGTGAGTTTTTGAACACGTTGGAACTCTACTATCTTCATTATGAAGAACCATGGGCATGCAAGACCATGAAAAAATGATCCCAAATTTGAAAACATTTGGGAAAATTTACCAAGTCAAAAAAAAAGCTCAAGTAGCTTTTTAATCTGTATTAGTTTACCAACTGAAAATAAAATACATGATGCCATTTAGTTCAGTGAGGTATTATTCAAGTGTGTCATATTGGCAAACTAGATGAGTCTGTATTTACCATTGTTTGAGTTTTCATCACGTTCTCATGCTTGACTCTGAAGCTCTGCTCTTTATCTGGAATGATATTTGATGAGATTGCACTAGGAATGAGGAGTGGCACAGAGGAGACGCTGGGTTGTGCCTCAAATATTGATATCTACAAAGTTTGCTTTACTTCAGACTGTGCTGCTAATGACTAACCAATCCCTCGTTTCTTCCTTAGACTCATGATTTTTGTTGCACAATTATCAGACCTTTTATCTTGATTTTAGTTGTTTCCTTTTTGTTTTCTTCCTTCTTTCATGTTATTTCTTCTCTTCTCCTTTTAGTGATCATCTTTATTGGACGCTTTCTCCCACTCCCAGAAATGAACTAAGGGTAAATTATGTAGAACTGGCTGGGCATGTAGGTATAGGAGGCAGTAGCCTGTTTGATCCTCTGATGTTCTGGATCAGTATTGTGGATTAATTCAATTGATAGCAGCTAAAATAAAAAACAAAACAAAACAAAACAAAACCAAAACTATTTGATATTAAATGAAGCTGAGATTGAATTTACATTATATCAAATCTATAGAACAACACTTTTTCCTCAATATTGGACTGGAATTAAATTTTCAAATTAAATAGTTAGATTAAATAAATAATAGTCCATCCTCTCTTACACATTCTAGAAGATCTCAGGCTTTTGGCGTCTCTAACCTAGCTAAAGATCTGGACCAAAGCCAGTCTTATTAATGACCAGGATTAATTTTGTATCAGGAGGGGTCCAGAACTGTTTTCAGTCAAATGGATTAGTAATCTGGCATGTTCTGTCATCTCTTTCACTACAAAATTAGCTCTTGATTTATAAACTGAAAATAACATATTATCTAAAATCTAAACCACAAGTTAGAACCAATTATAAAATGTCCCTCTTACATTGTAGTTCTTGTGATGACTTTTCTCCTTCTTCTAAGCATGGTGTTATAGTACAGATGTTTCTGGTAACAGGTATTCTCTAAAGTACTGCAGGTGGCTTCAGGACTCATAGCACTGGAAGTCTAGGACATGAATCTGTTCACAAGATAATACTTAGGCATGCTTTTCCTGGTACAGTCCCCAGATATATTTCAGAAGAGTATCAGCATCACAAACACAAAGAACTGCACTTTCACATTCTTAATGAACGAATGTAAAAAAGGACAGACATGCCACAGAAACGGATCAGAGGGCTATGTAGCATTGTGAGAAATATAGTTATTCCCTGACTTCTACTCACACAGTAAAATATAGCTCTGAAATACAAATCCTATAGTGCTTGTGTTCTTGGTATTTCTTACACAAATCTCCAATTTTTATGTTTCATCATGGTGACATCTGGATTATGATTTCAACTCCAAAAGCAATGGCTATCTTGTGTTTTACCACCTTTCACTTGTATGAAAAACATAGTTTTGAGTAAGATTTATGGTAATCTTTGCATGAGGAGCTGTTAGAATGATCATGCCCTCAATGTGCAGTGTCTCTCACCTGTACTTGAAATGCTTTGTATTTTCATCTTTATCAGTATAAATAACTTCCATATGCATTTAATCCCCCTAAAATGCATGTAAAGTTCAATAACCTAGATTATATATCTGTCCTCTTTTCCTTATCTACCATTTTCCATCATGTATATCACAGAATCACAGAACCATAGAATGGTTTGGGTTGGAAGGGACCTTAAAGTCCCAACCCCCCTGCCATGGGCAGGGACACCTCCCACTAGACCATGTTGCTCAAAGTCGCATCCAGCTTGGCCTTGAACACTTCCAGGGATGGGGCATCCACAGCTTCCCTGGGCAACTTGTCCCAGTGTCTCACCACCTTCAGAGTAAAAAATTGCTTCCTGATATCTAACCTAAATCTCCCCTCTTTCAGTTTAAAAGCATTACCCCTCATCTTATTGCTCAATTCCCTGATAAGGAGCCTCTCCCCATCTTTCCTGTAGGCCCCCTTTAGGTACTGGAAGGCCGCTATAAGGTCTCCCCAGAGCATTCTCCAGGCTGAACAACGCCAACTCTCTCAGCCTGTCTTCATAGAAGAGGTGCTCCAGCCCTCTGATCATCTTCATGTCCCTCTGCTGGACCCATTCCAACAGGTCCATGTCCTTCTTGTGGTGAGGACTCCAGAGTTGGATGCAGTACTCCAGGTGGGGTCTCACCAGAGCAGAGCAGATGGGTAGAATTACCTTCCTCAGTCTGCTGGCCACACTTCTTTTGATGCAGCCCAGGATGCGGTTGGCTTTCTGGGCTGCGAGTGCGCATTGCCAGCTCGTGTTGAGCTTCTCGTCCACCAGCACCCCCAAGTCCTTCTCCTCAGGGCTGCTCCCAAGCCATTCTCCACCCAACCTGTATTTGTGCCTGGGATTGCCATGACCCAGGTGCAGGACCTTGCACTTGGCCTGGTTGAACTTCATGAGGTTGGAAAATAGTGATAACATAAACATGAAACAGTATTTGAAAAGACAGGTTGTTATTTTTGCACAAAGGAAACATAACTTTCATTTCTTTCTAGATTTATGATCTGTTGGCCTACACCTGATCTTAAGTGCTTCTCTAAAACAATGAAAACCAGACAGTGCAATGGCCATTGGATCTGAAACATACTTCCCCTCGTGTGATTAATTGCCATCATTAAAAATCATGCCCTGCAGTAAATTTCATGTTGCCAACAGAAGTGTATGATCCAGTCATTTTGTATTGGGATTTGGCATTGTCTTTTGTGTGTCTGCTTATACCAGTATCTCTAAGATATCAAGATTAGAATAGAGAGTGGCAGCTAGGTAGTATATGTCCTGAAATACTTAATTTGAACAATAGACTTATGGAAACAAAGAACCACTTGTTTTCTTTAAGCTTATGTGTTCAGTGCAGATGGAGATTGTTTCTAAAATTGAGCTTTTAGCTGTAGCTTCTCTTTCTTTTCAGTCTAGAAAGAGTCTGTTTCAGTATGTTTCAATACAGTAGGGGGATTATATGTCATGATACATTCATGTTACAAGAAATGGAACTTGATGTCCAGCATGTCCCATCCAGGCCTGTATGTTCCCAGTCTAAGCAGACCAACCTTCTCTCTTCGTAGTCCCTGTATATCTGCCCTTCATAGTATCCATAACTGAGTTGGATAGTGTATAGTTAGTGCTCACTGAGAAGTTCCTGAAAAGGGAATGAATGCAAGAAGAACTAGAATTGCATTAGCAGATGTGAGGATGTCATGGCAATTTGTGTTCAGTCTAAAAATCTTATAACCTTAAATGTTGCACCATTTTTAACATCACAGGGGAATTTTAATGAGATCTGTAACAGCCTATAGACAAGATCCCTCCTCTATCTTATAGCTGGATACATATCTAAGCAGCAGACTATTGGAGATCAGTTATGCCGGGCTGTTAGTCTGCCAATGGAGGAGCCACTGGTTAAAACATGGGATGTAAATATGATAAGTAGCTTTTTTTAGCACAAAGGCAGTCTTCCTGAAAGTCAGCGTGCCTAAGTAGTTTACCTTACTGGAGACAGGAGGAAGATGGTACTCGCATTTTCTTTACCTGTCACTATGGAATCACTTGGAAAAGCAGTTGAAGATGAGCAAAAGTAATGAACCTATGGTAGTGGTGGAAGATATTGCTCAATAAAAACAACTCTGAATACTGTAGGCAAATAGAAGAGACTAGTTGTTTTTCTGGAGATCTGATTTAGCCTGGGAGAAATGACTGTGCTCAGTGCAGGGGTAACTGAATGTAAACTTGACCTGTTCTAGAAAGAAGGGAAAAAGAAATTATGTGGTAGTTCCTGTCATAACATGTTTTATTAAATAAATGGAAGCAAGTGGAAGAGTTGAGTTCAGAAGGCTTGCTGGAGAAAATATCTGATAATGTCAACCTCCCCCACTGGGTTAGTCACGTTGTGCTTCCTTTATACTCAGTGGAGAGGGATAGATAACAGTTCTGGAGCTTAAGTCATTTTACCCTAAAGCAGATGTCTAGAAATAGGTCAGCTGATTCACTCCACCTGGGAGCTGAGGACAGCTATCTCAGAAGTCATAATCTGTGCTGCAGACATCTCAAATCAGTGAGATGAATCCCAGCCTTAAGGTCTCGGATCCAGCTCAGTGTCTTGCACAAACAGCTATCTGCCTGGGCAGTTTCAGTTGTTCATCTGATTTGGCAGGACATGAAACAAGCACCTTGAGACACAAAATGCCCTACAAAACTGACTGTGTTGGGAAGCTCAGCAATATGGTAAGAATGTAAGCGAATATATACAGTGGCCTTACCTGGACTACAAAAAGCAAGCTTCAGCATTACTGCTGCTCACAACAGGGTAAAGCTGGACTGTTAGTGAGGGACTAAGCAAATTTTTTGGACTTTTTATTACTGACGAGACATGGATTCTTATTTATAAGTTCTGCTGGCATTTCATTAGCTCCATGACAGGTCCAGTTACGGATCTAGGACACTTGAGTAGGTCCTGATACAGGTACTTGAGTACAGTACTGCCACTGCAGTAGTAGTTTCAGGGTTGACACTTGGTAAGCGATGGGGCGGGAGGGTTGCCAAAGTTTTTGAGTACAGACTTTTTAGAGTAGAAACTTCTGCTTCAAAGTGCACAAGTCCAAACCGTGCAAGGATATGCAACAACTATTATTTGAAGGAGATGGAAAGCTCTCTGAACATGAGAGTAATGTAGTCATGCCAATTTATTCTGCTAAAGAAGCCAAAATTGTCTAAAGCAGTGATTAGTTTCCTGAAACAACTCTCAAAAGTGTCTACAGCAGTAAACCAAACTGATGTTGCTGGATATGTGCAGCTATGATACCAGGTTCAACCCCCAAATTGTGGTCATGTACTGTGTGACATACCACTGAAGTGAACCTATTAATACTATATATATAGAAAGCAGTATTTTGAGGTATACGGCTAGAGGACATCAGACAGTTATGGCATTTAAAGCTTAAAATTGGTATAATCCATGTGGAATTAGTGCTGTTGAATGTGTGACAGTGAGGATGACAAATCTGTTTATCTAAACTAGGAAACAGAAATAGTCAGTGGAAACCCTCGCAATGGGATGGCTGAGCAAACATTGTCTGCTTACATAAGCACAGATGGTGGGGGCAAGTGAACTTCAGGAAGGTGAATATTTGATGAGATGGAAAACAGTATTTCAGCACACTGTGCTACTAATCTCCGATTGCTTGAGCAATAGCTGATGAGCATCACATCTGGAAAACTCCTTCCAATAACTTCAGGGGTTTTAATCAACATATTCATGGTGACATGACAAGTCACTGAATCAGCTCTGTTTATTCCCTGATGTGCCAACTCTTTTTTTCTTCCACTGTGGTGTCATAACTGCCCCAGCACAGTGTTTCACATTTTCTCTTCCTTTTTACATGTTTAAAACCCATCTGAGTTGTAAGCTTTGGTTCAAGTGGATTACACGGCTTTTAGTTTCATTAAATAATGTCTGAGTTATGCAGTGTTTTCCCTTTCTCCTGTTACTTCCTATTATTGTTAAATCCACTTATCACTTACTCATTTGCCCATTATCTTAGAGCTTATATTTTTTGTCTAGGAGCTAAAGAACAATACAAACAAGAAAAAAGACAGTATCTAATAAGGCTGAGATAAATTGTGTTTAATCTCTGCTTAAGGTTTATTTTGATAAATGTCTGTCTAAAAGTATGGGTCTGGAGGGCTGTTTAATGTTTGCATTGCAAGCGGAGTGCAAAGTGAACGTATTTCCAGCTCATTAGGCACGTGACATAACGTTAACTTTTGTTAGTCTAATAGCCAAACTGGTGTTTTGCTGGTGTCAGAGGGGATTATTTGTCATTGACTGACGACATAAATCCCCCCACAAAAGGGTTCAGGAAAGGCATTTAACTTCTTTGAACAGCCACATTGAAACGTGCACAAAGCAGTACCTAGAGCATTTTAAGTGTTCCACTTTAAACAGGTCACATTTTTCCACACATGAGAAGCACCTTGAGCCTGGCCTTGAGCTAACAGAAACATGTGTCACCTGTGAATCTAAATGGATAAACACGATTAAAATGGTGTCCTTTCTCTTCATCAGTTCAGGTCATATTGTTGCTTTATTCAGATATGTACATACATATATCCAGTTCCATGTTGTGTCCAGGATTCAAGTTGGAAAGGATTAAAAAGAAATCCTTTCTGCTTACTATGCACAGCCACAGCATGGTCTCATCCACATCCCAAGTCAGTAGTGTTTTGTGTTTCTAGAGAATTTAAAACTGTGTGACAGTCCCATTGTCTTTTAGTTGGCGGCGCTACAGGATGATCACATCCCAAGTTTGACTGAGATTTCTATGAGTCTGGTGAATAATCATATTAGTGGAACAATCTCATGAGAGAAGCCAGGCTTCTGTCAATCAGGCTCATTTCTTTGGCTCATTTCTTTGGCATAGCTGTCAGGGTTTCACTGAAATTCAGAAGTGAGTATCCAGAGACAAAGAAATAGTCTTGAAATCATATATTTTGGGGACAGAACTTTCTGTGAAGAGTATAATATCCCTGTGTACATTTCTAATGGATTTTAAATTGTCACTTTAAAGTCTCAACCTGTGTTTGTTACTGTTAGGCTTAGACTACTGTATTTTAAATCCAAAGATCCTATGCCTCAATATCTGAGGAGGTTTTTGTCAAAAAAGAAATAGATTTGAAGCTGTTATGTTTGTGAAGTAAAACTTTGAAAACAGTATCTAACACATGACACCACAAATGCTAAAAAAGGGATAAACTTCCATGTTAAAAATAATATATGGATCATGATATATGGATCATGACTTTAGAATGTCTGGCTTGGGATTTTGGGATATCTGCAATGGATGATAGAGTTAGAAAGAAGTATTTCATCCAATATGGTAGTTTACATGTAACTAATGCTGGTATTTGCAATGTTCTTTTGCTACTACGGATTTTAATAAACTTATCAGTGGACAAAACTGAGTATTTGTAGTTTTAAGTAAAAGTCTAGGATCTTCTCTGTAAGGTCAAGATTTTTCATGATAACTTTATTTTTCTTTTCCACAAAATGCTGTATTGTGATAGCAACTCTCTTTCTTAGTCTCATTCAGCTGGAACTCATGAACATACTGACTCTTCCACAGGTTAACAGTAAAGCTGAATGAGTTTGAAAAGGTTGTGATAATCACTAGAATACAAAGAAATTGTCATTTAGTCAAACCAATACCTGTCATTTAATTCTGTTTAATGCCCCATGCTTGTCGGGGGAGGAAGGATTGTGCTTTTATGCATGTATGTTTTTCATTCTATTGCACTTTCCACAGTCTTGCAGTATTGACAGACTTAAAATTAAATTTCTGCTCCATTTCAGATAGAACTGTTTTTCCAGTTAGATACATAACTGAATATCTATCTTGAAGGTCAGGATTACTGTTTTACTGTATTTTAGTTTCTTTTGGTTGTATTCAGTCTAAGAAGGCAAAGGATGAATTTTTTTTCCCTTTCTGTGAACAAACTTTTTTGCTCCTCAGTTGAAGAGGCAGGCATTCTGACTGCAGTATAATCACTTTGAGATGATGGCAATAGGAACGATGCAGAATATACTTGTTTATTTACATTTTTGTTATCAGTATTTCTTACCATTTTTAATTACAATGGGTCTTCAAGAGTTTACACACTGAGGTCAAACTGTGGAATAAATGGGACTACTCCCCTTCAGAAATAAGCAGATTCAAGAGCAGATTGCATGAGTATAAGCCAAAGAAACCAACAATATTTCTGATGTTCACCAGGAGATGTGTTTTACACTTCCATGACATTTGATCAAGGTGTGATAACTGCACAGATAAGAAGCATGGGTGTAGGTGTGGGTGTTTGTATAGAAGCAATTTACAAGATGATCAGAGGAGAGACAAACTGTCCAATGTATTTTTAGCTGTGCTTTCTAAGTAGATGGTGAAACAAAGGCTATCTTCAATGTTGCTTTGGAGTTACAAGCAATACAAATATGACTATGCTAACATACTGCTGTCATTGTCATAATATTAAAATCATCCCTTGTCTTTGAGTGCAACTAAAACATCACTCTGAGTTCTGAATGAGCAATCATAAATATTTCAGAAGAATATTTGGTTCAGATGCCCTATTTCTCTACAGTGTCTGTTAAGCAGTTACTGAACTAAAACTAAAACATGATTGTTAAGTGTGCCAATAAGAAAGAAACTTTGGTTTGTTGACTGTTTGTGTCTTTTCAGAAGCATGACCTACAGTTAAAGCAAGACGGAATATAGGACTGGGTCACTTGACAACATTTCCCGTAGAATCAAATTTAACAAAGTTTCTCCTATTATGGCTACTCTTTCAACTTTTACCCTGGTTGGTTTTTTTTTTTTTTCTGATGCAAGTAACCTTAATAATTTCTAATTTCAGTTTTATTCACGTTCCACCCATTTCTGGCTTCTGTTCACAGTATTAGAAAAGTCTTGTTAAAAATGGCTTTTGCAAAGTATGAAATTAGCATGGAAATGCACAGTGCAGCCCAAAATATGGAGCTGACATTCATCTTCTATATCCCTTTGTCTGCCATTCACAGCAAGCAGCCATAGTAATAGCAACACAGTGGAAAGTTTCCTATTGTTTTTACCTTTGTCCAAGGAAGAATTACACCTGTATTTCTTTTTTTCCAGTAGTCCAAATTACATTTACATATATTATTGCTGATTAAGTCCGTGACTTCTCATTGCTTTCAGAGATGGTGTTTCAGATAATAATACATGACGTGTTTTGCCCACAAGCTTGGGAAAGCTTACCATGTTTGTTACAAAGTAAAAAATATTTTACTCAGTAACATTTGCTTAAAAGTTGAGAAATCCTATACTGTATTAAAATGTTTTCTCAACATGATAACAATAATTCCATCTTTTCTAAATCTCACTGGAAGTGAGGAACGAAAATTTTACTTGCTTTTCTGAAGTCTTCTACAAACACCTTCACATTTTGTGCGGGACAAATTTGTAATGAAGACTAATACCCTTTTGTTCTGTGTTACGCAGTTCTATAAAATGACATAATAAACAAGAATATTCTAAAATTTCCACAGAAAACATCCTCAGTAATTAATTGTATAATTTTAAATGTGATTCAATACAGAAAAAAAAAATTAAATATGTTTTAGATTTAAAATGTGGCTTCAGTAAGATTAGGAATTTTTAAGGGTCGAAAGAACTCAAGGAAATTCCAAGAAAAGTATCTTTTCATACAAATGTCAGTATGATTTGATAGCCTATGATATACCTTAGAATGGAGATATAAATGATACTCAGCCAAAGGGTACTAGTAGTTCATACCATAGCCTCGTCTGTAAAAGTGAGCCCTGGAATGCCGTTACTTCATTTTCTTCTAGCATTTCATGTAACTGGATATTGACTGCTGCAAGAGTTTGTTACACATATAAGTGAAAGCTGGTTATTTTACAAGTAATCCTTACAATGGCTGCTCTGAAAATTACTCCGGAACAATGATAGAAATAAAATTTTAGTGAACAGTGAATTGGTGGGAAAAATCCATAGAGGGAATCACAATATGCCTAAACCACATGATATTGCTTGGGTGCATGCAGTATGACTACTGCCATGATGCGTACCAACATACTAGAGCTGAAAATGAGAACTTTAGCTAAAAAGTAAAATATAATTGTTATGGTCTTTTGGAGAACAATTAAAGCATTTCAGGTGCTAGCAAGGACATTCTTAACCAAGGACATTCCTAATCACATCTTCTTGTGCAGCAACATCCTCTATCCTTGGATATGAATTTTTTTTTCTCTCTGCTGAATTCACACCTTTAATCACTGTATCTGTCATTTGCTATCACTCCTACCAATGCTGTATTTGTTAAGTTTAAAAAGTACAGAAGATCCAGCAGGAGGGGTCCCCTCAGCCATGTCCTGAATTCCTGGAGGACTCTAAATTGAGCATCAGAACAGGCTGTTCTTGAATTTCCTTCTGACCTCCTGGCTGCCAGCTCCTCATTTTATACCTCTCCATTGCCTTCGTTCAACGTGGGTTCCAGCTGCTCCTTCACTTCTGCTGTCTGTTTTTCTGTAACTTTCCTGGCACTTCCTGAATCCCAAGACACATTTCCTTTTTAAATGACAATTCCTTTATGTCTTTAGTCTTTAAAACGTTAGTAGTGTTCTGTTTGAAGATGTTCTATAGAAAAACAAGAGATAATTTCTCAGGTTAAATGCAAAATGGGAAACCCCGGGTTTTCCTTCCTTTTCTTAATCCAGCGGCTTTATAAAGGTGATTGAGGGTGTTTGTGGTGTACTTTGGCCCATGCTATTCCTAGAACAATTTTCAGAGTCTTTCAAATCAACTGGTTACACGCATGGCAAAACGAGAAAATGTTTCAGCTTGGATTTGTAGCAGTTAATTGGTCGGTAAACAACGGGCATTTTTTTTGTCAACAATAAATTAAACTTAACAAACATTCTATAGCCTTTCTACCAAGGTCAAGACTGGCAATAACATGTAGTTTTGATAGTCATAATCATAAAAGAGTGCTAAAAATCTGATCTGATTGTTTTTGTTCCTCTGTGCTTATTGAAAGACCAACAGAAGAAAATGGCAAACACAGGATTTTAAAGGTTTCTCTCTCTATTGAAAGGAAATGAGCCAAAGATAATAACTTCCCTATTGTTGCTTAATAAGGCATGGTAAATGGTAATAATAATAAAGAAGAATTATTTGGAAATAATGAAGAAATAATAGGAAAAGCCAGAATTAAGGTTTCCCATGGAACTTCTATTTTTCTCCTGATGTGGATACTGATTTATTTAAGACATTATATTACAATAAAAAAAATAATCCTTAATAATTGTTAATGAACAATTAACAAATTGACCATCTCTAGGAGAATGTATCAGCGTGGATACCTCACATGATCAAATTATTTCTGAGAGGTCTCTGTCCAGTTTGATGTGAATTCAGTCAGGTTCAGCATTTTCACCAAAGATTTGAAAGCAACCATAAAACCACCATTCAAAATCTTTGCAGATATTTTATAAGGTTAGGCAAATAGTATATAACAATGATTGCTTGATAATGAAGAAGTATTAAAAAAGCTTTTTCTTATGAAGCCAAATGCAAAACTAGTCATCAGGGATCAAGGATTACATGTCATGTAAAACTTTCGTCCAAGTTTTTTTGTCTCCCATTCCTTCTCTCCCTGCCTCTTTAAAAACAAGAATTCTGCAGTCTTGTTTGTTGGTGTTTTAGCACCTTTAAATGTTTCTTTGGCATTTGAATCAGCTTCTCCATCCATTTTTCCATAAGAGAGGACTTAGTGTGCACAGAAGAAATTTGCTGCTTTTTCTTTGCCCAAAGAAGCTGGGAGGAGCTTTATTTTCCTGACCTTTGGCGATGGTGAACGTTCTGGTGAGACAAGACTACACGGCACAGGTAGAAACCTCACAGTAATTATTGGGTGCATATGAATTGAGATTCTACAGAGGCTCACAGTTTTCTCAAATATGGGTGTGTTTTTACAGAAACAAACAAGCAGACAAATCTGTCATGAATAAAGGCTAACAACTTCCTTAGCAGTCTCTCTAAGAATAAAGTTGCAAGGCTTTTTCACAGAAGAGCTGTGCATATTTTTAACAAGGGAAAACATCTTTCCTCATCTCATTAGATGTTTCATGAGTGAAATTTTGCCAAAATATTTATTATAGATATGGGAAATTTCAGCCCCTGTGGATGAAGTTTAGCAAACGTGTAAGGAGCGAAAACCAATATTTTATTAGAAAAAGAAGTTTCAGGCAGTCATAATCCTATAAGAGATTAGGAAAAACAGCTTTGCGAAGCTCTGCGTGAGCCAGTAAGCGATTAGAATAGTAGACAGAAGAGGACATCATGAGGTACTTGCAGCTAATGCATAGACAGTCCTTTTTTCTTTCCTCATCTGAGTGAAAGAGTATTTCAAATTGCTATGTACTGTCCCATATTCAATTTCTGAACCCTTTCCTTCTCTCATCCTGGATAGTCTTGGATGTGTGTGTGAAACCATCAGTGCTGAAGTATCTTCAGAACACAATGGTGCTTTCTCCAGCAACACATTACCATGAACATGTTAGACATAGCCTTACTCTTCAAACCAGTTTTCTGCTGAATTCTGAATCAGGTTTAAGATCTCGGTGTTCACATTCAAAACCTTCCTAAACCTGAGACAAATTCAGGAGGAAAACCACATCCAGCTGTGCTCCTGTAGCACAAAGTTAGGGGCAAAGTCTTACCTGGGAGTCTGAGGAACTCTTGGTATTCCTGAAGACCACTATACTCATTACACCTCTCACTCTGATTCCATGAAGCATTACTCTGACCTTGTGTTTTCTGTTGTAAACACATAGCAACATGCATGCTAAACAAACAAACAAACAAATGCAAAACACTCTACCAATACCAGAACCTCCCCTACATCTTCCCTGGGGAGAGAGAAGAAAACAAACAATATGTGACAGATGTTAGTCATGTTGCTTAAGGCAGGAGTAAAGACACTCATGTCACGGAAGCGACCATGACAAAAAAGACATAAAATCACAGAATAATCGAGGTTGTAGGGGATCTCAGGAGATCTTTAGTAAAACACCCTGCTCAAGATAGGGTAGAGCTGTGAGATCAGATCAGGTCGCTCAAGGCTTTGTCCAGTCCAGTCTTGAAAACTTCCAAGGACATACATAGATGAGTCTGATGAAGTATAGAGTATACAGTGGATTGAATGTACTGGAATCTCCTTCAGAAGGTCTCCTTAATTCCTGAATTTTATTATATTTAAAGAACCATGAGATCACCACTAGGAAAAAAGTGTGGAAAGCGAGAAATAATATAGTAAGTTTATCACAAAACTTAATCATAAAAATAATAAAAAAACTAAAAGAAGGAAAAATTAACACTTTAGAGAATAGTACCATTTAAAGAAAGCACAGTAATCTTTGTGTCAGGAAATATAAATCCTAGGTCATGGGTGACAATGGGGCAAATAGGTTATTGAGAAATGTCAGGGACTCCTGTAAGGTTTGCTTATCTATTACTTCAAACAAACTCTGTGTATTTGATTTCTAAACTGCTTTATTAGTGCTCTGATTCCTGCGTAGAGATACCTTGTAGAGACAGATGAGACTACAACCTCAAAGTGTCAGCTCAGCCCTAATCTATAGGTACCAGAGTTGCAAGTTCTCATTTGCAATTTGCAGTGCAGTATTTTGAGGCAAGCCAAAATTAGTGATTGGTTTTACTCTAAGAGACCTCATGGTAAATTAAGATGGTTCAACTGCTGCTTCGTGAAGGGCAGGGAAGCAATGATCTCACCAACTACTCCTCGATCTGCTCACCCCAAACCATGGTCAGAAACCTCAGGCTCTCAGGGGTGCCTTTAGCACCTGTTCTTTGACTGCTTAGAGACAACCTGTGACTACCAGTAACGACATGTGAGGGCTGTGTATGTAAAGGCAATGCTACAGCTGTAACAAATTAACTCTGGTTTTTGGGAGCACTGAAGCAGGATGGATCAGATTTGGAAAACCTGGTGGATTCAGAGGAGTTTGCAGCCGGCTGAGACCATGTAAATCTGATTCACTTCCAGCATCATCTAGATAGTGATGAAATTGGTGGAAACTGGCATGTGTTCTGTGCTTAAAACTTTGGTTCTGGTGAATATTGTTCTGATGGCAAATAATGCAGAGAGCGGTGCCTATGGAAACAATCATTCTTACTGCGTAATTTGTTCCTCTTGGGAATTGGTTTAAGTAACCCTTTTGCCAGTGTAAACCACATCTCTGCTGGAAACAGGGTGGGAGAAATAGCAATCTCTGTCTTCCACCAAAGTTGGGACAGCAAACCAATTTCAGTGATGACTCCTATAGAAGACTTGCTGTTATTGATTGAGTACTTTTTTTTTTCTTCTTAATTATTCTAATTGGAAACACTCTGTTTTGAGAGCTTTAATTGGTTATCTAATTACTTGGCACTGTAGACATCAAAAATCTGGTCATACGGTGGAGAGGGATGTGCCTGTGCTATTTAAGGCTGGTTGATTTAATGCACCGCTGTTTATATGTACCTGTCATCCTAAACAAAATACTTGTTGTTAGCTTCAGCAGCTGCACAAGCTGTGCTAGAACTGGTGCTTCTGGGACCTTGAAGGCTGGCTGGCTGGCTAGCTCTGCAGGAGGAGTCGGCCCCATGTGGTCTGCCACAGATACACAGCTGCCCCCCGCCCAGCAGATCTGAAAGCCACGTAGCCCTATTAGATCCAGCTGGGAGGGGGTCACAGGATGCCCTGGAGGGAAGGGAAGTGTGATTATCTTCCTCTGACTTCTTTGAAGAAGGAAGATACAGAAAATGGCCTTGAGCATCCCTACCCTGCAGAAGAGGGGTGGAGAACAGTTCAGTTGGGTGGAAGCCTCTTTTCCTTTTGTGTCTCTGCAACTGTTCCATCTCAAAGTTTACTTGGAGGAAGGAAGGCAGGAAGGCCTGAGAGAGAGAAAAGCAGAAACCCTGAGTCAGTAGCTGTTTCGGCCTGAATGGTGACAGGGAGGATCATGTTAGTAGGTGGTGGAGCTGCACTGCGATGTTTAACTCAGCTTGGGAGGGGAGATGGTGCCTTGCAGATCAGAAAAGGGAGACTATTGTATTTTTTTCTATTCCTTTTGGACAAGGGGAAATGGTAAAGCAAAACCAGAAAGGCTTTCTGGTGCATAAGATGTTGTTTTTCCCCTGTAGGAGCCTGGGCAGCTGGTGTGCCAGGTGAGGGTGTGGACCTAAGGCTGCAGGTAGGTCTCTGCTGCTGTGGGACACGTCCTCCAAGGAGGAAGGTGAGCTGTGACAGCACAGGAAAGCCTGATCTGAGACCTGCTCATGAATGACACTTCAATCCTCTCTCTTGCTGTAGCTGAACAGACAACTTAGGAAGGGTTTTAGCATGGAGCGTGACTATAATGTTTGCTCTGCCTCAGGTCCGTGGTGACTGGGTGTCAGCCTGTCTGTGGCATGGTGTCAGAGAAGGCAAGGGCTGGCCAGCCCTCAAGGGCTGTGTGTTTTCATTATAAGAAGGCAGGGGGTATTAGAAATCTCTTCCATGACATGAAGTCAGGCTGCAGAAAGAGGACTGTGTCTCGTGGGAGGGTGGCAGTGCTGCGGGGCCAGTGACGCCTCCTGAGAAGTCTCATCTGCTCTGCAGATCTGAAACACAGTGGCTGCTGGCTAATGTTCTCTAGCCTGTACAAACATCATGGATAGTTAAATATTAAAAAAGTTATAAACTTGGTGATACATGGAAAGGACAGTAGTGGGGATGGGACTTTTATCTGTTGTATTTTATATGTGGTTTCTGCATTTGCATATTATTTCAACCTAGGAAATTCACAGCTTGCAAATGTCAATTCATTTGATCTCCTGTTTTGACAGATCCAAGGTTTGTGTGGTTTTAATGTCTATGGTTTCAAAACTGACTTCTTTTTCTGAGAGCCCTGACCTCGTGTATCCAAAAGGACACCACATTCCAGCTTTTTAAGAGACACCAAACTTTTCATTCCAGCAAAAGCTAGTCCCTTCTCTTGAGACAGGCTAGGCTTCAGAAGCCAATTCAAGCTATTCTGGGCTAATCCAGAGTGCAGGCTGACCTCTGAATCTTGCAAATGGGATTTATATCTTCAATACTTCAGGCTTCTTCCTGCTGTGCTCAATGGGAAGAAGTATCAGCTGGTCTCTGGGTCAGTACTTCTGTTTCTCACTGAACTTCGTTGCCAGAACAACTGATAAAGATCTGGTCAGACAAAAAAATGTCATGAACCGTTGTGAAGATCCATGCAAATCATGAACTCTGTATTAGCAAATGACTCAAAACAAAAAAAAGTTTTTGAAGTGCTTCATTTTAGTATCATAGTACCTATGCTAAAAACCAGTCCGAAGTTACTAAAATTCAAAGTCCTAAAACAGTGTTCAGGTTATAGCTTATAACTTCCAAATATGAGCACACTGTGCATGGCTGTCTGTTTCCTTGTTGGTTCAGAGGATGCCTTGCTAAATACTGAAATGTTTAGTTAAGCCCCGATGTTCCAATAATTGTTCTTTACTTCTTGATGCTGAATCTTGTGGTTAGGCGTTGCAACATCATAATAGACAGTAATTTGTTTCCCTTAATTCCCTGGGAATGGATTTCTATGCTAGAAGGGGAAAATAATTTGTGAAGTGGTATCTGTGAAGGAAAGAGAAGAACGAAAAGGGACGAACGATGTCTAAAGTAGTTAAGTAGTTGTCTATAATGATATATTTTGGCCCTAAACAATGAATATGGAAATAAGCTCTATCGATACACCTCTGAGGCTGGGGAAAGGGTTCAAAGCTTCCCATCCCCTCCAGTGGGTCTGTAATGTGAGCACAGTCCTCTATCATTGTGGGACTGTGGGAGTGAAAAATCATATTCTTTGGGTCTGCTCTCACTGCTGGTGCTGGTGAGGCCCAGCTAGAACAGTGCCTGTCTTTGGGTCTCCATTTTCAGAGGAATGGGGCGACAAAAAACAAAAAGGCACTGGCAAAGGTGCAGGAAGTTGGACAGAGGTCTTAAGAATGTTCCTGTGAAGAGTCTGAGGGAGCTGGATTTGTTTAATGTGGTAAGGAGGACACTAAGGGGTGATCTGATAGCTACCCTCTTAGGTAAAGATGATCAACTAAACATGGTAGTGACAGATGAGGCAATAAGGGACAGGTACAGCATATTACAGCTTGGCTGGTTCTACTTGGATATTCAGAATAACTCTTTCAGCAGGAATGTAGTGCAACGCTGGAACACGTCACCAATACAAAGAGGTTCTGGATGCCCATTGTGGAAGGTTTTTGGATTATGGTTCATCTGGTCTGTTGTTGGTAATAGTCCTGTCTTTGGTAGGAGGTTGGACTAGAGAACTCCAGAGGTCCTGCCAAACTGATATTTCTGCAGTCGTCTCTGTGGTTTCCATCTCTCTGTGCAGGCATGCGCGTCAGGAATTTGGACAGAAAAAACTGCTGGAACTTCAGGGATTTTCATGCAGTGGTAGATAGACAGGGAAAAGGACGACTCAGTCTGGTGCATCCAAACTGGTATCTTTCCATTCAGCTCTATATGCATTCTGTCCAGTCTTCATGGTTTACTCCATGTTTCTTCTTTTCCTAATTGTAATGAATATAGTAATTATAGTAATTTACTATGACTTTGTTAAAAAGCATTGAAATTAGTGATGAAGATGTAAAGAGAGTCAAGTGTTTTTTGTAAATATTAAGTTTGGTGTGATCAGACTAGTGTTGGCCAGAGGAGAACTGGGCAATATCCTGGAAGAACAAATCTGTATATTGACAAAAATTCTTTATTTTCTGAAGTAGGCTGCTTACAAATATTATCAGAAACAGCAACTTTTTTTTCTCTCCGTTCTGACGAAGGAAGGAAGTTATGATCTTCTGGCCTCTGGATCTTGTCACCTGCTTCAAATCAGGTTCTTCAGCATTTCTAGCTGAATTCATTGGCAGGACATAAACGGTGGGCTCTCAAGAGCACTGAACAGTCTCCCAGTGGAAGATGCCCTTAAAAGTCAGTGTCAACAATGGGGTGCATTTGTGTGTGTTGCAAAATTTTCCTCCTGCTCTCATTTAGAGAAAGAAAAGAAAGCACAGAACATGGAGGGCCTTTCTAACCATGATTCTATGAGGTTTGAGGCTGTGAAAGTTTGGGAAATGTGTTTTTTACCCCACTGTCACTTCCCACTCTGAAGTTCCAAAAAACATAGATTCCTCACTCTAACTCCACAGTTTGGCACATCTGGCAGGACTTATTCGGGAAGGACAAGTGGAGGGATTTGGGAGCTGTGTGCCCAGGCAATGATGCTCTGCAAAAAGCCTTGTGTGGTTCCAGCCAGCACTGCATTTGGCTGAAGCTGTTGCTGCAGTCACTGTTCGTATGAACATTCAATCTCCAAGTTTTTCACAAAATGCAGTGACATCATGCAGTGTTTTCTCAACACAGTTTGATGTTATGAGAACTGAAAAGTAATAGTCCAGAGGGTTGTGCTGCTGTGCTAATGGCTACTTTTATTCTGGGCAGATCAAAAGAAAGAGAGAGTGCTAAAGTTGATGGGATGGGGTTTAAAAAAAGTAAAGGGTGAAGGGCAGGATGTGACATTTTTCTGTAACAGAATTGACATGCAGAGTTTTTCATGTGTTCAAATCAACCTGTTTTCCTGAGGGAAAGGAACTGAATGCAGATGGGCAAGGTAAATGCACATCCTGATCATGTTCATGTGCAGCACTCTTTGGTTTCTTTGTACAGAATGCTTGAGAAATTGACTCAAAGACAAAGTAGTTGTATATAAAGATGAAAACCAGTTGGAACCACTGGATATGAATTGAGTATGAATTAGTGAGTCAGCAGGCTTGAGAACTGGGAATAATTTGTAGAGTGAAACACCAAGACCTCAAGTCACTGGAGCAAAAGACTTTAATGCAAATAAACCGTAAGAATTCCTGTAATTTGAAGTTCCTGTGGTTTGTTGTCCAGCAATATGAAATAGTCAAGAGAAAGAATTTCAGCATGGGGCACAGGGAATACTGTTGGCAGCCAGAGTGTAATCCATATTGCTTACTAGCATTGTTAGAAAATGACAGGGAAAATCATGGCTGCTTCCAGCAGCCTAGGCTGGAAAGGAAATACTTCAGGTGACCTACAAGGGCTTGTCCCAGACAAGCCTAGTAAATTTCCATTTACCAAAATGTAGTGCAGGCATTTCACCAAAAGTCATACTTGAGATGGTAATTGCATTCAGGTTTTTTTAAAATTTAAAGCTTTCTTCTAAATTCAGTTCTTTAACATGGCCCTTTGGTTGAGAGGTTAAAAAAAACCCAAAACTTAAGACAATTAAGAGAAAATCTTTCTCTTAATTATAACAAACAATTTTATTTAGGCTTTTAAACATTAATTTATCAGCTTCTATACTAGGATGCTACTAAAAGAGAACACAAATACCACAAAACAATGAATAATCAAGCACTTCCAGCTTCTGAAATCTATTTTGTGGAAAAAACGTGATTCTAAAGGCAGTTATTGCTGTTTACTTAGTGTACTGCTGAAACCTGGGTGGTTACTTAATGGTCAGCCCTGTTAAGAGTGCAGGTCTGAGTCACTATAATATGTTTGGAAGAGTTCCTGAAAGGTCTTGCTACATTGCACGCCTTCAAAGGGCAGTGAAGAATGATGCAATGCCTTCAACAGATCACACGGCAGCAAGCTGATTAAATCAGCATGGCAAGTTTCACAGCAGTTTGAGCTGGTAGCAGTGCATCTTGAAATGCTATATTAATACTTTTAGTTCATTTACTGAGTCCAGTGAGGATAAACTAATTGAGTCATAATGCCACTAACATACTACAGATGGGAGATCCCAAGAACTGTTGTCTCCTTCAGGCCCATTTTCTCTTTAGGTCAGTGTTTAGTTAATACTCCATGGCTAAATTACAAATGAAATGGGCTGCTAACTACCAAATAAGTAACAGACCCTGCTATTCTGAAGACTGGCCCTGAAGGAAACAACGTCTCGTTAGGGTGGGATTTTAATTTGAGGACTGACAGCATTTATATTTTTTTCCTACAACAACTTTGCTATAACATATTCTTCAGTCTTGGTTGGTGCACAAAATAACGTAATAGGCATTCATCCAATCCTTATGCTAAGTGCTAGTAAACTTAAAAAATATTAGGTTTTTTGTTTTCTTTTGTGTTGTTTTTTTTATTTTTGTTTTTATTTTTTAAACACAGCTCTTTCCTCAGGAGGTTAATAAAGAGTGTACTTCATTTGGTAGTGTGAAGTGAACTATGGATAGAGAATCCTCCCATTAGGTGACATGGCGCTGTTGTGGACAGCACACACGGCAGTTCACAGTGGAATAATTTATGTAGTTAACAACCAGATAAGTACAATCTAACTGGGAATGGGGTACGGTGGGAGCACCAAAGCACCTGTTTCCATGGTAAGTGATGTGGTTGTAATCAAGCAGTTGAGCAGGTAACCGTCTACTCTGTCCCCCACTGGTGTTAGGTACGTGTTTGATTCAGCCCTCTGGTGTGTAAAAGCCAAAGTCAAAGTGGAATGCTGTCCTGTAGTCTGACCTCCTGTGTAACATCCATGGAGAACAGCATTTCTCAATGTCTGTTTAAGTAAAGCTTTCTTAAATTAAAAAAAAAAACAAAACCAAAAACAAAAACAACAACCAAAAACCCAAAAACATTCTTGACTTTTTTTTGATAGCTTTAAGCTTTAAAACAATAATAATAAAACACCCTGTGGTTAATTATTTTAAGCAGATACACTTTATCTTCTGCTTGTTAGGACTTGAAGAGAACAGGAATTAACCTCTCTTAGAAAAGCCTGGGAAAGTTGACCTGGCAATATGCCCTGATGCTCAAGTAATAACGGGATCTACTGGACTAGTAGGGTGGGGATCAAATTCCAGTAAGAAATAACAAAAATACTTCTTATGGGGAAATTGGTTGCTTCAATGTCTGAATGCCACTATGCTTGTCTGGCTTGTGTTGACTTCAGACCTCATGTGCCACATGTCCATGACACTTTCCACTTCAAACCTCTCTTGTGTGAAATATCCAGTGTTCTTGGTCTTGTCGAGGGTGACTTTCTTCTTTCTCTGAAATGTTTTGGAGTGCTATTGTTCTCATTGGAGGCCTATGAGATAATTAAAAATTAAAATACCCTCCAGCAATAAATCAATAGCCATGTTAACTGCCAAGCTTTCATGCATTTTGTAACCCAGCTGAGCTTCAAGTCCCCTCTCAACACTTGGTCCTATTTGGTCTTGCAAAACTCTTTCGCAGATGTTTCTCACCTTTAAAAGAAAGTTAACAAATCTCATAGCAACATTACTACAAAGAGTTACTATTTCTTGTTTTCTATGTGTTCCTCAAGAGGAATTTTCTTCACAGAAACTGTAATTTCTTTTAAAACCTTTTCTTGATACTTTGGAAGTACTATGGAGACAGACTATACAGGGGAAATGCGAGGGCAACATTATTTGAAAAAGCAGAGAAGAGCAGTGTTTGGGAACAGAGCAGTCACTTTCCCAGACCAGGATTTTTACCCAGCAAGACTGTGCTCTTATTGTTAATAGTGGGCAGCGACGGATGTTTGCAAACATTCCTCTGATGAGCAGCTTTGAAAAAAGTGCGTACAAAAGTATCTTCCTAACCACAGGAAAAACTCTCACTTTTTAAGCACAAATAATAGTACTTCCAGCTCAGGCTGTTCTAGAACCACAAAGTGCTGGAGGCTGACAGGAGGAAAAAAACAAACCACCCAAACCCCCAGTTAACCTTTTTTGGGGAGCATGGGGGAAAAGGACCATTACAATGTTTCTTACCCCTTCCCTAAGCATGAATTACTAGCCCCAGTATAATGAGCTAGGTGGTACTCCTGGTCTGAATTAGGACATTGTGTGTGTTCACATCCTGTATCTTTTTGTAAGAGAGTTCTGGCAGTTTCCAGACTTAAGGAGGCCTTGTAAGTGTAGTTCAGTAAAAGCAGCACTGGAGATCTGTTCTGAATCTTAAGGACTAGGTACAGACATAAATAAGTGAAGAAACTTAATATTTTTGGGGGGTTTCTTACTGAGATGCGTGATCTTTAAGTTTGTATGATGCTAGCACCAACCATATGATTTTTCATTTACCTTGAAGTGTGTTAGTGGGAGGATACAGACAGTCTGAAAGAGGCACAGTTTTGAATTGCCCTGATGAATGTTCGTGGCGCCCTGAAACATGGGAGTACATGACAAAGTTATCAAGTTCTATGTTGAAGGTCGGTGATTTGATGGCTAAATTCACCATCAAATTTCTGACCCAGGCTTATTCATGATCATCTTAAGTTTTTGCCCTGTCCTGAAGCTTTAAGGCTAAGGCAAACATCTTTATTTCCTTTCTTCAGGAAGTAGTATGAGAGGAGCTGAAGAGCTTTCTAATATATTGGTTAGATTTGAAGTTACCTCCCTTCAACATGAACAACTGGCCCTGTAAGAAACAGTCAGTGAAGCCTCACCAGTATTTCCCAGTTCCTTCCTTTTCTTCTGTCTTTCATCATATTTCACTACTGTTCTACAGAGGACGTTTGCTCTTGGCTGCTGCTAAGGTTGGAGTGCCCTGATAACTTTTTCCGCTACTTCCTACATATTGTACTACCAAAGTTCATAGGCAGATTTTTTTTCTTAGTATATCCAGATTTATATATGCTCCTACTTTGAGCTTAAGTTCTGCTTCTCAAGTGGGAAACTTCAATGGGCTCTGTTCTGTGTGCCGGTCTTGGTGCTTTTGTACTGAACGTCTGCACCTTGTTGAGTCAGAGCTGAAGGAATCGTCTCCGTTATACTGTGAGGACAGGATAACAACAGTGATCACACTTCCCCCTTGCAGTCTTTTTCTTTAAAGTTGAAGAACTGTTTTCTGCTTAGCACTCTGTGAAAGCCCTTGAAAGCCCCCCTGGAACTTGATTTCTTGATATTTGTACTTTCCACAGATATAAGTTTTACTCATCAGTCTCCTCTCAAACTTCACATAAGGAGTCTGGAGTTTGGTAGGTTGAAGGTAAGGTGAAGTGCTTCCTCTGAAGGAAGTGTTACCATTACCCTTGCATAAGCTCTAACCCTTGTGCTACTGAGGGCTGAGCTGCTTTCAGTCAAATCAATGAACTAGAGAAATTGCCAGAAAAATAGTTACTGTTCAATGGATGCATTAGTCAGCCTCCCCACTCAGTTTGTGGGCATGAGAGTTCACATGAACAGAGGATGGGAGCTCATAGTGGGGACAGCCTGTTTGTGAAACGGTAAGTGCAAAGAGCCTAGCTAGTAGCAGCACCCGGTGGATTAAATCTTTAACCTCTGATGTCAATGGAAGAACTCATTTTCACTTACTATATGAACCCCTGGTGCCAACATCTTAAAACTTCTGTGTCGTAGCTCAAATTGTCTGACTGAACTGCAGTAAGAGGAGAAGCAGGCTTGGAAAAAAACAGCCTGATGCTGCCAGGATTTGTAATTTATCTGATCTAAAATGACTTTTTCCTTAAAAATGTTCTGTATGAGTGAATGCGCATGAGCCGTTTTCAGTTGCTTGCCCTTTTTGAACTCTCTTGGGTTCATCTAATTGACCTCCTCCTTTCCATCTTTGTGGTCACATCCTTTCTGTAGTCAGCAGCAGTCGCTGCAACTTCTATTCATTATATCAGCCATCACACTGCTGACAGGGCTTTCGTTATGGAATAAAGACATATTTCTCCCTAGGCATATCAGCATGCAAATCATCCTCTTTCCCGTGACCTTGTCAAACATCCTCATTCAGCCTTTCTTTTTCTGACATCTGTAAATAGTAATGACTCTAATTGACTCCAAAGACCTGACACTACATAAAAATAAACAGTACCATATCTTTGTTTTGGCGGTGTGTGGGAAGGACGCGCTTTGATCTCAGTTACATCAGTGTAAATAATGCTGATCCTTGTTTACAGTGGATGGTGTTTGTGCTGGTATGCCTACGAGCAGGACCTGTCAGTGGGGACAGAAATGTCAAGGAAGTGGCATTTGACAAGCGAAGTTGCTGACGCATGCCAAGCATATGGCTTGGCTTTGTCTAAAAGCTGAATTAGGTGAAAGATTTGTTCAAATCCATGTCTGCTTGTTAGTGGCTGGTTGGGGCAGTGTGCTGTAGTTGCAGTTGTACTTTGGCTGGCAGCAAACAGCCAGCCTTCGCTGTAGGAGCAGAGGGCAGTGCTGCACATGGCAGCGTTTCGCGGCTTCAGGCTGTGCAGGAGTGGGTGGCTCCCAGAAGATTCTAGAAATAAATGTCCAAGGCTGTGACTAACAAAACCCCTAAGATGAGATCCACACTATGGAGACTGCAGTGACTAAACAGGGAGCGCAGGCTTCTCATTTACGGCAACTAGCATTGCAGGAGAAGAGTCAGAGATCACTTAGGCAGATCTGATCTAGTAGTTAGTTTCTTGAGTTGTAATCAGTAAATTTAGGAATGTAACATATTGAATCTGTACAGATGGATTGGTGGTCAATGCTATTTACTACACTTCATTAGTATGGGATACAAAGATTATCACAAAAACTTGTTATATTTATCTTAAACGTTACATGAATGCCAAAAATGTCACCTACTAACACATCGATATCTGGTGTCATGTAAGGGATCTCTCAGCCTTGAGGCGTGACCTTGAGAAGCATCCCTGCTGATGGGGAGATCACTGCTGTGCAGCCAACTGCTATGGAGGAAGAGCTCAAAAGGACCTGATGGCTGCAGATATTCATAGCATAAAGTGGTTGATTGGTAGTCAGATTTTCTCTTGCCTTAATGCAGTTTCCTCCGCTTTTCGTCCCAGTCTCCAGCCAAACTGTTTTTTTGGGATTTGGTATTAAGTTCTCACTGATAGACTCACACAATAGGATTAACTTTGATTAGGTCTACTTGCTGAGTATCTGCCTGGACCAAAGTTCAGGTAGTTCGAACAGGAGGAGTGCGCCTGTCACAACTAATAAAGAAGACAGTGGAACCAGTGAAGCCAATTCACAGTTTTCACATTACTCCTTGCAACTTCTTGATACTTCTCACAGTGCAAGAACAGTATGGTAGCAAGTTCAGAAGAAAGAAATGCACTTTACTTCACACCCCATGTGGGCAACCTGCAGGACCTCAGAAGGCTGTGAATGCAAAAAAGTCAGGTTGTAAAAGCTATTAGTCTCATCAATGAAGCTTCCTTCCATGAAGGCATAGATACAAAATTCCCTTGGCCATAAATTGCTGGAAACCTGGAGGGTAGACAGAGGAGAAGAGCACTTGTTCTTTTCCTTTTTTCTTCAGGCACTTGCTCCTAGCCTCTCTTGCCAGATGAAATGAAATACCTCTGCCCATTTGCATAGTTTTCTAATGTGGAAGTTCCCCAAAGCTTAGTGCTCTAAACACAAGCAACTGGTGATAAACTGGCAAAGTGATAAACACAGGAAAATGAACAGGAGTCCCTTTGCCCTTGAGCTAAGGGCGATTTTTCGTTCGTGGTTTCTGCAGCCGAAAACTTTGACCACTGGAGAGCCTGTCCTACAGTGCTCTTCTTTGCGTGTTTGGCTTTCCTGAAGTAAATCCTTAGCTCTGCCCTGAGAGATTAAATGAGCCGGGCCTTGAATCAGAAAAAGTTTTTAGAATGTTGCCTCTTTTGACTCCTCATTCCCACAGGGATCTGGAAGGAATTAGGTTCCTAGATGCTGTTTCAGGATCTGGACTGAAGATGATAGCAGTGGCACTTAGCAGTGCCCCAAAACCTGTTTCAGTATCTGCTGACCCCTGCAAGAAACCCTTTTGCTGAAATCTGTGGGCTCCAGATGAGGTTTTCTGTGTTTATAGAAATACTGGTATACAATAGCAATGAGGTACGACTACTTGGTTTCTAATCTTGGAAGTTTAGTGTGTATCAGAGTTTTGTGCCTTTAATTGCTTCATGATCTTCACCCATAATTTACTCCTCAGTGATGTATGTAACTATTAACTAGATTAAGGATATTGGCTTTCTTTGATCTAGTAATGGTACTCTCTCATGTTGCTAGAGAGCATTTCAAAGATAGGGGAAAATGAGGGTGTACGGCAAAAATAGATATCCTGTTTTTAGCATCCTCCTATGTAAAAAGGGTAAAACAAGTAAATCAATACCAAATATAGAAGCAAAGCTTTTAAACAAGTAGCTACAGTGAGTGCTAAGCACTTGTTATGTTTGCTTCAATTAAAGGTAGAATCATAAAATTTTATTTTTGTATGTCAATTGGGAAGTCTCTTCTCACCTTTTAGACACTTGAACGTAGTTTAGAGAACATATGTGTTTTTCCCTTGCTCTGTTGCATGAGCTTATCTTTAATAGTGCATCCAGTTGCTGGAAAAGCTAATGTTTTTCTTCTTAGCAGGGATTACTAATGTCGGCTGAGAGATCAGAGAGGGATCAGATGAACTTATTAAATAAAAATCTTGTTCTCATCCCCATATCCTCCTAAGTAGAAAATATATGAGTGAAAGAGAGCATCAGGGAAATGAAAAATCACTTAAAAGCAAATTTCTCTTAACTAGGAGAGTTTCCTCAGGCTCCTTAGAGATATTGGCTGCTCTTCCTGGCTCTGGTTCAGAAAAGCGTTCCTGCTCAATTGCTTAAGGACACACTTATCTCCTCTTGAACCTGATGGTGCTGGAGTCTGGGGAGGTCTCCTCCCACGCTTGCAATGGAGGGTATTGCACGGGGCTGCAGGACATTATGCCGCATGCTGTATTGCTGCACGTTTTGTTGAACGTGGGAAAGAAGCTTAGTCCAAGTAGACCCAGAGAAAGCTTATTGCCTGCACTACTTATCTCTCACTGCAGCATGCCTGTAAGTGCGTTACTAAATTGCATTCTCGAGTGAAGATGCAAAGCTGGAATGATCCAGCTTAAAGATTTATCTGAAGGATGATCTTTGTTAGCAATATCATTTCCTTATTCAAGCAGCCTGTTGATTTTTGGTTCCAAATAAATAAATTCCAGAGAGGAGGTGCTATGACAGTGATTTCCCTTCCAATACATTTGTACTTTGTGAAGATCCTCGGCCACGTCCTGGTTCGCACGAAGTTCAAGTGTCATCAGTGTAGCTTGAATCTGGTCGGCTGGAGGACATTGCTCATCATCTGTCCCTCTCACAGAAAAGCTCCCACTGACAGGCTTAAATCAACATTCACAGCAATTCACTTAGTAAGGAACTTGTAAACAGACTTTTCCTCCCATGTAACAGACCAGTCATATAAATAGTACTGTGCAATTCATCAATTTCTTTGATGTGGTTGGTGAGTTAAAATATAAACTGGAAAGATGTCTGTGTTTCTGTTACACTCCTAACTGATACTAGCTGGGATACTTGTGGATCTAAACAAACAGGTTTGGGCAGAACAGGCTATAACATTTTGTTTTGTATAACTGTCTGTTTTTCATTAAAGGAAAAGGGGTGATTCACAAAACTGCTTCTCTGGGTTTTGTACTCCTTAGCCAGCTTTCAATAAGCTTCAACCTGTCTCTACAGACATCTAAGTATTTTGTTTTAAATTTGCTGATTTCTTTTAAATGAGACACTTCCTGTAATACAACTGTCCAGGAAAAAGAAATATTTCCAAAATGAAAAGGTATGGTTACGGAGCAGTAAGTCTTTAAATTTTTCTTTATTTCTGTGCTTTTCCTACTTTACTGTTTTCTTTAAGCCTCCTATTGAATACCATAAACCCTTCTGTCTCATCTGCCTGAAGTGAGTAAATAGGACACTTATTTCATCTCCTCTGGAAGGTCAGTTTGGCATAATGGAGCATTTCACACAGCATGCTTTTCACTTTTCTGCACTCGGCTGAACTTCTTGAGCCTGTGTAAGCAGCTGACAGGATTTTAGTAGGAAATCTTTGATTAATTTTTTGCTTGAAACTGGCAGTATATTGTTAGAATCCAACACAAGATCAAAACTTTTAAAATCCTGTGTTAAGAATAAGAGCGTTCTGGGTGTTTGTATAAATCATAGCATTTTGGTTTGCATTTGTCACCAAGTCATATGTTGACTGTCATATTGCAGATGGATCTGTTGTACTCTTTATTGAGTAACAGCGTCCTTTACAAACCTCAGTTTCTATTGCCAGTTTCAAGGCAAACTGATATTACACTTGGGTAAATGAGGTAGCATGTAATTGTGTGTATTGAGGGAGAACAAGAAATGGTTGCAAGCCAAAGCGCATATCAGCTCCTCCACCAGGAAAGAAGCAGTAAAAGTTCTTGTAAAAATAAAAGCTAAAGCAGTAAAGAGTAGCAAACTCTTAGTAAAAAATGGGAATGATAATGATTTTTTTTAAGAAGTCAGCTGCTCCTTTCCTGTGTTCTACGGTGAGGAGTAAGACTAACACTGGAACAGAAGCTGGAATAGCTGTGGGAGTCGCTTTTGTCACTTCTTTACCTGCACTGTTACAAGGTGATAGTAAGGAAGCATGCCAGTTGAAGGATAAGCAAGGGTAAACAGTGAAATTATTTTAAACCCTTTAGAGGCTGGAAAAATTAAAAAAAAAAAAAAAAAGGAAACTTGCAAAAAGAGTTCACTTTGTCATCATAGGGACAATATATGGTCCCTAAAAATTCTAAGCATAATATTTTCAGGTGATTTATCCTCTCCATTATCAGTAGTCATTGCAGATTTCCATACAAGATACTCCTGAAATAAATCAAGCACCGTGTCAGCTGGTAAAGGACTTGGACAGCACAGCTTCTCCTCCCTGATATGCACTATAGCAGTACTCAGCCATGAACTGCCCACTAAAAACTGTGCTCAAGAGCAATGATGAATAACTAGAAAGCAAACAGCAGAGAGAATATGGTGCTCTATGCTAGCCTGATGTGTTCAGAAATTAGAATTATCACAAGTAAGACAGAGCAGGGTCTAACCAGAGGGCTACTCTGTGTTTGGAGGAAGAGAGAGGAAAGAATATTCATTTATGTCACGATTGAGGATATACTTTTTATTTAAAACAAGAATTTTGTGGAATGCTATACTGCAGGGATTTCTCCTTCTAGCTTTCTCTCACAGTGTTAGTGTGAGGAATCCCATTGTATAGAAGGAATTTATAAAAGCTGTCCAAAAAACTCTCTGGGATATTACTGCTGATTTTTAGTAAATCTTAGTACAGTGTGGAACAGCCAAAGAAGAGAAATGAAGGTTAATATTGCACCAAACTCTAGGAAAGGTTAACAGGCTAGCCAGAATAATTAGAGCCTACACTATGCCAAGTAGATTAATGAAGCCTCAGACAACAAAGAAGAATAATGTAATTCCAATCAGCATAGGTTTATGGAGAGTAGATATTGCAAAACAAATGTAATTTCTTCTGCTTTAATGAAAGCTTTGGTCAACAACAAATAAGTAACACTGAGCTTCTGAAAAGTATCTGATGTAGCGGCCTGCAACATTTATTTATGTTTGCAGCTTTCTAGTTTCTTAGTATAGGTAGGTTAAGAATTAGATTATAATTGACCTTAACACTTGGATATAACTCAGTGAGGAACGACAATTGCATTTGTATTTTAATTCTGCAGTATACTAATATCGTACCAGGAAGAAAAAAACAATATTACTACTGATAAAAGTGGCTGATGACATGAAGACTGGGGCATGGGGAAGAATATGATGGTTGATGGAGGATGCTGTGGACTGATTTATAACTGATTGCAAAGAAATACCATGTGTTTTAATGCAACTGACTTTAAAACCTTTCCTCTGACAAAAAAGAACCACATCTCTGAAGAGAAAAGTCATACCTTTAGAAATATGGATTCTCTCTTGTGGAGTAGCAGCATGAAAAACATAGTTGAGTATCATGGTGGGCAACCTGAGCAGCCAGCACAACTCTGCATCCCAAATGACTCATGCTGCCTTTGAGTGTGCCAGCAGAATTGGGGAAATTTATACCACCTCTGTCCTTAAAACTTACTGCAAGTGTGATTGGAATGCTGTGACTGGTTTTGATGCCAACAACCTCTCAAATTGTGGGCAGCTTAAAGCCTTTTCCTTGAAAAGCTACTGATGCTACTAAAGAAAATGTCTTCTGATGAAATGAAGAGGGGGAAAAAAAAAAAAGAGGAGAAAAAAAAAGTCAGGGGCTCAGTTCCCTCAGTTCATAGTGGAGTTACGGTCTAGGCTTTTGACTGTACGTATCAAGCTAGAAAGACCACAAATAATTTTATTTGTGCCTCACAAATATTTTCAGATGTCTTTAGTATTTGCTTGAGCTTTTGAGGTTTCAGTGTTGCAGTATCTAAAAAATGAGATATCTCTCAAGTTTTAGATATTTGGCATTAAGTGTGCATTCTCTCCTAGGCAAGACAAGCTTACTGATCACTTCTCAGGAAAGACCTGAGGTGAAAAACGTGAAACTTAGCTTACCTTCTATGACACTTCTAAAACATTGATAACTATAGATCACATAAAAATGTAGTAGAATAACTTACATCAAACATACTTTTTCTACTAAAAATAATTCCTGTGTAATGAACAATTCTAGCTTGGGTTTAGTTTAGCCAATGGATGTCACTGTTGTTCCATGGCTTGTCAGATACAGTAAACATCTGCTAATACTGAAAAATGCATCTATGCTGAAATAAAACAAGTTGAACAGAAGCTGCAGGTAGGACATTCTGCTGGTAGAGACAGAGAGGTATGAGGAGGTAGTTTAAAATATGGCATAGAAGAGTCTACCTCATCAGTCAGGAAATTTGTCCTGTTTCCTCAGGAAAGCTGTTTTACTGCTATCTAAGTCTTGATGGCACACAATCGTTGCAGCCTGATGCAAAACTGTAAGACAGGTTTAGGAGAACAGGATTGGCAGGAGAGGAAAGAAGGCCTTGCATCATTTCCCAGAAAAGTTTCTATTTGCTCTGAAGCCCAGGAAGAACGGAAAGAGGAATGTCAACTGGCTCATGGGAAAGAGAAGAAGTTGCTGTGGAATTTACCCCTGCCAAACTAGCATAATAGGATGGTGAGGCTAATGGTGTTAGTAACTAACGGTAGCATGAAAAGGGTCAGCTGGTACTGGGTGACTGACTACCTGGAAAGCAATGCTAAGGACAAAACCCAGAAGGAAATCAACTTTTTTGTTTTGCTTTTTATAAATGTGGAGGAAACTATTGGAGTGGATTATGTTCAATTTGATCCTACTGGGGAGGAAAATCTGAAAATGGAAGAAAATTTTAGGAGGAGGAAGAGAAAAAGATGGAGTTACGGGAGGTGAGGAGAAAGCAGAGCAGCAGAGCAAGCACAAGTCACTCTGACTCTTCCCATCAGTTATATCCTCACTGGTAAATTAAAATGGCCCAGGACTCCATCCTGGGTATAAGAGTATGAGTACATACAGACCCTGTCCACCCACATTGCACCAGAAAGCCTCAGTGGCCTTGTCTGTGCTGCCTGTCAGCACAAGAGGAGGGCTGCTCCCATTCCCTGAAGTGCTGGGGCAATACTGGTTGGCATAGGCCAAAACTACGTTGAGAGCTGTGTTAACAGTTACACTGTAGTTGCACGTCAGGGCTTGAGCCTTAAACCTTGGCCAAGTTTAGTTTATTCGGGTAAACTCATACGTGAAGGCCAATGAGGGTAATGCTTGCTGGTCTCTGAGGTTAACAGGCTATTGAAGAGCTATGCAAGCTGTAACCCAAAATACACTTTGGTCAAGTCCAAAGCAAGTCTTGAACTTGTACTTTGAGAGCCCTGCTGTGAACATATTTGACTAGTCTGCCCTCCAAATGCAGAGGAAGGCCCCAGCAAACTTAGGTACTTTGTTAGTCAGATCTTCTGTAAAAGTTTCTTGTGGAAAGTTATGGGGTTGTTAATAAACTCTGAAGGGGCCTAGGTTAATGACCGCACATGGTGGTTTAAGTGGCCTTCTGCAGAGGTTTCCAAAGAGGTTGATGTTGGATGCTAGATCCTGGCTAGACTTGGCACAGTCTGCCACAGCGTGCCATCCTAGATGGAGATATTGGAGCAACTGCTGCACATCATCTCACTCATCAAGGTGTGTGGGGAGACCTCCTTGGGCCACCTCTCTCCTTCCCCTTACAGGTGACAAGCTCTCTATAAGACCTTGTAAGTTAGTTCTCCTACAGGGCTCTGATGGCCATGTCCACGGGGACTTGCTAGAAGGGAGAAAAAGAAAATATGCCTCCTTGTTAACGCGCTGTAGTGATGCACCATCTGCCTACAGCACTGAGCAGGATGGCCGTGCTTGTGCTGTGATCCCAGGAGCTATGGGCTGGGAGGTGATAGCAGTCCCCTGACCGTGTACATCTAGCACAGAGAAAGGTAGAGAGGCTGTGACGTGGTGCTGCAGAGTGCGAGGGACACAGGCCTGGCTTCAGCATGCCACACAGAAAGCCTGTAGAAAGCTTATTCTGAATCTCATGCTCGGCACGGGGAATGCGATCATCCTGCTGGATCTGACCCATCCTTCCTGGGCTCTTGCTTTCTGCTTCCTCTACTGGGCTGCATGAGCAGAGACGATAACATCGTCCCTGTCTCGTTAGTGTAGCAGAGCTGCTCATCATGGAGTCGGTGGTGGTACCTCCTGTCTTGAGGTACCAGTCTCTCTGGTCTGTGTTTGACAAAGTTTATTGAAGATTAGCGGTGTGCCACTGTGCTTTGGGACATAGGCTGCCCCGATGGAGAGGTGTGTATACATACACACTCCAGGAAAACAGAAGTTTAGAAAGAAAATGCTGCTTGTTTTTTTGGAAGCAGCCCCTTTGCTGTGCTGGATGGAAGAGCACTGCTGTGTCTGAAGGCTGCGGGGAGGGGGGAGGCGCACAGGGTTTTTTCCTGTTCACTGATGATGAAGTTGTGGTTTTTATTTCCTATCTGAGCACCTGAATTGGCACAGCACCCTTTTGTGCTGTCCTGTGGAAGGAAGCCAATGCTAACCCTGAGCAGGGAAGCCACCAAATTACCACTCTGTCTTACAGAGGCCCCATTTTCCCCAGAGACCCATTGCCAAGTACTGTTTCGGCCAGACCTGCTGAGCTGAGGTAAAGTCTAATGGCTGAGCTGTGGCTTGAAGTGGTTATGTGCAATGCTGAGAAGTCATAAACAGCTCTTATGTAAATGGTTTATGAGGGAGTGGGGAACCTTTAGCCATGTTAGATTTCTGTAAAGCTGATCTAAGCTGATAACTTCATACCACACTGTTCTCACAGATTATTTTCTTTCATAGAACAACAACAACAAAACAAGCCTTACCCTCCTTTCCCCCAGCTGAGTGCAGGGGTGATAGGTTCTGCTGGCCTCCAGGGATGAGAGGGATATTCACACGCAGCTGAAGGGTTGAATTCAGCAGGCTGAACAGGGAGATCTGGACAAAGACCTGATGTCACAAAGCAAATCACTGCAATCCCTGGCATAGATCCTGCATTTGATGTAGGTGTGCTGATGTCTAAAACTGTCTCATTGTATTTGAGAGACTTAAATCAATTACTAGTAGTCTCTAACAATTATTAGTAGTCTCTAACTGTTAGCAAAAGCAGAAGGATTTTTTAAAAAATACAAATAATGCAATTACTTTCTTGTTTAACTTGTGCTGTACACAGTTTTCTGAGGGAAGCAAAAGGTATCTGCTCTTGCCCAACACATTGGGCAAGTTACAAGAGCAAGGTAGAATCGAAGGCTGGTATGATGCACAGATACTTGAGACTGTCAGTCTTCCTAGGAATTATTTTAGAAGTCTTGTCTTATTTTTTGCTTTACAAACTTCATTTCTAACATGGCTTATTTGCATGAATTACATTCCTTTGCTTATAATACAAGACTGAGTTTTAATGGAGACATAGCTGTGAGAACAAAAATAGCTTTTTAAAAGCTAATTTTAGGAAACTTGAATTGTTTGTGTGTGAAGTTTTTTGGCAAATAGTTCAGGGAGGTAGGAAACTCAATAACTTCCCATGAAGGAGCCACAACTTGGGAAGTATTAACATAGGCTATTTTCTTCTTGTAAACTTGAAATTAACCTGTTACATTAATCCTATTTTTTTCTGTAGACACAAAACACTTGCATCTTGTTCAGAAAGTCAGAATGGTTTCAAAATTCTAATTTGTTTCCAGATATAGTGGTAGTAATGAGTCAAAACCCCCTCAATTGCACTTAATTACTCCAGATTTCCTCCCTTCTCCCCTCCCTCTTTCTGTTCAAAAGCACACGTACACCTGGTAACTGGTCCAGGAAGAAAAATGCTGTAGGACCTTGAATAGCAAAAGGTTCCTGTTCAAATTCAAAATGCTATCCCAACTAAAGAACTGCAAACATCTGCTGAACAGTAGCACATAGAGATGACCAAAGAAAAAATAAACCTGTAAAACTAGAAATCCTGATAGTGGGCAAAGTTAAGCATGAAGTCTCAGATAAGTGCTGCTAGCAATCTGAAAATGGTACACAACTTATTTAGTCTCTGAGTCGTTTCACTGATCATTGGTTTTAATATGCATATAGCCTCCTTGCTTTGTACCTACTATTATTTTACTTCTTCCTGTGTATGTATCCTCTTTCTCAGATTTTTGATTTTTCAATTTGGACACAGTTTTCTTTGTTTTCTGCCAGATCACTTCTGTTCTCCTTTCTGTTTCCTCCCTTCAGTTTCTTGTAGAATTGCAGATGGCAGATAGTTCTGTTCTTTAAACAGAAAGATCGGGAATCTGAACTGATCATTTGTTGTTGTAAATGATCTCTCCAGACCAACTAAGTTAGTTCTCTAGTGGGTGTTGACACCTTGGCCTGGCAAACTAATGCAGATGATACCCACACTGCCTGCACACACATAAACCATAAAAAAGTTCCTCCAAAAACCCCCAAGTCCATCAGCTGGATTTGACTACAGCAGTCAAATACATCTGCAGACTCAAATTACTTGCCTGATATTAATGTAGTCAACAGTATCTGGCACTCTAGAAAACATCAGTTGCCCATGGTAAAAATGAGATTCTAGTAAATAAAAGAATCCTGAAGCAGGGCAAATTCTGAGACATGCTTTACTCATGTGACTGTCTGTTCCATTGCAAAGGCTTGGACACCCACTACTGAGCTATTGAAAGCTTGGGCAGAACAGCCTTCTTCCAAATGTCTGGAACAACTTCTTCCTAAAAATACTGTTTCTAGATGAGCACATTCAGCATGTCAGACATAGTCCAGAAATGGAAATGCATCTGCCTTTAAGTCAAACTATAAATCATGATGTATTAAGGCCCAGACCCAAGAGCCTACAAAATCAACTTGGCAACTTATTTTGAGTTCCCAGATACAGACGGCTACAGATTCTTCCAGGGCTTTAGCTGCCTGCCTCTCCATAGCAATTGCCATTGCAACACACAGTGGGACGCATCGGCACTTACAGCTATGAACTTGTGGCATAGTACCCCTTGCACATTTAGATCAGAGCTGTACCATCTGCCCATCTGAAGGTTAATATATCCAATATATTTATGTTATGCTAATTGCTGTAGAAACCGAGCATGTAATAAATGCATAAGGCAATTTACTGATTGTTTCTTGCTCCTTTGGAGCATGGTGACTTTTCATTTTTATATCCCTCCTCCCTCTTCCCCCTGTCTGTCACCATATTCTGTTAGCGTAGATAGTTCTTTTTCCATGTCTTTCATCATGTCACAGTGGTGTCACTGCCAAGTTCATGGTTAATTGCCTCTTAGTGGGAGATTTTCTGTTGACCCAGCCAAATGCAGAGATGATCCTCTCTCATGAGACCACTATTGTCCTTGACAGTTTTATTGTTCATGATGAGCAGAGTTGCCATTGGCAGCTTCTTGTCCCAAGTAGGGAGCTGGAGAGAACACACACAAAAAAAGACTTGGTTCAGCTCTCACATTTCCAGCTACCTAAGAAGACCACAGGGTGAACTTTGTTCTGTTCGTCTTCAGCATGTGGAAAAGGCTTAACTCTTTAGGATCCATTTGTTGGGTAGGGATCTCCCTAAATGAGGTAGGTACAATGGTGCTCAGCTTCAGGGGAACTTGGACCTTTGCTTTGGTGTGCAGGAAACATGTTAACCCCTTTGCAGCGAGCAACTGCCTTCATCTGCTAGCTAAGGAGCTGGAATGTCTCCCTGGAGGTGGCAGCTGCCCTTTTGTCTGAGCTTCCTAATGAGGAACTCTGAGTGTCGGCCTGATGGATATTCTGGCATTTTCTTAGTTCTTCTTACTGAAGCACTCTCCTTTCTGCATAGAATAATTGTCATTAGCCCAGATGACTGAGGCCAGAAGGCTAAAGCATAACATTTATGGTATTGCTGTGAATGGGCAGTATTTAGAGGGCCTGGTATTTAAACAATCTCCTGAGAATTATGGGACAGGGCTGGAAGAGTTTTTTAGATTTAAGTCTCCTCAAACCTCAGTGAGTTCTGTAAACATGGAGCTGGTAGCAAACTGTTGGGAGGATGGGGGAAATATGAAGACAATTTTTATGCAATGTGAGTCCAGCAGAACACCTTTCCCTCAGTAAGCTGAAAAACCCAGAATGAGATATAGAGAGTTCCAGAAATGCCTGGGAAATCTTACTGGTGGCTTCTGGAAGCTTTTCATACCTCCTCAGCTAAGATTACCATACATAAGTATAAATCTTTTTCACATCATTTGTATAGCTACTGTTAATACTAGTACTGATAGTACTAGTTGTTCAGCATACACTGTAGAGAGCAACTTTATAGCTGTACTTTTGAGAAGCCTTTACATTAGTATGCATAGCACATGACTGGAAAGTGGTATCCAAATGTAAGCATTGCTGTTGTCTTGCCTATCGTACATTTTGCAGGCCAAGTGAAGAGTGGAGGTGCAAATAGTTTGGAGGGAGTCCCCTCCTCGGCCTACAGCTAGCTGAGAGGACTGGATTAGATTAAGGACACTTCTGCAAGCATCTGCTCACTTCAGCTGAGGTTGCAAGTGGTCAGACGGTAGGGGAGCCCTCCTTTGCCACTGTCAAATAATTATCACTGGAGTTGGACCTAATGTCAAAGGGCATGTGCTGCCAAGATACATATGTGTTGTCTTCATTAATTTGGGTTAGATTCCATAGGAGGAACCGGTGCACAACTGAACTTTCAGGACATTTTCTGAGTAATCTACACAAAGATAAATGCTTGAGATAAAAGCTTGCTTCTATTACTCTTTGCTGCCTTTCCCTACCTGTATTCTAATCCATACTTCATTTTTTTCCCTTAGTTCCTCTTTGTTTGCATACTTTAAACTTTTCTTGGTAATTTTCTACTGAGATGAACTGAAACATTAGCAGAATATACGAAAGACTACTTCTTTGTTTCTTTGAACAGAGCCTTTCACTCAAATCCCACATGTAGTCAAAGTTAGTGTTGGAACTCTGGTCAGAATTTAAAAAAAATAGTAAATGAAATGAGGAGATTCAGGAATATTTTGCAACCCTTTTCCCACTTAATTGATCAGCTTTTCTTACACATTCGATGAGCAAAAATTTTTAAAGAACTAAAATTTACATTGCTTTTTTGCTTTTCTGCTTTTCTCATGTAATAGCTTTCTTTTCAAAGTAGATATTTAATATTTCTTCAAATTCAGATTGAATTACCTGTATCCTCTAAAGTCTCATAACCTGGAACCATCTCCAGGAGCTTTCCTTTCTACATTTTTTTTTTTCCTTATGAACTAAAGCAATGTTAGGGGTTTATAGGGTTTTGTTTACTCTCTACGTCCCCTCCATACCTCTGCCCCAAGTCAGGGTTGGATATGGCATCCTTAAATTGATGTCAAGTGTAATCACGTTGAACATGGGAGACTTATGTTCTAAACTTTCAAGCCAGAGCGTGGAGAGGTGGGGGATTTGTAACCTCTCTTACCTCCCGGTATGTTCTTGTGGAGATTTCTCACAGCTCAGTTATATTTTCATTCAAGTGAGAAAATGGGAGCAGCTGTAGAGACTAGGGATCTGAGAGTACCTAGCATGAGCCCTTCATTTCATTTCCTATTTCATCAAAGATCTCATTTAAGGCAAATTATTTAATGCTTGTCCCTCTGTTAAGGTCCTGGCCTGGGACAGTCAAGAGATGAGGTGCTTTCCTGTCAAGGTGCACGAGTTTAAAACCACTGATATTCATGAGAGGGATGAACCTGAGTCTCCAGAACACATGTGCGTGAGTCACCTCACCACTAGAGTATTGTATACACAAGGACGGAAATTCCTCCTTATCCAGATGTTTTATGTTGTGTTGCATCAAAAAGTCTGCCAGATCAACTCTCCCAGAGCAACATAAGCAGACAAATTCTTATTTTCTCTAATTGTGTCAAAATTTGGATTTAAGCTAGCTACCTATCTGCTCAAGACTTGTTCGTACTTCATAGCGTGTGCACCAAACGGCAGCAGAAAGTGGGGGAATGTCGCTTGTCAATGTGCCTTTTCAGCTGTGAAGGCTGATTGCTTATTTGACTGTTTTAGCAAGAGTGTAGCGAGCAGGTTGGGGGGTGATTATTCCCCTTTATTTGGCAGTCCTGAGGCTACATTTGGATTTCTGTCCCCAGTTTTGGGCCAGCAGTATAAGAAAGGCGTTGGTGGGCACCAGGATGTGGAGCATGGTGTACAAGGAGAAGCTCAGGGGACAAGGTTTGCCTAGCCTGGAGGAGAGGGGGCTTGGTCAGGGGAACCAGACCAAACCGCTCTGTTCAGCTACCTGATGGAGTTTATAGAGAAGATCGAGGCAAAATCTGCTCAGAAGAGCACAGCTATAGGACAAGAAGTAACAGTAACAAATACAAGCAAAGTCCTCCCATATAGATATAGGAAAAATTCTTCTCTTGAGAGTGCCTGAGCCCTGGACAGGTTCCCACAGGGGCCGTGGGATGTTTACTTTTGTAGATTTTTAAAATGCAACAGGACTTAGAGCAACCTCATCTAAATTCAAAGCTGGGCCTAGTTTGAGAAGGGGGTTGGATGAGATGACACCAAGCCTCCCATTTTACCTGAATTATTCCAGGATTTTTCCAAGGAAATTTGTGTCTGTGAAGTTAGGTGGGATTTGTGCCTACCATTCTTAAATAAATGCTGGTCAGAGGCATTCCAAAAGATATCTGGCACCAAAGTTGAGCCATATATCTAGCCTTTCCAGATTATTTTTATTTTTTTCTTACTATTTAGCATTTATAAATGAAGGCCAGTTGTGGACTATTCTTTATGCCTTCCAGTATTATCAGGTTTGCTTTTGATTCGAAGGCTGGCAACAGCACCCAGCTATGCACAGGTCCAACAAACTGGATTTACTGCTTGAACACAGGAGAATCTGCAGAGCACCTCCACTCTTACTGCACATACGATGCAGAGTCTGTCTTGTTGCACATGGATGGTGGGTGCTGTACCCAGTGCAGAGTCATGACATGCACTAAATAGTTGGTTGTCCAAGAGCATTGTCCATTTAACACTGCTCATGCACAGTGATCCCTGAAGTTGGACTTCTCTGCTGATAGTCCAAAGGGAGCCAGCTGCAGGCTAAAAGCCTGGTCATTACCTAAATCTGGAGTAGCGCCTGAACAAGGATTAGTCGCATTGCTTGTGTGAAGCAGGCACAGTATTCCTGGCATTTACCTCCTGTGCCATCTGTGGGTCTCTCTTTGAACTCCGCACCTGGGATACAACCTTATAAATTGTCCTCTCTCCCTGTTAAATCTCTAATGGAATAGACCCAGTGGCTAGAAAGGACTATGATGTCTAGTAATCTGACCTCTTGCTTAACAGAAGCATATACTTCCACCCAGTCATTCTCTCACACCCTAAACTGTGAAATTTAAGGGTTGACTTTCAGAGGGGGGGAATCGTATACTCAGGTGTTGATGGCTTAGACCCTAAATTATAAATTAATTTACCTATAATTTCCATAAAACAAATTACTAAGAAATAATGATTAATTTTGCTTTATGATATTATATTAGTTCTAATTAAGTTCATATTAATAGTCTTATTCATCATGAGTTGAGGAATTTAGATGAGGTATGATTGCCTGAGAAGCCTATACCACAGTAACCCATAAAATTCTTTAGTCCAGGTTTTTACAGTTTAGTATTCCCAAAAAGCTATTTTGTGGTTTTCTTTTTAAAATAAACCACATTTTTCTTCATTGCAATTTCACTCTTAACTATACAGAGTTAATGACCTGATGCAGTAAACTTTACGCTTATATGGTGCTTTTTTTTTGTTTGTTTGTTCCTTTTCAAATAGTTCATAAAGTAAGTCAGGCATTATTTGTTTGCCTAGTGCCATATGACTTTGGGCAAAGTTTATAGTGTATTGGTGTTGAATAATATTCTATAATTACAAATGCAAATAACATCAACATTTCTGCTATATTAACTCATGTCTCATGATTGCTGAATCTGTATTTTTTTCTCAGTTGAGCTCAGTTTGGTGATTGGTGCATCAGGACTGAAATACCTGCATCTATTGGAAACAAGTATCAGCTGAGAATGTAATGTGTGTATCTATACAGTACTGCAGAAAATGCATTATATAGAGTAGTGCAAGGACAGGAAAGATGCTTAAAACTGACCAGTTCTCTGGCCTGTTTCAAATTTAATGGTTTGTGTCTGTTTCTGTTACTGCTCAACTTGATGTCTTGGCTGGAGTTCCTCAGTGTTATTGGTGACCATTAGTTCCCTGGCCTTCATATGGGACTGCATTTTGCTGGTATTGGCAGCATTGACTGTTACTGAGATATATCAAACCTCCTTGTTACAATACCTTCATATTGGCTTACTTTCAATGTGGACAAATATTGACATTTTAGGCCAAAATTTACCATTGAATGATATTGGGCTCACTTAGTTTTTTTTCCAGAAAGTGTCAGCCAAAACAATTTTGCCATTTCCAAGAAGACGCTGGAGAAAATGCATTGTGTTGCAATGCTAAAACAACTCTGGCAACCTTTTCTTTGACTAACTATGTACTGTCCATGCTTTGGAGAAAGGAGTTGACATTTGGTCAGAGTGCTGTGGCCTCTCTGTCAGGAAAGTACTCCTTCCTGTCCCCATGAAAAATTTTGACATAACGTTTTGGAAACTCTGAATCTACATGTGCAGAAATTTGGCTTATTGGAATTGGGCAGCTAAAATCAACTTAAATGATAGTCTATCACAGCTTTGACTGCATACATGCTCTAGGCATGCAATGTTTCATAAAACCACTCTGTATGTTTCACATGTGGGCATGTGAAAATACATGCCCACACAGCAAAATTTCACCTCCACTGTTCCTTGCATGTGATGGCTGGCACAACGTGACCAAAGGGGATGACAACTGTTTCAGAGTGGAGGGGGACACAAAGATGGGAGGGAAATTGTTGAAACAAGATGGACAAAACCAAGACAAAACCAGGATGAAGATAATGATCTTTAGGGGTGATTTGCAGAAGAGCCAGCACATGCAAACAAAAACTGTGTGCTGAAGCCTAGGAGAGAGGGCAAAGGAAGAAATGTTTTCCTCATGAACTGCAAGCCTGAGTACAAAAGGGGTTCATTTGAAATTTCTTGCACTCATGTCACCTTCAAGGCATATTTTCATGTTAACATAATTTTCTGAATCTGTGTACCATTTTTGAGAGGACTCTGATTCATTTAGGACCACTTATTTTCACTGAAAGTAACAGAGCTCTGTTTTACTTGCTGTCCACTACTCAAGGTAGGTTCAGTATATGATGTAATCACAGAATGGTTGAGGTTGGAAGGGAACCCTGGAGGTCACCTCAGCCAAGAGCCCCTGCTCAAGCAGGTCACCTAGAGCAGGTTGCCCAGGACCATATTTACATGTCTTTTGAAGACTCCAAGGATGGAGATCCCTCCATCCCTCTAGGCAACCTATTCCCATGTTTGTCACCCTCACAATAAAAAAAAAAAAAGAGTTCCCTTATGTTCAGCAGGAACCCATTGTGTTTCAGTTTGAGCTATTGTCTTTTGTCCTGTCACTGGGCACCACTGGAAAGAGCCTGGTTCTCTCTTTTTTTACAGCCTCCCTGCAGGTATTTGTACACCTTGATGAGATTCTCCTTGACCATTCTCTCCTCAAGGCTAAACAATCCCAGCTCTCTCAGCCTTTCCTCCTATGGGAGGAGGTTTCGTACTTTCATCATTTTACTGGTCCTGAAAACATGCTGCCTAGTCCCAGTCACTTTCTTGTCCTCCATGTGCCTGGAAGTGGTTCTCAGGATTACCTGCTCCATCAGTTTCCTAGGGACTGAAGTGAGGCTGACTGGCCTGTAGTTTCCTGGGTCCTACTTTCTGCCCTTCCTGAAGATATGAGTGACACTAGCTTTCCTCTAGTCTTCAGATACGTGTCCCAAATACAGTGATCATTGAAAGATAATAAAAGCGTCCTCAGAGTGACTTCAATCAGCTCCCTCAGCACTTGTGTATGCATCCTATCAAGGCCCATGGACTTGTTCAGTTTGCTTAAGTATTGCCTAACCTGATTATCTTCCACCACGGGGAAGTAATCCTTGCTTTAGACTTTCCCTGGTATCCAAGGCTTTAGATTTCTGAAAGTTGATCATGTTAGTAAAGACTGAGGTGAAGGCAGCACTCAGTACTTAGCGTTTTCTATGTCCTATGTTACCAAGGGACACTGCTCCATTTAGCAATGGCCCCACAGTTTTCCTAGTCTTCCTTTTGCTACTTAAGTGCTTATAGAAACCCTTCTTGTCCTTGACATTACTCCAGGTGGGCTTTGGCTTTCTTAACTGTATCTCTGCATGCTCAGACATTGTCTCTGTATTCCTTTCAGGTTACCTGTCCTTGCTTCCACTTTCTGTATACTTACTTTTTTGTGTTTGAGTTTTGCAGGAGCTCCTTGTTCATCCATGCAGGCCTCTTGGCTTTTTTGTTTGACTTCCTGCTCATTGGGATGGGATGTTCCTGAACTTGAAGAAAGTGATTCTTGAATATTACTCAGCTTTCCTGGGTTCCTCTTCTATCTAAAGCCTTGCCCTATCAAGCAGATTTTTGAAGCAGCAAAGTCTGTTCTCCTGAAGTCCAGGGCTGTTGTCCTGGTTTTTGACCTGCTCCCTCCCCTCCACTACCTCATGGTCACTTCAGTCTTCGCATACCTGAATGAGCCTTTCCTCATATGAGATCCAGCAAAGTTCCTCCTCTCATTAGCTTCTCTACCACTTGGGTCAGGAAATTGTCATAGATGATCTCCAGGAAGCTCCTGGACTGCTTATGCCTGGCTGTGGTGTTCCTCCAGCAGATATTGCTGTGGTTGAAGTCCCTCACGTGAACCACGGTCTGTGAATGTGAGGCTACTTCTAGCTATCTGTAGAAGCCCTCATCCACTTGTTCTTCCTGACCAGGTAGCCTAGAGCAGACACCAAGTGCAATATCACACATATTTGTCTGCTCTTTAATCCTTACCCATAAACTCTCAGTTGGGTTACCCATACCCACCCAGAGCTGCACACACTCCTGCTGCTCTCTCACATAAACGGCAACTCTCCCGCCTCACCTTCCCAGCCTGTCCATCCTAGAGCCTGTATCTCACCATTGCAGAGTCATTCTACCATGTCTGCAATAGCACACAGATCTCTAATGCCTCGTGTTTATTCTCCAGGTTGTATGCATTAGTGTACAGGTACTTCAGAGAGACACCCCAGCATCTTGATTTCCTGAAAAGGATCTGGGGCTTTTCCCGTAATGGTGCATTGCAGGTACATCCTTGCTTACATGCAAATTTTTGAGGCGACACCACTTAAGCCCTGTTTTGATTATATTTTCCATTTCACTTACATCATCCTAGGCTATTTGTTTGTAAGCCCTGTCCATCACCACCTCCCAGGTAGTTCCTTCCCTGTCATTTCTAGTTTAAAGCACTTCTTACCGGCTCAGTTAAACAAATACTTTGATCATTTACATGGGCATTTACTTATGTCGCTCTAAATTTTGAGTGCTGAGCTCTGCAACCTTAATGGGTTTTGCTCGCTATATGAAATTAATTTACAAAACACTTAAAAATTGAAGGTTCTGTACACAAGTAAAAAGGAAGAAGCATTAATGTCTGTTTACACAAAAGACAGAGTGCTAGGAAGGAAGAAAAGACTTTACACTGCAGTTCTGCTTGTGTAGCTGACAGATTAATATGTTTTGGGGGCTGTTGCCCCGAACTTCCTATTGCAGCTCACTCTGTTTATGTTGTTTGGGGCAACCTCAGGAAAGTCACTGGTTTTTGCTATATTGCTCATTATTATATTGGTTCTGAAGTGTTTTGATAAGGTGCAAGTAGGACTTCTGAAAGCTGTCTTAAGCCCAAGACAGGCTTTGGAATTCCCTTCACCCTTCCCCCTTGCTGACACTGATAACCCTGGTCAGTTGTGGGTATCTGGATTTGGTGCAAATTTTAGTTTCACTTTTTTCTTTTAGCTACCTTTTCTTGTCAAGCTACAGGTATAGCTTGACTTTTTCTGATGTCAACATGTACCCACCTAAAAAATCACTTGAGGTAAATGCCATCTGAACATTTATGATGAATATTCAGATGCAACTGTTGTGCTTACACAAAATGTCTGAAAATACAAAAAAGAAATGGAATCCTGAAGTTCTTGATTGCAGAAATGGCTTTTTTTATACAGATTCTAATTTGGGTGAGAAACTTTGGAAAAAAGTTTGAAACCTTTTCTTGAGTGGCCTAGAAAACATCACCTATAAGAACAGTTTGAGGGAGCTGGGCTTGGTTTTAATCTGGCAAGTAGGAGGCTAAGGGGCAATCTTATGGCAGCAACAGTAACTTGAGGAAGTGATACAAAGATCATGGAGCTGGACTCTTCTGAGAAGGGGCAGGCAGAATAACAAGGGACAGTGACCATGCACTGTCTGCTGTTTGGGAGGTTGGCTATTAGGAAAAGGGGACGTGGTGCAGCTCTGGAACAAGTTGTGCACAGCGACATGGACACTCCACTCTTGGGTCTGTCATGGCTTTGTGTAGCCAAGTCTCAGAAACCTACAGTCTGGTGTTTTTCACAGACTGACTTCAACCAGCTTGTCCTGGATGGCTTCCAGGGGTTCCTTCAAGCTGACATTTCTATGATTCTATGTGTCTATCGGTTTGTTAGCTTCTGCTTTACATCTTCTAGATTTTGACATGTGTAAGGCCAGAATGTCAAAGTTATTTAGATGCCTAACTTCTATTGAACTCAATGGGTGGTACGGAGTCTTTTACTTGGAAGGGGAGGTAAAAGAATAAATTTGCAAGGTGTTCTTTTCTTCATCTTAGTTCAGTTAAACTAAATTTACCTTTTTCATGGTTTAGCCTCAGATGGCAACAAAGAACCACACGGCTGCTTTCTCAACCCGCACCCCTCCATGGCCTTGGGGAGAATCGGAAGAAAAAGGCAAAACTCGTGGGTTGAGACAAAGGCAGCTTAACAGAACAGCAAAGTGAACAGGAAAACAGCAACAATAGCACGGATAGAGAAATGTACAAACGCAATGACTGTGGCCACTGGACACCCAACCCGCTCCCAAGCGGTGACTTCCTGCCCCCTCCCCCAGCAGCTCCTGGCTCCAGACTGGGCAAGGCCCACAAGGGATGGAATACCTGTGTCCCTGCCGGAGCCTGGGGAGAATTAACCCCATCCCCACTGGAACCAGGACAGCCTTCCCCTGGGAAAGAGGAGAATTATGCAATAACAGTGAAAGGAAGAGTGAATTAAGAAAATTTACTTTCTTGTATCTTTGTCCCAAAGCCCACATATTGCTAGGGAGTTTGTGCGTTCAGGCTTGAACTTCTCTGAATGGGAATATAGAAAGCAGGCCAAAGTTGATAATGTTCAACACCCTGAACGTCCATTGGAGAGGGCACGCTTTGCAGAAAACTGGACAGCCAAAGCCAGATAACTTCTGGTAAATCAATTATGGGGTGGAGACAGAAGGACCCAAAAACACCCAGAGTCCAGATGCAAATATTTAAGGACTGCAGAGAGCAGTCTCAGCCTTTAAAAAATTAAAACTCTTGTCTTAATTGGGAATTTTGCTATCCTTTAAAATTAGGAACCCTTAAAATGAAGAAAATGAAGGCTCTCAAAGTTTATTTGAATTTCTATGTGTATTCACACACATCAATGTTTCACAAACATGTTCTCTTCTTAATAGATTTGCAAGGCATTCTTTAAATATCCAATTTTAGAAGACTCATCTCTTCAGTTTTATATGTCCTCTGTCTGTTCTAGAATGAAGTGGCATGTCCAGGCTTGAAATTTCATTGAGGTCCTCGGTGATGGCCAACTAGCATCTGCACAGCAAGTTTCTTACCATAAATATTAAGTTTGTAGACTTTTAGCTCATGGCACTAAAGTTTATTCTTAGCCAAGTTGCAGCAAGATTCTAGGCCAGGGCAGCACAGCTGAAACTGAAATCAAGTATTTTAAAGTATTTTCATTTGCTAAGCTATAATTCATTTTTACAGGCAATGAGTCCTTTCCTATTTTTAATATTGAGAAAATAGAGTTGTTGTTAAGCAATGGTAATAGGCTTGCAACTAAAGCATTATAAATGTGGATGGGAACCGCACGCTATTTGAAGTGTATCCCGAGGTCAGACATGTTCCTTCTGAGGAAAAATACAAGTTGAGATGATATAAAGAAACTTCAGTAAGTGCGTGGCTATTTTTCATTTCTTGGCGGAAGATACAACTGCTAGTTGCTCAAAAACTGGGGTCAAAGCAAGAACCTCTATCCCTAGAGAACAGATTACTTGCAGTTGGTTCCCAGGATAGTTTTGCCATGTTTCCCACTCTGAAATTGGCACAAAACTTTACAACATTCTCAAAATCGCTAAATTAAAAGTAGATAGTTTCTTTTATACAGTATTCAAGGGGACTGTATGTGTTAGCTTATCTGCACGTGTTAGCTTATCTGCACACTCGCTTGAGAATCCAGGGAGAAAGTTAGTATTAGGTAAATAATAATTCATATAAAATTATTTTTTTCTTTTCCTAATGGTGATCAGGTTCTAGAATTTTCTTGTGATTAACTTTTGGAAACTTTTAGTTTATTAGCTTAAAGTGAAAACAAATAGCTTTTATGTTGTTTGACAAATTTGCATTGTTTCTTAGCATATTGTCTGGAAGAACTCAGAAATTACTTATGAGTCTGATTTTCATTGTTATTGGTCCCATTCTACTTGAATTATGAAATTACTGTCATAATATTGGAATGAAGCAACTTCTGCTGTCTTTGTGCTTTAATGCTCTCAAGGAACCAAAATAAAGTTATGGTTAAAGGGGAAAAGAAATAAAGTGGCCTGCTATATGCGGTCTGAAATGACAAGTTTTCCTCAAAATTGATGTTCAGTGAGACTGTGGGTCTGATAAGTAACAGACTAAACTATAATACCTAAAGAAAATAATCTTGTTAGGCCTCAAGGATAGTCTCTAGCTTTATTAAAAATGGTTTTATTGCAATTCAAACTCAAAATATTAAGCGACCTATCTTATAAAGTAAGTATAAGTTTATGGGAGAGTTGAGAGCAAATTATTTCAAAAAATCCAGCAGCTTTTTTCTGTTATCAACTCCTTGCTTATAGTCTTCAGAATTCTTATATTTCCCTGTATGAAGAGAAAAATACATATGTAAGGGTGAACTTAGCTTCTGTTGACCAGGTATTATAAACTGCATTATTTACAAAGGCCCTTTTGCAAAATACGTATGAAAGGGATGTGCTGCAAAAATTATTCACTTGGATAGTGTCACACAATTGTATGACATGGTCCTTAAAATGGGAATTTCTAGGGGAAAACTGCTAATCACAGGAAACAGGGCTACAGGGGACCTCAGGGCTTCATTTAATTATGCTTCTGCCACAGGACAGGATCAACTGTACTGAAGTTATTACTAAGAGATGTCCTTAAAGGCCTCCAAACAGACTCCATAAGGTCCCACACAATCTGTTTAAAAGCTTCATTGTCCTTGCCATTAGAACTTTTTCCAGAATGTTTTATCATGGTTTTGGGTTTTGCTGGGTTTTTTTTTTATATATTTTATTTTATTTTATTTTATTTTTATTTTTTATTTATCCCTGCTGCTTTTTCTACCACAGTGAATATAGGCAATATAAAAAAAAAATTCTCTATTTGTAAAGGTAATCAAATCAAACTCAGTTCGTTATGAGTGTATTTTATCTGTGTCAAGATAGGAACAATGATTCCAAAGCCAGGATAACCCTGCTTCACTGACAGGTAAGAAAGTAGAGGTTACAGAAATATCCGTAAATGGAGAAAATGTAATCTTAAATCAGTGGGAGAGCCTGCTCCCTCTCCCCCCTACCCCTCCCCCTCCTTTTTTTTTTCAATGCACACCACTTTCAGACTTCATGTCAGGTTTAGCTTCGTTCTTGTAAAAGTTGAGAAAGTCTCTATCATTGAATTTTGTGAAACAAGTTCTAAGTCCAAACATTTATTTTTTTTTAATGGGCCATGGGAAGACCAAATGGCCGAGTTCTGTAGCAAGGTTAAATCAACAAATGTTGTACAAACCAACAATGCAGGTTTTTACTTTTAGATATTGTATGGCCTTTGGAAGTTACGTAATTGCCAAATTTGCTATGGCAAGGAGGATATCGTAACTGGAATGCAACATAAACATGCCTAACCAAACTAAATAACAATGAAACGAACAGATTATTTAGGTGTGAGCGTAGTATATGGATTTAGAAAGCTTTGAGTACATCCTTCCAGGTCAGCTGCAATTTAGTTGAAGGATGTGAAAATTTTTTTGCATGTCCAAGGAAACTCAAATGTTTTTCTCATTTTTGAATATTCTTGACTGCTTTGTCCTTTGTTTTGTTAATAGAATGAAAGAACTTTTGTGTACTACGGTAATGTAATTTTGGATTTCATTTTTTAAACCTCATTATTACTATTATATTCAGGTATAATTTTAATTATTACATTGTTATAAAAATATTCAGGTATATAATAACTAATGATAATAAACCACTTCCCAGAGGAAGTGGGAAGCGGTTTTCTTAATGTTCCGTAATGGAACAAGAGCTCAAAAGATGAAGAAATAAAGATATCACATGATACCTAATGTAAACCCAAACCAAAGCTCCTCAGCTAAATGTAAATAGCCAGCAGGTTGTCTTACAGCAAACAGTTTTATCAAAATAAGGCTAATACCTTCCTTAATGTTGTTCTTGCTCTTTTTGTTGTTTTTGGGAAATCATGAGTTCAGCTGTAGGAGCTTTAGACTGTCTAAACTTGCTGCAAGTGTGCTGTACTGTAAAGAGCTGCATTCCAAGTTTTCAGTCACGCAAAAAAAAAAAAAAAAAAGAAGAAAAAAATTCCAGTAAGTATCTCTTTCAAGGTCAGCTTGCGTTCATCAGTGAGACCAGATAGCCAGACACATTTAACACCAAAACCATTTAGTATGACTGAAATCCTTGGACACTTAATACATAAGACCTGGGGACACCGAAGTCCGAATTCTGGATCTTCCAAACTGCTCACAACTTGAATCTAGCCCAGGAGGCATCTGGAGTTATGAGGTGCTTGAAACGTTTCTGTTTCTGTGGAACTGTTTGAGTGCAAAAGCTGTAAACTCTTCTCTGGAGTGCAGTTATCCTCAGAAAGTTACTTATTCTTAAAGCAGAAGTTTTGGGAGATAGTCATCCTCTTGGTAGAATGGGATAATACTGGGAAGAGCACAATGCTTCCTAAAGACTTGCTTCTTTGTGTGAAGCATGGGCAGAGTGTGGGAGGGGAGGTAAAAGTAACCCAAGGAACTCATGTGGGAGATTCCTGCATTTTGGGCTGTCAATGCAATCGCAATTCTGATAAATGGCTCAAATTCTTACTTTATCTGCATCCAGAAAGACGTCTGCAACCAAATGTCATTACCTCAGGTCATCTTTCTACTGATTACTATTTTCTCTAAGTTCTCAAGTGAACAGTGAGGTTTCTTGTGTGTTCTTTTTTTAAACTATATCTGTCATGTCAAGGTTAAAAAGCTGTGGGTAAATAAACATGCTGTTGGTATTAGGCAGAACAGCTAATCTAGAGTGAAGATGATTTATATGTTCTAAATTGTAAAATACTGGAAATTCTCAAGCAGAGATCAAGGCTGTGATAGCACAGTTGCTCTTATGTTGCATAAAAATAAAGTTCTCCACGCTAATGTAAAGAATAAGATTTTTCTTACTGGTTCATTAACAATCAGCATTTCATCAAATATCCTAAGAGTCAAGCTCATCCTGAAGGTAGTGCAGTCATGAACTCTGGAATTGCATGACATATGGACCTGGTCCAATATGTTTGTCTCTGACAGTTCACTATTTCAATTTGATATGTCTCATGGAAGATAAGGGGAAAAGGAAGCTCTGAACCATTTGCAGGGTATCACGTGAAAGTAGTTGCCAAATTCACAGCTAGATTTATCCTATGCTGACATCAATGGGAACTCCTCTCTAGAGTCTCTTTGGAATTTGGGTAAAGCTTTTTTACTTTTAAGTGAACAGTTCAGCAAAAACCCATGACCTCAATCACATCCTTTCATAACGGAGGGAGAAGGCACAGACTAACATACTAGTCAGGAATACTTCTATTTGGATGACATCTTAAAAAGTAGTACATTGCATTGTTTCCTCCGTGTGTCATGACAGATATTATTTTTAAACGTAAGCACCCTGTACTGTGGGTGATGTTCTTATAACCAGTTTCATTATTTTAACATTTGTGTATGTGTATGTGTGTGAATGTGTATGTGTATGAAATCGTATGTGTGTATATGTGTATATATTTATATACATCTGCGAGCAGAAGGACGGAACCTGCATTGTTTTTATCCGTCAACAAAAGTTAAGGCATTTCTCAACTCATTCACTTTCTGAACTTAGAGTCTCATGTTTAAAGACGAAAAAAACAGTAAAGGAACCATAGCATTAAAGACGGATGTGTGCACTGATCTCATTCAGTGACCATGTTCATCCAGAAATAATTAATTCCCAGAAATTATTTAGAATTATTTAGAAAATTATTTAGAATTTCCAGAAATAAATAATTCCTAGCTGTGAAGGGAATATACTCTATGCAGACAGTTGTAGAATTCCCTGTGCTGAATAATCCTTAAACTGGCAAGACCACTGGTGTGATTCCTCTCTCCTAGTTTGAGTGGAGTCCAGTTCTATGAAATAGATATTTCAGGAGAGGCTCTGATACGTGAGTGAAAGGGATGACTTCAACTTCCTTTAGAGCATTGATTAGTATGCTTCTAGGTAAATTACAGTTGGGTAAGAAGTGTGGTAACAAATTTTGAACCTTGGGGGTTTTTCCTGTCCTTGTTCCTGGTCTGCTATGTACTGTCTATGGTGTCTTTGGAGAAAATGCAGTGGGTGACACCAAGACCTGGATGAGGTGATGAGGATTTATAGCAGGTAGGTGAACCAAAAAATTAGGATGTGTGTGCAAAAGCTCATTTTCACCTGCAGAGATTGAGTGAGAAAGTTGGGCTGAATGGTGAGGACCCTAGTTGTGACTCCATAGTGTTAGTGCTTGTTTTTTCAATTGTAATCTTTGTACGGCCTTGCAGTAAGGATTTAATCTTGGGTTTATCACATCCTGTGAAATCCCCAGCATGTACTGCTCCATGGGCTTGTCATCCCTAGAAGAAGGAGCCTCAAACAGGGCTCAGACACCCCTACCCTGGTGCTTGGAAGGGGGAGGCTGGGAGAGTATAGAGTGAGGTATGATCTGTTCCAGCATTTATGTTAAATAAAATCACTGTGTGCTCCAGGAAATCCTCCTCTCTGGATTTCCTGTGTTATTGAGACAATGTTGGAAAGTATTCCCCGTAACGGAATTGGTTTTCTTTGGTTTTGAAAAAACATCCTGAGAAAAGCAACTGCGTGTTTATTGAGTTCTCTGAAAGGAGAGCTGGACATGCAGGGGTGGCAGCGTGTCATTGTGGATTTAGGCTTCATATGCAGGGCTGACCATGTGCTCCCATGCACTTGGTGGGGTTCATGCCCAGGAATAGCTGGGTACAGGAGCCTGCTGGGAGGTGGTTCTTGGGGGCACTGGAGCTCTGCCACCCCTCAACACTCTGTCACTCCATACAGGCATCCTCCTCTGAGCTAGGATCCAGTTGTTCATGGCTTATCTGGCCAGGACATATCACTGCCATGGGGATCTACTCTGGCACCTCTTCCTAGTCACGTTCCTCTGTCAGTAGGCAGGAGCTCCATGTCAGTCCTCTTCCTCCTCATCACCTGCTGGCAGCACCCACAGGACATGATTGAAAGGCATCCTGCAAACTGAACTCACAACTCTCATCACAGCCCACTGCTGGATGCAGCAAAGGCAGAAGAAATGGAAGCACAAGGCCATGCAGGCTGTGTTGTTGACTTCTCCCAGGCAGATGGGGCATGTTGTTGTCTTCTGACACTGGCTCCCTCTGGCTGTCATGGCAGAGCCACTCTCCTCCAGAGCTTCCTCAGCAGCTGACACCAAGTCCTGCAAAGGCAGATTTGCAACGTGCCTGAGCTCTCCTCACGCTAGGAAGAGGAAGCAAAGCAAACCCAAGCAAGCAATGGGAGAAGGTCTCCTCCTCTTTGAGGACTGAAAAGCAGCAGCTGCAGCAGCAGCCCTGTGGCACAGCCAGCCCCAAGGGCTGCCCTCCACACCTGTCCCCTTGGATCCCCCCAGATCACACCAGTCCTAGACCCCCAGACCCCAACATTAGCTCCCAGATAGCCAGCATGTCTTGAGCTAGGAGAGGGTACCTGATGCAGGATGTGGTCAGGAAAGGCAGAGGAACTCACCAGGAGTCTTCACTGGGGTCTGCAGCTCTGGGACAAATGTTGTGCAGGACCCTGCAGCCAGGCAGTGATGAGAGGAGCAACAGAAGGAGCAGCCTTAGCTCAGCACTCGGCTGATTGCTCTCCCCAAAGTCAAGTCTCAAACCCAAGCCCACAGTCCTGCTCAAGCCTACACCTGCATGCCATGTATGTGTGCCTTCAGGAGCCCTGGGCAAAATGCGTGGGGACAGAGTCTGCAGCTGTGAAAGAGCAGCGAGGTCAGGGCAGTCACAGCGCTCCACAGTGACATCTCCACAAAGGTGGAGAAATCCTGGTGACCTCTTCAGTGCCAAAAGTACACCCTGACTCTGATCCTCCAAGGCCTGTCAGAGTAGAAGGACTTGTACCTTGTTATCTGGCAATCACAGAACGGATGAGGTTGGAAGGGACCCATGTAGATCACCTTGTGCACTTCCCTTGCTCAAGCAGCTCAAGAGTCTATTGGCCAGGGCCATGTCCAGACAGTTTTTGAAGATCTCCAAGGATGGAGGCTCACCACCTCTCTGGAAACCTGTGCCAGGGCTATGCCACCCTCACTCTAAAAAAGTGTGTCCTCATGTTCAGGATGAACCTCTGTTCTCTGGACTGTCTCCAGTATCTCCATTTCTCTGTTGTGCTGGAGGGCCCAGAACTGGACACGGTACTCCAGATGTGGCCTCACCAGTCCTGAGGAGACGGAAAGTATCACCTTCCTCAGTCTCTTGGCAACACCCCTCCTAATGCAGCCCAGGATACCATTAGTCTTGAGGGCAGGGTCCTGGCTCATGTTCACCTTGGTGAACACCTCAACTCCCAGGTCTCTTTCTGCAGAGTTGCTTTCCAGAACATCAGCTCCTATTTTCTCTCTGTGCCTGAAGTGCTGGTGCAGGACTTTGCACTTGCCCTTGTTGAACTTCGTGAAGCTTCTGTCAGCCCATTTCTCCAGCCTGTTGAGGTCCCTCTGGATGGCAGCACAACCCTTGGGTGTAGTAACCACTCCTCTTGGTGTTACAAAATATGGTTAAAAGCATGAAAACTTAGTTAATTAGTTTTTTATTAACTAATTAACTAGTTTCAAGCTAGTCCATACTTTGTTTCATGCAGTTGTCTGGAGCTGTGGCATTCTTCTCCTAGTACTTTTTAATTGACCAATCCTCATGATCTGTGGTAAATATGCCTTGGATTTCTATGTGTATAAATTTGAAGACTACTAGATTGTTTCCTTCCTGTGCTATATTTAAATTAGATGGAGATAAAGATAGGGTTTTTTGTTTGTTTTTCTAGAGAAGAATAAAGTATAAATGCAATTTTACAATAGTGTTTTAAAGCATCCAGAGAACAGACTAAGCAAAGAAGTGCTGTGATCACTACCCTCTCCCCTCACACAACAGACACAAATGTCACAAACACATATGTTTGTTCTTTTTTTCCTCTAGAAAAGGAAATAATTTGTTGTTATGTCAAACATGCATAAGACATCTGGAGCAATTGTGCTACACAGTATGACAGCCAGGGATAATGTATCTGGCTATTTCCTGGAAATGTGTTTATTCATTTTATCTAAAAAGAGAGGCTTTATTAAGCTTTTTGTAACTGCTAATTATTTTACAGTTATAGTGGCTTTGCCATGTTTTTGTATAACAAAATATCATGCATAAATTTGATAAAAAGTTGTGTATTACAACCATAAATTACTTTTTAAGCTTTTTTCCCTGTTTCTATCCAAAATAGACACCCTATCTTAGTGATTTGCCTGTACTAAGACTTTTTTATTACCAGTTTGATACTTTTGATTGATGATTACCATTACTGGTGTGTAAAACTTAATGTGTCAGTCTTGTACCCCCAAATCTCCTTAGCTACCTAATTTTTCTTTAAACAAATACTTTTGAGGACAACAGCTTGAGAAAGAAACTCACACAAAATCACAGTTTACCTAAGACACCAGAGGTGACACCAGACAGTGAGTGGTTTCTGAGCTGCTGTGTGATCTGCCAGACTACATGGCTTGTTACTCTCATGTGCCAGCTCTGCTGCGTTATCATCTCAGACTTCCCTGTCAGTTCAACATCATTGTCTTCCTGCTCAGACCATCACCCCACTTATCATACCATTTTGGTTTGCTCTGCTTATGCTCAGTTATCCAGAAAGCTAAGTTATTTTCATCTCCTCCTTCAAACTTTAAAATATAATAGCTTTTGCTGCCTAATCACTTGTTTCTTTATATTGTTTTGTCAAAATATTGAATAATGTAAGTAACACCTGGGTTGAAATTAATCTTTGAAGTGTAGCATTATGCTCACCACTCCAACTGTCCTGTGTTATTGTACATGGCTGTAAGGAAGACAGTCTGTGGTATTCTGTGAAAATCATCAACATTAACTAATTGTAAATGAAGACGTTGTTTCTTCAAACCCTAAATATAGATATTTCTAGCTAAGGATAACTATGCATCATCTACAGTTAGGTATATAAAAATGAAGGAGAAGCTGCAGAAGAAAGAAGAAAATTCCTCTGATATGTTGGGAACACGTAATCCATATGGAATGATTTACAATGGATGAGGGGAGTTTTGTTAGCTCTATAGTGTGTCATTATACATTTTAGCTGAAATAAAAATATTTGCTGAAATGGAGTAAAGTTTTTCTTGCTTTTCAGCCTGCATTGGGGGAAGAAAAAACTTCCTTATTTTCAGAATAAAATATTTTGTATTTCTTTTGTCATAGTTTTGACAGATTTTTTTTCTTTAAATCTGTACTATAATGCAGAATTTCAGAAATCCTTAAGACTTTTTTCTGTGGCAGCCTGAAATTTCTAAACAAAAATGTCTTTATTTACAGAGTATTTTTAGATTTTTCATTTTCATTTCAAAGAAAATATATTTAAATGCCTAAATCTCAGACACCTGTAAAATTATATTTCCTTCAATATAATCCTATTAAAAAGCCTTACCAGCAATATTTTCAGGGTATCTTATTGAATACATTTGTGTGTTTTGAAATAATATAACAGAAGAGAAATTAACGTAGTTGCATGAAAATCATAGACTATTATTTCCTCTTATATTTTATTGAGCCATCTTGCCATAACGTAGTTATGACCTTTGTAGTAGAATTGCAAAGGTTTTGATATTTCTTGAGTTTTTGGTTGCTGTATTCATAGCATGTGTGTTTGCCTTACCCAACCCCAACCAACCAAACTGGTTTTTGTGAGCCTTATGTTCCATAAGAAAAAGAAAGATGACATTGACTCCTCAAGCTGTGGTTTAGAAGCATGATTTCTGTCAATTCCCAACACGTAAACAAAAAACCTGTTTTTATGGAACAGATATACTTTATAAATGGTATTTAAGTTGTATTTATAGTGCCTGTCACTGAAATACTTCAGAGAAAATTACATGTTTTCAATATGATTTGAGAATACTTGGTTCCAAAAGATTTATTTTTAACGTATTCCAGCCTGTGAATTTCTAATGTACAGGGGAAGATGGTTCTTCTACAAATGGCCCTTTGGAGTTGAGCCTAAAGTTCATCCAAGGTTCAGATGCTTCATTACCACCAGGCAGGAAATGAGCAAGTTAGACTTTAGACTAATATTGCTCTGCAAATAGCAGGAGAAATTGCTGACTAACATCTGATCTCTGATTCATCACTTATAATTAACATTGTTGTTATTCCAGACAGCTAGAAGCATTGTAAACACCAGCAGTAAACATTTCATTTATGTGCTGGATAGCCAAGACAGTGTATTGAGGCATGGGTAGAACTAGGTAAAGAGAGAAGATCAGGCAGTAAGAGAAAAGGGGGGAGGGCGAGCTAGAAAGGAGATTGTTGGGATCACGTAACAACTATACCATTACAATGTTACTCATTTTTTAATTAACATGTGCCAGTTCTTTGATATCTGATCAGGACTGAGACATCATTGTGTCTCAACATGAATATTCCCATGATTTCTGCTTTGAATTTACACTTTCAGTAGTATCTGCCTGGATACAGGTGAGGCTTACTTACTGAATAAGCATCTTCAATTTTTTGCTGGGTTCTAGCCAAGATGACTTTATAGACCCTGGTCTTAGAACAGTTAAATGGGAGGCAGAATCATAAATCTTACAGAGCTTGAAGCAAGCAAGAGATGGACGGCAGAAAGAACGTCATATGAGAACAAACTAAGTTTGACCTGGTTGTTGTTTTCTTCCTTGTCCTGTGAAACACTTCATCTGACTTGCATTATTAAGAGCTATTTACACAGTTAAGCACAAGAATAGCTGTATTTACTAAATCACTTTTTCTGTAAGAATCTAAACTAATTCTAATATCACTTGTTTGAGTACAAAGTATGACAATTTACCAAATAAAGGCAGGAGAAACTTTATTCTTTTTTTATTTCTGTGGTATATTTTTATGCTTTGATAATTAATGCTAGCTTGATAAAATTCTGCACTTATTCATCTAAAATTACTTCTGGAGTGGCATTAAAATTTTTTCCATCTCTTTAAGTTATTCAGCTTTTATTCAAGTTCTACTATAATCTGCTTCTGACTGTTCTGGTGTTCAGGATGAACTCAATGTTCAATACAGACTCCTAATGGTGTTTGAGTCTGTGGGTTTGATGTGTAGGTGGAAGGATCTATCACAATACACTTATCCATGGAATAATTATTACCATTTTTATGATCTGGAATACTGAACTAGAATAAAACATGACCTTAATACCAATAAAGAGTTATCTGTACAAGATAATTGTAATCTAGTTTGAATAGTGCTGGTTTTCTAGCTCTGTATATCTTAAATTTCAAATTGTAAAATTAAATAGAGAAGATGTAGACCATACATAAAATATAAAGAGTCTGGTTTGGTAAGGTTGTGACACATGAAAAGAGTATTCTAGTGACTATTCAGCTGAATGTGACCTCCCAGTGAAAAGCTGTGATCAGGTGGAAGAACATGATCCTGAAATGTGTGAACAAGAATCTCAAATGTCATATATATTCCTTTTGTATTTGACAGTTGCAACACATAATTTGTGAATTTTATGTCCAGTTTTACCATCAGTCTAAGAGGGCTATCAGTCATTAGAGAAATGCCATCATAATAGTGATGGAATCGGAGAACACATCTCCCACTGAAATGCTCAGGAAGCTCTGCCCTTTATATTTTAAAAAAGGTTGAATAATGAATAATTGATTAGTGTATGTTAATGAGGATTTGGTTCTGGAACTTAAGAGGGTTCTTCAATCTATTAGACCCAAAGTCCAAGATTTGTAAATTGTATCTTGACATTTACAAAGAAAAAAAAAATTGACTGAAAGTTTAAGTAATCATTGGAAGAACTTGCTAATGGTGTTGGCGGATCTTTCGCAATCAAGAGTAGATGCCCTTTTTGTGGGGGAAAAGAATAGTTCTAAAAATTTGGTTAAATTTAAGACACGTACTGTGCAAAAGACCAGATTTAGACAGTGTTCTCTTCTGGTCTCATTTTTCTATGATTGTTGTATATCATACAAGAATAATCTATATAACTACTTGTACTATGTAAAACACTAAATCAGGCTCGAGATACCTTTCTATTATAGATTATATATGTAACTATAAAAATGTGTTCCTGTAGACTTGTCTTCCCAAGAGTTCATTCCACTCAAAACACCATTTCCCATATACCTAGAACCGGTGAACCCTTAAACTCAAGGGAAGCCATCCTGAAGTCAGTAGATGTGTTTATGTATGTTGATCATTATGGTGTAACCTAGAGAAGTAGAGTCCAAAGGAGAAATGAAAAAGCTAATTTCCTCAATTACTATAAACAGACCATTCTAAATGTTTTAGGATGCTTTAGGGCATAACTTAAGAACATCTAACAAAGCTGCTTTTCTTTTGCCAGCTATTTCCTATAAACATGATTTCCTTAGTCAGCAAGCAGTTTGTATGTAACTATTTGAAAGACAGGATACAGTAGGAACATATTCTTTCCTATGCAAACTCTAGGAAATATTTTAGTTACTAGGTGGTTTTTTTTAGTAACTGTAAAAAGTTACATACGTGAAAGCAATGAAAGTGAGCAATACTGAACAAGAAATATGTTATTTGTTATTGTATTTTACTTCTGTTTCACACAGCATCAGGTATAAATACATGCTGGGAAGTGAGAAGGACTATCAAAACACTGCCAAAATTCATTTTACCAGAAGCCTTACGTTTTAATCATCTATGTGCTTACTGTGACAAGCAGTAACACTTGACAAGCAGTAACACTTGATCTCTCCTTTCATCAGTCTTTCAGTGCTCCCAGAAGCAATGGGCATTCTAGGAAGAGTATAAGAACAATAAATCAATAAATCAGACTACTCAAAGTTGATGCAAAACTAAGTGACCGCTCAACAGTTGCAGAGATGGTACTCAACATGGTAACTCAGAAGAGGAATGGAAGAGTTGGTATTGCATCCCAGGGCCCCTATCATTAAAGTCCATATCCTCTCCTTGTTAATTTCAAGACTTGCATTGCCTTGGTGTTAGCAAATCCTGCCACCATCTCCTTTGATATGCAGACTTCGGCAAGTCTTGAAAGAGTAGAAACAGGTCCTGAACATGTGATTCTGCTAGCTGAAGGTAAAAAAATTCAGTGGCACTTAAGATATCCTATTATATCTACCCTATTATAGAGGTTGATTTCAATTATCCTGCCCTCTTAAGAATGCAAATACCAATCTCACTCAGAAGCAAAACTCCTGTATTGACTCACTTTGAAAGATGCCTGTACTGCAGCATGTGTCACATATGCAGCTCCCACAGCTTAAGTGTTTGTTATCTGATAAATCCTTTTTATAAACGTCTGTGTATTATGTGGCCATTCTTATGACTCTGGGTTTAGTTCTGGCAGAATCACAGCTATATAGATGGGCACCTCCAAAATCATGTCTCTGGCTCATGATAAGGCTTGTTTCCTGTTGCCATCACTGAGTACATCAACCAATTTCTTTGCTACTCCAGGAATTTCTTGTATGCTTTTCCTTGCTGTTGCTCTTTACTGGGGCTGAGAGGGGGAGCAGCCTTTAGGGGCTCTGGAAGAGAAGGTGAGTTTGGAGAAAAGAACCTGTAGAGTCATACCCCAGGTGGGCAGTCCCTTGTAACCATGGGGAGACGTTGCTGCAGGCCAGAGGTGTTTCAGGTGGCAACTTAAGAAGAAAAAACACTAAGAAATATATGCTCTATGCTTAATGCCTATAAGATGGTGACTTGGCCAGTTTATTCATTGAAGAAAGCAGGGCTGGTAGAATGATCTTAGTAAGTTATTAAAGGGGACTAGAGGGGTAAGCAAACAAAGTTGACATTCGTACTCACGTGAAATTCCTGTGAGTGAAGATGAGAGAAAATACACGAGGGGAAAAAACTGTCTGGCATTAGGGAAGACTTTTCTCAATACCTGATCAGGTTTTTGTAGAGGAGTTAACTATCTGCGTGCAACCCTTGGACACAGGGGAGATCCTGTCAACGTGCATAAATACCTGAAGGGAGGGTGTAAAGGCAACAGAACCAAGCCCTTTCCAGTGGCACCCAGTGACAGGACATGAGGCAAAATTCAAAAGTCATCTGGACGTGGTCCTGGGCAACATACTGGCTGGCCCTGCTTCAAAAAGGGATTGGACAAGATGACTTCCAGTAGTCCCTTCCAACCTCAACCATTCTGTGATTCTCTGTAAAGGCAACAGATATTTATTTTCCCTGTTGGCAATAACAGCAATGGTGGTGAATGAAAGGAGGCACGGCCCCTAGTTTTTTGATTTGAAGTGTGTCTGGAGGCCTCAAATTCTTCACAGAGGCCAAGCTATAGGGCAATGGCAGGGAAGGGTTTCCTGCAGTTTCATGCTTGTCTCTGAGTCCTGGAGAGGAGATTTAAACCCATAGTAGGCCAGGACTTCCCCCTAATGTGTCTGTCAGGGCTGCAGCATGGCAGGTCATGATAGGCATATCCTCCTGTGTGAGAATGGCACAGAGGAATGGAAATAACTGCTGTTTTCCTGGAGAGACACTAGCCATGAGAAGAGATAATGATGTATGAGGTAGGACTGGTTTCAGACATGAAGGTCCCCTGTCTGGGACAGACAGACAGACCCACTTTCTTGGGAGTATTGGGCCAGCACAGTCTGATTCAAGTTATGAGCCTAAATTGTTGCTTGTATTCCATAAAAGAGTTCATTTTGTGACAACTATAATTATGAAACACACAGGAAATAAAAATACCAGCGGTGTTATTTCGCTTTTAGCTAAGGTAGTGGGAAGAGTCCAAATCCTTTAGGTCAGCCATTCCAATGTGAGAAAACTCTCCACTGTCCCAATACCTAACAGACACATTTCAGTCCAGTCTGGCTGCCTCGTGGCTTCCCTAGGCTGCTACCTATAGGCTCCTTTTTGGTCTTCATCCTTCTGGGAGTAAGTTAGATTATTTGGTCTTTACTGATTGCCCTCACGCTAGCTGCACTGCAGCCATCTGCCTGCAAGTCATTCTCCTTAAATGCCGTCCTACTTTGGGATTGCACATTTCTCCTGGTAATTTCTTATTTATCTCTGTGGAGGAGGAGATGTCCCTACGCTGCTTAGAGGGCTTTGCTTCAAATGTTTGAATTCCTGCAGCTGTCTGCTCATGTTGCTGAAGTGCCACAGAAAAGCTGTGCCTGTCTTTGGCAGGTCTGTGTTGGCCACAAAGGCTTGTTTACAGCATCTGCTCTGACTTTGGATTCAGGCTGACATCGAGCCAGATGTGCAGCAGAGCTCTGAATCAGTGCATGCAAATATGAGTGGGCCTGTTTTGTAAATAACGACCATATCATCCTTAAACAACTCAGGAAAGCAAATGGGACAGTATGGGACACGTTCAAAGCATGAGAAGAAGTCGAGATATCTATTCATAATTTGACAGCTATGTCATTAGTGGTTTAAGAATAACAGCAGAAAGCCATATCCAAACTGACACGGAAGGAGCTAGAAGTAGCAGAAAAGGTTTCACAGTACTCAGCAGGGATGAAAACATCAGGAAACCAAAAGCAGAACTCATACACACACTGAAGAACAGAGATTAGTTTTCAACACCCCTAAAACAGGGAAGTTTAACTGCAGAGGGAAAACATTTACCGTATTACTTAAGTGGAAAACATTCAGTAATGCAGAACCCAAGAGAAAGAGAAATAATTGACATGTGAGTTCGAAGAACTGAGGAAAGCATTTAGCAATATGTCCTGCATGGTTGGATGAACCTCCTCAAAGGTCGAGAAGATTTTTTCTGAAGCCACATCATGTTTTTTTTTAAAGGTCCCTTTGCAGGGTTTTGGGATGACTGTATTGCCCCAGAAGTCTCCATTTTTGTTTGAAGATTATTGCATTCAATAACCAACATCTTAGGAAAAATAGTTTGATTATAAGAATAATGTTTTGCTGTATGAGACGTGAAGACATGATAAAGCCTGTATTTGGGGGCTGAGCAAGGCAAAGTTGCTCCTCACTGAAAGTTTGCTCTAATGTAACTAAAATTCTTGAAATACCATCAAAAGACAAGGAGGAACTGGAGAAGATGAACCCACTTGATTTTACGGATCTTGGTTATAGAACAACTCTACAGATGCTATCCAAACTAATAACCAACATAAAAGTCTAGACACTAACCCTGATAAGTCAGAGCAACTCATGCCTCTGCGTTACACAGAATGAGTGTTCAACACCACAAAGCAGCCATGTTAGAACTTCTGCTTCGAGTGCTAGAAAGCCAATCTTTTTTAAGAGTGCATGGATAATTCATATTATTCAGAGAGTTACTGGCTAAATAGTAAGACGTGCAAAAAGGCCAAGACTAGAACCTAACCTCTTCTTTGTACCACAAACCGCATGTGGAAAAGTAAGGTTGCTCACAAAATAACCAACAGGAATGCTTTGCAGCTATGTTTGGATAATAGATGTCCTAGTTTTTCCCATGACTTTGTTACCCTTCACAATCCCATCTCCTCTCTGATATCATGACAGACCGGGTTCAGACTTGCCTTGCTTTTCCTGGACTATTTTCAAGAAGTAATTTTGTTTTATATTATTCCTTCCTGACCTATTTCTTCTGCATTGTAAACTCTTCTGTAAGTTTAATTAAACTTGCTTGGGGCTAATGGTTTTTGTTTTTAAATACGGGCATGATGAGTCTGTGGTTTTCCTAGGCTGTTGCTGATTTATTCAAAAAAAACCAAGACAGTGGGGTTTTCAGGGAGTTTCTGGGTTTTTCGGAAGGTTACATAAATGAGTCATTGCAGGCACCTGAAATCCACATACTTATATCTGACTTTCAAAAAAACATTTCTGAAAGTCCCAGCCATAAATTATATTTTAATGAACTAATAAAAAAAACAAAAACAAAAACAAAAACAAAAACAAAAACAAAAAAACCCCATCATCTTAATCACTTTCCCTAAAGAAGCAAGTATAAACACCACCAAAATGCTTAGTTTAGGCATCTGGAACTGCTATGAGATTTATGGTTCTGAAAGATGCCAGTGTACTGCATAATGATGGTAATGCACGGGTTACAGGCCAATGCAGGCAACCTTCTCAGGCAGCAGCTAGATTAGGTTTTTCTTTCATAACTTAGAAGTGAAACACATGTGAATAGAAGTTAGACAGTGCTGGGAGATGCAGCATGGCAAAGAATCCAATTGATCATTGTACTTTCCCTTTTGCAAAACTTCAGCTTGAAACTCACATTGTATTTGGGATTCAGGAGCTGTTTCTTCTCCCAGATGCCTCTGTTGGGATGCTGTTGCTTCCAGCTTTGGCTTGTGGCACTCAGAAGCTGACATACTATGGTGAGTAGTAGTATTCCCCCCCCACCCCGTCCCGTTGCCTGTGCTTGGACTGAGTAAACTTATTTATAGTTCAGGTCCCTGGATATTCTTCTCACTTTCAGGTGGGCAAAAGAGCATTAAGGGAAGAGCAGCAGTTGCAGAACATATCCATAATTGTATGAGTGGCAAGTAAACAAAGTTTACGCAGCTGCTCCCAGCTATAAATGTCATTTCAGGAAAATATATAAAGGTTTAAACTTTAAACTCGCATAGCAGTTATAAACCCCAAACTAACTCAGCAAAGAGGATTGTCTGTGGAGGAGAAGAGGGTTTCACCAATGTTAGCAGACAGCAGAATTCACCCACTGGCTGCCATATTCAGCTAAGTTTGGATAGCGTATTGTTTTCAGCTATTTTTGCCTTTGGACTCACCTCCAAACTCCTCGGGACTGACATCAAAGTGGGAATCTTGAATGTCAGTACTCTCCAGTAACTGGTATGAAGCAGCATGTCCAAACAGCCCCACTGCTGGCTGTTGCCTTCCCACTGGAGGTTATTTCCTCAGCTTTGTGACTTGAGTTCTGCTTCTCTGGGTGCTTCTGAGCCCTGTGCACTGCAGAAATGCTTCTAGAGTGTGAGAAGGATTATTAAGCTCAAGCTAGCAGGTAGCTGGTGTGGCCCATAGCTGGGAAATGAACTATGCAAACCATTGATTCCTTTTTTTCCCATGAATGGCTTCCTTTAAGGCTGCTGTCTGCATTCAAATCCCCATCAGGCCACTGGGGATGCTACATCCACTGTTTGTGCTGCGATTCTGGAGACTCGATAAACAGCACAGCCTGCATGGATATGTCAAATGTGCCACCACTGAACAGAAGCTCTTTTGTAAGCCAGTGGCCATATGGCTAAAGCCACTTTGACTTCGGTATTTGGACCAGTAGCTGGAGGTACTGTAGTAGAGGGGACCCCCTAAGAAATGACTTCGTGTGGACTTGGGTTCTACTAAAATGCCATGTGGGGGTTTATTTCAAGATAAAGCCGAGGTAGGGAAATGTGACATGACAACAAATTTCCTTCAAACCTGAAAAAGCTGTAGGGGTAATGCGCCTTAATCCCTTGTGTATTGTCAGTTAGTGTAAGAGCAACAGCCAATTTCAGATATGTGAAGTGAAATAAATTTCAAGATATTTTATGGGGAAACAAAGTTAAGGGAGCTTCTAAATCTGCATACCTGATCCATCATTCATGGTGTGTCCTAGTGTAACTCTTCAACTGTAGCCTGGGGCTGATGTAATAAATGGGTATTTCAGTGCAGGACAGGTGATGTTAACTGAAGTGCTCTGGAGATCCAAGGCAGATCTGTGTGTGCATGTAAAATGCTGATACGTTTTTGCTGTATTGTTCCTGGATTTGTAGCTCTAACTGTATTTTTTGTTGTTTACTGCACATAGTTTGTATGTACAGCAATATTTGTTCATCTTGGATAGACAGAAGAAATGGAAAGATAAGACACAGTTCAATTTTCTGTTACACACTGGAGATCATAAACGCTCTCTCAACAGTCACTGTCTCAAATGCATAGCAAGGATTAGTTATATTTCAGTCTCCATACCCCCTTTTGTTTAAAGAAAGTTGAAGAAAATACTATTTTCAGCATATTCCCCTCTTTGAACCTAGCAACACATTAGCCATTGAATTGGGACAATAAAAAGAAGGAAAAAATGCATGCATACCATAAGATAGAAGTAATGAGAACTAAATTCCATCGTATTATTTACAGATTTCCGAAGCAGTAAAAGTGGATTCTTTGCACCATATTTATCACTAAGTAACAGTAATGAGTAAATAGTATAATCACATGAACCTGAGCTTTTGCCACAGTTACATGCATATCATCCACAATAAAATGCAAGCACAGATAAAAGTGCTGTACATTAACAATAACTTATGCAATAACTTACACTCTATTATTTAAATAAATATAACTTTTAAATTCCTGAGGCTTTTTATCAATTTGCACTTAATAACACTCATTGTCAGATAACAATTAAGAAAGGACCTGAGGAATTGTTTGCAGTGATGGAATTTTACTTTAGTTTCTGTCATGATAGAAACACTTCAATCTAATAGCAAAAGCATGTCAAGTAGAGCAATATTATTATTCCAGTCAAGCTAGATGTTTAGCTAGGATAATGATTTACACTGAGTCAGAAGTACTTAACAAAAAAAAATATGTTCACTAAGCTTTGTCATCTTTTAATGATATGCAATTAAAATACTGATATGAGTGTGAAATATAAGGATAAATCAGAGAAATAAGTAGGATTACTAATACATTTCATTGAAGAAAGTTTGAGAGCCCTGGCAAAGCTGACAGCCGCTGCCATAGTCACTTTCATTAGTCCCAATGAATGAAGGAAAAATACTCAGTTCAGTCTTTCTGTCATAGAGATTGAAATTAAAACCTCATTAACCCTAAGCAGAAGGAACCTAAAAATATAGAAACTCCATATAACTACTGTTAGAAGCGAGACTGTGAAAAAAAACCTTGTGGAAACACTTATTGTACTTTCCGGCATGTGCACAAAAAGTACATAGACCTCACTGAGGTGACACAGTCAGCAAATATTTTATTTCCTTTCCTATAGAAAAGTCACCGGCTGCTTAGGGCTTTGCTCAGCCCCCATGTCATTTTGAGTGGAGCTGCTACTCAGCCCATCAGTTCCCAGCCTGCACCAACTCACAGAGTAATTCTGCCCCAGTGGCAAAGCTGTGCATCTTTTAACTTCACAAGGGTTTGCTCAATCTAACAGTTTTTATGGGCTGTCTTTATTATTGCCTTGCTGTTTTAAGTCAGTTCATTGTGAGGGGAAAAGTCTTCAATGTTTTCTGTCTACTTGATTTAAGGTGACACATCAACAGAAAAGCGAAACAGCACAGATGTGTGATTACATTTACTTTTTATAGCTATGGTATTATGCCTTTATGAATACTGTTCCTTTACAAAAGAGAAATTAATGTCAATGAACTTGATTAAACAAAGTATGCTTAAAATGAGGAAAGATTTTCAATAATGGTCGTACTTGAATTTCTCTTAGTACATGGAAATCACAGCCATAAAAGGGAAAACATCTTTTCTTTTTTTAATAATGACACACTGTCTTGCTCTGAGAGCATAGGTGCTGGATACTTTATATGATAGATAAAAAAAGATGAAAAGTATCAAAATAGCATACTAGTTCGTTCATTTTAAATAGGTCTATCTTGACAATCGTATCTTACACTGTGAACAACATATGGATTTCCCCACTGTGATGTGTTTGCCTTGGTAAAATTAAAAGCCGAAATGATCCTGAAATACCTAATTGCCTTTCAACTGCAAGGTGGATTTTGCTGTTTACGATCTAAACTGCATATTCACTGCCTCTGGGTACAGGAATTAGATTGTGCTATATGGCAAATATTTGAACAGACATGCATTTGACAGCCTGCTATATGACCATGAGGTTATATAGCTGTGCTCTACCTAATCTGTATCTAGCACTCCTAGGGTGGGTAAGCATACCTTTGACATATCTTTTTAACCTCTGGTATACAAAAGATGGGCTGGGAATGGGTCCAGTTTCCAATTCAAAGTAGATTCGTTCAGATATTACTCAAACTTAGCCTCAGTGACAAAGCCCCAAAGATTTGTTCCCGTAATCAGGAATAACAGTCTTATCGGAAAGGGCACGCCATGGTGAGTCCCCATCTTCGCAGACCGCGTTCCCAGCGGCGACTCCACTCTGCAATCACTCACAAGCAGTCCCCTCGCAGGCAGTTCCTTTTGCGCAAGAGCTGGAGTGAGCTCTGCCTGATCTCTGCACTCAGTGTGGGGACCAGAATACTTGTGCTCTGAGAAAACAGAAGAAGTAGTGAATCACGATCGTACAGACAGAGGGTGATTTAGTTGGTCCACAGAGAGGGCCCGTGACATCCGTTATGTGGAGTATTTCGCTAGGAATGTGGAATGGCTGGGAAATCATCTTTCATCTGCATTGTGAGGATATTCAGAACATGAGCTAGAAATTCAGCATACACTCACCTCTGTAGATAGTCTGAAATGACAGAAAGTAAAAGAGCAAATTGTTCCCACTGTGCTTACGTAGTGATGCTGACATTAAAGTCTAATCATGGTAGTTGAAATGCAATTATTTTACTTCTGATCAAAGACAGAGGAAGAACAGTCACATTGCGTAGGTCCGCAGTGTCCAGAGTTATGATATTATCTTGGCAGAATTTAGATCGTGGACAAAAACGTCTCTTACTTTTGCCTGTCTCTGAAGGATTTTTTTAATTTTTTTTTAATTTTTTTTTTTTTGTGAAGTACAAATGAGGAATCTTTCTACAGTCTTATGGAAGGAAAAGACACATAATAATCCAACAATATATATATCCTAAGAAACCACTGTATTGGGTTTCATCCATAATTTTAAACGGATATTTCACAATGTTATGATATTATTACTTCCACACAATAGTTTACCATTCAGTTCTGTACCTCCACAGTTGTTTTATTCCAGTTAACCAGAATTCCTCCAGGAATCCCTGCTGTCAGGCAAAACTTCTGGCATATGGTAAAAAACTAAGGAGCTGGTGATGAACACTGCCCAGAAACCAGTCATCCTGGACTGAGTCTGGAAAAGAAAAGGCGAGTTGTGAAAGAAATGGTGGAAGCAAGCAGATTGCTTCTATAAACTTCACTGATGACATTAAATACAGGAAGGGGAAGACTGAGTAAAGGAGGATTTGGCATGAGACAGAGGAATATTGAGGGACAGCAGAATGCACAGAAAAGAAAAAGAAGTGCTAATATCACATGTCTTGGAAAAGGCTGCAGTTAAGAAAGAAATAGGCATACCAATTTGGAATAGAAAATTGTGTGTAGTCAGTAGAACCAAAACATTTACGAGTGCAAGGAGATGAAAGGAAAAAAGAAAGGAATTTGAATTAACTGAAAAATAATATATTAACTCTGAAAAGACAGCAAAGACATGATAGCCTAGCGGATCTCTTACTATAGCTAGAAAACCATCTGTGAATAGAACTACCAGGAAAGACAAAAAGATAGATTGATATCATGGGATAGTTTTGGAGAGGAAAAAAGTGCCATTACAAATTATGACATCTGTTCCCCAGAAAAGCTATTTACAGCCATGTTCCTGCTCTTCACTCATAGCCTCGTCATTAAAGGAGTGCATTTAAATTGCTTTAGGTGAACACAGACAGGCTAGAACAGCAAGATAGGGAGTAAAATCTTGGATCATGAGTAGATTCACAGAAAGAAAGCAAAATAAATCCGCAACAGAAGTTCTTAATTTCAGAAGGATCTAGTTTGCACCAACTATACTGAGGACTTCTAAGATGCGAATGTAAAAGGTGATTGTAATTTCTCTAAGTCAAAGACAGAAAACTATCCAAAGCATGTATCCAAAGCAAGAGGAATACTTGAAAGTAAATGTTCCAAATCCAGATGAGTGAAGATCTACCTCAAAAGATCTACCTCCTTGCATTAAGAAAGGAGCTTATAAGCAATGTGCAAAGGAGTAGGCTAGGTTAATTTGGAGAAAGAGTGTTGCTAATGTGACCATACATCATTTGGACCAGACCTGGCTGGACAGACCAGACCTGGACCACAGACGTTCAATTTTGAACTGGGAAAATGAACTTGCATATGTCTGGTTATGCATATCCTGCAATGCAAACAGCTAATATTCTAATATTAGTTCATCCAAATTCTTCACAAAACTTTATTTGACTGCTGTCCTTGTGTAACACTTTAGAACAGAACAACACTCTGGTGGGAACTGCTGTGACTTCCCAAGTGACAGCCTTCATTATGCATAGAGTTTTGCCTGCTATTCCAGTGCTGTTCCTATTAATAATGCATTTTACTAACTAAATGTCCTTTTCTGTTTGGAGTTTGTTCTGTCTTCTGTGGTAACTGCAGCCTGTGCTTTGGCAAACTTGTGCATAAGAAACTACCCACCTCACTGATGGGATGTGCACTTTTCAAAATATTGAAAATTTCTTTTCTTTCTTTTGATTAGTCTTATGGTGGTAAACCAATGGAAAAAAAAAAAAAAAGAAAAAAGAAAAAAGTATGAAGTAATTTAGGTTATCTCTCAGCTTGCGTGCTTGTGTAAAAATATATCCAGAAAGGAACTTTGCTGTGTTTTTTAAATTTGCTTTTTAATGATGGAAAAGACATCCTGTTCATAGAATCATAGAATGGTTTGGGTTGGAAGGGACACTAAAGATCATCTAGTTCCAAGCCCCCTGCGATGGCCAGGGACACCTCCCACTAGTCCAGGTTATTCAAAGCCCCATCCAACCTGACCTTGAAGACTTCCAGGGATGGGGCATCCACAACTTCCCTGGGCAGCCTCTTCCAGTGTCTCACCACCCTCACGGTAAAGAATTTCTTCCTAATATCTAATCTAAGTCTACTCTTTTTCAGTTTAAAACAATTACCCCTTGTTCTATTGCTCCATTCCCTGATAAAGAGTCCCTCCCCATCTTTCTTGTAGGTCCCTTTAAGTACTGAAAGGGGCTATAAGGTCTCCCCAGAGCCTTCTCTTCTCCAGGTTGAACAACCCCAACTCTCTCAGCCTGTCCTCATAGGAGAGGTGCTCTAGCCCTCTCATCATCTTTGTGGCCCTCCTCTGGACACACTCCAACAGGTCCATATCTTTCCTGTGCTGAAGACCCCAGAGCTGGATGCAGTACTCCAGGTGGGGTCTCACCAGAGCAGAGTAGAAGGGCAGAATTACCTTCCTCAACCTGCTGGCCACACTTCTTTTGATGCAACCAAGGATGCGGTTGGTTTTCTGGGCTGTGAGCACACGTTCCTGGCTCATGTTGAGCTTCTCATCCACCAACAGCCCCAAGTCCTTCTCCTCAGGGCTGCGCTCAAGCCATTCTCTGCCCAGCCTCTATTTGTGCCTGGGATTGCCCTGACCCATGTGCAGGACCTTGTTGAACTTCACGAGGTTGGCATAGGCCCACTTTTCAAGCCTGTCCAGGTCCCTCTGGATGGCATCCCTTCCCTCCAGTGTGTTAAGCACTTTACACAGCTTGGTGTCATAGGCAAACTTGGTGAGGGTGCACTCAGTCCCACTCTCCATGTTGCCAACAAAGATGTTAAACCATGCCGGTCCCAATCCTGACCCCTGAGGAGCGCCACTCATCACTGGTCGCCACTTGGACATTGAGCCATTGACTGCAACTCTTTGAGTGCAGTCATCCAGACAACTCCTTATCCACTGAGTGGTCCATCTGTCAAATCCATGTGTCTTCAATTTAGGGACAAGGATGCTGTATGGGACAGTGTCCAAATGTCGTTATATAACAGCTAGATGTGCTTGTCAGCAACATCATAAAAACAGTTTGGATGGAAAGGGCGACAGATGTATCCTTGATGTCAGCTGACTGTAAACAATTCAGGAAGAATTTGACCCTTGGTGACGTATGGGATATTTCCCTTTCTTCTGAGCTTGCTTTGCCTGCTGAAGGAGCACTGAGTGCCCCTCCAAAGGTCAGCAGAGATGTACTACATAATGGAAATATCCCAAGCTGGGAATAAGAAGCAGTTTGGAGGGGTGCTATGGCACCTCTGCTGAGCTAATTTGCCTAGCTGAGAGATGGAGATGAGTGGCTCAGCTTCATGGCCGTCCTGACACAGGTTTTGTATTGCTCTTGTGTGGCCACTGTATCGTTTTGTAATGGCCTCAGAACTTGCTCACAGTGTCACTATATACCACCAATCTTCTTAAACCTGCCTGGTGCCATCTGCAGTTCTCAGTGACATAGTTATAATCCTTATGATTTTTTAAAAGTTTTTACTGAAGGTGTAGAACTTCACATTTTAAAAGCAGACACTTATACTAGTGCCATGCCAGATTATGGCTGCCCAGAAGAAAAAGCTCTGCTACAGAGACTAAGGAAGTGGAAACCTTATTTCCCCTTCCTGACTTTCTGTGGAATGTTTCAAGGTGGTCTTGAATCTCCACAACTTGCAGATCTCCAGTTTTGCTGTATCTAGTCACTTCGTGTCAACTCTCTCAGTGACTTCAGATAGAGCAAACCTAATCAGACTTAGGTTTTTGGCAAGGGATCAGATCATTTCAATCTGAAGGACAAGGTCTAAACCATTTCAGTTTTTTTCCTTTTTTTGTTGTTGGTTTTTGTTTTTTAAATTTGGAGTAGAACAAAGGCATTCTAAAAGTCATTAATACCATCAAATCTTAGGAGAAGTCAAGCAGGCCATATATGGTTCGATCTCTATTTAGACACAAGAGACAGTCCTCTTTGCATCTTTTAATTGTGGTGATATTTTATTTGAAGCAATGTCTTTTGAACTTTCCACACTCTGTATTATAAGAAATACACCAGTGTCAACATTAAAACTTATTTAATTTATAATGTGCTACTGTGGAAGCTTGAAGATGTGTGGGCAGCTGGGGAATCACATTTTTTTACACAAGATTGTAATAAAACTTTCAAAGCATTTTTCCTCCATCAGTGGCTCTTACGATCTTATTGCATTCTTATGACCTGCCCAGATAAGAAGGGCTAAAATACATCAATAAGTTTTGCCTTAGTCCCATGTCCTGGCATAAAAGCATGTTAGTGAGAGATCTGGGCAAGGTGTTAGGAGCTGACTGATAGCCTTGTAAATTATTTTTGGCAGAAGCCCACATGTTTTTTTGACAAAGTAAATTGTATTACGGGCAGAATTTGGGGAATGTTTATTCTATGGTAGTGGATATATAATTACCAACATGGCACAATGTGATGGTTTTGGTGGGTGTCCTTTCCCTCTCTGAGAATTTATGTTGTGAACCCATCCAAGTCCTGTCTCTTCTGCAGATCACCTTTGAGCAGGTGAAAGCAGTAAGCATGTGCATGGATAGGTAAAGGAAGGGGGACAGATTGTGTGCATCTAATCTGTAACATTCATCATATCTTAATTAAATCTATTCCCAGCTTCACCTAGCAGTCTGCCTATGACAAACATTCCCATTCTGGGTCCTAAACCAAGAATAATCTCTTGGTTGCCAATACTGTGGCATCAGAGTAAATCTAGTTTAAGAGAGAAGCTTGATTCTCCCAGCAAGAAGGGTCTTCAATGCAGTTCTTGGAAAGAAAGAAAAATTCATTTTTTCCCTATAGACTCCAAGGAAATTTCAGTTCAGCTGTTTTGGAAGGGGAGGCTGCAGAGCCCCAGCACTCAGGGACTGAGCAGCTCTGGGTGTCTGGGAGGTCGGGGGCTGGCAGAGTTGTCCCCTTGGCATCTGGCTGAGCGGCAGGCAGGCAAGCAAATAGGCAGGCTGTCATTGGTGACCTGCAGCCTTCTTGCAACATTAGTTCTAATAATCCAAATTTCTATTTTTCCAAAGAAATATGATACATTTGGAAATATACCCCCAATGCTACCTTTATATTTGGTCACAGCTTAGACTGTAAAAAACTAGTTTCTGTTTTGCTTGTGGCAGAGCAAGGATGCAGATGCTGGTTTGCCAAGGCTTGTGCCATAGTGACTTGGGTAAATGCTTTGTAGTGATACTTGTGGTGGACCAAAGTAGGATCTCTGGTACTCTTAGAAGCATAACTTTTTTTCCCAGGCTTAAGATAAATCTGCTGTTGCTGTATTTTCTGTCTGTTGTTGTGGGTTATTACAATGTTAAAAAGAGTTCTTGTGAAACCAATGTGCAGATGACCTGCCAACAGTGAGAGGTATAATACACACAGAGCTCTCAAACTGTCAAAGAACTAGATGTGCTATTGAAATAGATAAACCGAGTAAAAGCATATTGTTTGCAATGCAGAGAAGTGGGGGGAGGGAGGAGAAAAGAAAAACAGTATTAATGAACGTATTCCCTGACGGAAGGGAACAGATATGAAAATAAAGTCTTGTTCAATTAACAACCAGCTTGAACATCTGCAGAAAGATGTCTAATCTATCAGGAAGGGTATGTACTGGTACTTGTGACACAGAAGCACATCCTGCAATGATGAGCATGATAGGAAAAGATGTTCTAAACTTCACATGCTTCATATTCAGCACTTAATTAAACATAACTGGGTCAAATTGCACCAACTAGTGTGGAGCCATGTCAGAGATGAGACTCATTGTACTGGGGAGACCATGCAGATCATCATACAGAGTTGTTTTCACATTGAAAGAGCTCGTCATGTTGGAATTGTTTTCTTGATGTGGAGAAATCTTAATTTAAGCATCAGTAAAGATGTGGACTGTGTCTGTGTGTCTGTCCATGACCAGTCTTCAGATCATCTAGGAGCAGTGGGAGCTTTGCCTATTTTTGGTGAAGAGCCCCAGGACTACCTGGGGACAGCCTGCCAGGCATGGTTGGCAGTGTGCCAGCCACCAGGCAGTGGCTGCAGATGCATCTGCTCCACCAGACCCACCCTTTGCACAGCCTGGGTGAATGATCCTTTCAGATGACGACCTTTGTGGCTGCCCCACTTCTGCAGCACAGTCAAGCCTGATGGGTTGCTGCCTTCCTAGTTCTCCAAGTGGAACACCTGCTGGAAGCAGAAGAATTCTAACTAAGCCTCCTGAGATAGTTGGTAGTTTTGTGATAAAATGCATTGGTTTTTGGAATGTGATAAAGCATTAAAATGGTGGTTAGACACCTCTGGAAAAATCTCAGTGCTCTGGAGGTATCTCTGGTCAAAACTGCTGTGCCCCTTGCCCTGGCTAGGCCTACTAGTACTTACAACATCAATTTGGGCTGTGGGTAATAGAATTTCAAGCTGCTCTTTTATCTGGCATAGAAACTACAACCATCAGCTTTCTAGGATGGATGTTACTGCATTGACCTAAGGGATTGTGAGAGCATTTTCTTTGGTTTTTTTCTGCATTCAAATTATCAGGCAACTCTTAAAACAGATATCTGGTTACGCAGTGTTGCAGGAAAATTGATCTTTGGCATATTGAATCATTCTGTCTCTTAGTTAGTGAATAGTTAATGAACAGCTCTGGTAGGCATAACTGGCCTAATGTGGGCTACTTTGGTTATTTTCTTCAGAAATTTGACACGTGGGATCAGGTAAAGCCATGTCTTGGCTTCATTCTCTGTGTGCCAGCTGAGGGCACTCATGGTTGGTTATTGTCCAAAAGAACTGTTGCCTCCTTTGGCTGGATGCACTCCTGTCCTGTTCATGAAAAACTTCCAATAGTTGTCATTTCATCATGTAGAAGAAAAGATGGCACAGGAGATATACGGCGGAAATTCAAGATGTTTTCCAGGACAGAAAAAATAATTTACATCCTATTTCAAGTAAAGTAGGGTCTTGCACTACAGAAAAGAAAAATAATGTTTTCTAGAAATTGTATCGTTTATTGCTAAATAGGTGGCCATTGCCATAAAATGCTGGCTTGCTGCAAAGCTCTTTCTACATTTACAGTGTCTCTTTTTTGATATTAGATTAGAATTGGTTAATTAGTTATAAGCCATTAAAAAAAAGCTGAAGTAGCATAAGTTATGTGACCCTTGATTTTGGCATTTTATGTCAGACCATATCATAGGTTACGAACAAAAAACATTTTAAGAATGAGAGGACTTGACAGTTATTAGGTATAGAAATTAATTATTACTAAAGAGTAAATATTTAAAAGAAGCCTCCTAGCTTGTTCCTCCAAAAAGTTCCCTTTTACCAAAGGCACAGGAGCAACCAGTAACTCTCTGCAGGTGCCATGTGGAACACCAAGAAATAAATACTAATTACAAACAGTAAGACCAAAGAGTCAGAGCATGTTGAAATGAGGAGACATGCAAGACATCTGATACAGAACATACAATATGGCCGGCAGAGCAGAAGAAGTTTAAACTAAGAGAAACTATTTAAACTCAACTTTTTCCCGTGGTGGATGAGTAATTGAGTGATCTGTTTTATTGGCTTGGCTGAGGGGTAATAGCTTTTCTCTGGCAAGGGAAATATTGTCACATTTATTTTTTTGGTACAATCTTAATGCGGGATCCTCTTCTGATCAGTTTGTTCAGCCTGATAGTCTCCATTTTTTTGTGTTATCATGTATTTTTGAGAGTATTTTGTGTTTGCTCACCCCTCCTATTTTTAATGAAGTCTATGAGACTGAATGAAACATCTATGAAAGACTTGATTCTATTAACCACTTACAGTGTCCCACTTGCAGTAAATTTGGATAATAATGATCTATACAAATTGTTCAGTAATGCACATTTATGCAATTGCTAAGGGAAAGACAAACAGAAAACACACATGGAAAGAATAAACCCAGCAAGGGTATTCAGCTGGAGTCAACAGATCATCCACAGATAATCAAACACAGATGGTATATGTTTCCATACTAAATTCATTCCTAATGTAAATGGATCCAAATATCACTAAGGCTCGTAGGAGTTGCTGTCATAAAAAGGTGGACTCTGCCCATCTGCTTTTAAGAGAAGAAACACAAATAACCTAATCAGTAGCTCAGTTCTTCAGAATCACTTTTCTTCCACACGTGCTCTGTCCATTAGTCTACCAGTGTCAAGCTCAGCTGATGAAAGATGTGGGGAAAAGTGGTAGGAAGGAAGTGATGATGCATTGCCACTAATTGTATTTAGGATGACAGAGGCTCTGGAGAGAAAAATAACTCCCCGTGAATTCATCACTTGTGACTTCATCACTTGAAGTAGATTATTTTTAAAGGTTATACACTACTCAATTAACAGTTTGCCTGCGTCAGAGCCAAAGGTGCCCAGACTGCCTTATACCTTTATTGCAGTCCAGGGCAAGGCAGATCAATAAGAAAACTTGCCATCTCTTCATTCACTGCAATGCTCCCTGGGGCTCACATACTGTTGGGGGACTGGTTTAGCAGAAGAAAAACCTGTTTCAGTCTTATCCATACCATCTATTGGAAATGATCCCCTGTGGATGCTGTCCTCCAAACTTTTCCTGGGCATTTTCTTGGTAAGTGCTAGTTGGCATGGGCCAAAATTGTGCTAGCAACTATGATAACCAGCCAGATGGACCATCGTGAATACAGTACTCCAGCTTGGTCCTTAGTCCTCTCTTGTTTAGTAGTATATACCTAGCCTGGTGGTTGGGGCAACCCCCATGAACCTTTCTAACCATGCAAAAGGAAAGACCACAAAAATATGTTACTGTTGCATATTTTCTCATGTGTTTTCTCGTATATTCTGCAATACCTCAAAGTGACAGGGGATCCATTGTAATCTCCATGAGTTTGGACACCAGGGTTCTTAAAAATGATGGAAAAGTGTAGCAGAACTGTCCCCCATCATGCCTGGGAGCTGCTGAGAGCTTCAGTGAAAGAGACCCTTTAACTTTGTTCCCACTCTTGAACACAGATTAAATAGCAAAATTAAATAAATTTAACTAAGCAAACCGTTGGGCCTGCCTGATCAATAATTTTGAAAATTTTGGACTCTAAGGCTGAGAGTAAAGATGTTTCTAAATGTTAATGAGAAAAAGGAGACCACCAAGACTGGCTGCAGATATTGATGATATGAAACCTTTTGTTCTTTCTTAATGGAGACCCAGAGAAAACTCTCTCCTTACCTTTCAGTTTTACCCCTTCAATAAGGGATCCTGGAGTCTGGAATCCCACTGTGATGTTCATTAGACAAGGGGACAAGGACCATTATTTCCTCATTATTACCCAGTGTAAGTTTTTCTCTTTTTAACACGGTAGGTAGCTCTCAAGTAATTGTAAAGGAGGGAGTCAGTAGGGAGTGGCCTTTAAAGGTCACTTTAAGCGAGTGTAATGTAATTAAACGAACTACTCAGAAACATGTTTCAAAATCTCATTAACCACATTCATATCTGTCACAGGAAAGTTTACCCAGATCCCAATAAAAAACACACTGAATAAGGTCTCAGACTACCTTCTCGATATTGCAGTCAGATAAACTGAGGCAGAGAAGGGCATTGGATCTTGCCAGGAGGAAACCAGGATGAGAGACGAAACTGACATCAGCAACATTTCTCCTGTGAGTCACTTTAGCAGTGTGTCCCACACTCAATATTCTATTGATGTTCAGTGTGGATTTTCTTAAAGGTCCATAATTCCCATAGTTGTGGGTTTTTTTTATGTGAGGAACTCAGCATTTACTTTTAATGATGGAAGTTATTAGCTTTTATGATTTTAAAATAAAACTTGGAATCACATGTACATGACACAAACAGATGGTAAATAAAAAGTTTCCAAATTGTACCATGTTTAGTATATAGCAATGACCTTATGATTCTTTGAGATATGAAATAGGATTTTTTCAGTGTTTGGCACAGGCATACCAGTACAATGACAGCTATGAGAAAGTAATGCTCCAATCAGTTAGGGATATATTATAGGGAAATAAAATTATCAAGTGTTCTAGTGACAGCTCCAATTATGTTTGCTACATCGACACGTAGAAGCACTGGCTACTGCTTAAGGGCTCTTCCTATTTTCTAGAGAATAAGGGAAAGATTTGTGCAAAATTTCCTGCCCTGGAGTCAGCAGGGGTAGGGCTACAAGCAGCAGTACATGAAAAAGTATCCTGGTTAGTCCCTGGTATTGAGTAATGTTGGTTAAGTGTTTTTGTTTTGTTTTGTTTTGTTTTTTCTTTATATTGCTGTAACGTACTTCCCTGCTGAGCAGACCTGTTGCTGCTGTGTGTTTTTTTTCCCACCAGAATTCTCACTAGCTTGCAGGTATTAGAAAGTGGACATATCTAATCAGAAAAAGCATACAAATTAAAAGATAATGAAGTTGTTTGGTTTAGTTGGTTTTTTTTCTTACTGTTTGTTTGTTTTTGTTTTTTTTTCTAAATGGCAGCTTAAAGTTGATGTTTGGAATAGATATGTATTATAAAATCACTCCATAAGGTGGAGTTACTTTGCCCAAATGACAGCTTCTATAATTAGACAATTTATGATCTTTTAGAAAAGTGAAATTCCATCTCTACCTCCTCTTCATTTCCTTAACTCTACAAATAGTCTCTAAATGGCAAGGACATCAGCAGAGCTGGGCAAACACAGTCAGTGCAAAAGAAATGGAGAAAAAAAAAAAAAAAAAGCACAAAAAACTTTCAGAATTTTTTTTAATATTGTGGGGTTTTGCTTGCTTTTTTTCTTTTATAGCACGGTCTACATCCCTGCTTATCAGCTAGCCTTCTCCTCAAAAACACACAATGAGCAGAAGGCAGAGAGAGCTGTAACCCTTGAGCTTCCCTGAAGATGGGATGCTGAGAACTAGTGCTCCTCTCAATGTCTTACTGAGAGAGGAAAAATGAAGTCATGAAACCTTGCCCACCCTGACTTTGATCTCAGGCTTCTTAGGATGTCAGGAACTGTTGAAAGAGGGGATTTCTCCTTCCCTGAGCCAACAGAGAAAAAAATAAAAAAGGGGAGGAATCAACAACTCAGTCCCTGGGGAAGAAGGAGAGAGATGACCCTGTCATGCTTGCCTGCGCAATGCCCTGGGAGTGTGTGCCATGGGGCTGATGAGATCAGTTGTGCCTGTGCATGTGAATGGCAAGGTCAGCAGAGCCCATTAATCACTCCTGGAGGAGGGAGTGATATACTGCTTCCAGTTCATTATGGTAAACAAATTCTTAATCTTCTCTTTCCCAAACTATTCTGAAACAGGAGACAACTGGGAGAAGCTTGGCCTTAGTCCTATCAATACAAATGCCTTTTCCCTGGGTTGGATAAAGCACCTTGCCTGTGCTGCGCAAGAGAACAGATACGCTGTGTGGGCTACTCGAGGGGGAGGATGCCTACAGCCCAGACCCATCCTTCTCCCTCTGAACCTCAAAAGGGTTCAGATGGCATCTACTCTGTTTCGGAGCTCCATCAATATATAGGTATCTACCAGCCATATATCTGAAATATATCAGGAAAAAAACCTGTATTTTTCTAAAAGAAAGGTAATTTGCTCAGGTCTACGTTAATTTAAAGAGGTTCATTTAATAGCTAAGATTAGTTTCACTCAGTCATTCCTAAAATTACTATGAATAGTTGGAAGAAAAATTAAATTCATGGTTGAATTGTTGACTGCTGGTCTTCGTGCTCTGTAACTGCTGTGTGTATTGACTCTTTAAGTGTATATTTTGTTCTTTAAGGACTGTTCCTGGTTGTTTAAGCTTTTGTGTCTAGCACTATTGAGATTCGCTTTGTCTATGTGCTTGTGCATCTTCACTACTTATGAAATAGAATTAGGAAACCAAATCTAATCTTAAATTATGCGACTTATGAGCCGGCTGTGAATAAATGTGGCCAGGAAATTAGAGTGATTTTTGACATCACATCTTAAATAGTCTTCTACAGGAGTGGGGATAATTTATTTACCAATTTTGAAGTGGAGCCTTAACAACTGTATGAACAAGATAGCATGGTATTATTGCCTGCAGCCACACAGATCCCTTTCTATCTTGCATTCCTTAACTTAATTGCTGAATCAACCTCAGATTTTGAGAATTAGAGGTGCTCAAATCATTACAAATACAGACATTAAAATCTATGAATTTGAAAAAACACTTCAAAAAATAGATTTCACATGTATAAAACTATAAAAGTACCATGAAGCTTCAGCTTCACTATCTGTCTGAGCGTCCACATGAAATTTAATCTGGAAACGCCAAGGTTACTAAACCCTTGGCTCTAAAATATATTTTCCGTTTAGTAAATTACAATGCAAAATGCGTTGTGTTCAGTGGTAAAGTTTCTTAACTGTTAGTACTGAGGGTTCACTTAGGGTAAAGTCACTGAAATGACACACTTCAATTGTGCTTGATATCTCACTAATTAAAGAGGAAAGCGTGCTGTGAGAGACAACTGCTGCTGTCTCTCTTCTCAGACCATTTCTCTGCCACTAAGCTAATGGGGCAATTCTGTGTTTCAGTCCAGAAGCAGACATTCTTGTAACTGCCTGTAGTCTCATACTAAATGCTTCATCCAGTAAATAATTTTTAGCTTTAACTCATTTCTTCCGCTTCAATACACTGTGTGTTCAAAGATGTAATTAAAAACTAGTGCTGTTGTCTAACATCAGTTTAGCCTAGCAAACAATCATTCACCATCTGGAGTCTAGGCTATAAAAAAGATAATCTTAAAAAAAAAACATACTGGTATTTGATTTTCCCTGACATGTATAGCCTTAATTTTCATATGTTTGCTATAAATCAGGAGCAATTTTACTGTATACTCATCATAATTATATATTAATATATGCTTGTATACTAATGTGACTTGTATGAATCTTGCTGTGCAGAAGAGAGGAAAAATGAAAAGCAAGAAAGAGAGAAGCGCCCAAGCCCTTTTCCCTGCTCTTTTGAACTGCTTTCTACAGAAGCATCTCTTCTAGCCAAATGATAATAGAAGGTAAAACTTTCTTCAGCCTGGTATAATTGGGCAAGGGCAGCACAAAAAATACTTGGCTTGCTTCATCCAATGGAAAACAATGTAGGGCAGAAAGAGCATTCTTCTAAACTATGAGTTTTATCATAGGTCTCATGATATTTGGCTTGATCTTAAAAGAAAAAAAAAAAAAAGCCAAAAAATTCTCTGGTTTCTCAAGGCTTGTGAAAATCTTGCCTTTGTTTTGTTTTGTCTCTTTATTAGTTCATTCCTGATGTTGGTAGGAAAAAAACAACTGGTGAAATGAAAAGCACATTCTCAGAAGGCCAATAAAAGAATGCATGATTTTAAAATCTCTTTATTTTTTAGCTTAGATTGTGGTTTTAGGTCATGCTAGAGGAAGTGATGTATGACTTTTATATGCTTTGCTCTGGCCTTACTGAAATGTGCAACTTCAGAGTTAAAGCCCCTGGGGAGGTGATTAGGTGTTAGAGCTGGGCCAACCTCATGGCTCGCTGCTGCCAAGAGGCAAAAGGCCTTCCCTGTTTCCCATTCCCCTCATTCCTGCTGTGCAGCCCTGTCCCTGTCTTTGCACAGATTTTGGCACGTGGTCAGCCACACCGTGGGCTGAGTTAGCTTGCTAAACCAGGAGCATGGACTTCATTCTCTTTGCATTGGATTAACTTTCTGACACATTAGCAAGCTGAACTGGCTCACCGCGGGGCTTGAACATCTGGCTTGAACTAGGGACTAAAGTGGTAAAAAAAGGAGCTTTTTGGTTTTGGTGGTAGAAAGCCATTAGATTCAGCTGTAATAACTAACCTCACCTTGAGAAGCACAAGTCATCTGACTTGAACAAAGTAGTATGATCAATAAACCCTTGATGCCTGCTGGTGATAAGAACATTGGTAATTTGCGACTCGGGGTTTTCTGGCTCCTTCTGAATTTTATCCTTTTTAAATGAACCTTCTGATGTTTTTTCTGCTTGTTCACGTACATCTCTCAGTGAACGTGCTTGTAGAGCTGCTGAGCAGTTTCTCTGTGATTTTTTGATGGTTTTCTTTTCTGGTGCCCTTTCTATATACAGCTTTAATGATAATTGTATAGTTAGTAAAATTATTGCAAGAGAAACTTTCTGTAGGGTTATTAGTGTTTGTTCCCATTAGAAGATAGTTGTGTTGAAAAAAAAAAAAAAAAAAAGACTTGTAGGTACTAAATAAGGAAGTCTAAGGAAACATCTTACAGTGCCAAGACATCTTTAATTTTGAAACAAGACTATTCATGCAAAGTAAAAGAAAATTAGCGATAGATTTTACATGCTCCCTGGCAAAACCTCTGTCAGATATAGAAACTGTGTATCTCTTTTAATTCAACACTTAACATTTTCTTTCCTGTTTATAATTTTCTTAGAGGAAAGAATCCTCTAAGTATGGGGGATGCCTTGGAGATGGACTTTTCACTTCAAGAAATATGAAAAGCACACTTGTAAACATTTGAGTGACCTGGAAAATACTTTGATAAAAAGAGAGCATCACTGCTATTTTAGGGTTTATTTTCAGCTGCCTTGTCAAGTTGGGAATTGCAACCACTAAAGCAACAGTACGGTTTCAGATCTTATTTCAAAGACATTCAAATGAAGAAGTGCCAGTTGTGACACATGCTCTTTTATTATCCTAAAAGTGACTGATATCTTGCTGGAGGCAGCAGTACCTGTGAAATGTTATGCACCTTTTTAAAAATTCCTGCTGTCTCTGCTTTGAATAGTATGGTACTTACAATGGAAAATGGCCAAAGAACAGATGACTTGTTTTTCTAATATCTCATTCCTAGATATGTGGATACTGTGGAGGTCTCTTCAGGATGTACTGCACATAGAAACACATGTATACATATAAAAATATGTGTGTATACATATAAAAATATGTGTATATACATATGTATGTCAAGTTGCCTAAAAACAGCTCTGTAATGACACATACAATATAGAGCCTAACTTGGAATAGATTTTTTTTAAAAAGTCTGTAAAGAGATAAGAGAAAATCTGGACAATAGGTCCAAAAGGAATTTTCCCTTTAACATCCCTAATCATATTACTGTGGAAGCATGAGGGAATGGACCACTGGCAGCAATTAGGCTCATATGTTCTTCCTAAGTAGCATCTCCTATTGTCACTATCAGAGGCAGAACATTGGATGTAAGTGTATCATTGATTTGACATAATAAGATGTTTCTTATGACAGGAATTGAACCAAGACTGTAGTTAGCTGTATGGGATAGGAACTTAAAAATCAGACTGTGTCAATTACTTTGTAGGAGTGTGCACACTTTCATTTGACATCTCAGTTTCCCTGTCTTAAGTAAGATAATTTAAAAATGGTTATCTGTAAGAATATACTTCCTGAACTGAAAGAGAGCAAAAAACATTTGAAAAATTAATGTTCTTAATTCTTTTTCCATATAAAATTATGGAAGGAAGGGTCATGGGGAGGGACTCTTTGTCAGGGAGTGTAGTGATAGGATGAGAGATAGCGGTTTTAAACTGAAAGACGATAGATTTAGATTAGATATTAGGAAGAAATTCTTTACTCTGAGGGTAATGAGACACTGGAACAGGTTGCCCAGAGAAGCTGTGGATGCTCCTTCCCTGGAAGTGTTCAAGGCCAGGCTGGATGGGGCTTTGAGCAGCCCAGTCTAGTGGGAGGTGTCCCTGCCCATGGCAGGGTTTGGAACTAGATGGTCTTCAAGGACCATTCCAACCTAAACCATTCTATAATTCTGTGTTGTCCATGTTGAGGTTGGGGCAAATTCGCAATACCTCCTTGCCCATATGTGAAACTCAGATTTCAGACAAATATTTCAAAAATACCACACAAATACTATTTTTGTTATTATTCTTCCATAAAAGTGATGGACAATAATACCGTATTTACTCATGTTGCCCTGCCGTTTGGCTTGAATCCATATATGACTACTGTAGTAACCCTCTTTTTTTTAAGCCCTCTTCACTATCACAGCAATCTTTCAAATCTTCTAGAGATTAGCAAGAAAGCTACAGAAATTGTAAAGCTGGCAAACCACATTATTTTCTTCAAACATTTATTAGGAAAAAAGATTTTATTTGAATGGAAGAGATCCAGCTTCTAATAAGAAAATAAAGGAACTCAAGAGCTCATTTAATTTTGACCAGTTGAAGCTGGGACTCCCTTTCCTGCTCTGTCCTCAGTTGAGGCATATGAACCTATGTTTCTCACCTTGTAAGAGACCCATGTGAACGAGTATGCTTCCATTTTCCCCTGAAAAATACTTTGCGATATTGGAAACAGTTCCAGGACTATTGAAATCACATTTTTTCCCTCAAGTGTATGATCCTCGGTATTTTTTTTATTTATTCCAGATAACATATCCATAAATATCTCTCTGAAATTAAGTCTTTCAATGAAGTTTCACTATTAATGTATACCTGAGTCTGAAACCAAACCTAATAAACACAGGATTAGTTAATTCCTGAGTAATACAGTTGGCTTGTTGCCAGACAATTAATATAAGAAAAATGCTTGATGGACTGTACTCTTTAATGGCACTGGCCTTTACCATCCCTGCCAAATTAAAGGCCATTTTATAGTCCGTACTTCTAACCCAGAACACACATGGTGGCCTAAACCTTCCTGAGCCAAGAAAATGTCTTCAAGATTATTTGATTTGATTTTAAGAGCAAAAGTGGATGCTTAATGTTTACCACATGATAATTTCTTAAACAATTACAAGCAAAACTGATGGAAAGCTGGCTCGAGCTGTGCTCCATTCTTTGTTGAAGCATGTTTTACTGAATGGGAAAGTGTTTGGAGATCTTCCACTAGAAAATAGAGGTCTTAAAATGTGGGGCTCTTGAAAACAGAAAATTACAGTGGTTTGAAGTGCCACTGACTATACATTTACACCAGTGAGAACATTTCTTGCTTCGATTTTGAGTCAATGCTGAATACCAAGGCAGAGGAAAAAAGGAGTGACATGGGAGGAAATCATGGTCACATGAAAATTATTTACATTAAGGTAATCTCAGCTACTTGCACTGTGTTGTATGTAAAATGCTCTTTGACAGATACTTGTGAACTGAGCAAGCTCATGGCAAGAATATGGAGTTCACTGCTGACGTTTATAACTTTTCTCCAGATGAATTTGTTGTTGAAATTAGGCTCTTTTGTTATCTGTACTATCATTTTTAATACTGGCTTTGGTGACTCCAGACAATGCTGCTGTCAGTGGTTAAGATGCACCTTCAGTTTTCAAACAGAATAATAGTTTAAGGTTTTAACTGAAAGTTATACATGCTTTTGTACAAATGGGTCTCTTCCGCTTCTTCATGTCATTGTGAAGCTTCACCACAAAGATCAAGATCTTGTAGATGAGGTCTTTTCACAAGTTTATTTCATTTAACATAGAATTGTCTAGTGAATGAACAGTGGAGAGGGAGCTGAATGACTTGTATTGGGAAAAGAAAAGCAAAAGACGTTTAATTCTGCTGCATGTGAATGCTCAGGAGTAAGGCTGAAGCAATTAATTTTACTTTAACAAACTGTCTTTGATAACTATTTTTAGTTCTACCCCACAGGCAAAGTAGACAGAAACACACTTAGAACAGAAATATTTCCTTCAGGTGTAAGGCAAATACCAGTCCTGTGAGAACCTGTTTAGAACTGGCTGGAAAGTTTATACGTACTGTGCCTGTGCAATTACTTTTTTACTACATTTTGAAAGGATAGCCGAAAATGAAATGTCAACAAAAACTCATGTGGAATTTTCCATCCCTTTTTATCAGGTCTTCTATTCAAGTTTTGTTGATAGGTGCTCTCCAAGACAGTCTCTGCTATTCCAGAACAGCTGATAGGTGAGTAAGGGAGATCTGCTGTGTTGCAGGCAGAGTGACTGACATGTGCCTCACTGGACCTCACAGCGTATGCACTGGAGGGATGCTATATGCATATATGGTGGACATTTGAACCATCAACTTCTAAAAAGCTGCTAGATCACTGCACAGCACCACAGCCAGCAGCCAAACCAGTGTGATGGGAGGGTCTGAAAATGTAAACCTGTGTGCAGATGTAGGCAGAGTCCTCCATGTGGCAAACTCGTGAAGGATAGACCTATGAAAACAATGAGGTGTGGAGGGTGAGGAGTGCTGAGACATGAGAAGGGTAATGAGACAGATAAAGAGTTACACAATGGAGGGAAGCAAAAAAACCTCCATTAGGCTGGGGGGAAACGCATTACAGTCCTAACCTGTTTAGAACTAAATTTCTCCAAAGTGTGAGTTATTTCCTTCTCTCCTTTTTTATAATGAATTCTTGCTTTCCAATACCATACAGAACAGTGGTAGCAAAGAGCTATTTATAAATACTATGTGTGCCTTACATGTAAAACCCCATTTGCAACCACTGCCACTATTAGAATTGAGGGACCAGATCAATGACTCCACAGTAATGACTTTCAAATGGTGGTCTAGTGTTACCTTCTGTCTGCCACTTAACTTGTAGATATAACAAGTAGACAAAAGTATACACTTGTCTTTGCCACATCATCAACCAAAATCTTAAAGAAGTTTCACCTTCTGTAGTATCCACGTGATGTAAAAAAAATTCAACAAGAAACATAGAATCTGCAGGATCATGTTTTATGTTGTATAGCACAATTCGAACATTTTAAAGGTGCTCATATTATTCTGAAACTGCATTATATTCAGGACCAGGAAGCTGGTTTTATCAAATTTATACAAATGGATAGTGTAACTTCAAACTTTATAGACCTTCCTGAGAGATCAGTAACATATTTCGGTATGGTACTTAGTCAAACTACCTGCTCAGTTGCTAATAAAAATGAATAAATGTTTTTGCTGAACATAGAACTGCACTGCCCTGACCAAGAAATTAGACTGATATGTAAGTTATATAGCAGGTTTCAACACTCTCTGCCTGCATCATCTAAGACAAGGGTGCATATCTTTGCTAGTGGCTTGTTTAAGATATAGGAGTTGAAAATGCAATCTGTTGCCAAAATAAAGATGAAAACAATCCCTACTGTCTTAGTGGCTAGCTATGCATTTTGGAGGAATGGAAGGGCATTACAGTCTCTTTTCAGAGTGGTGAGAAGGCTCTGAAGGACTAGAAAATGATCAGTTTTGCTTATGCTCCTTACCCATAACTGTCTTGGAAACGTGGTAGGGATAACATAAAGTTTCTGAGTATTTGGTGCTACCTTTTGATACAGTTGGAGCTTCTTCAACTAGCCAGACTGTCCCATGTCTATATAAAGGTCTTATCTAAGCTTTTAAAAATAGAATGGTTAGACACTGTCCTGAGGGGCTGAAAAAAAATGTAGGCTGAACATGCCTCCACAATTTTTCCCAAAGCCTCTGGTTTGCATCCAGCTTTGGAAAGTATAGTCCTAGCTTTTCTACCATTTTTCTCTGGTACTAAGATTCCAGATTGCCTTTGCCCACATAAACTCCATTATAATTTTTCTCTGCTAACAGATCTCAAGTACTTCTAACTTCTCCCAGTTAATTTTCAAAGGCTGAATTTGTCTTCACTTGAGATTTGCACCACTGTTGTGGAGGTTTGTTTGAGGCCGTATTCTAACTATATGCATATTCATATGAATGTAATACATATAAAGCATCAGAGGGTCCTTCAGGAATTTAGTGTTATTTACAAGTTTGGGGTCAAAACATATTATCATAATCTTCCAAGATCAGATAATGAATGATTAATAAATTAATGAATAAATTTAATGCCCAAGTATGCACAGGTAAATAGTCTATGTAGGAAATTTCCTATGCAACAAGCAACTGCCATCATGGATACCAACATTTATCACTCTCTTGAGAGTACAGGTATACCTAGATAATGCTGGTACTCTGCCATCTTCTTTTGAGATGATGCCATTTAGAGTCATGCCTTCTGGGGTTTTTCACATGAAAAGGAAACATTTGAATCTCTAACAGGGAACTAGGAGTCTCCAGCCCTTAATAGGAAGCCATGCAGAAACTGTGATCAGATCTTTGGAGAAATGTGGCTGAAATGTTGCTCATAGCTCTTTCTCACAACAGATCTAGTGCTCTGTCTCGTGTTCTTCGTGGGGAGACATGGGCAGGAGGGAGCTTTCTTCAGGATCCATGGTTTAAAAGGAGCATGTCTTTTCCTGGTTTTCTATCCAGTGTTCAGGGAACATTGACATTTGGATCTGTTTGTGGATTGTAGGCAGGCTATGCCAAAGCAGAACCTGGTAAAATCTGCTTGACTGGGTATTCAAATCTGATGCCTACCACTACACTTTAACAGGTGTCCAAAGGATCAGATGAACATTACAAAACACAGGTACTATTAGAAAGACACGTGCAGACCTATGAGACAGTCTTTTGGAGGCTGCCAACATCTGGAGACATGGGGGCTCTGGCTGGCAACCCAGGGCATTGCAGGAGAGCCCCAGGATGGGGGAGAAGGGACTAGTGCCTTTACTGTACTTCCCAGACTTGCAAGAGTTGTTTTTATACTATAGATTTTTCATTTTTTATTATTATTATTATTTTTAACATTAATTTGATTGGCTTCAAAGAGTTTAGTTTGTCTACTTTCCAGGCAGTTAAACTTTCCCATGGCCTGGCCTTACATTCACTGCAATTGAAGTTGTTGTTTTGTTTTGCTTGAAGAAGCCACTGCTCTGTGAGGCTGCAGCAATAGCACAGAAATATTTATCTGCCATAGTTTTTTGAGAATTCACCCAGCGCTTGCTTGGATAGTGAGTAGTTTATATGGGTATCCTAATGACGACAGGATACTTGTGGGTTTTTCTGCAGTGGGGGAGGAGAAGATTAAAGAACGAGCAGAAGTCTTTTAGGGGTTAGTTCTCCAAGGATTAGTTAACTTTCCCTTTGACCTCCATAGTGCTTGGACAAATAAACTCTTTAGTTTTACAGTCTAGAAGCAGATTAGCATGTTCCTTAGGCTCAAGTCAGGTCGTTTAGGCCATCAAGTTCCTTTTCAAAAGGTGCGGTTGCGATAACAAAGGTTTATGTATAGGACTGTATGTTTGGGACAGACTACTGTAAAGCCAGGGCAGCCTACCCGTTGAAAAGCAGGGGTTCACATCCACTGTGTGTGTTGAAAAAGTTGCTAATTCTGCATGCTTTTCAAGGACAGAATGAAGAGAAGCCAGAGGATTTGATCTCTGTCACAGCATGCTGGAGCCCAAGGGCAGTTGCAGGAGGGAGATAGATGATGGCATTGCAAAATTCTTTATAGGGAGTGAGGATGGCTGCATCGGGCAACATTCATCATAATTTTTGAACTGGTTTAGTAGAATAATCCGTAACATTTCTGCAGGGATATATTGTAGTATTTAAAATTAGAGCTGTGGGAACTCAGTGGGGAAAAATCTGCCTGGCACGAAACTTGCATTTGTTTTGGTTTTGTTTTTTCTTTAAGAAATTGAAAAACTCTCTCAACTTTGTGAAGCTGATCATAGCCACAGTAAAGCCCACAGAGAATTCAGATGCCAAATTAAAAGATCAAAACTAGTGATTGCACAGCCAAAGAGTGGGTCTTAATATTTTTTGTCAGCATTGCAGAGGGGATTATATGCAGTAGAAGGGATATGGGTATTACAGGTCATGATCTTTCTTGCCGGTTCATTTTTTTTCTAGCACAAATCTGGAACTGCTTCCATGAATGTCACAGTTTTGTGTGATATCGGCCAAGGCTAAGTGGAGAATGTGGAACAGGGTTTTCTTGCTGTTGATTGAATTTTTCAAATCAATTGCCCACTTCCGCTGAGTTGTTGCTGTATTGAGCACTTTTCCATGACGAGCCTTAATTTAATTACATTGTTTAAACTATTCAATTCTATTAAATATTGAGTCTTTGCCAAATAAGGATGCTGGTGCTGCATGTAAAATAATTTGATAGTTTCTGTATCAGAACCTCAAGGATCTCTGAGTTTTCAAAGTTCATTCATGCATTTTGTAGTGATAGGACAAGGGGTAATGGTTTTAAACTAAAGGAGGGTAGGTTAAGACTAGGCATAAGGAAGACATTTTTTATGATGAGGGTAGTGAAACACTGGCACAGGTTGCCCAGAGAGGTGGTAGATGCCCCATCCCTGGAGACATTCAAGGTCAGGTTGGACGGGGCGCTGAGCAACCTGATCTAATTGAAGATGTCCCTGTTCACTGCAGGGGGGTTGGAACTAGGTGACCTTTAAAAGTCCATTCCAATTCACATCATTTTCCAAACAATAGAATCTAGCTGCAGAAGCCAATATATTTTATAAAGGTAGGCAGCAAATACAGCTCATCCTGTATTTTCTTTTCTTTTTCTTTTTCTTTTTCCTTTTTTTTTTTCTTTTCCTTAAATGGAAGAAGAGGAGAGAAAAGAAACAGAGGTTTTGTTCAAAGTCACAAAACTAATCAAGAACGGAAAGAATTACTAGCAGCATGTAAGTGTCCTGGATCCCACAGCCCAAGAAGGCTGAGTGAGAGTGCTGAGTGGGTTAGATATTTCTCAGATAGGGGCGAGAGGTTTGTGGTGTGTATACTTGCAGTAATTCCAGTTGCAGAACAAGCACAGGTATCCCCCTTGGGTGTGCATCACACAACCTATATAAATTTACCTTCCTAGGTAACAGAGCAATGTGTTTCCTTGATACCTCTTTCCATTGGTTAAAGATTTAAAGGGATATTACAGAAAAACCCTACAGGATCCCCAGAGACACATGAGCAAAAATGCCGTATTTATACAGCCGTGACGGGGTGAACCCTACTCAGGCAGAGCCCTGGCTGTGACATCTTGACCATCTGTGACTGTCAAACTGGCCTTTGAAACTCCTAGTACTAGAAGTCAAACTGAAATGGTTCACAACAGAGCAAGTAGCCTGGTCAGCAAGACAGACATACAGTCATGCACATTTTCCCCTGTGGCTGTCCATACTGGCTTACAGAATTACAAGAATGCAGCCCTTTTGAAATCTCTGTCCTTGTGTTCAGGTCTCTGCATTGGCTCCAGTGAAACCAGATTTGTCCTTCAAGACAAAGATCTCCCACAGTGTAAAATAGGGTGAAAACTGAACTCACAGTCATAATATAGTCTGATAGTTTCTAATCACCTCCAAACCAGGCATATCTAGGAGAATATTCTTAAACTGATATTCTTATATAAAAATACAAACCAATGAGAGCTGAGCACTGTGGTGAAATTTAATTTGGTTTTCTAAAGAGGTATTACAACAGCATCTTTAAAAAGTGATAAATACTTTTTGCATCTTCAGATGCCTTTAGATGAATCACAGTCCAAATTTTTATGACTTTGGAAAACACAGAACGTGAACCAAAACCTAGAGAAACCCTTTCAAAAAAGCATTTCCATAACTATAATCTCAAACATTTCTTGAAGAATTGATAGATCTTCACGTCATGTAAAAATATGGTGTGTCACCATAAGCAACTTGTGTGCTGTGTTCTTGTACACCATTCACAGTGCTAGAACAGAGCAGCATGTGTTCAGTGAGTGCTGTTGTTTGTCCACTTTTGATTGTTGATAAACAGCTCAACTCCAACAAGTTCTCAGAGATTCATCACTCACAACAGATGAGCACTACATAAAAAGCGGAAAATAAAAAGTGGAATTTTAGACACATTTATTTATAATGTTATATGCTAACATGCTCTAAATCATCTTTGAAATAATTTTGGCAAATTTACTTTTGCTCAATATTCGATAAATTTTGTTTTCTCACACAATTAAGTAGCATATTATGACATTCACAAGAGGCAAGATGAGTTTGCCAAAGAGGAATCATACGCTCAACGGCAGCCTTTCTTGGGCCATGTTTCGGAAGGGCGTTTCTGCTGGGGAATAAATTCATCGTTGTTTTGTCAGATCCACACTAATGTGAAAAATCTGGCTCACGGAACCATGGTGCTTGCTTGCTTAATGCCTAGTATGGCTTCCTAGCAGTAGATTAAAAATAGCAGAACTTGGCTTTATATATGGAAATACAAATTGCTGCAATGGAGGGAAATCTTTTTGCGTTGGCGGTGTTATTTTGAATAGATTCTTTTATTACTGTTTTTTTATCACATCATGAACCTCAAAAAGGCGTTGGCCTTTTATTTTAAGGGGAGGAACTGAATTGTAAATGGTGATACCATCTAAAACTGCTGCAAGCTGTCTGCTAAGTGAAGGCCAAAACTACATATGCGGGATTCTAAAGTTACGCGCATACATTCTCGTCTCTGTTTTGATGTTTTCATAAGTGTACTCACATTCAAAGTGCCGAGAGCCTCCTGAGCGCACTAAGATAAATGGAAACTGCGTTTCTGAATATCAAGGCTTACATGCCAAAATGTGGTTGTTCTGTCCCGGCTATCTGCAGACAGAAAACTAAGGTAGATGGCCTCTTGGTAGGACTTGAAAATAAGCTTATTTTGCTGACAGAAGGATTCAGCTGTAGTCATATAATCTGTTGCCTATGTCCTATATGTATGAGTCCAGTAGGTAATGTTTTGAATCTAATTTTTTCTCACAGTACTGGGGCCTGGAACAAAATGGAATTTACACTGTGTTCTTGGAGAATGAAGTATATTCCCTTTCACCCTCAGAAAACTTCTTCTGTAGCAAAAACCTCTATAAAATTTTTCTAACCTCTAAAAATAACTGACTGCTACCTAATGCAAAAATTGTGACATGATTTATTACAGATCTAGCCCCTTCATAATATGTTGACCTAATTAAAATATATCAGCATCTTCTAAGGCAAAAGGGGCATAATGTGGCTATATTAATCATTGAGAATGTTGTTCAAATCCATTTCTATCAAATAAGGATGTTAAAGAAGTACGGCAATAGCCCAGGATTTCATATTTGCTGTTAAACTCTTCAGAATAAACACTCAAGTAGTGAAAAGAGAAATCAAACTCTTCTCCTACTTACAGTGTTTTAAATACTTTAAAACGAGAATGTGTTTTGCTAAGTTCAGCAAGTCAGCAGTTCTGTTTCCATCCTACAGAAAGTTCTGGGAAAGGAATATGCAAATATTGTAATTTCTATACTCATAAAAGCTCCCAGGCATGGAAAGTGGCTCTTTCTCACAGTTTCCTGTTTTGTGGTCTACCACCAGGTAAATCACAGATACATTTTACCTCAACCCTCTGAATAAATATTCTCTCCATACTTGGCGGGAAGAGGTGCCAAAGAGATAGTGTGAGACTTGTGTTGGAGATTGGAGGGTAGTGAAGAGACACATTCATAGCCAGTAAGGGGAACGTACAGTGTCTAACTGAAAGGACCAAGCTAAGAAGAGGGTTCCTTGGTTTCCTCAGTCTGTACCAGATCCAAATAGGCTCCATCAGGTGATTCAAGCAGATCTGACCACATCACTATCCCAATTGCCTTCTAGACAGTTCAACCACTACCCATTGACTAAATATGAAGAAACCTGATGTCCACATCCTTTGTCTACCCCACTGAAAGTTTGTTCAATGAATGCTGAATATTACTGGGTTTAGAATCTTCCAAGGATGTTTTTGATGCCCCTTTAGAGCACTTTGATAAAGATGCACAGGAGGTATTTTGGGGTTGCAAAGGAAACTCATATACTTCAGACTAGAGCCTCCAAAGAAAATATGAATGGACTGATTTGATACGTGTCTCCTGGGCAACATTCTGCATGGCTGAATCTGTAGAAGTCAGCACACTTAACAGAGTTGCAACAAATGACAACAAAAAAAGACAAAGTATTTCTATTTCTACATCTTTTTACAATCTCCTTGTCCTCTCTCATCTCACTACTGTCATACAAATGTTAGCTTTTTAAATAAAATGTTATAAAATGTAAGACTTTATACTAGTTATGCCCATGCTGAGAAAATAGGCATTAAAAGTAACCTTTGACTTTTTGAAAACAGTTCTTTCGTTATATCTGAACAGCCTAATAAATTACTGTCTGTCAGGGAACGGCATTTTGGCTTGGAAACAATGACCTTGCAGACCACTCTACATAAATTAAGGCCTGAGAGTAGCTTTCAAAGCTAGTCTTCTGCTGTACCCAGTTTATACCTCTGATCAGGAGATAACAATGCAAGTGTTCCAGGCAAGCACAAGAGAATAGTGGAAAATCTCTGGTTGGTTCACGGCAGTAATACCGTGCTGTAACACAGATTGTACTACTAAGTAGAACAGGACATTTTGAGATTGAGTGGGTTGTTGCTGAGACACATGTGAGTCGGAACAGAAACTCTAAGAACAGCAGAAGTAGGAGAGGTGTGAGAAAATAAAATGAGCTGTGGAAAAGCATAAGACATTCTTTAATGTATGTAATAGATGATACCACTTTTCTGTGTGTATTGTATGGTACACAATACTTTAATGAGATTGCTGGGCACCAGACTGGAAGATGTCTAAGCTAGGAGGCTCTCTTCTCATCTGCTATAGCATACTCATGTTGTCTGGGTGGGTAGGAGGGCCTGTTATAGCCCATAGCATAAGAGATGTTACCAATAGGGAAGTTCATTTGTGAAGGTGAGCTCATTCTACAGATATGCAGGATAGAAACAAATTACACTCTAAGAGGGTCACCTTCTGCTCTTTCCCCAGAGAGAGACCCTTTAGTTTCTTGAACTTCCCTCCATTTTCAGAACGTAATTCCCTCATTCCCATGCGACCCATTGTAGAACATCCAACCATGCAATTTTTTCCAGGAAATGGTAAAACATTTTTGTTCACAAATGGGTCTCCAGTGTAGCAGAAATGTTCATGCGTTTCATTTGCTCTCATGTCCTGAAAGATTTCTGCATTAAGGTGTGCTTTAATAAAGTGAAAAATTATAGCAATAAAACTCATTAGAAATGTTCCTACATGTCATGGAAACATTTAAGAGAAGCATAGGCATTCTGCAGATATCTCCATATTGTTCCCAGAATAGGACCCAAGATGTTAGTAGACGAACAGTAAATATATATTCTTCATATCACTTTTCAAGGGTGTTTCTGCAATTATGATCAGAAAACATGCATGCTGATAGCTTTGCAAAGCATTCTGATTTGAGGTGTAGTTCTCCATACTTAGTCTTTACATCTCATGAACTCATATCTGGTTATATTTGAGCTGTATGGTCAACCTTGACGTTATGATGCAGAACATGGAAAATGGTATCTACTGGTCTGGGAGAATGTAGAAGAGTATAGTTCCTTATTTCCTATCACCAACTAGGAAAAGCAAAGTGAAGGTGCATGGGTGGTGTCAGGAGTGGATGACCACTGGTTTCAAATGCTGTAGACAAATCTTCCAGCATGAAACGAGCAACAGGAGTGCATTTTGTGGTTAGCGCTTCCAAGTTCAAACTCATGAAAAGGAAGTTACAGATAAGTAGCTCACAGGGTCCATGATGTCCATCCAATTCAGATGGATTTGTAGGCTGAGAGTTTTTGTTATTGTTACTGTTGGTTTTGTAATACTCTATTACTTCTGGCATGCTTTCAGAGTGCACAGCTAGTTCTGAACCCAGCAGGAACAGGAAATGTATAATTTTTGGATACAGTAGTTTAGACACAGTTTGCTTAGTGCTCAAATTCCTCTGTATGGTATATGTGTTCCATCTTGCAGTGTAGGATGTTATTGTATATCATCTATCAAGACAGCACCAATTTATTACTTTTTTTTAGTTTTTAAATTACTGTTATAAATTTAGAATTTGCTGGATGACAGAACTTTTTTCTTTTTCTTTTGTAGAAGTGGTTGCCCCCTAAGGGACAATTTAAAGAAGTTATCTGGAAGAAAACATGAGTGTGTCAGCATGTTTATCCAAAGGCACTCTGAGTTCTCCTCTTGGCAGTTACTATGATCAAAGAAAAACTGGAGGACAAGTTACCAAACGCCAGATCTTGTATAAAGCTGAATCTTGCAAACAATTTCTTGTCTTTGGTTGAAATGATTATTCTGAAAGGGAATCTTGAAGCTCATTTTTGCAACGAAATCAAAGAGATACCTGACTAGAAGAAAAAGTTCAGATTCTGTTTTCATTAAGTAAACAAAATAGTCACTGAGAGAAACATGCAAATGTGCTGTTTGCTAACAAATCAGTGAAAGTTTTGCTCTGTTAAGGATCTATTTGTTCATTTAAAATAAAAAAAGGCAACTATGTAATCTATTATGTAGCCATTATAGTCACTGCATAGCTCATCTTATCACACTACTGTCTTTGCTGCTTTGTTAAAATCAGTTTATGAATGGAAAGAAGCTGGGTGAGCTGGGCCTGAGAAAATTGCATTACATTGGTGGATTGTGCAGGGAAAACATAGAGAAGAATTCACAGCAGCATCCTTTGATGGAAGTGCTTGTCCCTGCTTGGTCTGTTCAACCCAAAGTTCCCAAACTCTCTGGGGCTATTGCAGGACACAAAGCCCTTGTATAATTCTGTCAATGAGCAAAGTGATGTGGTATCTTTCCCTGGTTAGACAATGACCCATTCTGGCTCTCAGTGACCCCTCCTCATTTATTCTTGCTTCCATCACGTCTTGGCTACATTGCAGCAACTGTGATGGACTGCAGTAAGAACTTACAGCTTCTTGTAGGAAGCTACATCTAATCAAGAAAATTTGCAGCTTGTCTTCTCAAAAACAGAGGTATAGGTCATAGATTCTGTCTTTTTATAGTTGTGTTTACTAGGAAAATACCTACTTGCTTCTTCTCAAGCAAAGGCATGTTTCATGAAGTTTATCAGCATCTTCTTCCCTAACAAAATGATTGTGCTAATGATAAACATGCAGCAAATTATTACCGGAAAATAATAATTTCCAGCATTTAATTACCCTCAATGAAGAGGTTTTTTTCCAAATACATCTAACAGGAATTTCACAGGCTGCAACTTATGTCCATTTCCCGTCCTTTCACCACGCACAACTGAGAAGAGTCTGACTCGATCTCCTCTATAATGTCCAACTAGGTAGCTGAAGGTAGAAATTAGGTTAGCTCAGTTGAACAAACCCAGCCTTGTCTCTCAGCCTTTTCTTGTACATCAAATGAGGGAGTAGAGGAGGCATTGGAAAGGTGCCTGTACAGGTGATAAGGGGAAAGGGTCCCTAGGCACATGACATAATACACCAAAATATCTACCTAGGTGCAGCCAGACGTTAATATAAATAATAACTCATGGTGATAGTAGTTTATGAAACTCCAAGTCTTTCTTGCCATTCACAGACAAGTAATCACTGAGTTTGCCTATGCAAGTAAGGTTTTTTCTGATAAAGCAGTTAAAGAAGGTAAATATGAGCAAATAATATTGATAGAACTGGCAGGTGAGCGACTGCATATAAATTACCTACAACAGCAAAACTGCATCCGAGTGCTTTATAAAATCCCTCTCTATGCCAAAAAAAAAAAAGCAGATGAGACTTTCCAGAAGCACAGGCTCCATTCAAGGAGCTGGTACTGTGGACTCTGGTGATTTCCAGTCCAGTTCCTAGGGTGTTGACCATGACGGCAAACAAAAAGCATGGTGGAGACTTTGGGAATAGGAAAAACCTCAGAGAAGAGACTCATATGGTGAGATGCTTTCTGTAGGAATTGAATTCATGGGTCACTTGTGTCCAAACAATGAATAAATAAGTTCCTTGCCCTAGGTTATAAGGAAGCCCTCCTGTGTTGCACTTATTTACTTGGATTTTGCATGTTGGAATGGATTTATCCCTCAGACACTGAGTCACTGTAATAGATGTTCTTTTGGTCCTGCACAATGAGAACTACAAAGAAAAGCTATCAGAAAACATTAGTACTGCTGACAATTTACTTTATGCCCCATAAGTGACAGGAAAATCAAACAATGAAAAATGTAAACACCTAGAATTTTGCCCAATATACTCGAAAGTGTTTCTTCAGTGATTAAGAGATTTTAAGATTTATGTCAAAGTAAGACAAATTTCTTAACGGAGAAATGCTCAATCTGACAACCTGTTTTTAACATTTTATTTTGCATCATTTTGAGTGGTGAGACTTCTCTCATGTCAGATATGTTTTGAGAAATAGCAGACACTAAATAAGAGCTCTGAGTTAAAAGTGATATGTTAAATTGAGATAGACATCATAATGTTTGTTTGATTCTCTTTTAGAATGCAAAAGTTCCAAAAAATCTGAATGTAAATTTTTACTGATCACAACCAACTTTAAAAAACTCTGTTTTCAAGGAACACTTCTCCCACCCATCATCCACCAAACCCAAACAAGTTCTTTACATTTGAGCTAATATGTTGTATCAGGCTATGGTCCAATGTAAATTCTGTCAAGTTATAAGCCTTTGGTAAGGGACTTAATAACAAACACTGATAGAGCCAGGTATCATTATATTTAATTCTCAGGCATTATATAACATCAAAAGGAATATCTGGATTCTTCAACAGAGGCTTTGTTTAAAAAGTATATATTATATATGGGTTTAAAGAAATCTTTTATCACTCCTCAAGAACATTACTTTGGCTTTGGAGGAATACTTGGCAGGACATTTTATTGGTTTAAATGCATACATGACTGACGTAAATTACTATAATAAATGTTCCATCATTTCCCCTCTGGTTATAGGGGAAAGAACCAATATCTTTCTCACTCTGTGGCATTATATAAAAAATCTGGATAATCACAAATGGATGTTGGAACAACAGTTTGCAGTACTGGTGCAAGGGCTTGCAGTACTGTGCTGCCTTGCATGTTAGATTCCCTGCAACGGTGTTAGGGAAAGGGTTGGTACATGAAGGTTACGAGAAAGAGCTCCCTCATTTATTCCCCTCCACAATTACTGATATGCAACAGCCATATTAGGTATTAATGGTAGCGCTGAAGAGATTGCCCTGAGAGCTGCTGAGCTCTCTAAACTTGTTTCAGATATGTGCCTACAGTCAAGCTGAGGAGTAGGCTCATTGACTTAGCTTAACTATGCTGATGAGCAGGACAGAACATCCACAGAGCTCAGGCAACTTGCACGAATCAGATGTTCAATAAAATGGTTATGAAAAAAGACAGGAGCAGCCAGGAAGAAAACTCAAGAGGGGACAGGAAATCAGTTGAGATCTGGCTGATGTAGCGTCGGGATGAAGGTAGTTCTGATCTGAGAAGGAACAAGTGTTGGGGAAGTGACTGGGAAACTATTGGTACAACCACACAGTGTCAACTGTGAATGTAAACGTGGAGCTGCTGATGTCTGAATACATGGTACTGTATGCGTGACAAAGCACAAATCATCACACTGATAGGAAAGGAAGCAGATTGGCAGTCACTCTTGTGACAGATGAGGAAATGCTGACAACTCACTTTTAATCTGCATTTCATTAAGATAGCCTATGTTGAAAAGGAAAGTATATTTATACTTTTATTTCCATGGAATAAATTTCCTGAAAATTTTAATGAGAACAAAACTTGACTATCTTCCCTGGTATTTAGGACACGTTTGATTTCTGGGGCGTTGGCTCAGGTGTTTCATGGGGTAGGAACTTACATGCCAGACTGAATGTGTACGATAGGAATAGTAAACACACAAATAGTAACACTAGGTATAGTCTCATGCAACTAACACAGTCAGCCTGTTCAGGCAGTTCAAGTGGCTGAAAAGTAGCCCAACAACAATAAAAAAGGAATCAAATCAACACCTTAACTTGGTTTGTGTTGCAACTGCATGAATGCTGTTGCTGACTTGCAGGGAGGGTGCGGCCACGTGGCAGCCCAGGCTTAGTTTGTCTTACACTGTTCTGTAATGGCAATAGCTTTGGTGACAAACATGTGGTTGAAATAACAGATAGTCATGGCATCACGATCATCTGCAGAGATAAAAAGTTGAATTTCAGAAATGCAGAAATGTATTTGGATGTACATTGAGTTAATAATGCACAGTGATTGAGAAAAAATGTATATGATGCCTTATAACTGACACTGGACATTCAAGAGGCAATATAAAGACTTTCTAATGAGATGCTTTCTTATGAAAGCAGAGTACTTGAGGTGGTTGGAAACTAGAATTTCCATTCTGTGGATAATTCAGACAGTTCAAAAGATTTGTTCCAATTTAAATTGGAACAGAAAGTAAAACTCCAGTTAAGCAAAACCTTTCAAACATTAAAATTTATGATTCATGGAACATTTGATGTTGAGAATATCACATGATGATTATGATGCTGAACAATGAAGTTTCAGGAGGATAAAATCTGTTCATGCTCATTGTTCAGATGAATTAAATTATGCGCTGTGGGTTTTTTGCATTATGGAAATACAAATATTAATCAATAGTCAACTTTAAATACTTGTATTGTCAGACGGATATATTTTCCTTTACTGAGACAGCAACATTATTGTGATACGATTAGAATGAAAATGTCAATCAGCACGTTCCAGTGAAATGTTTCATTTGCAATGAAACTGCATTTTCCTGTGGGGAGAAACTGTTTCACTGAGTTTGTGATCATCCGTACATAGCAGAGAGCAGCTGGAGCATTCACTAGCATGTGTGCCCTGCTGCAGACACTGCCAAAGGAGCGACGCTCCAAAGCAGGGCTTTTAACGGTCTTTTTGTAGCTGTTCTATCGTTACCTTTTAGAACCCGTGTTAAGTTGAAACTGTACCGGTTATATTGCTTGGTCAAGGTTGTGGATTTCTGCAGGAAAGTTAAGAAAACGCTAACTTAGTGGTCTATCTTTCAAAACTCAAATAATTATCTTACTTTAAAACTGAGAATACATAAATGGCAATTCACAAATGTAGCAGATCACAAACCAGTTATATACACATTGCAGTTAGATACATGTTGAATGGAAGCAAACAGTGGACAAAAGACATGGAGTGACTGAATAGCCAGTCTCCTGGAGTCACAGGGAAGTCTGCCTTTTAGCCCAACAAAAACTTTTTATTTTTTATCTCAAAACAAGTGAGAACAGGGAGCCATTTGATTCCCATTTGGGCTTTGCTCTTGGAAATATATATGTGAACAAGGTGGAAACTCCCAAGGAGATCACCCTCACATCACTCACATCATTTGAGTTATGAAAAAAAATGAAATATGAGGAAAAAATGGATGAAAGTGGGATTGTTTAATGTAGGGAAGAGAAGACTGAGACAAAATATATGAGGTGTTCAGAAATACGTAGAAGACTGGGGGCGGGGGCGGGGGGGAGGTAGAGTGGGGAGAGAAGAGATATAGTTTTCCAAGTAGCCTTGGGGACCTCACTGGATGTGATAGGCCTAAACTGTGGCAAGGGACATTTCATATTACACACTGGGAAAAGCTTTTGGAGAACAGAGCAAAGCAGCGAAATGTTTTTGGTTTTTTTTTTTTGTGGGGAAATTGCAGAGATTCCACGATGGAGGATTTGTAAGAACAGGTTGGGCAGACATCTGGCCAGATGCCGTGGACAGGACCAGGCAGCCCCTGCAGAACCCTTCCATTCCTTGTCTCTAAACTGTAATTCTGTGATTCCAGACTATAGGGGTGACTTCTCCTAATGTTGCATATGACCAATGTACTGAGGCCTTTTTCTTCCTCTGTCCTCAGTCCAGCTCTTCAGCCAAAAAGTCATAGACAAGCCATAGAAAAGCATAGAAAACAAGACAAGACCCAGTCAGGGATGGATTTTGATGTAGAGATCAGTTTTAAAGGGCATATGAATGAAAAAGAATGAAGATATGAGAGACCAGAGTAAATCAAAGTTCAAGCTTGCTTGATGTGAGACTGGGAAAACGTAATCATAGAGTCATACCGTCATAGAATCATAGTATGGTTTAGGCTGGAAGGGACCTTAAATATCATCTAGTTCCAAGCCCCTGCCATGGGCAGGGACACCTCCCACTAGACCAGGCTGCTCAAAGCCCCATCCAGCCTGGCCTTGAACACTTCCAAGGATGGGTCATCCATGACTTTTCTGGACAACTTCTTCCAGTGTTTCATCACCCTCACAGTGAAAAATTTCTTCCTGATATCTAATCTAAATCTGCCCTCTTCTGTGTTGCAGCGGCAGCAGCTACAGCAGGAACACCAGGACTGATAGTTGAGCACGGTTGCAGTCAATTTACTGCAGCTTTCATGAGCTGCTGTTGCTGCTTATGCTTCGATTTGGGCTCTGAACCAAACTAGAGGCCAGATTGCCACCCCTCCTCCTTAGGCTTAATCACTGTGTCTTGACAGTTTGTGTCCAAATAACTCATGCTGTATGGAAAGCAGGTGTGGGGCTGGCCTTACGCTCTGGTTTTGATGTGCGCTGCTTTAGAATCCCATTACACACAAGGTGCTGGAGACACAATTTTCATTAGTTGTAGGGTATTTTTGCTGATTTTGGGGGACAGCAAGATTTCTGTTTAGGAGATTCATCACCTGTTTAAATCCCTAATATGATTTGTAAAATGTTGTTACGGTTATCTTGGGTACTTCACTGTGAGCTGGGTGGTATCTTTGGCTTTAGGAGGCTGGTATTTTAGGCAAGTCAAGCTTTTTTTTGACTTCAGTTTCACACTGTTTTCTCTACTAAATACTGTCCCTGTAAATTAGAATAAAATAATGTTTATAAAGCAGTCTACAATGTGTAGAAAGGTTACTTACAAGATTTTTTTTTTCCATTTTATTAGTCAGAATATATTCCATTTAGAAAGAATGCAAGATTTTATGGAGAGAGGATGAGAGAAGGAATGCTTTATTTTCACTTCATAACGATCATACAAAATGAAAATTTCCACTTAGTACTTGATAATCAGATACACAGACTCTTTAAAAGCTATTGGAAACACTATGGGAATGTAAAGATGCCCAAGAGTGAAAATGAACCTCTCTAAAGGAAGTCACATGGTGAAGAAGGCCAGATTTGATTACTAATCAGAAAAATTATGTTAAAATATCCAGATTCCAATAAAAGGAGACGGATAGCTACTGAAGAAAATTCCTGGAGTCAGTCATCTGTATTCCAGGAAGGTTCTCTATTGGTCCAGAAATTGCAGTGGAAGTGCTTATCTCTTTCAAGATTAAGAACTAAAAAGGCGTGTGTTTTTTACTTTAAAGCACCTGATCTTTATGCCAATATTTTGGAAATTACTGAAAGAATTAATTCTGGAGGAAATTATGTCAGAAGCAATGATCTGGTGGCACATGGGAAGGAAAGTTTTAAGGGTGCCAAATAGATATACAGGGACATATTTGCTAGGCCTGTAAACATTCGCTTACCCCTCTCAATGTAATCAATTAAATCTTGATCAGCATTCATAGCCTACAAAGCAAAAATGCCTACAAGGTGGAATTTATGCTTTCAAAGTAGAAGAGTTGTTTTAGGTGTTTGTGCAGCCATGTAGGTACCGCTGCAACCAAGGGCTTTACGGAATGCTACATCAGAGCGCGGCTCAGGGAGAGGCTGTTGTGCTGCAGGGAGACCAGGGCGGGCCAGGATCATCATCTATCTGCTTCAATATTCGGTGCGGTTGAGCCAAGTCAGTTTCTTTGCGTTCCAGTCTTTTCATTGCTTTTAAATGTCCTGATTGTACAAGCCAGCCTGATGAAGAGAATCTTATTAAATCATTAGAATAACTTTTAGAAGCTTAGCCACAATTCGGTCTCATCATAGTGGTTTAAATAAACACCATTTTCCTGTTTCTTGCACTCCAGCAGTTGGGAGCAGGTGCTGGTTCTCTGCAGGGACTCGTAACCTCATTCCTTGTTGTGTTCTTTATTTCTATTGGAACAAGTATATGCTTTAATCCTGAAATAATTCATACAAAGCTGGAGGCTGTTCTTTGAATGTACAGGGTCTGAAGATTGTCTGTGTTTTTCCTGATACTAATTATTTTCTTAGTTTGTCTTGGCACTTTGCTGTGGTAATGAGTGTTTACCCTGAATTCCCTGCTGGCTATGCTGTGAAAGGAATAGGCACACAGACAAGATAGCAGTAGCAAAGGAAATACATCAAATTAGCTACATTCCGTCAGTAAATTAATTTCATTAGCATATTAAAATTACTGTGACTCAAAGAGAAATTGGCCTGATGAGTTCAGATCTGATTTTTAAAACCCCAGTATTTATTGTTTGACAGATGAGATATTTTTGTTCATGTTCCATACTACATGATTGTATGTCGTGCATGAAACCTGGACCACGTTTTGGTGCCAGATAGCCATGCTCAGCCCAATTTTACCAGTCAATTCCCCGATTATTATCTTTTCACTCACCTTTTTGCTTTGCTTGTGTGAAGACAGAATACATGAATTATTCACTCATGAAAGATCGCCTTTTTCTCAGTCCATTATCTTGATGAAATAAGCATAAATAGGAAAAAGAACATGCATTAATATTCTTGAGAAGTCATCATTTTTCTGTAGAAAATTCATTATATAAAACATTTTTGCTTGCATCGGAGCCTTCCCTTTTTAAAATAAAATTTATTACGGCTATTGATACTGTTTTGTGTTTAAGTAAGGAGACTAACATTCATCTTTAAAATATGGTGGTTTGTTCTTTCAAAGTAGGAAGTATCAGGCTCATCACAGATATATTTTCCTGTATTCAATCAGTGTACTTCTCTAAATTACCTCCATTTATGTAGAACATCACTAATTTATAACTGCAGTTTACAGATTGGATTATTACATTGAAATGAAAAGTGTCAAAGTAGGGGTTGTAAGATATTCTACTTTGTGGCAATGTTGTACAGACAGTAATACCTAATATGATTTAAAACCTCAGTCAGCAGACATGCTTTTTAGATCCCAGATTGAATTTATTTTATGCATAACAGAGCCCTATTCCTTACTTTGCTTGTAGAGCACTGTTACAAAAATGCACTTACTTCAAAGGTGAAGAGAGAAAACTTTATATTTACTATGCTACCACCTGTTCAGCCAGGAATCATTTGCACTAGACACTTAACACAATGGCAGAGAGATGAAGTGGCAAAGCAAGAACCAGAATCTGTAGTAAAATCACAGCCCTATCAAAGCCAAATGGAGCTTTACTGAATTTTATCCCTTTTTCCTTGTTTTGTCTGGAGTGGCAAGACATTTTGGTTGATAATGTAAATATGCCAAGCTAGAGAATTACCAGACTCATCCTCCAGAAACTCCATCCAAGACGGATTTTGACAGGAGAGAAGCTCAAGCACTCTAAACCTGAAGTGACAGTTGTCTTGGATGTACTGAGCTACAGTCCTCTGTTGACTAACCACTTCAGGATGATGTAAGGTGTGAGTTTGCCTTGGGTACATTTACATCTACCGACAAAAGCAGAGCATGGAATTGCTTAGAGCACCAGATGGAGCCAAACAGAGATTTGGAAACTGAACACCTAGCATCACCTCCTGAACTCAGCACAGCCTCCTTAGGTCTTCCCAAACATAGAAGGAGAAATGGAGGCAGCCAAATACAGACGCTGATTTCAGGCCACATCATAAATTTTACTTAGAAGCACCTGCTCTGTTTTGACTTGCTGCTTCTCTCCTGAACGGAGATTTTGGTAGTAGAGGTGCTGGTGAAGCCACGTTTTCTCCGCCACAATCCTTATATTAAATATGACTCAATATAAAAAATAAATCACTGAAAAATTTGGTACAGCTGTGAGAATATATGCTTTAAAAGCACTGCATGTGTTTTCGCATTGGAGAATGATTCAGACGGAAAAACATGTTCTATAAAGATGACTGCTATATGAATACACAGAGATCTGAAAGCTGTTGAAGGAAAAATAATTGAGAAAATTTACTTTCTCTGTTAAATTAAACACAGTAATGGCATCAAATAAAATTATGCTCTTCATAAACTGAGGTTTTCTAATGATTATAGTCACTGAAATACTCAAACTAGGAGCTGCAGCCAGACCACTGTGCAATTTTGAACTGTAACATGATGCCTCACTTGTTAGATTGTTCATCTAAGTCCTTCATTTTGAATGCATTTGAAGGTGTACGTCTGTGTAAAATTAACTGAGAAATAAACACTGAAGAAATGAAGGTAAAGTGGTTTAAATCAACTGCTGGGCAAAGGTCTGTAAGTTAGCTTAAGACTGAAGGAACAACAGTGGTTCAGTTTTGTCTCCCTCAATCTAAAGTTTGAGGTTTTTCACCTGAATTTATGAATCTACTCCTGGAGCAGCTGTGACTGTCCATTGCAGGCCAGTTTGTTAACAGGATGATGCCATCTGACCTCAGAAAGACCTGAGAGAGTCTTCTGAATTTCAAGTGAAAACAGACAACGACCAGGTTTCTAAAATCGTGTCATTGAATATGAGATACTGAATGCCTTCTCTGTAGTACACTGGACTGCATTTTTCCTGTTTTCTCATTTCTCTGTTGACTAAAATATTCCACAACAGTGCTCCATTCAAGTCGGGCAGCCACCTCCAGAACTGGGTTTCTGCTACTGAATAGAGTTTTCGTGGCCTGTCTTCTGCCCTCAAGCGTGTCTGAAAATTAACAAGGGGATACTGGGGGGAAAACAAACAAACCAACCAACCTATTTTCAGAAACTGCTTATATTATGATGTTTGCGGGATGATTAATCAACATTTGCATGCTAACTGCACCTAACTGTGTAGCAGGTAGTCATATTAGAAATCTTAAAATAACCTTTAGGCATTGCAATTTCAATTACTTACTAAAAAAATATCCACTCTCTTCAGTATAATGGAAACCCAGCCAGAAAAATTCGTCTTCAGCCAGGATAACACTAAATTCAGAGAAGTGTTGAGGACGTTTTCAAACATTTTTCAAAATGCTGTGGTCTGGAGAACTTTAGATTGTAAAACTGTGATTGGCTGTCTCTGGTCTGAAATGCACTGTATAATAAATGCTGTTATGTGTTATGTCTGCTGCAAGAAATGCCTGATTATCTTGCCTTTTTTTTTTTTTTTTTTCTTTTGCTGAACTATGCAGCCGAGCTCGGGCAGAACTGTGACTGTCTGGCAAAATAGCATGGCAAAATACCAACAATCACTTATATGCTGATATTGAAGTGGGTACGCTTTTCAGGAGATATGGAAATAATGTTCATACTGATGTAATCGTATTGGCAGTTGGGGTTATGAAGGGAAAAAAAGCAGATAAAACTGAATCAGTCAAGATTGCTTTAGCAGGGATGTAGAAGAATTTCTGCTGGAATAAATGTTTCTGGACTCAGAGAGATGGCTCAAAACACTCCTCAGATTCATGGAAGGAAGACAATGATTGGAAACGTCCCTTTGGGAGGTCAAAACTGTAACCCTGGCATATGTATTCATTGGAACAACCTGCTCACTTATGCTTGGTTTAGGTAAGTAAAGAAAATCTTGTCTTGTCATAGGAATCTTGGGTTGAGTGAATACAAACTAATTTAGTTCAAACTAAATAAAGGATAAAAATAGGATGTTAGCTATGGGTTTGTCACCCGTTCAGACAGATTGAAGTTTCAACTTCTCACTCTGTGATGCAATTGAACATGAGCCAGTTTTCATCCAGAAGCAGCATCACAAGGTTAGTGTGGCACAGTGCTGGAGGCAGTAAGATCTACTGAGGACCTGCATTGCGTTGGGCACATGGGAAAGTAAGTTAAATAAACACTCTGAACTTTATCTGTGGATATGGCAATGTCAGAGTTGTCCACGATGGACTCTGCTAATTGCAGCCCAGACATTGATGAGGCTCTGTCTCTGCAGTCTCTGCTTTCCTCCTTTCCTTTCTATTTCTTACCTTTTTCTTCACTTACCTCTTCCCCTACCCGCTACATTTTTATCTATCCTTTGTCTGTTTCTTTTTTTCCTCTCACATATCCAATATGCAGAATGTTAACTCAATACTATTTGAGTTTGCAGTAAGGTTTCACCTCAGACTTGATTCTAAATAGAATCAAGAGAAGGCCAAATCTGTGTAATAATCCAAAATGAAAAAATCATGAGGGAAGGCTCCAAGGTCTGCCACTCTCCACTTTTGAAATCCTTCCTGACATTGTGGTCACCAAAGCAGACATTCACCTGTCTCAGTAATGAGCATCTTCCGCATTTCTGTCCTTTCTATCAGTACTTAAGTGCTTTCCTGGTTCCATCTGGTTCAGAAGGAAGAATACTCAAACCAAATTGGCTATGCCACATATTTTTAATATTCTTTCAGCAAATTACCTTTAGCTTATTGACATCTGAATGATAGCTGTAATCTCTCCTATTGATAGACTGATCCCTGTTCCCATTATCTGTATTATATGTATACAAATATAGTGCTTGAAAATATTTTTACTTGGTTTTGCATAGCCCTAGGAGTGGAATGACACTGGATTTACACGAAGACAGCAACTCAGTCATAGCCTCACTTACATGTGGGAAGATCAGAATATACCAAAAGCTATGTTAGAGTAGGAGTAAAGGAAGGACTCCAGCTCTGTAATTTGTATGGATACACCTCCAGTGCTTTCCCAATAGTTTGATAAAGAATGGGGCAATACAAGATGAGTTTTCATACAGCAGAACAGTGGTGAACACAGAACAGGTTGCTGTTGCCTTCATTTTTATGTATCCCAAATCAAGATGTTTTAAGAGACATTTACATCTGGTCTTGAGGAAAACATGTTATTTCTTGAGGAAAGATTTTATTTCAGATCTGTGGAAGGTGGCTATGATAATTTTCTCTTCATCTCTAGGAAGAAAATCCAGTTCTACAATCCAGGATTTGCTATGATTCCCTTCTGGGTTTTGGTTTTGTTGTTTGTTTTTCTTGGAGGTGGAGGGGGTGTCTTTTCTTTTGGGGGGGGGGTGGGGGTGGATTTTTTTTTTTCTTTTTGCTTTATTAACTCTCTTTGGTGATAAATGATAGTAAATCTGGACAACACTGGGTGATTAATGGTCCACTGGTAGGCGCTGTCTTCCACAAATGCTTCTGGTGGACTCTAGGAAGCCATAGGATTAACATGCCTGTGTGGTACCATTGGGGTGTTATTCCCTGTGGCACTCATGCAAGTAGACACAGGCTGGCTGGAGCTCTCCTCAGCCTGGGAAGATGCCAAGTGGGTGAAGCTTCTGTTTCACCTCCTCCACAGATGCTCTCTGCGTGACTCATCTGGCACCAGGGATGCATCTACAGTCTTTTACATCCATCTACATTATTCAGAAACAATGGGCATGCTGAAAAAGAATTTTAATCTTTTCTTCTAAAAATACAAAGATAGATACATATTGTGCAGTTAAAGGTTAATAAAATAGAGCTATACACTATATTTATAACTTTTGAACTTCTATAGATTGGAACTTGGTATCCTTTTAAGTAGAGTATGAAGACTAGTTGATGGCATTGCATTCTTCTGCAAAAATACATGTCTTTTAAAATATTCTTCATTTTTAAAAATTATTTCGTTGCAGTTTTGTTATCTACTGGCTGTTATTTCAAGACACAGAAAACAGTGTCTGGAACACACTGTCTTTAGTGCCAATGTACTGAAGAAATAGTTCCTAATTAGAACAGGATAGAAAAAAGAAAAAAAAAAGACACCCCCTCCACCTCCAACTTCAGCAGAAATACAACATTTTGGGGGGTAGGGGGGGGAATCAAAGCAACCCAAAACCCAATTCATTTTCTTTTTAAAAATAGACAAAGCCTAGTGATGGTGATAGGAAAATAGTGATTTGTCCTTCGTGACAACTGATGAGATTGCTTAAGAGGATATTCTTTTAACAATTTGTGATTTTGTTAATTGACAGGATGAGACCTCATTCAAGTAATGACAGGAAAGTTAAGTAAGAAAGAATTATCTTTTCAAAAGAGCTGAACTCCGTAAATCCCAAAAGTGGGTATAAGCCTCTGCAGGCAGAGGAGAAATTTGGACCAGAGCAGCCCCTGTGCTAGGGAACCCCATAGCCACCAAGTATATGTGAGAGCATGTCATGGCGCTAATACAACAGTAAAAGTAACTTAAAAGACCAGAGATTAATTTTGAGGAACTCAAATGGGGTGTGACTAAGTAAATAACTGCTGATTCATGCATGGAATCAGGAAAACACAGCTGTTCCTCAGCAAAATACGAAACATCCTGAACACAGAAAAGTGCAACATTTTTCAGTTGTCCTTCAGTGGTGGCTATTTAGAAAACAGGGATTCTAGAAGAAAAAAAAAAGATTATCTGTTTAATTTTTCCGGTCATGTAATCTGTGTTTCTGTCATCATGCGTGAAGGGAGTGGACCTGAGTTTGAGTGTCTCTTTCCTGTTAATAGTGACAGTCATCCTGCCAGCCAAGTTCCATTCTTACTCCTGTCTGTAGCAAAGTTCCCATTGCAAAAGGTGTTGAAGAATAAGGTTGTCAGTAACTGTTTCTCTAGTTTATGTTATGTGAACTTTTAAAGACAGGTCTCTCATTTTCCAGCATTACTTCTGCTTCTGAAGGCTTTTTGGTGTGGAATGGTATCCTAACAAGGAAGCTAATTGAGAACTAAAACTCATATGGTAAATAAATGGCATCAGACCCCTTTCTATATGGAATATCCATGAGCATTTATTTATAAAATACTGTTTGAGTAAAGATAACATCCAGGACAAATTCTAAACCTATCACATTATCCATAACCTGAATGATTAATTATTATCATCTAAAGAAACACCACATGTACTTAACCCATATAAAAGCAGATGGATGTACTGTGATAACATCTGTCTGAGAAATACCTATTTGTAGACCCTAGAAAGATCAGGACAAATTTTATTTTGAGATACAGTAGCATAAACTTGTAGCAGTTGTTCTGTGAAAAATATAGGGAAGAATACATAAAAACATCAATTGCAGAAGAAATACTGTAAATCATATGGAAATGGCTGTCAACTGCATGGCCCAAAGTCAAATGATTTAAGTAAATCATCATAATAGCAATATTCATAACGGTTAAAGACTGAAAGTTCACATGGTTGTTATGATCACTAGTGATATATGGTACATTGATGACGAGAGATTTTGTGTTTCTTTATCCTACACAAAGATAATTCAGATGAAGATTTTTACCAATGTTATGTAGGAAGGTTAGCTGATTCATTAAATATTCATGATTTTTTTGCAAAATACCACAAAATACATCCTGTATGTTTTCCTATGGCCCCTTTCCTGCCCTATGTCTTTGTATTTTTCTGTCTCAAATTTTAAAACTTCTTAAATGATGGTTAGTATAACAGCCCTTAAAATATGCTGTTTGTTGCAACAATTAAAACAGGATATTTTCTCTATTGCATTTAGTTAATGTTGATTTTTCAGTGTTCAGAGTCTGCACGCTACATTTTAAATGATAAGTTGGTAGACTTTTTTCTGTCCTGCTTTGAGAGAATATCCTGGGCTCTGAAATAGCTTGGTGCAGTCACGTGGTAGAATCTGTGTGGTACTCCACTGCACTGCACACATTACATTAGAATAGAAACTACCAGCTGGCTTCGAAAAAGACCGAGCACACAGGATTTCCTGGCTTCTCCCTGGCAGAACACCTGCACTGGTTTGCTAAATACCCTCTCAGGATACATGCCACAATCTGCAGGGTTAGGGCATGAGCACCACAATGATGTTTTTCTTGCCATCAGTGTGCTGCCTGGAACACCACTGGCCAGTACCAGCTTTCCCTGATGATGTTGGCATACTGTTTGTGGGATAGCCTAAGACCAGGCAACTCCCAGAATGGAAAAGGAGCCATATGCTTGGGTCAGGAGGAGAGTTTAACCATACAGACATAAGACGGTCAGTGTTTTGTTCAGAACTAGTTTCCTGGTGTAGGTGAACTCTAAGTGTATGAAGATGCACATCTCTGCCCAATGGATCCTGCTAAATAAATGGTGCCAGGGAGCAGTCCCTGACCCTGAGGCTGAGTGGTGCAACTGGTCTACATCCATGCAGTTTAGGGATAACATAGGGCTAACGCCTCCTGCAGCTGTTACCTGTGTCCATGCAACATAACCTCTGGATCTCTCCTGGGCCCTGTGTGATAGCTTTGCAGCCCAAGGAATTGTTTAATATATGCTTTTCCAGTTCAAGCTGTCTAAGAGAACATGAGAACTGTGTTGCAGGCCACCAGAGCAGTGGTGTTACAGGATAAAAAATGAGCACACGTATTGCATACCTCTGGCCTGTGGCATAAGGGAGCAAGGGAGCTTTGAGGGATCAATGTCTGCCCAGATAGAGTTGAAGGAATGTGGACAGTGTGGTAGAGGGAGCCAATCTCACAGTCTCCATGCAACCTTGGAAGAAATCCTTAGGGTGAGCTGTTATCAAAAACCTTTCCAGGCTTTGCAAGGGAGAGAACAAAAAGGACTACCAGCTAGTCAGTGTGGAAAAGCAAGGCTTGAGGCTGTTTGATACCACCTCTGACTGACCAGCATAGATATATCCAAAGTGACTGTGTTGCTGCAGAATAATCACATGTATTGAAAAAGGGTATGCTCTTCCATCTAACACTGCTTTCTTCACATAGGATTGCTCTTTTCCCAAGTTGTGTTGTCATGTATCTGAGTTTCACAAGACCTTTTTCCCCGGAAGACTTTGAAGTTTTCACTTACTTACTGAAGTCCACAGTGGTTGTGTCAGAGCAATAACTTTTTCCTAGCTGCCAAATATCTGCTATTGTTATATATGTCCACATCAGTTTGACAACCTAGCTTACATAAAAGTGGAGTGAGTTGCATGCTTCCAGGAAACACTGCCTCTGCAGCTCAAGTGCCGAACATGTTTGCATACACAGAGTCCTCCCAACAGGCCTTGACTTCCAGCAAGTGCTGGAAATCCCAGACAGAGCCATGATAACCCTGTTTTCAGTGAGATGGAGCATGCCTGATGCCTTAGTCTTTGCATATGTTGGCTGTTTTCTGTTTATCTTGATGTAATTAACCGAACAGTCCCCATATTAGTTCATTTAGTGTCATGAGAATTGGTATCTTCCTCTTGTATGTGTTGCAGCTGTCCTTTCCTGACTTGCCTCCAGTGCACACACTGTACTTCTTGCAGTGACTCATATGCTGAAAAATGTCGTAACCACATGAAAACTCAGAAGTGACCTAGAGAAAACACACAGATGCATTAAGATACGTGAGTGGTAAATAATACTTCACACAGACCAAATGAGCATGGAAAACCAAAAGGCCTCACTAAAGTGGAAATGAATGGGAGCAAGCTCAACTATTCATATTAACTAAGAATAAATTACCTGACACATGTAGATCCTTCTGGCTGCAAATTATTCTAGGAAGGAGTTTGTAGTGAGGGGGATGATGTTCACAAGAGTTTGCAGTACAGCTCCTGTGAAACAAATTCAGATGTATTTTATCTGTTAGATGCTTAAAACTTTCCCTCTTCATTATCCATAGGAAATAATAAACATTCCAGCGGCCCATGCACCATCAAAGATAAATCTGCCAAATTTTATCATCAGTTTTTCTTGCCTGAAAAGTTCATTTGTACTTTCGTATCACAGGCATCCATTTAGAAACTGAGGACTAGCAGGTGGTATATTTCTGCTCCAAATGGCCAAACAGTCTCTCCACAGTCATTCAAAGCTGTTTGCAAATTCACATCTCATGCAACTCAGCCTACTGCACTGTGAAACCTCATTACAAACTATAGAGGGCAGGTGAGGATTGTAAAGCTGTGGATGGACTTCTACACTCAGTTTGAGTGCTTGAGAAAAAGGTATTTTCTCATATGGACCCAAGCCAGACGCTTCCTCCAGCCGGTGACTTGCACCGTCTCCCTCTGTTGAGAGATGTCTTTTTAATTTTAAAATAGATTAACGAGTTCATAATTCAAGATAAGAAAAAGGAAACACAGGTGAAAGCTGCTTTGTAGATGGAGGATAGCATCAAATATTAACAACGAAGTTAGGTAAAAGAAAGACTACTGTGTATGTTTCTCCCTTTCTTTTGTTCTCCTGCTACCAGAGTTGAACTGAATTAATAATTCAACTGTTCACTCCTGGCTGATGCATGGCGTACAGTTTCTCTCGGTCTCACCACAATGTATTGTGTTTTCTGGTGCTGCCTTCATATTTAAGGACTGAAAAATGCAGAACAGACAGATGCAATTAGAGTACTGAGTGGAAAAGCAGCAGCGTATATACATTTTCTTTGCTCTTTCCAAATGGCTAATGACAGTTATTTTGGAATAATTACAAACATTATATTCAGGGGAAGAATGAAATCATAATAATCATTCAGGTCTCATATAAGCACTTGGCAACATAACACTTGGTTCGGTAAATAACTTCTTCCCAATATAGAGTTGAAAAAAAAAGGAAAGTGCAGATGTTTAGATCTTTTAGATAACAGAGAAATTCTGATGCATAAACTAACTAGTGCAGTGGGTGGAACAAAATCCCAAAAGAGAGGAAAAAAGAAGTTAAAAATATACAACAGGATTTTTAAGCGGGTATCACAGGGAAGGTGGTAATGGTGTAGGAATGCAGATTTATCCATTTTCCTTCTACTGCATGATGTCTTTTTAACAAAGACCATAGCCAGGAAAAATCTGCCTGGTTTGGAACTTTTTTAAGAATAGTAACTTTCTAAAAAGTTTGAGGAATTTTACAAAGAACCATAAGCAGCTAAAAGGAAATGTTTTCATCTAACTTTCGATTTGTGTAAACTAAGAATTAAATTTCAAAAGTAAGTCCTATATCATTATTCTTTAACACCTTTTAAAGGGGGAAGGAGGAAGGGAAACAATAATGAAATCTATTCATGGTACCTAACCTTGGTTTTAAGATTTTTCAGCTATATAAGCAGAAGAGAACATTGACCCAGGTAGATCACCTTATAAAAATGTTTATTTTCTTAATTTTTTTATTACTTCTCAAGTCTGTGATCATCAGATAACAACCCCATTTTGTGATGAAAACATGAAGTGAATGACCATTGTAGAAAGCAATATTTGGTTTATTATCTTCACAGATACGGTCTGACCTTGCTAAGGTTTATCCTCAAAGGACAGCATTTTCATATCAAATGTGTGTCTGTTTGATGACTGTTACAGACAATGTGTCAATAAATTAATAGCTTTATTTTCTAAGCACAGACCAATGCATTTCCAGACATGTAAATGCAACCATGTATTTACTGCAGATGGTGAATTCCCAAAATCATGAGGGGAAATATTAGATCTTCAGAACACATGAGAACAAAACTGGGTTTTTTTCCCAGAGCTTTCTTCTCATTACTGATGCTGAGATACTAAACTCATGCACACATCCATACCAGACTGCGTACATAGACAGCAAGTCCCAGTGCTTTGAGAAAAGACATTCAGCAGCTACTAATATGTTAATCAATTGAGTATTGGATTAGTCCAGCAGTTCCCCGGAGCGAGTACATTATTGAGAACAGCAAGTCAATTGCCAACTTGCTTAATTTGCTTCTGTAAGACTTTCATAACCAATGCTGTGAATATTTATCTGATTTTTCTCTCAGAGAATTGATCGGTTCCCCAGGTTGAAGGCATAGGTTTACTGATAATTCATGAACCTAAGAGTATGGGATTTCTTTACTAAACATAATTTATTTACTAGCAAGTCTGAAAAGAACCTTTTCCTCTTTAGCCTTTCCCCAAGAATTACAGATAATAGCCAGAGTCAATTTTTACCCTCTGAGCCTACACTTTGTGTTTGACCTTTGTGTTTAATACTTTATACTCCTGAGCAAATACAACATTGTGAATAACACAAACTGAAGCATTCAGAGTTCTTCCTGAGACTATAGCATCTCTAAAATTACCCAAGAGTGCCATTTGTCTGGCTTTAAGACATATTAGAAATTATTTTTCATTTGTGCTGAACATCCTGGAGTGCAAGACAAGGATGTTATAGCTTCTCACCAGTGTCTGCTGCTGCTTTTCCAAGCACGGCACCAAAACACCCCAAGCTCTGAACTCATTAAGCAGTTTACCAAGAAAACATTCTCTTTTCTTTCTATTGACATTTTATGAGCATTATCTTCCCTCTAACACCATCTTTCTCTGTCTGGGTTTTTGGTTTTTTTTTTTCTCTTTTTCCTTTCAATGGCAAAAAGTCACAGAGAGGAGGAGTTGAGAGGCTGTGCTGGGCAGTGTGTGTGCAACATGGGACCACGTCAGCCCGTATGTCTCACAGATTGAGACTACAGACAAGTTCCCTACCCACAGCATTGACCAACTAGCATTTTTCTGATTGGGGAAGAAAAGCTTCCTTCTTGAGAGCATATTCTCTGCTTCTGTAGCCAAAGGGAGCAGTGAGCTCTAAGCACAGCTACAATTCACAGGCACAGTTTGGGAAATGAGCTTCAAACTTGTATTTTTGTGATATCTTAGTAGGTATAGTAAAATATACCTTAAAACCAGAGTTTTGCTTGCTCTGGAGGTTTTCCCGGTGAGAAAGCAGGGATGAGATGCAGGAGCAGGGGCTTAGCTTTTTCTTGACAGTAGACTGCTAATTTAGTTTGTCTCATCTTAAGAAATTCTGATGATAATATGACCACTTTGCTTTGAAAACTGGGTTAAAAAAATCACAGGAAAACACCCTTTTTAAACCTATTTCAGTAGTGCTTCTGATTGTAATTAAAGGAATACAAGCATTGAACTTGACAATAATTTTAAATGTTATAGTTATTTTCATACCTTGAAACCACTTAATTTAATTTTTGTCCGAAGAATTAGATCAGTTCTTCCTGCTTTTATTTTTACGCAGGAAGATTAGTTTATCTCTAATAGAGACACACTTATGACAAGGCAATGGAACATTGCCTTAAGAAACACCGATGTAGTGTTTTAGAGTAAATCCTACACTGCACTGTCTTTGGGATTTCTGCTGCTGCAGGCAACATTACCTTCGTTTTCTATTTCTCAGTGACCAAGATAGTATTTGGGTTTTGGTAGCTTTCCAAATCACTTTAATATTTTAAAGGATCATAGTGTCCAGTGTATATATGCATCGATCTGATCTTCTTTACATGGAAACAAGCCAGAACTGATTCCTTTGAAATCCTTGAGATTGTCTCTGTACGGAAACCAGACTAGAATCAACCCTTGAGGTTATCAAGATTGCAGATGGGGAGTGGAACAAAAGACTGCATTGTTTAATGTTAGCTTTTAGCTGACTAGCTGAGAGATGAGTCAAAGCAAACTTCTAAATTCTTGGGCGCTTCCCTTGACGCATTTGCTGTAGCATACTATTGAGCACCAAAATAAAAAATTTCCTTATTACCCAAACCATTGAAACATTCCTGTCTTTATGATGGACAAGAGCTAGCAATTCTTTCAATCACAGGGCTGGTAAGCACGCCAAGATGGGGGTGAAAACGGGGAGGGTACAGTTGAAGGCACAGAAACCTCCTTTCCTTCCCATAGAAACCTTCTTTCCTTCCCATGAAGGAAGACTGCAATGAATTGGGACTCTTTGAATGGGGAACTCTCCTTACCTGTATTTTAGGGGAGTGAAGGAAAACCATAAAAAAATCTAAGTAATTAAGATAAAGCTAGGTTGCGCTGGCTAGTGCCCATGAACAAAAGTAATGTTGCAGTTGTTTATTGTTGTAAATGATGGTTTGATACATGGGTCCAACAAAAACTTAGTTTGAATTAGCAGTGTTTATCTAAAAAGCAATGAAACATGAAGTTTACCTCTGAGATAAGCAGGGAATCATGCTTAAGTTGCCAACATAATAAGGCTTTTATACATGAAATAATGAGGAAATCTCTGCTAAGAAGTGCTTAATTCAATTGAGAGGCAGAATTTCTAATTGGTGCAGAAGCCTCAAAGGTCCCATGGCAGATTATGTACAACTGACACACACAGAAAAAAAAAAAAAACCAAACCAAAAACAAAACAAAACCAAAAACAAAACCAAACCAAAACCAAACCAAAACAAAACGAAACAAACCCAACAAAACACAAAGGGCAACAGGGACAGTTAGAAATGTACAGACAAGTACTAACAGAGAATTAAATTGTGTATCTGACAAATTGTGAGCGTTTAGGATGTTTTCTCTATAACATCTGATTGACAAACTGAATTCCCAGAATGAGGATCAGCTAGGGAGAGAAGTACCTTTTGATGAGCAACAGTCCTCAGGGTTGGCCAGCCACACCATCGCTGAGTGTCTAACAGATTTGTGCCCAATGGCACAGAATATGAGGTACTGAATATTGGTGTGTCAGCAGGGAAAGGTTTGCTGTGTCTCCTCCTTATGTATCTTAATTAGGAAAGATCAGATTCCGTACTTTGTTCACACTCATCAGCATCTTACTCCACAAGCAGATGTCAGTGAGACTGAATGGGAATAAAGCTTCAGGCGCTGGGCCGAACTGCTGAGCAGCATGGTGCTCCCTGTCATTACCTCAGTGATCCCTTTAAACAAATAAATTGTTTTTCATGGCATGCATTTGTTTTACCCTGTTGCCTATTAAAGTTGTGTTTATAACCCTCTCCTTCTTGTTCAGCCTCCTCAAATCAAGCATGACTTCATAAGTTTGCAGCAAAAAGGTGAATGTGTTAATGTGAAAATTTTATTTACAGTTTTCTACTTCAAATGAACTGATACAAAATAGGAAGTCATTTTTAAAGCGTTGGAGGGAGGTTTAAATGACAGAGGCAGGCCATGTCTGACCACCTTCTTTTTTTCAGTCTACCTTTTTACTTCCAGCTGAGAGCAAGGCTGAGCTGCAATAGTGCTGTCATCATAGAATTTGTCTCCTAAGCAGTTTGAATTGCAAGTGAAAATTGTATAGTACCTGTCCGGTGAACAGGTCTTTTTGCTTTGCAGTCTGCCCCTAAGCTCAGATGTTTTCTGGGAGCTTGGTGCCATATATTATATCTTCAGATAAATCACCAAATCTAAGACACCAATAGGTATTTAAAACTATTTTGCAGTAACATTGAGATGGTCTAGGTGAATTGAGGGAAAACTGGGGAGGGCAAAGGGAGGCATAATGCTTTTCAGTGTTGTAAATGAAAAGCAACCATTGTACTTCAGATCTTAAAAGTGAAGTTAAAAGACACGGAAATTAGAAATTACTTATCATCTCTATCTTCAAAAGGGGGAAGTAGACAGAGGTAGAATCAGATTTTCAGAGGTGCAAAAAATAGCTGTGTCTGCAAATGTCAATGATAGCTGATAAAACTTGAATATTTAATTTCCATGTCTGCTTTGGAGAACCTTTCTCTAAATGATTTCTCTGACCATGTATGGACATGACAGGTCCAAGAATCAACACCAGAACTCTTGGACACTGTGATTAGATGCGCATTTTTGTCAACACCTTGCTGCTAGTCTAGACCAAAGCTCTGCTGACCTATGCTAACCCAAAGCAGAGAAGAGGAGGAGAGAGGTGACACCAGGCTGCTAGGTAAAGGCTGTGTTGCTCTTATGTGACTGGCAGGGTTCTCTTTAGGGAAAATGCCTCTGGAGAAATTTCTTGGCATGCTGCTGTCCCCCACATGCCAAAACATACTCTATCTCTGCACCCCACCCCAACCCGAAAAAACATAAACCTAAAACTTTCAAAATGTCCTGGACAAAATAAAAAATAGTTGTAAAAAAGGGCAACCTCCAAGCACTTCTAAGTCCCAAAGGGATTTTCACAGCACCAGTCTATGAGTTTGTGAGTTTCAGAAACTCCAGAAAGGAACTATTCCTTTTAACTCATAAAATCTGTCAAAGTATGGAGATGCCCACACTAAGACCTAGGATATATCCTCCAAGTTCTATATCAAAGGAGATTTTTATTCAGCAACCCAGGTTTTTTATTTTGCTGTGGTCTGAACAATACTGAGACAATTTAACCTTATTGATTTACTGGTTTATTTTCAGTGTTCTTTCCTGTAATACATTAAGAAAGAGCCTTTTTTTCAGTCATGAGATAAAGCTAGCCTCAGCTGTGGCAACCGATTAAGGAAAGAGTAAGGAGAAGGAAAAGAATCTGGGAAGGCAGAGCATTTATTTTTTTTCCTTTGGACCCTAAGAAGACATTCTAAAAACATACAGAGTGGTTAAAAACAAGTATTGAGAGAACTGAGTCCTGCCCAGCCCTGGACAGAAACCTGAGGCAACAGTCAAGCCTTGCACTGTAACCAGAGAATCAGTAAACTTTGTCTCTGCCAAATTTTGGCTCCAGTGAACCCCAGGTTAAGGGCATTATGCTGTCAGTCCTTTACTTCACAGCTGCACATAGCTACCTGCACAGGCTCTACCCTGAAGAAACCTGACTAACCGTAGTTGCTGTGGCGTCTAAAAAAAGGCAAAGTTGTTTCTCAAATAGCTAAGCTATGGAAAAACTGAAGAACAACAGATCAAGGTCAACAACTCAGTTGCCACCAAATATGCTTGTTTTATGCACTAATACCAGGTGTCTTTATCTTTCCCACTTAGATAAAACGACATTTTTGCACCACTAATTACATTGAAGCTGGAAGGATGCTGTTTTTATATCCCTACTTGAACACTGCCCTTTGAATCTCTCAGCTCCTTGTGGAAGGAAAAGCAGACCTGTGAGGAAGTGTAGAAATCCGCTCCCCCCAGCAATCAGGACACTTAGCAACTGGTACTGAGCCAAGCTGGTTTAGAGAAGCTGACACTGATTCAGATGGGGGGCTGGGTGGTGGGAGTGACATGAGCCCCAGATCTGACTCATTACTGAAGAATTTCTGAGACTGTGAAGTTGCTGATAGTAGAAGTGTGCTCATGGCTGGACAGCTTGGATGTAGAAATGAACCACTCTCAAGTTTCTTGATAGTCTTCAAGAGAGTGACAGAGGTTGTTTTCTTTAGTCAGGTTTGGTTTACATAAGCATGTGCAGAATAATCACAAAAACAACTGTGGAACATTTTAGAGTGTCAAAAAGTACTGGGCTTGTGTTTATAGATAAAACTACTATCCTCTGAAGTCCTAAGAGAGAGATCTGAGGACTTACATCACCCTGGAAGTATGAAGGGGATGGACTCTGGCCTGGAGTCATTTCATTTAAGATGATCCCTGGAGGGTTATCGCTGCCTTCTGCAGTATTCCCCCTGTAGCCTTAGACAGATGGACATATTGAGACATTTGCAGAAGTGATTAGAAGTGGATTGCAAACCAAACTGCCTGTTGCCTGCTTGTGCATAGCCTTTGCATTAGTTGATGTGTGCTGTCGGGGATGCTCGCGCTCCATTGAGCTTACTCTGTGGACAATGAGATGATTTCAGTAGGAGGGGAAGTAAATTCAGGGGACAGGGCGAGGCCTTTCATGTTCAGCTCTAAAAATGTTAAGTTGGCAAGTGTATGTCTGAATTCTATTTCTGTATAATTATTTCACTAAATAATAAGTTTCAGGAACAGCAATTACGCAGACAATTCCCTGGTGTTAATTGCCGTTGGTGGGTCAAGATCATGTCAGGCTCAGGGTCAGACTGTAACCCAGAGTGCCTTCCCAGTGCTTTTGTCCTGTACACAGCAGTTCACTGCCAGGTGGAAGCTGGAAGCTGGAAATAAGTTAAAAGCTAGCTACTTGGTTTTCCTGTGCAGTCTGTGGTGTTTCTGAAAGCCATCCTGCCAGCACTTTGTCGAAGGTCGTCGGGTGTAAAACTTCACAGGAGAATTCTATTAATATTCCGAGGTTGTGTGTATTTGTCCAATTGGGTTGATAACTTGGCAAGCAGTTCAATACATGTTAATGCTTGTTTTTTCATTCAGGTTTCATTAGTCAGTGAAAGGATATCTTGTATAACATTTGTTATGCTATGTGCATTTCTTTTTGAGCATTTAAAGAGAGATAGATAATTATTCTCTTTTCACTGTTAGCGCTACAAGCGAATCAGAGAAAAGCAGTAGATATCAGATGTGATAAGAGACTTCTTTGGGGCTGTTCTTGTGATGAAGTTCATATATCAAGCTGTGGAAAACTAAGTTTGAAAACTTTTCCCATTCCCTAGCCTTTAGAAATGAAAAGGAGTTGATATGTTCTGAAGACAGATAAGTCAAATAGATAGTTATATTTAGCTCTTTGGATGCAGATTTCTTCGCTCATTTTGTTGTTGTTGTTGTTCAGACTTTTTTAGCTGTTGTAAAACTTCTTTTTCCCTCCAGTGGGTCCTAGCATACAAGGGAGTCAACAGGGAACAAGAGAATCGGCTAATTTATTTTCAAACTTAAACAAAAATGTTCTCCTCTAATAACAACTGTAGAGAAGAAACAGCAGGGCAGCGGTTATAGTACACTGCATTTTGCAAGAAGTGTTTAGAGTGCAAGTTTGGCAGAGAGATCTGCTATATATATAGACACTGTGACAGGGTAGTCAGTTTTGATTAATGGAGTGCTCTGACATTAAGATATATTTTTGCTGGGGATTTTTCTTAATACACATCTGTAGTCAGGTGATCATGAGAGAATCTAGGTTTGTTTGCTTAAGTGCTTCCAGCTCTCGCTGTTACAAGACTGAGAGTTCGAACTACGTGCACTCCAAAGGCCCAAAATAAAAATTCACAACATGACAGTCCTTAAATGTACTAGACAATCCTTAAACGTACTATCGTTTTTTTAAAATCAATTTTCAGAATACTTGGAGTTGAGTACATTGCATGGGTGTTTCATAGAAATCTTGCTGATACATGTAAGGCTCTATTCCTTAGAAGACACTGTCTATCATATATGACTTAAACTACAATTGCCATCGAACACAAACGTTCCTGGGCGTATATTTGGTTTCACCTTCCAAAAGAGGGAACTAGAGCACTGAATAGCCAGGGCTTCCAGCCTTTCTCCTCCACTGCTGTCCCATGTCCCAGCCTTAATTTGTCCCTGAGGCAAGGAGGAGTGGTGAAAACTGCAAGCTGACCGTTACCTCCTGCAGCATGGCTGCGCCAGTTCACCAGGAGCGCTCGTCACCCTTCCCTGGACGGTGTGGAAAGCCAGCCCTGCCGCCTCCGCTCGCCTTGCAGTCCCGGCGCAGGGAGAGCTCTGCTCAACGTCAGCAGGAGCACGGCCTGCGAGAAGCACAACCCTGTGTCCCCAGGTCACTCCCTCCCTTGTATGCCACCAGCACAACATAATGCCCGGATGAATTTTTCCCCATCTGTCTTCTGTAAAAGGCTTATTGGCATTTCCAAGCAAGTAGAAGCTACTTTGTTTCTAAACACCAGCAAGACTGCTGAAGGCAGATGCCTTTATTGAAGGCAGCTGGCACAGTGTGTCTTTCAACGTTCTCTGGGAAGGCAATGCAGTAGGAACAGGGAAGCATTGTTACCTGTAGTAAAACTGTGGTAAGGAGTCTTACCCATGGTAAACAAAAGCTCTTATATAGAGAAGCTGTGGAGAAACACTAGAGCTCTGCTTTGAATGTACTTTGTGCCTTTACTCCTTGCACAACTTCGATTAAGCTTCAAGGATGATTTATACAGCATACCATTAAGTCAGCAAAGATATTCGCTGGGTGCCAAAAGCCAGGGCACTGCTGTTCCCAGGTTAACATGTCTCATTTATGAAGAAAGCTAAGTTTCCTGGACGCGGTGCCACAGTGGCATAGCCGCTTGTAAGTCCAGCCAGAGCTGGCTCAGGCTTGAGGCAGCCCACGGCAAGGCGTGGTGGTAGCACGTCCCTGTGCAATTGTAGGTGCTGCAGTGCATATATTTTACAAACCTAGACTCCAAACAGAGGATACAAACCTCAGCATTCAGGAGCTTTGGCTCCATAAAGAGTGTCTAAAGATGATGAGGCGGCCTAAGAAAGTAATATAAGAAATCCAATGCTGTGAAGGTATCTGGCTACAGTGAGGTAGTAAGAAACACATCTAGGGCATCTCCCACCACTCAGCGCTGTCTGAGCTATAGCTATAATGGAGACAATGACGTCCATTAGCATTTTTGCCTTCAACTCATCCTGGACAGTAAGCTTTTCCAGTGACTTTTGAAAGACCCAGGCTGGGCTCACTCTTTTTCAAGAGGCAGTAGCTGTATGAGTGACCATGTCTAGTACAACAACCACTGAGTCAAGGTGCTTGCTGGCAGGTGGGAAGCCAGAGTCCCAGTCTCTCACAGCTGGATGGACGTGTAAGCCCAGCTCTCAGCTCTTATTGCTTGGAGCTGGAGTGCACCCTCTCAGCAAGGACTTCTCAGCAGTAGGAGCAGGGGGCTCCATCCATTTTGTAGCTGCCACTTGAAGCACATTAATGCAAAGTACAGAGTTAAACCAAATTTTCTTAGAGACTCATTAGACTGACTACCTTAATCCTCACCTTTTTTGTCACGTCTGAATTCAATGAGGAGCGTGGTTTCTGTGTAGCAATTAAGCAAGGCATCCATTCTCAGGAAAAGGTCCAGGATGGAGAGATATCCAGCCTGGAGTGTTGTGACAAAGCCCTGGAGAGATGCAGTGCCTCTCCTCTGTGCAGGCCCTGGGCAAAATGTACTCTATCTGAACAGATCTGAAGAAGCTCCCTGACCCCCACAACAGCCATCATGAAGCCCATTTTGAAGTTCTTTCCAGGCTTTGCATAAAGTCCACCATAGCACCAGAGCATGAATTCTCCTTGGGAGGGGCAAACGGTGAAATCTAAGAATTTGGCTTTTCAAGGCATGACTTTTAGAAATGTGTATTGATGATGTGAAAAAATATATTGCGTCAGGATCACACTATTCTGAAAGGATTTATATCTGCTTGAAGATACAGACATGAAATTCTCATCCATTGTACCAGGCTGTGTAAAGCTTTTGACAAATGTTACTGTTAGACTGAGCAACAAAAAATAACCCATCATTTATTTTGAATTACATCCATCAGTGTCAAAGAACTATTTAATAGAGAGATGAAATCTTTCCATGGAGTCACCTCAATATAGCATTTTCTTATCAGAAAATGTATTTGATTACAGTCCTTCTAGAGTAAGTCTATTATATGATATTTTGTTATTCATAATGGACCATTTCAGAATAGTGCACTAAATTGATCCCAGATGGCACAAATAAATGGTCTGACTGGTGGTGGCAAGATTCCTGTTCACAGATATTAACTTAGTGAAATAAATGAGGAAATGTAAAGCAAGTGAGTTCAAAAGAGCATAAATTCTTTAGGTGACTGGATGAAGTGTAAACATTACGCCACATAGTCTAGGAGCTAAAGGAGATGAGGTGAACCAAAGAGTGTTCAGAAAAAGGAGGTAGAAGTTATTTTAAGACAAAAATCTGAAACTTTCCTTCCTATACAAGCAGGCAAACAAGGATATAGCTTAAATTAGTTGTGATTTTGCAGTTGTGAATGGTGTTTACTTTGAGTTCATCCATAATGCTGGGGAACATTCCTGATTGCTGAAGGGTATTTCTCAGTTCATAAATGTCCAGGAAATCCCGTCATTCTTATTCAATGGGTGCAAAGACCAAATACATGCTCAGCCAGACAATCCCTGAAAGAACGTCTGCCAGAAACAGCCAGAGTCACCAGCAAGCGGGAGTCATTCTGCAAACAGCCTAGGACAGAAATGTGGGCATTTCAGTAACTTCCCTCTTTTTTTACCAGATAATTTTTTTCTGGATGATCACAAAACCATGGTGTTTTCTTGCAAAGCCCCTTACTCCAATACCCCTTCTCACCTGACACTGAATCTCTTGGTACACTTAGACCATAAACGGTGCTGGGCAAGGAGTGCCTGCTCAGCAGACATCATATGGGCTCAGCACAGCATATCCCACTTTGTCATCCTACAACAACAAGATTTAGATCTTAGGTGAGGTGACTATTTTTCCATTAGAGGATTTATAAAAAAGAAGCAAAGTTTTGAATACCTGGATAGAAAGTGGTACTTCATAGAGTAAGAAATTTCCTACTGGTAAAATTTGAAATTAAGTATTGTTGATCCAGGCCATGATACAAACCTTTGTTGTTTGAGAAATTATCTAATTTATATTTTGTTTACCCTTACAACATTTTTGGTATTGGTTAAATAATCACCTCCCAAAAAATTCTAGGCTTTTACTTACTCTAGTTTCAAGTGCTTTGGTTAGTACATGAAGTAAAGATTCACAGGTTGCGTATTTTAATATATAACATACATTGACTGCTTAAAGTGCAGAAAAAAAAAAAAAGGATTAATTTGACATTGGAGAAGTCCGAACAAGGTAAAAAGGAAAGCAGAGGCGAACAAGGTAAACCATGAAGAGGGGACAAATGGTGGGAATTTTTCCTGCTCCTCCAGTTCCTAATGTTCTTATGTGAAATCTCATTAAAGCATATTCACTTCCTTATATCATGCTTGATATTAATGCTAGTGCTTGTTTACTAAAGACTTGAACAAGCACCTTGTTATTGGACAAGTTCTTATTCTTAAACAAATAAAGGGGTTCCAAGGTTTTTGAAACAAAGACTGATTCATGGACGAAAAAAGAGGAGGTAGGGTGCAATATAGGATCCTCAGTACAATAATGTCAACATAATCTGGCATTATCCTGACAGTCAACTTTTTCACAGCCAGACATATATTTGGTTATCTCGCAAGAAAGAAACTCCTGTGAAGTGATAACCCAGGAAACCAAGTAGAAAGCAATCAGTCTAAAAGCAATGTGCTAATCATCAAAACAGTCTGATTTACCATAAGCCATTAAAATGTTTTTAGGATGAGGGTTGTTTGTGGGAAAAATCTCTCTTAGCAGGGTAGCCTCTGTGCCCCCGTGGTTGAAATCAGGAAACAGAATGTTTCTGCCTTTCACTATGGGACTGGAAAAAAGATCGTTATTATCATTGACATAACAACTTCTGCCAGTTTAGCACAAGATGTTCTTAAATGAAACAAAAAATTATGTTTAATATGCCTACAACAGGAAGCTCTTATCATTGCAGTTCCAAATGATTTTATTTCTGTGGTTGGGAGATATGTATCTCAAATGGAAACTCTTTTTGTCTTTTATTTTGCCTTTTACTTTGTCATTTGTAAAATCAGTAGAACTGAAGCTGCTGTTATGCTAATATGTTGTTTTCTTATTAGCAGTTATTGCCAAGAATTTATTCCAGTATACTTTAGACTGAAGTTTCCAAAACCAAGGGATTTGAAAATGATAACTGGGGATGACAGAAAATTATGATTTCATAGAACGTGCCATGATGATTTTCCAGTAAAAATTTTTTTTGGTCCTTTCTGATCATTTTGTTAACATCCTTGCTGTTTAGAAAGAAACATAAAACCAATATTAGCTTTTCTTTCAGCTCTTTACATCTGCTGCCTCATTGCAACTGATAGGCAGAATGCATACACAACCCCGCCAGGACGATTGCCTTGCCCAGCTCTCAGAAACCTGGCGCAGAAACAGCTCTTTCGCAGACCCAGGGGAGATCTGGAAATACAGGGGAATGTCACATGTGTAACAGCAGAAGCATCAGATGACATATTGGTAATCTGTTCATATCACAGTAATATCCTTTCATTAAATGTATTTTGAATTGCCACTGTCTTCCCAGAGAATTACGTAATAGTACTAGATAATTTCTCATTCCCATTGAACTAACTAAAGACATAGTATATGACTGCTTGATTTTAATATTTCTGGGTTTTACATGGTTTAAACTCTTTAATGTGTACATTAAACTACATCTTCCACACATAACACAATACTCAGATAGGTCAAGCATCTTCATTTTTTTAGAACTGGTCTTTAACATCTGCCAAGATGCTAATTAAAATATTTTGCCTACAAACATTGGAAAATTTCCAGATTAATTTGATTTTCTGTGTTGAGGAAGTCATAATAACTAGCACAGTGTGATACAGCTCAGGTATTCAGATCAGCAACTGATGATAGGCGCCTGGTTATTGACTAATATATCATGCGAAGATAGCTGCGTATTGCCTTATCACAATTACACAGATGCTAGAAAACGTCAGAAATAGGCTGAAGTTCAAGGCTCCCATTGATAACGTTTTCAATTAATAAATCATTACTTAAATAGAAAACTACAACCTCCCTTTTTTGTACTAAAACAGCTTTTTCTTTTCACTGTTTGTTCTTTCATTTACTTACCCATTGACATTCTGATTGATGTGATAATGCAGAAATAGCCTAGTCAGGTGGTCACAAAACCATTTTATTCAAGGAGACCTCAGTGACAAAGCATGGGAAGTTTAGCTCCGGACAACAGAAAAGCTGTACTTGAGCAGGGACTGATTTCTACTACAAAGTATTTTAGCAAAAATCTGTGAATCAAAAAATCAAGGGTTTGCTTTAGGGTATCAGTAGGTGATATAATGGAAGTGTTACTGATAGAGCTGTGAAAAATCAGGCTGGATTGAAATCAGAAACTTTACTACGTTTGAGGAAAGCACGATTTCAGGACAAAACAGCAAACTGGATGGCTCAGCAGCCTCTTAGCAGAGAGTTTCCATCTCTAATGCATTGTACTCAGTCAATGTTGAAGAACATTTATTTCTTCTAGTCATGTACTTACCCAGGCTAGTGTAAGGAGAGTACGTAACTAACACAGGTGCTGGATTGAAGTTATATTAATGTTTGTTTATAAAATGCTCTGAGATACTCAGAAGGGAGAAACTTTAGAAGAGCAAAGCATTTCTATATATGAGGATGATTTGGGAAATATCCTTTGCCTTTCTCTGCCTTGGGTTTGGTACAATGCCTGTCTGTAAACACCCACCTGCAAAGTACTTGAACCCCAGAACTAAACAGAGTACTATTTTTCCGAACAGTTGCTGCAGTGCTTAACAAGGTTTTGCTTTAAAGATTAACAATGTCACATTTTAAAATGTTTGCTTGTTAAAAGGGCTGTGTGCCCTCTTCAAGCACAGGTGACAGACTTGGAGATGAAGAGGGTAAAAAATGAAGGTCTCTACCTCCCCTTGCTGCAGTTGTGGTGCCAAGAGATGTCCAAATTAGCAGGTCCCTCTTGAAAGTGATGGTGATAGGAACCAGAGCATTTTCTTTGGAGGGATGATGGCTGTTTCTTGCGGCACGTTGCTTGTGAGTAGTAGGCTTCTTGCATCTCGGCATTACACCTGGAATTCGTCAGAAGGTTTCTTCATATGAAACAGCCATTATCTTGGCTAATGTGGTGGGGTTTGGAGTAGGACCTCTAGACTTAAGCTACTAGAAGAGCTGAACTCACCTTCTGGAGTAGCAGTAGACCATATTCCATGTAGAGCAACCAAGGGAGAGAGCTGAACTGGTGATAAGTTCTCTAGGGCTCAGTGAAACCCCAGACTAAAACTGCACTTCAAGGTTTCTAACTAAAGACTTGTTGGGGGAGAGACTTGAAGGCATCAATTTACTGTTGTCAGCAATGAATCCACTACAACAGAGCAAAACCACAGGGTCCCACTGTTAAAACAACAGACTTTATTTCTATGGCATTGGTTTTTTTCGGTCTTACAAACTCAGATGAGTTGCCTTCCACTTTCAAAACTGACAGAGAGAAAGAGGATGTCCCTTATTTTTCTTGCTTGAAAAATGAAGCCTCTGCACAGTTAAAAATATTCAGCAAAAACCACAGACCACAGTTAGAAGCAATGAATTACTGACCCAGAAAATACTTGCAGAACTGATGTGTTAACAAGTACTTATTATCGATTACATCCATCTAAACTACCATAATCTCTATCTCACAATCGTGTTTCCTTACCTTGGGCGTGATTCTGCAAGTTTTTGCAAGATATGCTTATCTGTATACACACAAGTAGGCTCAGGAAAAGCCGTAATACTGTGCTTAAAGATAACCCTGCAAGCAGTCAGGTATTTGATTTTAAATTACAGTTTTAATAGTTCAACACAGACATGCAGGGTATTTTTCAGTGGTGGAGAATCTCTCATTAAGTGGACTCATTACAGACAAAGTTTGTTACCCAGTGTGTTTAGCTGTAAATCTGAAGGCATGTATATTTAAAATTACCCTTTTGCAACATACCAACAGTGTTTACAGAACAACTTTCTACTTTTTCAGGAGGGTGACTGGGGTTTTACTGTTTTCTCAAACCAAAGACCACGCTGCTTCTAAGAACTGTCTTATTTCTTCACATTAGAGAGGAGAGAAATATTTCTACCTTTCAGCTGATGACACAAAGTTTGGAGACATTGAGCATAATTATCCCTGTTGAAAAGTGGCATAAAAAGACATTCAGAAAAGTGAAGCAACAAGGACAAATTGGCCACATTATCTCTTTTCTGATGCCTGACTTAGTACAACAAAGGGGGTCAACTGTGTCCTTCATAAGTTATCATATCATTGGCTCTACAAAATCTGACAGCTGCTCATAAATGTGGGGTATACCCAGACTTATGAGATGTCTCACAATTACAAGAGATTGAAGGATCGCTCAAGGAGAAGTAATTCCTAAAAGATATCCCAACACTTTAGGCAAGTAAAACCTTTGCTTTTTTTTTTTTTTTTTTTTTTTTTTTTTTTTTTTTTACAGACTCAGGTTTCAAACAAATAATCATGCTGCCTTTGTTCCCTCTTGTTATTGTCTGTTTATCAGTAGTTGCATGATTTTTATAGAGAAACCGAAAACAAATGCATGAAAAGAGGGCTGAGGAAGATTTCAAGAGGCCATCTTTCTGTCCTTATGCAGGATCAGCTATTTCTAAACTGTTCCTGATGGTTTAAAACAAAACATCCCTAAAGCATCCCTCACTCTGTTCTTACAGTTGTTCACAGAGGAGTTTGACAAACTCCTGACATAACCTGTTCTTAACTACCTTCACTGTTACAGAATATGACTGTGTCTAACTTAGATGTACTATCTGGCAATTTAAGCCCATTATTTTTTGCTCTATCCACAGTAGACATTATTAACTCCCCTTTTGCAACAACCTTTTGCATATTTAAACGCTGTTATCATGTCTCCCCAGTCTTTCTTCTCTTTGAGAATAAACAAATGCTGTTCTTTCTTCATGGGTCATGTTCTCTAGACCTCTGACCTGTTTGCAGCTCTCCTCTGCACTGTCTCCACTCGATCTGCATTTCCCTTGGGAAAAAACTGAGAACTTTTCTGCAGCCCAGGAAGTGAAAGGATTATTCCTTCTCTCTCAGATATTAAACTTCTGTTTGGACATGTCAATAAGTTTGGCATTTATTTTCTGTTTTGTGCACAGTTTATAATCAGCTTTAGTAACCAGCGCCTTGTCTGAAAACCTGCAGTCTAGATTAATTTTGCAATTATTTCTTCTGAAGCATAGTATTTTGTAACTTATTCACATCAGTTTTCATTTGTCAGGAACATGTTGAATTTGAATCCGGTTCTCAAAACTGGCTGGCATTAAATCCCAGGCAGACTCTTTTGAAATCCTGCCTCATACATAACTACACAGTGTGACAGTAAACCCTCGATAACTGCACTCTGGGCTTTCCAATCAACATCAGACCTTGCTGAATGATTGTCGTACCTAAGCTTTTTACTCATGTAGGTGGTGCAGACAGACGAGGTCCTCCCGAATTTGGTGTGGTGCACACCTCTCTATTTCTTAAAAGCTGTTATTTTGTCATAGATACAAATAAAATTTGTTTGATTGTTCTTGACAAATCAGCACTAGCTGTTATTTATTTCTGTGTTACCTTTGGGATGCTTATAACGGATCTATTTTTTATTTTAGCATTTTCCAAAGAATTAAGGTTAGACTGACTAGTCACCAGCCTCCTAGTTGCTCCCATCCCATTTTTCAAAACCGGCCATTCATTTGCTCTTTTCTATCATCTGGAACCTCAACCAGCCACAAATCATTCCTGAGGGCTCTGGGATGATTTCATTCCCACTCGACCCAATTCAAATATGTAGTCCATATAAACAGTCTCTGCTTTTCCTGATCCAGGCTTTTTCCCCCTTTGTCACTTACCTTAATTGTATCAACTTTCTTATTCTGTCAGTCTTCTTAGTGAAGGCATAACGTATGTTGGCCTTTGTTGTGTTCGCTATTGTTAACATTCCCTTCTGAATTTCTTCTTACCAAAAGTGTGATTACAAAACTTTCCTATTTGCCCTTTAAATTTCTTTTTCTTTACTTTGTCCCCACTTGATGCTTGAACTATTTCTTGAAAGACTCTGAGCTGTAGAAAGGAAGATCCATGGGCTTTTCTAAGAAAGCCTTTCTATCAGGAGTCTCCTGTTGGCTGAACGCTACTTCAGACATAAACCAGGACATTTCATGGGTCCTTGGTTTCTTTTGCAGCTATTTAGTTCCATGGCCTAATAACTCAGCCTCTACAACTCCATACATGGCAGAACATATGTATATGTGCACACAAATATAAGTACCCAGTACCAGAGGGTACTCGCTGTGGCTGCCACTTACGGCTTATGAGCAGACTGAATGCAATTTCTATGCATTAGGAAGCCCTTGAGCATCAGGAAGCAGTGCTCCCTCAGGGACTGTCATGTAATCCGTACACCTTGCTGTGGAAAAATATGAGCAAATAAGGGCTGCTAAAATCCAGATCACAAGGTTGCCTTGGTTCCCATTTACCCCAACCCTGTCTTAACAGTATAATATCCAGGAGGACTATTATCAACTTTCTTCACTACCAATGCTTGCCTTTTTGACTCTTCAGGGAATATGCTGTGTGTCTTGTAACTCTTAGCCATCAGGTATTGCTGTGCAGCATCTACCGTCAGGAATTTGTATTTGGTGTAAATCCCTAGTGACATTTTTGAAGGCCTTGCATAGGATGCACTGGGTTTAAAGAAGGTAAATGCAAGGGTAAAATAGCCATGGAACTCCCTTTAAATCATATCATACTACAAGCTTTTGAAATACGGGATTTCTGAGTATTTATATCGTGCTAATAGGGTACTGTCTGATAACAAATAGCCAAATCTTGGAATAAGAATTTCCCTTCTGATTCAAATGGGTATAAAAAACCAATGTTTCCATGGAATATTTTTTGAAAAATTGCTGAAACTTACTATTTCAATAAAGTCAAAGCACATGATTTTGATTTTACTGCTATTTCTGATTATTCCAAGTGGTCATTTGTGTCACTTCCATGGAAAATTCAACAAACAATGAAGACATTTAATTTTATATTTTCTTATAAAAAATGTTTAAAACACATATAGCCAAATTCAGTTGAATTTTAAAGTGAAATAACATAAGAGCACTTGGAATTGTTTACTCATGCCATGATCTTGTTTTAAAAACTTACCACAAAGGCTTGGTAGGAGAATAAATAGAGTGATTTATAGTTGTATCATCTATGATCCATCACAGGTAAATAGCTATATCTAGAGAAATAACTAAGTCTTTACATTATACCAAAATTTGGTGTTGCAATGCAGAAATAAGGGCAGTTTAAACTGCTTCCAGTCTACTGAGCAGATATTTCAGCACACATCTTCTGGGTAAAGGTATGCATAGAGAGTACATAAAACCTGTAAGATTTACGATCTTCCCAAACTAAATGTTAGTATTTAAAGTGTCTGCCTGATATAATAAAAAACAATCCCAGTTTGCCTGGTAATTTTTTGCTAAGAATATTTGATACAAAGCCAGACTATCAAAATGTCAGCAAATTTCTAAGCACTGTTGCCCAGACTCCTGATAACTAATCGAAGATAAGCATGTTCAAAAGTGTGTGTGGACGTGCACATCTGCACACACAAATGATTCGTGCGCAAGTGTGGCACTTTGTTTCATGTTAATCTCAAAACAAGTATATCTGCTTCATTTCTACAAACCTGGTTACTGGGCCTTTCAACTTGCTTTCTATTTCAAACAACATGTCAGATGTTACTCCTTTCCTGCTGGAAATGGAAGAGAGCTCGTTAGCTACTTTGGAAAAGTGAGTGTGGTCTTTTGTCATAAGCTGGACTTTCAACAGTGGTCATTACTCACATTGTCCAAACATGCTGGAAAAGAGATCCCAGTGTCTAGGTCTGTTCTTTATACTCAGGTGTCACTGAATGACTTCCATTTTCTGTGGCATGAATTCACCCTAAAGTATTTCAGCTTGTACTGACTGGCAAGGACCAGAATAACTATGATATTCCTATTCCTGCCTCTATCTGTGTTGCTCCCACAGAGTTTCTGAGGGATTCAGATTGCTGTTCACTGACGTAATTCTCAAAGGACGGGGGATATGGAAATCACCACTTGCACTCTCAGAACTGCACAGAAACCCAGATTATTGACATGAAAACTGGAATCTAGTTTCTGGTTTTAGTTAGAAATGTCTTCTCCACCTTTGCTTTTCTTCTAATTAACACAATCATTTACTTGTAAAATCCTGTCTTAGAAGGCACTTTAAGGAGGAGAAAGAATACAAAAAATAAATGCTAAAGTCTTTAGAAGGATGGAGGAGCTGTGACAGCTCTTGAGGAAAAAAAAAAAAAAAAAAGAAGAGAGGAAAAACACCTCCAAAAAGACAGCAAAAAATCACTGGACAAAAAAAAAAGACAAGACATTGGCTGGAAGAGAGAACTGAAAAAAAAGCAAACTGCAAAGTTCAGGAAGGGTTAGAAGAAGGTGAAGACTCCTTCAGCAAACAGTAGTTTGTACAGACAGGGGAATCATAGAGAAATTCTGCTTTGGCTGAAGATAAATGCAGGAAAGAAGGAAAGAACATGCCAAAAACTTTGCCAAAATGTTGCTCAACTTCTTGTAATTCGGGGACTTGACTTGCAAAATATCAGGTCAGTTGAACAACTTTTTTTTCCTCCAAGAACTGTATAAAGGAACCACAGCAAAAAGGAATGAATCGAGCTTAACTCTAGAGTTTGGATACAAATCAGGATGTGGTGAGGTCTGTTTATCAGCATCTCAGATGTCTGATTTCTCTTATTACATTAAGGATATACTTGAAGTAGCTACCATGTAAGGATTGTGCAATGACTGGTATGAAGTGACCTTGGTGATCTCCATCCTGTTCCTGTTAGGTCTTTGTAAAAAACTCCCTTTGTCCCATTTGGCACTTAGTGGAACCAACTTGGGGTTGCATTTCTCATGTCAATCCAACTTCCTCTACTGTCGAATCTGGGCAAGCCGCTTGTGAGAAGGGCATCAACTGGGGCATAGGTTGATACCTGCACATTTTGCCTGAACATATGGAAGAAAATGTAAGGAAGTGGCAAGTGAGATTCCTGTTGGGAGAAGGTATCAGAGAGGGTAGCAGTGATATGATGATGATGATGAGGCCAGGCATAAATTTGCTTTCTAATTTTGCACCTACTTATAAAGCAAGGAAGATAGATAACTTAAAAAGCTTTTCTGTGGTTTGCCATGTCTGTCCTTTTTTGATCAAGATAATGTTGAAATCAGGCAGGCTAGTTAACATGAACTATTGTTTTCAGAGATTTGTGGGGTTTGTTGAGAATAATTCCTTCCTGATTCAACACCAAGGCTGTAATTTTAGCCTAATTAGCGACAGTGTTAACAGAGGGTCATATCTGGTTGTCACAAAATGCTTCCTGCCTCTTCACTAGAAAATGTCAAGAAAAAGCTCCTGAAAGCAAGTCCAAACAAACGTGGATAAACTTGTTGACTGACTTAAAAACTAGAGAGAATAAAGGAAGAGGCAGAAGTTAGCAAAAACGTTGCTGGTTGAAGTTAAAAGACTATTGTTTCTATAGCAAACCAAAATGACGGTTCTGCCCTTTAGTTCATACAAGAATAGATTTACATGGGGAGTTGGTCAGCTTCCATTGCAAAATTTCTGCCTCATATTTATAAAGCTGTGAGTTCAGTAGTGTCTCAGAATTTCATCACACTAATAAATTTATGCCCACAAATCCACTTTAGCAATAAGATTTAGTATTATTCTTGTTTTACAGCTATCACAAATTATATGATCTAGCCAAACTCACAGAGCATACTTGAAAGCGATCAAGAAGCAGGGTCTGAGAGCCTTGCTATCAGTCCTAAGTGCTTTAACATAAGTCCATCATTCTACTCTTCCTCAGTGCAAAAAGTTTACTTGGAAGAGGCTGTAATAGAACAATGTGGTCTTAAAAAAAACCCAGTAATTTGTCATGAAAGCCATAAAGTGGGCGCTGAAATGTGAGGAAATGCAAAGTGAGCCACTGTATCTGATATGCAATAAGTTTCCTGCTCTGGAGGCTGATCCACATCAGACCTACATCTGCCAGCTTGTCTGTATAAGATCAGACTGCAATTTTATTAGTTTATAAACCAATGGTTCATTTGTAGAAGCTGTCAGCAATCAGTCAGAATAGCAACAAATATGACCAAATGCAGTATGGTTAGTAGAAGTTGTTATTTGCAGTCCACCTGTTTCTCAATAGTTTCCTTCATATCATTATTTCATAAAGAAAAGTGAATACTAGATATTCAAGGAATTAACTAACTGGAAGTGTCAAAAAATTGTTGTTAAGAAATCATCACTGAGTAGAGAGATGCTCCAAGTGGGACTACAGAGTCAGGTGTCTGTTGTAGCATTATTCCAGACATACACCAATGAGGTGGAACTACATACAGAAATTATAGAAAATAAGTCCTGATCTCTCAAGTGGTCAACAATTCCAATCCCAAACCAGTGTGCTCTTGCTGCTCCCTACAGCTACTGCCCTATCCCCTCTTAACATGGGCATCCTCCTCTGCTCAGCCTGTCCTCAGCCTCCATAGACAGCATGCTCTGATGCTGCAGGAGATTCATGGCGCTTGGTCCTACCTGAAGTCAAAGCGGAAAATGGATTATTCCCCTCCTGCTGGCTTTTCCATATGCAAAGACTGTTGTCACTTAGTCCTCTGCTGTTCTCATTTCTAGACGGAATACTGTTGACATTTTCAATTTCTTCACATAGGTCATATTTCTAGATATTTTTGTTTTCTAGTCTTTTTTTTTTTTTTTTTTCTTCTCTGGGCTGTCTTTACTTGCTCCACAGTTGTTTGAAAAGAGGAGGAAAAAGAAGGAAGAAGGAAATTCCCTAGATTTCTCCAATACAGACAAGATGTTTGAGGTGGAGTTTTATCAAGCCCAAGTAAAATTACTTTGTGAGTCTTAGATTCTTCCTATTCATGGAGCCACTCTTTGCCTTTTTCACAAGACCGTGACACTGTTGATTTATGTCTGTTTATGACCTGTTGTAAGGCCTGGGCCTTTTTCTTCTAAACTGTTTCCTAGACCACTGTACTCCACCTTGAACTGGTACAGTTGACTGGCCTTGACAAAGGGAATCTTATATTTAGGATAAGTTGATTGTACCTGATCTTCTTTTCTCAGGACATATTTTTTTAATTTACCAAGATAATTTTGCAATCTAATACTGTCCTCGACTGCAGTGGCAGCCCCTCCTGGCTGTATACATGGCCAGTTAGCCCTGGGCCTCATGAGGTCTTGATGAGAACAGAATAATTCATAAGGCAGGGCACAGTGTTATTTTCTTTGGGGTTTGTTTTTCTCATCTATATGAATAAATTAGACACATGCAACACCAACTACATAGACTCTGTCCATATAACCAAACTCTAGCACATGGTACCTACATCCAAACTGCACGTTTATTGTGCCCGACTCTGTATTAGGTACTGACCAGTATCTGGGGTTCATCCGAGAGGGTAATCTTTATCCCATCCAGAACTGTGCCAGAATGACTTAATTGTCCGGGTAATAAATTCCACCGCCTGGGAACCTCCTCTGGTTTTCTGTTTAATGTACTAGTTTGTTTGTGTTTTTTTTTTTTTTTGACGTGGTATTAGCAGTTACGCAAATCTAACTGAAGCTGTCACACACGCATCTGAAACCTGACGGCAGGGTCACTGCTGTGTGCAGGTCTGTAAGCACTGATGCTTATGTTTGAAAAGAGTCATCAAGATAAGGAGAGTTCCACTTTGGCATTGTAAAGGGGATGTCTACCTACCTTCCTGCTGATGCAAAGCAGTAAATTACCTTTTAGGCTTAATGTGAACCAAACCCTTTCCCGAGTGAATGGTTTAAAAACAGGTAAAAATCTAACAGAAAGCTACAAGGAGAAAAACTGCTCCAGCTGAACGGCTCACTGATTCCAATTACAGCACACATATCAGCATGTACAGAAAGTGTTTCAGTCATTCAGAAGAGTCTGTACCAAGTAAAAGCTGAACTCCCAGGGCCGATGAGAAAGAATGGTTTATGCTCTGGTGTATTGGGTATGTTGTTCCTACTAGGTGTACCACTTATTTCTGAAAGATTACATTAGTGTTTGTCAGCTGAAGGACAGCACAATATTTCTGCTTTTCCTTGTGACCAATCGTTCATCGATGCATTAAATGCAGTACAAGATTGGGCATGAACATGTTTGGCACCAATGGCGCAGTTCTGTAATCTCCAGTGCTGTCATTTGTTGGTTCATTAGAGACAGAGGACTGCTATGTTTATCCAGGTTCTTGTACTGGAGCCTATCCTGGAATATTTCATGTTATGCAAGTACTTATAGACTGAACAAGGCAGCATTTGATAAACATGTATTTGTAGTCTATGCAAAATGCTTTAGCCTTTTTTAGCCAAAAGGCACCTGCCCCTGTGGTGCCCAGGGACAAACCCTAGATTCTGAAAATACCATTCAGCAACCATGAGACCCTGAAAGTGCATGAAGATAACTGATTTTGGAAAGCACCAAGAACCGTGTGAGGGGTAGGAAAGCTCCAAGTATTTCCCTCCGCCTTACCTAGATCCTTTGATGAACATGCAACACAGTGTATGTTACAGATGATTTGACTAGGTTAAGCGTTAGTGCACAGCCAGACAGTAGCTCATGTCACCCATTATACACCCAGGAGTCAATTTGCTCTTGATGCTTTGCTTATCTCATGGAGAACAGGATCCTGGAAAGCTCTGCCTCTGAAAAAACTTAGAGATGACAGTGGGTAGTCTCCCACGCTCTCAGCCGAAACCACACGCAAACTCTTTGGGGCTGATAGGGAGTGCTGACTAATTCCACCTCTGCTACACATCGTAGTTCACAGGTGTTTGTGAACTCCTTACCTCCATTCTTTACAGCAGGGCTGTTCAGTGATTGCTGCTTAGATGATATTTTATTCCTCTTTCAAACACTATTTCTTTCCAGAGACCTGGGCACTGAAGAGCTCTGATGCTGAAGGACTGTCTAGCTGCAGGAAAGCTAGCCAGGCCTCCACGGTATGGGATACATGGCTGCAAGCTAGTGCTCATCTCTCCTCTTGCTATGGATTCAACTCCAACTGTTTTTGTGTTGTTTTGTTCTTTTTTTTTTACAACTGTGATACAGTCATTCTTTTTGATTTTGGCTCAATTCAAATTGTTTGTCTAGGTGGACAAGGGAGCAAGTTCACCAGGACAGATGGAAGGAACCCAATTCTGACACAGTTCTGACACAGTAGGGAGGAAAATAACATCTTCATGGGGACACCAGTGTAGATCCACACAGGCAGTGGGAGAACCTCTCTACACCCTGTCTAAGGTGTCTAACTACTGCCTATTTCCCAGAATGGGACTATCATACACTTCCTTGGTTACTTAATTCTAGGCTGGAGGTCAGGAAGCTGAAACTTACAGAATCAGGAAAGAGAAGAAAACAGTGTAATGCAGCGTAGGCATCCACAACCTATGGATGGGCAGTAGGACAATTGTGTCTTCAGGGTGTGTCCAAGCATGCTAGGATGTCCATACTTTGCTCCACATGGTCTGCTTTTCAAGGATCTGGCAGCTTGCTTGGAGATTGTTTAGGATACTCTGCAGTCTGGTCTGCTCTGAATGGTCAAATCATTCACTTCTAAGCATTTCACACTAGTTTGTTTGGGTGATGGACTGTTTCAGTTTCACTGGATGTTACTGTGAGATGTCTCAAACATATACATACAGACTGAAAGCATACTTTGGAGGGAAGAAATCCTGACTGAGGTCAAGAGCTGAACATGCCTTGTGTCTAAACACTGGAGTGAATCCATGACTTCTGCTTATTACCAATTAATAAACTGTTTTTCATCTGAGTCTGTTCGCAAGTCTTGTAAAGAAAAGTGTTCCCAATGTAGCAAGTGGGTCACATACTTTCTAATGGGGTTTTATTCTATTGAAAAATTCTGGAGAACATCAATGTCTACATGTCAATTAATGCCAACTAACAGAAGGGCCAGTTTCCCTGTCTGATCTTCTGCTGCTCGGTTACCTATAACCACCCTGGATTATTTGGTGTTTAGGGAATAAAAAAGTGTGGGAGCAGGTCAATAAATTCATTTCTTACTCTCTCAGAATATTCCTGGCACTATTTTTGGTTGTAGTTTCTATTTTTTTTTGTTTGTTTGTTTGTTTCTATGTGGAGACAATTTCCCAGCTGTCTTTTGGTATCTTTCCCAAGAGAAAACTATGTTTTCTGTCCAGCTCTGCTATTTACCTGCAAAGTAATCAAGAGACAGGAAGATGATGGACCAGACGAGCATCTTGAAAAACATGAGTCAGGCTCTAAAGGAAATAAGCAAATATCAAAATAAAATTCATAGTTAACTTTTTTTTTTATCTTCCATGCTTTTGCTCATACATGAATACCTTTGCAGAAGCTGGTTTGGAATATATTTTAAAATGAAAAGTTTTGATTCTCCCAAAGCAGGATTACTCCAGAAGGCTATATATAAATCAAGAAATATGCCATTAACACAATATAATACAGTTTTTCCACATTTGTTTCTTCATTACAGTAAAAAAGTGCACTTTTAATTCACTGAAACTAAAGCAGACAGTGACAAAGGTTGACTTGACTGCCGAGACATTTTCATGCTCTTCCACTCTTCAGAGTTCGGTGTGTGCCCAGGTTTTTTTGTGCCCTCCACAAGAAAGGAACATCCAGAATTTTACATGTCAGATGCAACCATTTTCTCCTACTATCTTGTCTAAAGGGAGAGAAGCCTGCATGAATTCCTATTGCTAGTTCTTTCTTTTTCCTTGCTTCTTCCACTGTTCACAGCTGACTGCATGGTAGCCCTCTCACCTGGTCCTTCCCTTTGCAAAAAAGAATAAAAGCTCTTTTCTAACTTCAGACAGACCGAACTTCTGTAAGGTTCCTAAATTGTGCATTAAATTCATTGTGTTTCTAAATCTGTGTTAGCAGCTGCTTTAGTGCAGAATCAACTACGTGCTCATATGAACTCATTGGCAGCTTCGTTTGTTTCCCAGGTGAAGTTCCATTTGTTTATTGTTATTTTCAGAGTAAACTGAAAAAGCATCCAAACAGACAGAAGTTTCAGTACATTCTTGGAGAGAATTGTAAATAATACCTGAGGCGTGAAAAGTTTACTTTAATCTGGAACACTGACTTTAATAGACTAATTGGATGCTGCTCATTTTTCATTTATAACAGCCAAAGCTACTTCGATGCACAATGGGAGAGAAATCTCAACACATCTGTACTGTAGATAGCACAGCAAGTAAAATGCAAATGCTCAGAAATATTTTTAGGTTGTCCTTTTTAACCAACAAATAACTGAGTATAACAACTTGTAGAACAGGAATAAGGAACTAATTACATTTATGTTAACCTGCACTGAACTTTTTTGCATCTGTATTTTAGTTAGATATTAGTTGAATGAAAGAAAAAAAAAGACGAACTATACAAATTGCTCTCTTAACTTCAGGTCTCTTCATGTATACACAGACAGTATGTGGAGTTTATTTGAAACCTCTGTTGATGCTTGTAAACTACCCCAAAATACAGAAGTACTTGCAAATAGAAGGTGTTAAACCCATGACTTAGCGTGAAGAGGTTTGTCATTTGTTTGTTTCCAGCTGGTAGCACCAAAACTGTTCTGATATAGTTTGTCAGGGGGTAAATTTTCACCTCTCATTTGCAGGTGTGGGTGAGAGCTACAGACAAGTATATAGGCAGAGATTGTCCATCTGGGTTTTGGAAGAAATTCCCTTAACATATTTCTCCAGAGAGAGGGAGTAAGGGGGATTCCCCCATTCAGAGTTGCAGGATAACTGGGGCTTTACCTGGAGGAAGTGTGAGGGATATGTCTCTGTCTGTAATGGTGCTGCTGAGATACCTTGCAACCTGGGTTGGTTCTTTGCTTACCATGCTTAGAGCAGTTGCCAAATTTGCTCTTAATTCCTGAGTTTTCCCCAGGTCCAAAAGGCAAGGATGACTGAATCTGGGGTTTATTTGCACTTGTTTCCCCTTTGCGTGTCATATAGAATATAGTCTGTACCACAGGTTTATCAGGGCACATATCATCTGGGCATTCTTCTCTATTACGGCAAAGGTCCAAGGTTTTGTGGACCTTTTTGTGAACTGATACAAATTATGAGGCCTGGGGGAGGGGTTGAAATATTCCATATATTCCCTAGAAAATGATGTCAGGTATTTTGCAGCTTGCTATCTGTGGGAGTTGAGTGAGGTGGATTGTCAGTGACCCTTCTTGACCTAGCATGGTTATCTGCAATTGCTGTGTCTAGATCTGGTGACTCTGCTGGAACATTCAGTTGTACATGCCAGAGCAGGGTAAGCATGGTGTTGCCCATCACAGGGCTTCCACCGTATGGACAAAGGCACGGGCTGAAGTGGAGCCGTGCTTTGGGCACTCAGACCCTCTGTCTCCCACCACCGAGATAAATCATTTTGCACCCGGCGGGTTGGACGGGGATGCCCTGTTGGACAGAGGCTGGGCTGGGCCCAGGACACCTGGGACACATCATTGACAGAGACAAACTGGTGCATCCCCTATCTTCCATTTTGCTTTCTCCTTCCATAGGGAAAAAAGGTCTTGAATTTAGCCCCTGAGAGACTAACTTAAGGAGAAATTATTTGACATGTTTAATAACTTATGTTTCTTTGTAGGCAATTTTTTGTGGAGAAGTTTTTTTCAGCCCTGTGCTAATAAACTCACAAAACTTTCAGACCCAGAAGAATATGTATGCGTCTTGAATTTCAGTGCATTTCCCCTTTTATATCCCCCTCATTTCTAGACAGACACTGGTCAAACAGGGTATGCACGTGCATGCACAAGCAGTGCTGCAGCACGTTTGTATTCCCAGGATAGTCAGTATTTTCTGACCCTAAGTCCCTCCACCTGTGCCCAGAGCAGCAGCATGCAGCCCTGGAACATCACAGCATCTGGACTGGGGAGGAAAAAGTAAAAGTATTCTTTCTGTTGGGAGTCGCAGTCAGAAAGGCAATGGACAGACCAGCTGGCCAGTATCTTTTTAGCTAAATCAAGTTGCTGCTGTACGCTTAGGAACAGTAATTAATCCTGTCTCTGGAACCTGAACTTGTTGCCTTTTGGAAGAACTGGGAAAAATGTTACCCTTGCCAGCAGAGTGGAGTAGGTTACAGGTTTGTCAGGGTGTGTTGTTCCACTCTTTACTTCTCCAAAACAGATTGAGGGCCTTAAATAAAGAAGAAACGTGGATTAGGAGAATTCGATTCAAGCTGCCATAAATTATCCCATGACAGGTATCTGGTTCCAGTCTGGCTCTGTAGTGAACTGGGGGTGGGTGAAGGCATTCCTCTGAAAGGCTGGGGAATGGGAGTGGACAACCTTCTTCTGTCTCCTCATCAGGGAATGTGGTGGGTGTGTTAGTGCATTTTGTGTGAATAGCGTCTGAAAGCTGCTGCAGACAAGCCTGCAGAGAAAAAAAAAATATTATCAGTATGTTTTGTACAGATTTGTAATTTGTATATCAAACCAGACAGAGAAAACTGTTTTTCCACGGATAGCTGTGAAAAACAACAGCTTGCTAGCCTTTTTATGCTTTAATAAGTCTAAGCTTTTGATCACTGGAAGGGATAAAATATTTTGTCTGCTTTCCCTTGTTCTATAGAGTCCCTTTTTTTTCCTTTAATGACCTGCTCCACTGACATTTGTCATGGCCAACCTCAGGTGCTGGGGCCCCCAGTCACCACATGCGGGTGCGAGTTTAAGTAGCTGGTCTAATGCTCAGGCATGGTACCGCTCCAAGCTGTACGTTTAGACGATCCTACCTCTATGTTATTGCTACATGGTATGTTTTCTGTTTTATTGCTATTTCTAGATTGAGGGGCAGAGTTGAGTGTATGCACTAACTTGGTATATCACCTTGCTGCAGGGGTTTGATCAGAGGACATCACCAACCTGTTATTAATCTGTTTGTGCCTGGTCAGGTTTATTAGCTTGTTGTAACACTACTTCATGACTAATTGTTTATCTCCTAGTTGATAAATTTGAGTAAACTAGTGAGTATAAATCTGTCCTGTACCTTCCAATGTAAAGATCTTTCCTTACCACCTTCCTAATCTGTTCTGATGAATGTGTCAAGCTTCATTTTGCAAGCCAAAACATCCCATTTGTTTAAAGTGCTTTTGACATTAAGAAAGGAACTTACCTCTGTTAAAATGTATTAAATTTCTTAAAATAAATTTTGTAAGATAATTGCAATTTTCTGAGATTGCCTAAATGCTAAATGCATTAAGCTGAAAAAGCCCACTGGGACTTCCCACAAAGAGTGCAGTATTACGCACTGCACATTCCCCTGTGCACTCTCTCCAGCACACCCGTCCCCTCAAACTGGCTGTCCAGCTACACGTCCCCAGCTGTGAACAACTGAAAGGAGAGACTTACCACACAAGAACAGGCTGAACAATATAAACCTCCCGCCAGTCAAAGCCTATCAAGTAAGGTAATTCAGGAACATTATTTACATTACCGGTGTACCTGAACAAAAATCTCTACTTCGAACATCTGAAACTGGGACTTAAAATCTATGTTTGGATCCAGATTTGAGTGGTTCATTGTTAGTCGTGAAACATGAAGTTAACTCCTTCCTTTCACTCTGTGGTTCATGTCCACCTCTGCTCCTGCAAGTTAGACCTATTTGATTGGATTACTTTCTGAAAAGATTTCTAATCTGTGTACTGTTATTCATCGGTTAAAAATAGCTCCAGGATATTTCCTCTGAAAGCTTTAAGTACTGGTTTCCACATGTCTATGGATCATTCTTAGAATTAGGGAAAACTTGTATTCAGAAATTCCTGGTATTTTTGCACCTGGTATTTTAATACTTCAAAGCAGTGATTTTCCATCATAGGAGAAGAAATGTGAAGTTTGTCCACTGGAATCTACGGAAAAGAATATGCAAATTAGTGGGATACTTTCTTCCCACCATCGAATCCAAAGACCTTTGTAGTCATCATTTTTGGTCAACAACAAAGATATGAATCATCATTTCTAGTTTCAAAAAAATATTTAAAATCAAAGTATTTGATAAAATCAAATGATTTGAACATGTATCAGGTTCATATTTGGCTGTATCTTTTTGAGTATCAACCTGCATCTCAGCCTCAGCAATTTTAGTTAGTTAGGACTAAATATTATGAGAAGTTTACATTTGAGCATATCCAATTAAAAAAAAAAAAAAAAAAAAAAAAAAAAAAGCCAAGCAATGAAAAATGTGGAATGGCTTTATTATGCATTACTCCCTAAAGATAAATATTGCTCAAGGTCTTTGCCAACAACTTTGGCAAGTTAAATTATTCCAAACAATAATAAATGCATACCAGTAGCTTTCCACTTTATTTGTGTTGAATAACCACTTATTAAATATTTTTTCCCAACCGTTTCTTTCTTTCCAAGAATGCTTGAAATATCTTCAACTACATGGGAAATAGTGAATTAAGAGCAGGCTGACAGAATCTACTTCTCCAAGAGATATATGACTATACTACTTCCAAGAAATGTGACACTTTAGTTAATGGGGTGGCTCCCTGTGTTTTTGAAGGGGTCAGTTCATTGAGAAAGCAAGCATCTGAGTGTTTGCAAGCATCAGATAATAGCTCTCTGTGTTATACCTGTAACTTGCTACACAAGCAGCACAGAGCTGATCTGAAAAGCAGTTAATTTGATTTCTGTATTTATTAGAAGGAAATATTTTCATAGGACGCTAAGAACAGCCAACGAAGCACAACACTAATGGTGACAGTGAATACAAGATTATATAGTGCAAGTAAGTAAGGTAAATGTACAGATGGAAAATCTAGTGGGGGGAAGCGTATACAATGTCTGAATGAAAAAATGCAGAATGTTAAGGGGGAGCATATATTTTTAAGTTATAAAATTATCTGGATGAAATATGTCCATGTTTATAGTCTGGCATCTGGCATGTGTAACGTAGCTAGCTTTGTTTGAAGAAACTCTACCAGTACTGCATTAAGCCAAGTCCCTCCCTATTAATAAGATCTGTAGTTCATAAAAAGGCAGCCTACATGCTGCCAGTTCAAGTGCTCTGAGAAATGTCCTCCAAAATGTCAACAGTGCAGACTGCTGTCCTTGCACTAGTGCCACTTGTGCAGGCAAAATCTTTCCCCGTTTGTCTGGGCATGCCTGCGGCATCTCATCAAGTGCCAGCATTGCGGTCAAGTTATCAGGGATGTCATCCCACAATTTGTACCCTCATCTGCCTGCTATGAATTTTCTCTTTGATTTTCATGTACATGTGAAAGCAGTCATTAAGAGTAATATTAATTCTAACTTGAGGCTTCACCTTGGCTGTACACGTAATCTGTACTGCACAGTTCAATTTTGTTTAAAACAGTACTACATCAAAACTGATATTCTTCCCCCCAACACCAACGCTGCTTTTATGAAGTCAGAATGAAATCCTGAGATTGGAAAAGGATATATTCTTTCTTTGCACTTTACTGCTAATAATAACTTGCTACTCCATTTCTTGGGTCAGCATTCAGATTCAAAATTAAACCATCCCTCCTGCTTCTGAGTGTGATCATATACAGTAAGAATTGTCTTGCACACTAATGAATACATTCCCTCAAGTCCTGATTTCAAATTGCCATATACTCTCTTTCATGCAAGAAAAGCAAGTTCTGTAATAGGATTTTCAGCAACAAATTAGGCTTTAAGGGAAGTTAACAATATTTATAATAGTTCATGTTTTCTTGAGAACTTTAGCTGTTCGGGGAAGGAAGGGTGAAGAGGTTGCGTTTTTCTTCATTTCTCCTCTCTAACTATTAGCTACAGTGTATAATTTATGATTCATCAGGATATGGACCTAGACCTTTCCTATAACCATCCCCTCTTGGGGGAGGTTTGGGACAGCCCAACCAGTTATTTTTATCAACTCCTCCACTCTTTAAGATTCTGTTTTTAAAAGTGCTGGAGATAAAGGCTTTCAACACACTAATCCCAAAACTGAAATTGTAAGCAGTGCACCTTCCAAGCTTGATATGAACATGACATAACATGATTGAAGAGGAGCACCTGGGGAATTAAAGGTTTCACATTTCTTGTCTCCCCTTAAAAAAACATATATTAAAATAACGCAGCTAAAAGAGGACTCCAAGCTAAAAGAAAACTCCGTGTTCTGTAATAGACATTTAGCAACTCTGCTTCTCCCAAGTTCAGGACAATTCACTAGGAAAAATTAATATATGCAGTCTGAAAATAATCTTTGGCACACTAATGTGTATTCCTCCACCATACCCTTTAGTGCTGACCTGGGAACTTCTCTGAAGCTTGTGGATATGGACAGGAATCATAGCACTAACTTTCCTGGGATCTGGATTACATCTGTAAACATTAGATTGGTTTTTAAAAGGGTGCCCAAATAAGATGCAGTCACATCCTTCCTTATTTGCCTGAAATTGAAGGATAGCTCTTCTCAAAGTGTTATCCAAAATAAACTTTGTTTCTCTTAATCCATCAAAACAACATGGTCATTCATACTCTATTCTGTCAGTCATTTGTATACACTTTTCATGTTCTGTTTTACAAAACAATTTACATAATTAAACTAAATAATACCTTTAGGCTTGAATACACAACGTGGGAGCAGGTCTGAACTAGAAATTTTGTTCCAGTATTTCTTTATAAGCAGTAAACTTACAGTGTCCTCATATGCCACTGAGCAAGATACTTGCTCCACTGACATGCCTGCCACAGAGTTGGGGCACTGAAGGTTTTGCTGCTCCTTCCCTTCTTCTGAGGGGTCTCCAAAGCCTCTCAATTTCACCCAGACAGGTAAGTCTCCTGTAAGCCCTTTTTCTCTGCGTTTCCATGACCAGCAACTGCTTCAAATAACTCTACAACTTTTTAAAACAGAAATATTTTTTTTTCTCCTGATGATTCCCATCGAGCAGAAGAAGAGCACAAAACAGAAAAATGCTTAACATTGTGATTTACCTGCAAGTTTGGGATAAATTTCCCTTGTCTTGGACCGCTACCGCTGATATAGAGGAGATGGGCTACCCACACGCAACTCTTGCGGCACTTCTCTGACAGAAATGCAATAGCTTCAGCTTGCCCATTCTTCCATTCTTCTCAGCTAATTTCTTCTAGCAGTACAGCATGCTCTTGGAGCATGGATTTGGCCTTGGAAGAAATAAAAGTCTTACACGCTTCTGACAGCCAGGTGAGGGAAAGTCCCTTACAACAGGAATCCCCTACACATACAAGTCCAATAAAGCCAATGTGTAAAATATGCTGGGGTACAAATGCACAACATAATGTCTATTTCACAGTTATGTTGATGCTATTACCCCTTAGCAGCTGCAAGGTAACTAGTTCCTCTTTCTTGGCCATACTTAGGGCATTTGTACAGTCTACATGTGAAATCAGCCTCTCTGCTGATGTTAGTTTATGCTATGCCATTGACTTCTGTGATCCCTTCCAAGTAATACCCTCTGATGATCTGATCCAAAACCCTCTTAGGTGAGAGGTTATTTAAGTCTTCTATTTTTTCACCCGTAGTTATATCACTAATGTCCTTCTTTGGAAAAGTTTTGTATCTATTTTGCATAGCTAACATGCTTTAACCATCTTTTCTTTCTCCTAACCGCGACTGTGCTGTCTGCTTACGTTGCCTTATAGGCCTCAAGACAGCCCAGGGTTTCTGCAGTGTTGTGTGAATCAGTGCTGCCTCTGACATATCGTGGCCCCAGGATACATTGCACACACCCTTTGCCTGGCTTGAGAGGTCTTCACTGCAAGGGTGGCTCATGGCAGCCTTCCATATGGCTTGCACTGACATATCTTTCTCGTAAGAGGTGGGATTTTAGGGCTGCTTTTTTTGCTCTCATTCTTCTGCCTGGTGTGAGAAGGCTGGGCTGGTGAACAGGTTGTCATTCTCTGTGATGTGTTACTGATGCTGGCTGTAAAGGCAATGCTTAGCTGGTGTTATCATAGAGTTGTGTAAGGGGGCTCCAATTGTTCTGCGTCACCTGCTAATGCCGCCCAAAACTCAGAGCTCAGCTCACCAAAAAGAACAAAACCAGACACAGGGGACTTCCAGGCAAAGTGAATAGAATGGATCGTTTAGTTTGCTTAGGACACTAGTGGATAATGAAGCATGAAATGGATGTTGAAGGCTAAAAGGAGAGTTCTGTTTGCCAATCATCCAATATCACTAAGCGCGTTCTTATATAAGGTCCCATTGTGCAAAAGCTAAACCGGCAATCCCCAAAATATTGTACGCTTAATCAATACTAATGACACCCTCCTTAATCTAGTTACAACTGTCTGTCCCTGTGCTTCCAGGGATAAAAATTTTCTTCTGAGGCATTAGTGACTGAATAAAGGCAAATTCTGGAGCTTATCACATTCTTCTGAAATACTTATTTATCTGCTGCCAAAGGCAAGATAGTGGATGGAAGTGGCCTTTGTGTGGTCCCAGAAGCTGGGTGCAAAGCACTGCTGTTAAAAGCTTGTTGCAACAAGGTATGTACTCCACTGCTCAATAGATGTTTAAAAACATTAGGATTAAAGTGATCATAAGCAGTTTTAGACTGAAAAGTACATGAAATACTCTAAGTAGGTCATAAGGAAATTAATTTTGAAAAACCAGCTTCTTTAATACAAAGCTTTACAAACCAACTTGTGTCATCACCTATTCATAAGGAATTTGGCAGGCATGTATGAATCCAACTGGTATTTTTTATAATGCCTTTATAAAGGCAACCAATACATTTTGTTAGTCTAGTCTTCGGCTAATCAAAAGCTATGGAAAACCAGGGTTAAATCTTCTTTTCTTCTCCTTCCCCACCACTCCCAGTAAGCTTCATTGCTCTGAACTGGCATTTCAGCAAAATTTAAGTGCCACAGCCTTAATTTATGATTTTATAGCAAACCCACTCAGCATCTTTAGCACCTCCGAGCGTGTCCAGAACTGCCCGGCATCTTGACAGGGCTGAGGTGGCTGGCACCACCATCATACCTAATCCTGGTTGTGTTCCAAACTTGGCCCCCTTCCTGCAGAGATCCCCATGGGCCCAAACTCAGGCAGCTTTCCCAGGCAGCACCTGAGGTGCACCAATTGGATCAATCTCCCTACAAAATCTATCGACGGCAGTCACTTTCTTTTTTTTTTCTTTTACAGTACTTGCAAAAGGAGAAATGCTTTTGGTGTCCCCTTTTTTTTTATTCCTCATTAAGATACTAGTCTAGTAATTGAAGGATTCATGTAGGAAGGAGTGCAGAGCCCTAGATTCAACATCTACTCAGGGTGAAGTTGTTAAAATTCGTTATCTCCAAGTATGACACAACAATTTGTTTGAGAATCTTTTTGTAGAAAACAAATTCAAGCACCAGTGCTTCTGATAGCATTAGGGTATGAGGTACAGTTCTCAGGAAGCATGGATCAAAACATTTTTGTAGTAATCACCCATTTGTAGGGACAACTTCATGTCTTAAGAACCGAGATGAGATGCATTAAAACATGTCTTTTCCATTGTTAATCCTTCTCATTGCTCATAGAATGAATCCCAACAAATTTCATCAAGAAAAATCACATTTAAGTGTGTAGGATGTCAGATGATATCTCTAATATTATTATTCCTCCTTTGCTTTTACTGAATTCTGCTCTTGTTTGCCTTATTGAGGCAGCCGTAGTTGTATGGGAAAATGCTTCATCACTGCTCTATTATTTTGGAAACGGAAAACTTTGAGTCAAAAACATTTCCACTGAAACCAAGAATTTCTATTTGGGAAGGCTGCCAGGCTGCCTCTTGCCCAAGTAATCTGCTCGTCCCATGCCACCGTATTTGTATATCCCTTCATAGGGGAGGGGGGTGCTCTTCATAGAGGAGGGGGTGAGCTTTAGAATTTAGCACAAGAAGGCATCAAAAAAGGCAAGAAAGGCATCTTCTTGCATTTTCCTGCATTTTCCTCCGTTGTCTGACTGAAGTCCACAGAGAGGTGGAATGGTTCACCATGAAACTCTGGAAACAGAGTGCATCAGCCTTCACCTTCTCAATTCCAGATGCTGCTGTTCAATGTTTGCTACACAGCCCACCGAAAATTACAAAGGACTTGATAAAATGCATGCAGTTCATGGCTATCTCCTCATTCAAGTCAGAGCTACTTCTCACCTTTTGAGCATGGTCCAGGGAAGGGAATGAAGCCCTGGAAGGAGGCCTGCCCTAGTTTATTGTCAGCACATCTCTGAGATCAGGGGGAAAGAATTTTCTGTCTTAGGCAGGAGGAAGTTTAAAAACATCAACGAAGAATGCCATGGACAATTTAAGTATTTTTCATAATGTACAACACACCTTTACGGTTTCCAGAAGTTACTGCTTGAAGTTACAGCTCTATCAGCAAGCGAAGAGTTAAAGAAAAGTCATAAAAGATCCAGTAGTATAGCAGCACTGCTAGAATTTGGACCTAGATTTCCCCGATAGCTTGACCCTTTTAATCTTGGAATACAATTGAGGTTTTGCAATTTATTTTGACAGACCTAGAATCTGGCCTTCAGACACATAGTACTTGTCCCACTTGTTCCACAGAGGCTATGTATCATTTTGATCAGCACTCAAAGTTGAAGTTCCCCCCAGAGCCAAGAAAATGACATTTACTGAGCCATAGCCCATCAAATATTTATGAATCATAACACGTTAAATAAAGATAGAAAAAGAAACTGTGAGAGAAAATAATGTTTAGATTTTTCTCCCTCTGTTGAATTCCCATCTGAAGTGAGTTCCTCTGGCATTCATGCTTAAATACCATCCATGTTTTTTCCACAGAAAACAATCCCATTTCAAACTGGTTATAAGACATTGCAGTGTGCAGCATATGGGATGTGCAAGGCAAAACTGATGACTAATACTGAAGGCATTATTTATTAACTTTAATTCATAGTATCTCATATCCGCCTGTCAGTTCACTCCTCCTCCTCCTTTTTTATTATAGATGAATGAAAACTGATGCTTTTACATTCTTTTTAAGCCATTAAAATATGTTAATTATTTACGGTGAGGCATCACAATGAATAATGAGACACATCCCTGAAGTTTTCAGCTTCCTGATGCAGCAGTTTCTTGGCTTAGGCACTGTTTAAAGCAAAAGACAGGAAATGATACCCAAAAATAATAATAATAATAATAAATAAAATTTAAAAAACAAACAAACAAACAAACAAAACCAACCAAACAAACAAACAAAAAAACCAAAAAACAAACAAAAACAAAAGCAAAAAAAACCAAAAAAACCCAAAAAACCAAAAACAAACCCAAACCCATGACACTTTTCTTCAGAATTTTACCAGGCCAAATTTAAGGGAGTCAGAAATTTTCAACACTGATACTTGGGCTAGTCTTCTGAAACACTACTACACTAGCATATTCTAGGGTTGTATGTCAAAATGTGCTTTCAAAAGCTGTTTTATCACAGGAAAAAAGTACAGGAAATGGGAAGGGACTGCCTGTTGATATGGGCTTAGAATGCAATACTGGTTTCAATGTGAAGTCTGCATGAAAATAATTATTGTGAATATCTTTAGCTACAGTAACTAAAAACCTTAGATTAAAATATATGTTGCAGTCCTGAACCTTTAGGCCTTTTTTCTCTAAACCTGAATTCCAAACCTAGAGGTCAGGACCCAATAAACCAGTATATGCAGCCCTGTGCCTGCTGAGAGCACCTGCCTGTTTCAGGCCAGGTCAGGAGCTCTGATTACTTGGGATCATGAGCTGGGAATCTACTCCTAGGGCAGTATCTTTGCTCTAAAACCCAAAAAGGGCTCATTTAAAAAAAAATAGTCACAGTGCCTTTAATATTTTATAACAAGGCAAAGACTTAGAACCTTCATTTTGCAATGGGGAAGATCCAGCTTCAGCTTCAGCTTACTTTCAGCCTGTGGGAACTGAAACCTATTTCTGCTTTTCCAGGAAAAATATTGGACACTGTTGGGGAGGAGTATTTGTTACCTCTCGCTCCCCTTGAGTATGTGCCATAGTGAGAAAAAGGGCTGATATAGTTCAAAATGTTGGAGAAGGAGAAGAGTGTGAGTCTGGCTGTGGTCCTGCAGCTCCCTGACGTGGGTGGTCAGGATGAGCAGGTACAGGATTGCAGGCTGTCCTAGAAAGACTGCAGCAGTATTTTAGCACTTCCCTGTGTATTGTCTATCCTTTCAGTAACATTGCAGCAGAACGAAGTGGCCATGGCTTCATCTACAAAGAGAATCAGCATCTCTTGCTGTAAGGGCATCAGAGATCTGTATGTAACCTGGGTGAAGTGAAGCTTTTCAAGGAAGTCTCCATGATTACCCAGGCCAGATACAGGTGCCTGTGAAGGTGCAGCCTATGCACCTATCACTAGTTCCCCAGGCAGAAGCACATTGCGTGTATAAGAAACACAAGACTAACCCCTTAAGGTTTAGACTTTTTATAGATCACAACTTCTAGTTATCAGGTTTTTAATTTTTATGGAACGATACATACCCTTTTGTGTGCACCAAAGCAGGCTGAAAAACTGTTTCTTCTGTTGTTTCTGATACTTATAGTCAGCCTAAAGGAATTCTTTCATCTCTTTAGAGTGGATGAACTAGAGCAAAAGAAATGGAATTATTTGGATCTGAAAGTTATGAATCAACGTTTTGGTGTAGAATGACTGGTTCTTGTCAGTCTTGCATAATGCAAGTTATGTTAGTATCATGCGACAAACATGGATGAGGATTTTATCCCCTTCCAATTACATGGCAAGTGGTGAGAGATGTGATTCATGTCTATAAGGTACTAGATGCACCAAAGAAATTAGAAACAGACCTTCTGTATCTCTAACAGAGAAACCAAGGATTAAATCCTAAGGCTTTGAAAACATAATTATGTGCAGATGTAACAAAACTGGTTTAATAGTATTTAAAAAAAAAAAATTTTGTGGAGATCTCTGACTTGAAGAGGATAGAAATTAAGGCTAGGAGCATTTACTTTGGATAAAGGATTCCCATGTTGTTTTTAATCCCTGGAAAGAGGTCCTATCCCCAACCAACTACTTTGTGCATATCATGAAGTATATCTCCAGCTGCAGAATTACGCACATAGCCATATTAGTCCAATAGTGATAAATCCATGAAACAAGGAGAAGTGGGATCCTGATTTTAAAAGAAATGTCTTCACACTTCCAAGTCACTGCATTTCAGGAAGAGGTTGTCCTCTCCATGGTGTCCTGAGGAGCCAAGTTGCTATGCTGTGAAGAATCACAGCAGGAGGAGAGGACATCCCCCTGCACTGTGTGCACAGAGTGGCCCCATCTGCAGCCCACATCTGTCACAGAGCAGCATACACCAGTCTTTCCCTGGCCTGAGTTACATTTGTTCAGCTGAAATGGGACAAGTTAGAGCTCAGCTTCAACTAAGACCTTTCCAAAACTCCAGTCCAGTCTTTTACGTGAGTCCGAACCAAATCTATATTGTGTTTTGAGGAATGCAAGTATCAGAGTGGGTAATTTCCAGAATGAGGAAAATACCACTTTGCTATCCTACATTTTGTAGTTGCAGCAAGAGCTGGGCATAGATGTGGTTGAAAGTTCTGATGGAAGTTGCTGTGACAATATTTCCAGGCCTGTAAAATACAGGAAATATCAAAAATCTTTGGGGGATTGGGGATGATGATATAAGCACATTAGTTTTATCTATTTGTAGAATTCAGAGAATTTGGGAAAGACTTTCTTGAGTTTATTAGGGAAAATGGAATCGTTAAACTTCTGGAAATCCCACTGTAGGTTCTCATGAGCTGAACTGCCAGGGCTCTCTGGCAGCAGAGAGTTGTTATGCATCTGGGAAGAGCATGTGATAGTTTCCAACTTCCTTCATAACAAAAAAAAATAAAATAAAAAAAATAAAAAAAATATTTCACTTCACTACATGATTAGGAAATAAAATGGCTTAGGCTACAAGAATTTTTCTTTACATTGCCTTTCTTATACAAACTTTGAGTAAATTTAACTACTGCAATTTTTGAGAAATAGTTTGGGGAAATCATAGCTATTCATTACGCAGTCTCTTCTTAAACAAGGTACCCTTGAGAAAATGTATTGCCCAGAAACTGGAACAAACATATTTACCATTGTATCACAAAGTTAATGCTTAGCTGAATAAACTCAATTTTAAAGCAATAAATATTTGTGAATAATGTTATTATCACTAGCTACAGATATACATCTTCACATTTCTAGCAGGTTAGTAGGCTGTTCAATCCATTTGCTTGTTTCCTTGCTTATGAATAGTGGTTACCAGCTAAAAGAAAATCATGAAGTACCTCTTTGATGATTTCATTTGGTTTGGGCTTGTTTTTTACCATGAACTCTTCCTTAAATTCTTTACCAAAACGATGGAGTTCTTGTGGGCACGGCACATCTTTGGTTGCATTACATCATGTGATTATGTGGATCACAAAGAAAAAGGGGTGATTTTTTCCTGTTTGTCTATGATGAGCCTTGCCAGGTTTCTGGGTCAAAACCCCCAAAGCTTTAAACCCATAAACCCCAGTTAAAACCCAGATCGCCTAGTGACTCTCATCACATTAGTTGTGTCAGGTGGCGCTTTACCTGTGGGTAAAAGTGACTTGGAGTCACCTATGGAGCTACGGAGTCCAGAGAGACATCAACCCCCTGTTCAGAAAATCATTCGGAAACAAAGTGAACACGGACCAGTTGGCACATGGAGTACCCATGAACTCAGAGCAAAGAAATGCAAAGGTCCCAAACATTTGTGAGCTGAGCTGACTTGCCTCTCCTGCTCCCTTGATTGTGTAAAGTTTCTTTCTATCTGTGAGATGTTAGTGGGACTGTTTGTGTCAGTAAGAGCTGCGAAGTGTTGCAACATCTGTCCCCCCGGAGAGGAGCCTCTTTGAGGCTGTGTGTGGGAGCAGTGGGCAGGGAGGGGAAGGGAAGTCACCACTGGCAAAATATCTAGAATTTAGTTTTCCTTTTTTACAATTTCTCCCTTCCCATTTATTATTATTATTATTATTATTCAATTTCTCTGCATTTTTTTTATTTATTTATTTATTAGTTTCATTGGGCCTTCTTCCCTGTTATTTTTTTTTGAAAGTTAAAAAGACCATGTGCCAAATTATAAATGAAGGCGTTTCAGTATGGAGTCACTGAATGCTTTTCATTGGCAAAAGATCTCTGTCTATCCTAAGTGCAGGTTGCCCTCACTTTTACACTAAAGCAAGTTTTTGTAGCTGTTCCCAGCCAGGCACTGAAGCTCCATGTGCCGTAGCAGCAGTAGGGTCTGAAGAGCAGAGGGGATATTTCACAAGCAAGGACACATTTGGACAAGCTGGTCGCGCTTCTTGTTCTGGCGGTGCTGTCAAGTGACTTCACTGAGCAGGCATTCCTCTCGAAAGACTTGGGGATTGTTATCCTGAAACTTGTGATGCGGTAGTAAAATTCAGCTGCCGTACCTCAAAATTAACAATTTAGTTACAGGATTTCAGGGGTTTTAGAAATATAATAGAAGGGATTGCTCAGTTCCTGGGCAATAAAATGTTTAATAATTTTGGGATTAATAATGGGGTTTCCATTGGAAGAATCTATGAATGGATACTGCAAAGCCAGACTGGCATAATCTAGTCCAAGGGAAGGGTATAAAATGGCAATTAAAGAGGGAACTTCCCAGAAAGAGGTAATATGTTGATGATCATAAGGATTTCAGTTGTCTTTTCTAGAAGGGTGGCAAGAGAGGCAGCTTCTGTGCAAATTTCCCCAGGCTGCTCCTTGGTTTTGCTGAGTTTCTTCTTGCAGGATCACAGACGAGGTGTGCCAGCTGATGCGCTTCCTCTGGTGGACATGCCCAACCTCTACATGCGGTGTCAACAGCTGGTTTTTACAACTCCATACCACTGAGGTAGACGTGAAGGTCCTTGTGTCATTTAAAAGTGCTAATTAAAAATCCTGCACCTTGTTTGCAGGATAACCATGTTTTCTTCATTTCTATCCCTATCAACACCCCTACAAAGTCCTCACTGGTCTTCTCAGAAAAGAGATGCTATAAACCTATTGTAAATAAACGAAACATACTTATGCTCTGATTCTCTGTGTATATGTTGTATTTGTGGACTGTTGCATTTGTCTCTTTCTCAGTTGCTTAAGAGCTGATGTAAGAAACTAATTTAAGACTAGTAAGTACAAGGGGCAAGAATTTACTCTCCCTTAACTCACTCCCTTTTTTTCAGTGGAGTTCGTTCTATTTTTTTGCCGCTGTGAGGTCATACGGAGTTATCTTTTCCCAATTTCTATGTGTAGACAGGGATTAAAAATCTTTGCTCAGGAACAGTACATGAAATGTACTTAACTTGGTAGTGTTGATTTCTCTGTTTGAGTGTCCACTTAGATTACTGGCACTTTCATAGTAAAAGTGGCTGAAGGAGGTAGCGAGGAATTCCATAACTGGCAGATACTGTTGTTTTTTTCATTGCTTCACAGTGCTTTCTGAATATCTGGGTGATTTTGTGCCTTTTGAAACTACATTTGTGCCCATCTATCAAGATGATTCATATCTACAAGAACCGCTACAGTAGAGCAGTTTGGGAAAATGACCACAACCATTCAAATAGAGTCGTTTTGTATTCATTCATTTATGAAATTTTCCTAGCACCTGGACTAGTTTTTGCTATCAGAGTTTATTTACTGCAAATGCCAAAAGGTAGAGATGTGGAACTGAATCTTCCACTGTAAAGTCTTTAATGAATACAAGCTGCTTGGCAAAACTTGGACCTGATTCCTTCATAAATCACCGCTGTTTCAGCAGACCCATTTTGAATTTTAAACAAACTTGAATATGGAAAGACAAATTTGATTTTATATCAAAATTATCAGCATATTTCCCCTTTTTTTAAGCCTCAAAAAAAAAAAAAAAAAAAAAAAAAAAAGGCAAAAATCGTTTGCATTTGATTTGACCACTCAGAGTCAAGGGGTCTAATTATTAATCATTGTAATTTTTTATATTAGCCTGTAATCCTTTGCGAGGGTTACCAGTTCGTGATGTTGCCATTCTTAGCATGCAAGCAGCCTCTGCTCTGCTAGATGCTCCCCTCCCACCAGTTGCTCTTTGCTCCACTGGCAGCTCTGACAAACTATTCCAGCTTTCCTCACAGATTCTGTTATTTTAGCTCTTAGAAAGAATGTAACATTGTGAACTGAGACACTTTATTGCACACAGGATGACCTTAAGTAAATTCTTCTGAATCTTTGCCCTCCTGAGACTCTTAAAAAGACTTTTATACTTCAGATCTTACAAGAGACAAAGTTTTGACTATATTTTCTCTTTCTAAGCTATCATGTTTTGCATCCCTGTGCTAGAAGTTATTACTTTGTATTGGGATGATACTCTATACAATGGTGATACTCATCCAGTTTTCTATACACCTTTACAACTAGAAGTACTTCCCCGATTTATGGTATGTCTCTTTTGTAACCAAAAAACATAATAAATTGGCATGCCCCTTGATTCTTAACGTTTAATCTCCATTTCTATCAGGTGTCAACTGATTGATGGGGTCTTCACCATGTTCCTCCCATTTGATCTCACCTCTCTTCAAAATGTCTAGAGGATAAGTTGCAGTGGGTGTTTTGTTCTGCTTTTGCCTGCAAACATCATACTTCAGAACCAATCCTACTCATTTCCATGGCTTTGCCAGGGAAAAAAACAAACATTGGAACACAGTCAAAAGAACATTTTACTTACAAAAATGTGCAGTTTTGGGTAGAGCAGAAATATTAGTGAATATGTCACAAATTTGGCAGCATCATCCAAAAGTAAAAAGATGTTCTAATTTTGCTTTCACAAGCAGTTCTAAATGGTTTCCTTCTTCTCCCCAAGTGGACTCCAAACTAGTGTACTGGGTTCGTGAGGCCAAGATAAGTTTGCCAGGACAAGTTCCATGTCTGAGAAAGGGATCCCCAAAGGGCAATACATTCAGTAACGTAAGAGCAACTGATAACAGGTCACAGGAAGAAAACACCAAAAGAAGGGTAATTCAGACACCTGAGAAGTGAGACCCCTGGATGCTGTTTTATACATGCAGACTTTACATGCCAAAGACAGCAGCTGTAATGCATAAGGGGTAGCTAAAAATCAGCACCAGCACCTACTCATAGCCCTCTATTTAAAACCAACATATTTTCTGAGTTAATTTAAGGACCTGTAGGATTCAGCACGTCCCTGCAGAGGATATCTGGGTTTCTTCCAAATATTCCTTTCTGGACCCCATGAGCCTTTTGCTCGGCAGCACAACAAGCACCGGCAGGCATATATATAGAAAATACCCTGGCCAAGATTGCCTCAGAGACTGATGTAGAACATCCTTCCCAGGTGCAGGACAGCAGGCTTGAGCCTTTTGGGTCCACTAACAGGACAGACACCCCAGGCAGCCTCCTGTTATAGAAAAAATGGGTGTGGGTGCTGCTGGCCTGCTTTAGTGCTTTCAAAGAATAACTGTAGGCATTTCCTCAGAAGATAATGCTATGGTCTGCAGCCCACAGGGAGGAAGTTCTTGGATTCTACAGCCACTTTAGATACCAGAGACTGGTGTTTAACACCAGAAAGGTGGTGTGACCTGGCACAGCCCCATCCTCAGCCTCTACTGCTGGCCAGCTCTGGGCAACTACCTGATTAATGTACAGATATTTGTATTGCCGTCCTCAGGCAACATGTTCTTGCTGTAAACAGCAGGCGTTGAATCTGGGACCTTAGATTGTACACCAAGAACTCTGTACCTAAACCAGAGGTACTTGTGTCCTGGTTTGGATTTGGCTTCTAGTTGGCCATATTGATTGAAGGTCAGGATGCCCAACACACAGAAGATCAGCATCGTAACAACTCCCTTACACCTAATCATTCAGTTGGTTGTATATTCACAACACATATAGATACACACATGACAAATATACAACCTATCCATGAAGTTTGCTATAATTTTGTGATTCACATCACAAGTCACAGTATGTTTTTTAGACCTAGATTGTCTAAATCAGCTAAGCATTAGGTTTTCAGACAAACACTGCAAAAAACCGGAGTGGGGGAATTAGCAGCTATACTTTGACTTCCTGTTTAATTAAAGCTTACTGTGACATTTTCCTGCAAATGAATGAAATTCCTTGTTACCTACTGATTAGCTTTGAGCTGACTCTTCCACAACAATTAATCAGCCAGGCACTTTGACATTACACCAAGACATGTAGGGTATTAACAAACTCCTGATTGCGCAAATAATTCCTATTAAAAAAACAAATCTGGAACTGAAGAATAAAATTATGCAAAAAAATTTCTAATGAGTGGTATTGTTTCAGACACCAGTGCAGTCTGACTGACAACATCATCCTGACTTTTCTCGCACACCTTTTTAAAGAGATATCTAGGAAGTGAAGCCGGTAACAAAACTGGAACAGATTCAGAGGTGTTACTGACTTTAGCAGAAAATTTGCTCCCTGGTGAACTTGATATTGTGTTATTTATTTGTGTACACAAGAAGCAAATCAGTTTTTGCTGAGTCATGTTACTGCAAAAATTCCAGTGAAGGGCATCATGAAAATAAGATCTGAAACAGCTGTTGGGTAACTACCTACAGAAACCTAAAGTAAAGTTGCCCTACTCTTATCCTAACACAGCCTTAGCAGCCAAAAGCAGAGATATCTGTGACAACACTGTGACTTATAGTCCAAAACGCTCCCTGTGGGCATGGAGATAGGACATTTGGAAAAGAGACATTGAGGGAATGGTAGGAGTAGGACCTGCACAAGTCTAGACAGGCATTTTGGGAGCTAGTTTCCCCCTTCAGCCTTGTAGTACATATCTAGACAACACATCACAACAAAGAACTTTCTTTGGCCAAGGAATAAACAAAATAATTGTGGCCCATGTTCCCCTGCTTCATCAGTGTAACCTGTAGCCCATTCCCTCACATGTTATACCCTCACCTCTTTGCCTCCCCAGCCATGCTTCCCTTTGTCCCTCGTATTTCTCCAATATGGACACAATATGTCACTGCGGCAGCAGCTGCAAACACAATGGAAGGCTGGAGGAAGCTCAAGGGGCACCAGCAAATCTTCAAGGAGGCAGCATGAGAGGTATCTGCCCTGCACACTGTGTGGTGGTCAAGGTAGCACAGGGTCAGATACTCTCCAGGCCACCAGTTACTGCTGTTATTGCCTAGGGGAAGATGGAGATTCCACAGTACCTCCTTTCCCCAGCCTGACTGTCAGGATCCTGCAGTCCTGCTCTGTCCTCTTCTTTACAAGAATAGGCTGCTTCTCCCTGCACCTGCCTCACCTGTCTCTTGCTATCCAATGTACTCCCAGGCAGGTCTGCAAGCAGTCTGCTCCCAGGTTGCACTAGGCTTTGGAGAAGAGGACAGAACAGGGCAGAAGGCAAGGCAACCATGTCCCTGCCTTTCAGAGTGCAACTGCAGGTGGTCTGTTCTCTGGGTATCAGGGAGGAATTTCTTCCTCCAATTCGCCTTGTGCCCATCATGGACCCCTGAGTATGTCTTGCTAGCAGCACTGAGCTGCGCACCTCCCAAACAAAAAGATAGAATCATAGAGTGACAGAATATCTTGATTTGGAAGGGACCCATCAGCATCATTGAGTCTAACTCCCTGCTCGTTACAGGACTACCTGAAAGTGAATCATACGACTAAGACTGTCTTCCAGACACTCATTGAACTCTGACAGGCTTGGGGCCATGACCACTTCCCTGGGGAGCCTTTTCCATGGACTGACCACCCTCTCAGTGAAGAAACTTTTCCTAATGTCCAACCTGAACTTCTCCTGGTACAGCTTCTTTCCATTTCTTTGTGTCCTTTCGCAGGTCACCAGAGAGAGGAGAGCAGCACCTCCTACTCCACTTCTGTGAGAAAGGTGCAGGCTGCCATGAGGGCACCCCTTGGACTTCTCTGCTCCAAGTTGAACATGCCAAGGTCCTCAGATGCTCCTTGTAAGTCTTGCCCTCAAGGCCTTTCACCACCTTGGTCATCCTCCTCTGGACACACTCGAATGGTTTGATGCCCTTCTTACGTTGATGGGCCCAAAACTGCATACAGAAGTTGAGGTGGGACCACACCAGTGTGGTGTAGAGTTGGACAATCACCTCCCTCGACCAGCTGGCTGTGCTGTGCTGGATGCACCCCAGGACATGGTTGGGCTTTTGGGCAGCCAGGGCACACTGTTGACTCATATTCAATTTGCTATCAACCCAAACCGCCACATCTCTTTTCACGGTGCCGCTCTCCAACCTCTCATTCCCCAGTTTGTACGTATAATCAGGATTACCCTGTCCCAGATGGAGAATCCTACCCTTGTTTTTGTTAAATTTCATACAATTGGTGACTGCCCAGCCCTCTAGTATATCCAGATCTCTCTGTAAGGTCTCTCTACCTTTAAGAGAGTCCACAGCTCCTCCTAGTTTAGTATCATCAGTGCAAACTTAATGTACATTTTATTCCTGCATCCAGATCCTTTATAAAAATGTTAAAGAGTACTGTCCCTAAAATTGAGCCCTGGGCAATCCCAGTGGTGACTGGCCACCAGCTTGATGTAACTCTATTTACTCTAACTCTTTGAGCCTGATCCGTCAGCCAATTGCTCACCCAACATATTATGGACTTGTCTAGCTTTGTGCTGGACATCTTGTCCAGAAGGATACTGTGAGAGACAGTATCAAAAGCTTTGCTAAAATCCCAAACCATCACATCTGCTGACTTCCCTTCATCAACTAGATGGGTGACCTTGTGATAAAAGGAAATTAAGTTAGTTAGGGAGGACTTTCCCCTTATAAACCTGTGCTGGCTATGACTAACGACGGTGTTGTCTCTGAAGTGTTTTTCAATAACTCCCAGAAAAACCTTCTCCATAATTTTCCAGGCACTGAAGTGAGATTTACAGGCCTGTAATTACCAGGGTCTTCCTTCTTAACCTTCTCGAAAACTGGGACAACATTTGCCAGCTTCCAGTTGATGGGGACCTCTCCAGACTCCTAAGACTGTTGAAAAATAAAAGAGGGAGGTCCCACAGTGACATCAGTCAGCTCTTTTAGTACCCTGGGATGAATACTTATGTGCATACAAATGGAGCAGATGATTGTATCTGTGTCGCACAGGATCAATGACAAATGGTCTGAAGGTCTTGAAAGTTCTACGCATAGGGTTGCAATTGTTCACACAGTTTCCATCATCATTGACAGGGATGGGAACATTATGCAGTTGTCTTCAATGTTGCTGTCGAAAGTATTTCCGCTCCTCACTGTGACAGCTGTGGCCATTCTGCCTGTGCCACTATTGCACACAGGTAGCAGTTATGATGGCATGAGTGGCTGGAGATACGACACAGACAGACAGGCAGCTGTTGAGGCTGCAGATAGGAAGAGAGGAGAGTCAGGGGCGAGTAGGATGTGTCTTTGCTGGCTCTCCATCACCTTCGAAGGACATCACCGGTTGTGCACAGGATGGGTCTCTAAATGTGGAAGAAATAAATTAAAAGCTAAAGCTTAATTAAACTCCCTAACAACAGATGAAGCAAAGAACTTTTATACTGCTCTTCCCTTATTCCCATTTCTGTCAATTTAACACAAAATTGAAAGCCTCAGGTTTCATTTGGAAAGGATTAAGGAAAAGCAGAATTTGTTCATTCTTGGTTCTCCTAATTTTCGACTGTAACATAGTTTTCTTGGCTTATTAGTCACCATATATCAAGTTCAGAATGTGTCTTTAGATCCGCTTTAACTTGTTTCTTCCTAATTGACATAACATTTTGCTAATAACACCTTGAATGTTTATGAACACATTATAAAGTCCCTACTGGGAACTGGGAATATATTTAGCTGCATCTTTAAGGCATTTTCTGTTTTGCTAGTACTTAGTTTTCTGTGTATTTTAGTTTTATTGGATATATATAATAAAAATGCCTGTATGGCACATCTTTTGCTTGGCTTACACAGGACAGGTTTTTCTGTTATCTGGACCTCTGGGATAAAATAGCTGATTATTTTTCCTCCATATCCAATAATCATTATTTATATGATGTCATGCTTAATAGGCAGAGTGTGCCAGAAACATGCATCCATGGTTTGATGATACTTTCTTTCAAGGCAAGTTTACTGTGAATTACAGTATAGAGTGTGGCCTTCCTCACAGACATCTAGGCAACTAGTCCTACATCCCATTAACCTGTTTGGATCCTGAGAGACTTTCAAAATGCATAATTAGAATTGCTTTCATGATGTTGATGCCAGGTCAGATGCCTATACAACCAAAATAGTAGTCCTATAAATCAGAAAATATTCACTATGATTTCTGCATCATCAGAGCGAAGAACAGGTGTACCTCATTTCAGCTGATCCCAGTCCACTTTACCTTTTCTGAAAGAATACCCACATGAGGAAAACCTGTGAGGAAGAAAAAACCTTCACACCCGGAAAAGATTAAGCAAATAACTGGATTTATCAAAAGGCAGAGACAAACACAATGTTTTGTTTAGTCCTCATTGATTTTTTTTCACTTGAGTTAACATAGTTGATATTGTCTCATAATCCATAATACGGTTTATTTAATGCAAGTGGTCTCTAAGAGATAGAGTCTCAGGAAGAGACTGCAAATGTAATCTCGTAGATTTGGGCTAAGCATGATCTTAATCTAATTGGGTCCTTAGTCTCTTCTCCTGTAGCTAAAGAAAAGGCACCATAATATTGCTTTATTTGATTGCAAGCTCTTCAGTATCTTCCTCTGTGTTTGCACACTGTCTAGTGCCATGGAGACTTCTCCCTAGTTAAGGCCTGTGGGTGCTGCTGCAATATAATTAAATGAGAAAAAGGGGAGTGAAATTAAAGAAGAGGTTGCTATAGTCATCCTGTGTGTGAAGCTGATGTTCTCCCCTTCTAGCAAAAAACAATCCAGACAGAAATGTAGACATTTCTGTAGAATATCTTGGTGCAGAGTAATAATCATCCTTGTGGATGATCTTGCTAGAAAAGAATTAGGCTGAGAAACGTGCTTATAGCTGAGAACACTCCAGGAACATATTTATGGCATGAGCTTGCCCTTTTGTCTGAAAAGCCATAAACAACCATCATGAGAAATGGCAGAGTCAAGGAGGGTTTAAAGGTTGGAATTTATTAGAACAATGTTTCCTCATACCTAGTGCTAAACTTTCCTCCACCGAATGTTTATTTCGTTTCCTGGTTGGAAACAATAAGAATTGCTCTCAAAAGGCCACCTGTCTCACCCCACTGTCTTGTCTAGAAGTCTCCTGCAGAGCCAAACCTTGTATCCTTCATCTGGAGTTGTGGGCACGGGGAAACATTCATCTGCAAATGATAATACAGATGAGACAAAGTGTATGTTAGTCTGAAGACCTATGGAGTTACTTTGAAAAACAACAGGGGGAACCAGACTCTTGACGTCCTCAGCTCTGTAAACAAGGTGCAAGTTTTCAAACTAGAAAGCTTGGAAATACACTCTTCAGCATCATACTTCTACTTTTAGCTTCCAGTGCAGCTCTCGTCTGTGCCCACCTTTAAAAGCCAGGTGGGTCAGAGCTGAGCCCAGTGCAGCGAGGTAACGCAGACGAGCAGCGTGGCTCTGACTTTCATGGTCCCCTTGAAATTACCCAGGGCACCCCCTCTGAATGGAGGCCCCAGTGGGGGCAAACAGAGAATTCTCTTTGCTCTAAGTAGATTTGGGTAACCTTTGCAAACATATACACTGTCAACGTTATTTAATCATCCCTTGCATTCCACAGTCTGCTCCTAATACAGTGGAAAGAAAGGTTGAAGGAACTCCTGAAAACCCACAGCTGGTGTGTGGCAGACCTTGCTTTAAAATTGTATCTCTTGTCACTCCTAGAACTGCATTTCATCCTGCACTGCAGGATACCCCCCGCTTTATTTCATGTAATCTGCTGGTTGGCCTTAGAACAGCTAGAAAGAAATACCCAAGCACCTCAGGTTGCAAACCACTTTTTGCCTAAACAAATAAATAATTCAACCATATTTATCTCAGTGATGAATGATTTTCCTCGTACACTGCCCCTCCAATATGCAACGGCTGTTCCTCAGCAATAGTCCTGTGACACCTAGTTTACATTTTTATACCACTGTGTAAATATACTACTCCTCCCCGTGCCCCTGTGGGGTAGGGGAGTAAATGTTTGATTTGCTCTTCACAGCCAGGAAAGCTGGCTCAACCAGGGTGTGACAGTGAGGCACAGCTCTGAGCTTCTTTGGAAGAGCAAAAAATCACAGTCATAGAAATGTTTGTTGGCAGGGAGCTCTGAAGAACATTTAGTCCAACCTCCGGCTTTAAGCAGGACTATTTCCAGTGCAAGATCAGGTCCCTTGCAGCTCTATAAACATTAAGTAACCACTGACATTGGGACAGATTCTTCAAAATGTTACAAAATATCCATAATCTATCATTTTGGACTGCTGCCTTGTTTTTTGGTTTGGTGGTTTGGTTTTTTGGGGGTTTTGTTTGGTTGGTTGGTTGGTTGGTTTTTTACCCAAATCACAGATGCTTGTTTTAAAAATGCAGTGGAAACAATCAATGTTTATTTTGCTGCCACACATCAGAGAAGCTATCAAACATTGTTCTTTGGTAGGTTAAATCCTATTTATTTTCTGTCTGAATGAACTCAGAGGCATGTAGAAGCACTTTCAGCAACCTCCTGTAAACCTAAGCACATAATTTCTTCTCATCCCAAACACCGTGCCAGGTTAAGAGATGTGAGCAGTGAGAATCGCTGTAAACATGAGTCTTCTTTGCCTAATGGAATATGACAACTAATAATTTGAACTGTTTACTTCCCCACCCCCCACCCCCAATAATAGTTTTCTCAGATTTAAGCAAAGTGTGTACTTCCAGACCAAAGGACTAACCACAGATTCCCATGCTGACCATGACATGGCTTGAGGAATTGCCTGAGCATTGCATGGAAATGAGTCAATGAACATGGTGTTACTGCAAAACGATCGTCCTCCAGACCTGAAGTGAGCAGTGCTGAGAGCAGTTAGTGGGAAAAGGGCTGATACATTATCTAAGCTACAGGCTTATTGCCCATGAATATAGTTTTATGCTGTCCATGAGATACCTGGAATTCCTTGGCAGTCCTCTGCAGCCCTGGTGAACATTCTTCTTCACCCATTCTCATCCCAAGAATTTTGAAACCAACAGACAATTTTACAAGTCATCTATTGCTCCTTTGAGAAATCAGGAATAAAAATGGCAGTGGAGGAGCAGCCAGGGTCATACCAGAGGTGGCAAGGTCAAGAGGACGGCTCGCTCTCACTGGACAACTGACCTCCCGAAACCCTAAGGAGAGAAGATATTTCCATTAACCACAAAGATGATAAATTAGATTTGTTTTGTTTGGCAGCAGGACGATGGACAGCCATGTAGCTGTGACAGCAGGAGTGGAGGAAGCCATAAAGCTGCCTGGCTGGATGGATGCAGCACAGACCCATGAGTCTGTCAGGCGTGCAAAATATGTGAAGAGTATTTTCCCTGTTTTAGAGGTTAATTTACAGTGGAGAGTGGGCACACTGACTCAGTTACTCTCAGCTAGCCATGTCTAACCACCTCACACTGCCTTTTCTGCACAGACTTTATTGCCCTCTGTGATACAAAATCTCTCTGCCCTACCTGCAAGGCTCTTGGTCTCACTGCTATCCCAGGTACCTTTGGAAAGCCAAATGCATCCAAGTGGCAACATAGGCAGATTTTGCTCCATTTAGAATACAAGGCATCCTTAGCAATTGCTGCTTTCTTTAACAAAGACAGCCTCGTGTGGTAGCACATGTAGCCATTAACAAATCCTTTATCAACTCTGCTTTGCACTGATTTCACTCTGAAAGTCAATGAAGGTTCCTGTGCCTCCATTTCACTGTTTTATTCCACTGACACTGAATTCAGTAGAGAAACTCCTGCTTTGTACTGAAACTATAGTATGTCACAGTCATGGCTGTATTACTTTTTTTTTTTTTTTTTTTTTTTTTTTTTGTCTGGCTAATCTACCATATGATTATTTTCATCTTCTAGTAAGCAAAAGAGAAGAGCCAAAGTAATTTACAGAAGCACATAAGAGTGAAAACTGTAGCAAACTATGATTTCTGAGTCTGCAGTCTGCTTACCTGCAGCTTTATGTCATGTCTAACTGGTCAAGGGATGTTTCTGCACTTATGAAAAGACGGAACTTCCTTTCATAAACATGCATGAGATAGTGTACAGGAAATGGCACCCTATTAAATTCTATGGCGTTTAGATAATACTGAAGCCTACAGTAAGCTGACTAATAAATTATCAAGCCAAACAATACAAAGCATCGTACAAATAAATGACGTCCCTTGCTGGCATCATAAATGGTAGATAGGATATTGACCATCAATAGCCCCAATATAAATTCGAGCCAAAAAAAAGCTCAGTATCAAGAACAAGAACAAAGGAAGTTCATAGTCCATTGTCTGTCATGAAGGAGCTTGGTCTTTAAGAAATGTTACAAAACAAAAGGCTGCCTGAGTCTGAATACTACCTGTCCTTTTGAAAATTGAAATGTATTTCCCCTGATGAAAACAGAGATTTTTTAAAAAATCCACATTAAAAAAGAGGAACAGGCACTGCAAGGGGAAAGCTCTGTTATACTACAAGTGATCTGATTTTCCAAAGCTAACCTCCCTAGAACAGCATATCTTATGGGCATTCACAGGAACATGCAGGTCTTTCACAAAGCTGAAATTTTCACTGTGCAATGAACCAGAACTGAAACACACTCTGGAGTAATCCACTGAAAATATTCAGTCAACAAGTCCAGTTTGTTTCAGGTAGACATCTTTCATCCTTCTGCCAATTTTGATTATAGTGCTCTTTCTCCATCCCTTCTATTCTTTCAGGAAGGTGGGGAGGGAGGAAAAGGGAAGGGAAATAAGAGAAAAAACAAAGGAGAAGGAAGGGAAAGTTTAAAACTGAATGCCAAGAGAAAATTTGGCACCTTCATTAACAAGTTTCCTGAAAAAAAAAAAAAAAAATTCAGCCACTCTGCCCTCCCAAACTATTTCCCAAATTAATTTATTTTCAAAACCTCTAGAATTAAAATTACTTTAATGCTTTTTTTTGTACATTTTTGTGTGTGTGATTGGAACAACTTCAACTTCCATCTGTAACCACACTGAACAGGTGAATAACAAAATCCATAGGGTATGACCTCTGAGCTAGCCTGACCACAGGAGATGACAGACATTTGTCACAAAAACTGGACTGCAATTTCACAATACAGCCTCAAGAGGAAATATGGAGCTGAACAGCAAGGTAAGAACAGACTTTCAGCATTTATATGGTGTCAAAATTGACTTCTCACTCTCTTCTTTTTCCAGATGAGTAGAAAATTGAAGTACACAAACGGCTGATATAACCTTCACCATTTTACACAGAGCTTATGACAAGTATCTTTGCATTTTTCTGCTCTGAGCCATTTCTATAGCAATGTGCTACAGAGGAACAGCTCTTACTATGCTGAGGGAGCAGTGCTTGATGTAACATAAACAAGTACATGATCTTAAAATTAGATTTCACTGTCACTGAAAAAAAGACATTGTCCACGCCTGGAATTCATGGAATAAAAATTCGTTGTTAGAATTTGGATATTTTTGAAACATTGGATAGCATTTAAATCCATTTTCAGTGTGCAGGATTTTTCCCTGCTTACTAGCTGCAATTTTTGATTCAGTAATTACTTGATTTTGCCTCTAACTTTAGTGTATAATATTGTTTCAACTAAGAAATGCTAAATCTTTTCAACTCTTCATCTCTGTTCAGTTATTATTTAGCCAATTCAGCAAATGCAGGGGGAGGTCTGCTTTTCAACTGCTACCTTATTTTTTTTTTCCACATGGGATTTCACCTCTTTTATTTTTTTTTTTTTTTAAATATTTCTGCTCAAATCCACTGCCAGCTGAGTCGAAGTAGAAGTGTTTTGTTCATTTGCTTCTTTTGTAGCCAAGCTGTTCAAGAATTCCCTGACTTTCAGCACAGTTCTCCTAATGATGAACCATATATTTTCAGAAAGAAAAGAAGAGCCTAGCTGCTTCTTAAATTCCTGAATTTTCAGAACTACCTAGCATGCAGTAGGCCACTCAGCATATTGTATAGGACAGCCTCCAATAAGGTTTTACATTTTAAATGGAAAAAAACCCAATTACTGAACTTCAATACTAATATAGAAATTAATCCAGTTTAGGAAGCACTGGTAGTTTGGAGCTCTATTCATGTAAAAACTCTGCTGCATAGATCTGCTGTGTAGATACCCTTCACTATTCTGACACAGACCTTCTGAGATAGCCCTATACCATTTACTAGGATACCTACACTAATAAGTTAAAGAGCTCCAGAAACACTAACCCCTCTTTTCCATATTGTTAAATCATCTCCATGACTCCTGAGGTGGTCTTATCCCAAGCCAATTTGTCTCCAAGGAAATTCTTGGCACAATCCAAGGCGACAGACACAATGGAGACCACTCTTCAAAGGCACTTTGGACATGGTCCCTTTCTACAGAGGATAAAAGCCAGAAAGTGATCCTTGGCAGGGGCTGCACCCAGCCCAGGCTGGGGCTTTTGGGGGAGAGAAGATAAGGAACCCTGGGAGGAGACAGGGCTTTACAGATGAGTCCTGCTGGAGACCTTTCTGCAGTTTGCTGTATGATCACCCACCTCTTCTTTCAGGGCTATGTCATTTCTTTTATGCCTAAAACAAGTGTCATTCCCTTTGCTTCTCTTCTTACTCAGCCCCAGATTTTGGCAGGCTGGCTCCCATCTGTAATATCCCAAGTGCTTTGACAGGGGCAGCGGCAATGTGCATTCTGAGTTTTTTCTAATTACACACAGTAAAAAATGGTGCATATGGACTATTTCAGACTAACACATTCAATCCATGAACTTCATTACTTGAGGTGCCTTCAAATTGTGGCATTCAAACGATTCCCCCAAACTACCTGAAAACCTTCAGAGTTGCATTAGACAAGCACTAAGGGTTTAATTTGGTGGGTTGTGTTGTTGTTGTTATTGTTTTTTCCAATTCACACTTGAGCCACTAAGTTAATTACCTGGAGAGCAGAAAGACTTGTAAAAGACACTGCTCCCAGAGCAATTAGACATGTGAAGCACTGTCTTCAATAATTGTCAGAAAAAAAAACCCCAGGTCCTGAAGTATGTCCTGCCAGACAAAAACAGCTTTCAGTTCACTTTTAGGGGATAACATTATGAGGTGAAATAAAACAAGTCATTTCCCTGTATGCCAGGAGGATTTTTTACCCTCTTAAAACATCTACACAAATAAACTTGTAACTTCCTGGCAACCTCTTCTGTCTTTCCACCACCACAAGGGATGCTGCCAATGTGTCAAAATTTTTTAATGCATTCAGCATTAGCTTACTTCTCTGTCCCTGGATGTCAGTGGGCTTTTGCAGGCTGCAGTGGAGCAGTTAGGGCAGAACTTTCTGTACTTTACAAAACCCCACCTGTTTCTCCCTGAGGAACTGGCAAGCTTTTTTCTGCAAATCAAAAAATTTATCTTTTCTGCAGCACAAAATGATTTTCAACATGCAGCAGGAGTGATAAATATCACCTGAAAATGTTTAAATACAATCTGAGCAAGCAGTCTGCTCTCCTTCCTGGTGCCCTTAGAGAAAAAAAAATGCTAAATTTACCATTGTCATTTCATGCAGCACCACATTATCCACAAATAACTCTCAAGTATATGTAGTGCTTTTTCCATAGTAGTCCAGTTGCTTTTCCAATTGATGGAGAAACATGAAAGCGGCTGAACAAATGCAAATTTCAGTTCAAAAGTCAGCCAGAAATTCCGAGTCTTTCTTGTTTTCAGATTGACCTGTGTAAAACCAGTAAGTTTCACGTGCTGATTGCCAAAACCCCATGAATTAGTTTATGAATCTTATAAATGCCGTTCTACTTGAAGCTTTCCAAGAAGTAGTGCTTATTCATTGTAAACAGATAAGAATTGCAAATCTGAGACTGTACTGAATTTCAAATTTGTATCAAAAATGAAAGAAGGCAAGCCTCATTTGCTTAGTTATGTTATTGTTATGAAGTGTTCATAGTGTTATGAAAATTTCAATAGCTCTTTTATTTGTGATACCACAAATTCTTTGCAAGTCCAGCACTTCAGTGCATGTTAACATTGCATATACTGATGTCCACATAAATTGGGAAGTTTGCTGAATGAGCAAAAATTCACAGAGGTAAAAGCTGAACTGTTATTGTCTTTAGAATTTGGCACTTAAAGTTTATACTGTGCTAAAGAAAGGAAGCAATGAAAAATAGCAAATCCTAGTATTAAAAAAAGATGGGAAAAGTTAACATTCTTGGATCTCCACCTAATCTGACCCTGTACATAGGCAGAATGAGTCACCAGAACCGTCCAGACTCCTGCTAGTCCCTTGGGCATGGTAGTCAGCTGTGTTCAGTGTTTCATTGACTCACGCATATCAGTTCACCACTTTATATGCTTTCCTATTTTGCCAAGTTGCCTCCTTTCTGATATCCTTTTTCCCTGATGGTCAATTCGGGAATCACTATCGTTTAGTGCTCGCACACTGACCACTTAGTCATCTCTGTGATGGCTTTCTTATAGCTATGTGAACTTAGTTTCTGGGAATACAGTCATTTTACTCTGCTGTTCAGATAACTGGGAAAAGCACACTACCTTGTTACAGTTTGAGTTTCTTTCATTTTTTTTATTATTTTTTTTACTTAGCCTCTCTTTTCTCAAGGTAATGTGTTTGCTCCTATTTATGCAACACAGACTAGTCCAGATGCCAATAAGATCTTGCCCTGGGTTGGGAATTATTTGCATCTAGTTCAGTTAAGCTTGGAAAGCTAGAAATTTACTTATTTGTATTAATTAGGATGCACTATGCACTTTTAAAAAGAAACCAATTTGAGCTAATCACTGATGGAGGATTGGAGGACACCTGTGTCATCCAGTCCAGCTCTCTGCAACTCCACAAGCATCCGAAGAGGCATACACCAGAGGTAGCAACGCGCCAGGAACCATGCCCAACATTCCAAGGACATTTAAGACCCAAAAGCTACAAAAACTACATGACATAGGCATGGGGAGACGAAGAATTTTGTTTATCTCTTAGGTCCCTGTTACAGAAGGGAATTCATTACATGAAAATGCCCTGGCTGGCAAAAATAAATGTTGGCTTTGGGGAATGAGATAGAGAAATGATAGCCATACTATCACTTCCCCATCAATTAGTGTACAGTCCAAGTGGTGAGATCTGTCACACCTAGATTTAAGTTTCTGCTGGGCTCAGTGCTGTCTTGGACATATAGACAGACTCAGAGGCACAAGAGCAACATGTGTAAGTGAAATGATCCTCATAACAGAAAGTGTTATTTGGAAAAAAAAAAAAAAAAATTGTGGTTTATCATCAGAAGATAGAAAAGTCAGCCAAAAAAAAAAAAAAAAAAAAAAAAAAAGAGTAAAAGAAAGGGAACTAATTAAAGCAGAACAGCTGGCTGATCTGAGACTACACAGTTGGGTTTAATGACTTGTTAACATCCCAGAAGTGGAACGTGTGGTCTGATTTACAGAGGGGTCGAGTGCTTGAGGCACTTCAGAGCAGGTAACTGATGCTCAGTGTATTTGAAAACAGGATCAGTGATTTTAACTAGGACGAAAAGTCCTGTAGGTAGTTCTGATAGTGAAATTTATTTGGGTGATTCCCTCTCACTCCCTTCTGAATTTGACATTTCCAGCTTGAAATTCTTTATAGAAGTTGGTATTCTGGCATCTCTTCTGAAAAATTCAGACATTTACAGATGTATAAAATGAAGCATTCTGTGAAATATGAGGTCAATACATGTAAATACAACTGTATTGACTGTGGTGGGAGTTCAATCTGCTTACTCAGACGTCAGACATGACCCAAGAAAAGCTGGGGCTTGCCCAGGGTCATGGTGAAGAGTCAGTGTCAGAGTTCCCAGCACCTGAGTCATGTTCTTGGCTGAGTCACCCACACCTCTGTCAGTACATGGCTTCATCCTTTCACTCACTCTGCTCCTAATTTAAACTGAGTGATCTCGGGAATGCATCATGCTTTCTTCCTTTCACTCACTCTCGGTTTGCTCCTAATTAAACTGAGTGACCCTAACATTTACCCTGGGTTCAGATTCATGTCTCTCAGTCAGCCTGGTTGTCTCCCTCTTTGTTCCCCTTTCCCATCGTTCTGTCCCATCCAGGATTTGTGTCAGTGACTCAGCCCTTTCTCCCAGTTTCTATAAGGAATGTTGACTTAGAGCACATCTCCCGTGTCATCCATTCACCACCTTTCACTTACCTTACCTAGGAGAATGAGGACAGCAGGACCACTCCTAACCTGGAGGAAGACTACCATGGTTTTCACTGACCAATCCAAGAAAAATCTTCCCTGAATAGTAATCATGACATTGTTCTGTGTGGTCAGGAAAAAAATTACTGGGTTTACAGTCTGTGGTTGTCTTCATTGGCAAACTTATAGTCAGTATAAGTTTGTATAGTCAGTGTTGTTTAACCTGGCCCCTGTCTCCAAAACTCTTGCTGTCAACTTGCACAGCTTTTACCTGTAAACAGCATAATGTCTGTCCCAGACAGAGACAATCTTGTGATGCCATAGGTCAGAAACAAGAGTGTAATGAGAGAAAAAGTATATATTCTTCAAAAATTATTCCATCATCTTTAAGTCATCTCACGACTTGGGACATCACTGCCTGTTTGGAAAAATGGCAAGTACATTTGGACAACAGTCTTCTGTTTTGCGTGTCCCAGATAATTACAAGGGAAAATTTAACGGAGGCATAAAGTATTTAATATTCTCAGATTTAAAATTCATGGTAAAAGGATTGCCATCCAACTGCAGCAATTGTTACTCATCACTTATACTGACAGTCACAATATTAAGAAAACATACCATCAAGTTAAATAATGCTGTAATATAACTACAACACCTGGTCCTCTATGAGGGAATTTTTACTTAAGTTTTTACCTGTTTTTGACAGACTAGCACTTAAATCAAGACTGTTGGTATCTCTGTGCAGACATGCCCAAGACAAACGGACATGTCTCTTAATGGGCAGAGAACAAACACGGTTTTAAAAAAAGAAAAACAACGAGCCAAACCTCTCAAGTTGCTCAGATAATCCTTGGAAAAATTACAAGAATGGATATTTAATATATTGACGCTCATGTAAATGAGTCTTCAACACCACCAGCTGCTGAATCAGGATTATCCCTATGTATGAAGCAGACACAAGAATCATCAAAGCTTCCTCAACTCTCTCTCTTGTAACCTGTGGTAATTTTGATTTATAATTAAAAGTCCTTAACATTCTCACACAAAAAGCAATTTACTGGATGGAGTAATTTATATTCTCAGAGGTCATAAAGGCTCTGTCCAGTTAAACAAAAGAAAACAAATGAAAATAGGTAGGGTAGCTTTTAACTACATTGACCAGCAGCTCTGTGAGGTGCCCGTCTGCTGTGGGGCACGGGCAGTGCTGGAAGCCCTGGCAGCAGGATGCCAAGCCCTGTGCACCGAGCAGGGTTCTGCCAGGGCTGGCAGCAGAAACTGCTGAGCACAGGGGTGCCTCCAGCACCACGTCCTGCCCTCTGTGCTCAGGCTGCACCTTCGGCTGCTCAGGGGCTGCAGCCCTGACTCCTCTTGTGAAGGCTCGTGCTGATATTTTTCACTCAAAGGACTAAATGGGATGTGTTATTTTGTTTGCAGACAGTCAGAAGTAGCCTCTGCTTTGCATGATACCTGAGTCCTCGCAGTGCCGGGGGAACTGGTAAGCCTGAAGGGATAGCATTCCCAGCCTGGGGAGATTTAAGTCCATCCCTCTCACCTCCAGCTGATCAGCTCAGCCACCCCCATCCTTCCCCAGCCATCTCTGCTGCATTCAGAAGCCATGGAATGTTACAGGAGCCACCTTGGGAAGCACCCAATCTTGCCTCCTCACCTCCTGTTGAGTGTTGAAACTGCCAACCCAGAGGCTTATGCATTTTATCCCTCACTCTACACAGGGACACAGCCCCCATGGGACGTTTGAAAACTGCCCTTATACTGTTTTTTGAATCCCTGTTCAGCTTAGGCACCAGCCTGCCTGGCATGGGAAACCCTGTGCAGGCACAAGAGCAGGACTGAGGGCACTTCAGGAAGGGCCAAGTTGTACAGGGAAGCACTGTGTGAACTCAGGTCCTGACACTGTTGGGTCTCCACTGAGGGCGACTGGAGCTGGTGTTTCAGTTAGATGCTTCAGGTCCACCAAAGTCCTGTCTCAGATCTGTAAATCCCTAACTGGATCCAGTACTGAATTCACAGACTTTCTAGCAACACAATCATGGATAAACCAAAGCTTTAGTCCAGCAGAAGATAAGATATATATCCAAAGGGTTTGTCTGTATAAATAATTTTGATAAATCCAGGCCCTCCTAAACTGACCTTGTTAGACCATACCTTCAAACGGAGTTTTATTGTGATATGTAATAGCAAACACATTGAATTTAAACATCCCATTCAGATAAAATACAGCACTTTCACGTGTCCAATCACACTGAATTCTCCCCTAGTAATAAGAAACAATAAGAAGAAATGTATTGATATGTTCCTCAATAGGAAAGTAACAGTATTTGCCAGCTCTCTGTGTGCAGCTTGTCAGACTGCAGTATTTTTTGCCCAACAAGCATTGTGCTCTGCCTTCTACCTACCAAGGGGCAAAAGACAATTGCGTAGCAAAATGTCAGAACAGATTAGTCACTCCTCCTCCAACATTTTCTAACTCTTTTAATCTACAGATGGAACCGGAAATTAGAGGAAGGATGAAAGGATGTGAAATTGTGGGAGTTCAACAGTTGGGTCTTTGTTATTTCGTTCAGCTCCTAACTTCAACAAGTCTTGTAACTTGTACACTTGTAAAGCATTTCTATTTTGTCATTAATTCCACCATAGAGTATGTTGTTTTGCAGGTGAGAGGTTCAAACAGATGGAGACAATGGAGATATGTAAAATATAGGGTGTACTGCTCTAAATGTAAGGCAAAATCAGTAAGGGAGAGAGCAAAATAAGCAACGAGTACAAGTTACCTAGATAAAGAAATACAAATCATCAGAAATTATGTTTCCTTCATGACACAAGACAAGAGGGATGTCTAAAGATATGTGCCAGACAGGTCTGGGCATGATTTCAGTGCTGATTAGGGAAGCAATTGCACAGCTTCTCCTCCACTCGGCGATGACGGATTATACTGAGTAGTTGTACTAAGGGGGATTTAGTCCTATTAGCCTTCTTCCCTCTGCCCCATAAATCTTTTACTGCTAGGAACAGATTTACTTAGCGCATATCTCAGTGATTTACTAAAGGTAATGAGCTATGAAATGGTTTGATTTGCAGCCAATCTACATTACTGATATCTTTAATGTGTTCACAGACAGGCCTCTGTTGGAAGAGCACTTTGTACAGCAATTATCAGAATAAAGCTGAGCTTCCTCAGTCTGCTCAGGTCCTATTGCTCATATGAGTTTCCCTCAGAAAGGTCTTCAGGCTTTGCTTTGCGACTTGCAAATTTGCATATATGTGAGTGTGAATAGGTAATTATACTGACCCTGGCAGGGCTTCTTCATCCATTTTTACTTTTTCAGCATTACATCAAGTGGTTAATGGTTTTATGGGTCAGATTTTCAAATGCCCTTGACCTTACATGCTTACATCATAGCAAAACAAACTCATTCTGCTCAGAAAATATCTACCAGCCTCATGAACCTCATACCTCCCTCTGTAAAGCAGCCTGTGCAATCATGTCCTGCAATTTTTCTCACACAGAAGGCCTGATTCCTGCTTAGATGAGACTGAGACAGAGAAGTAAACTAATCACAGGGGAATCTTTAACTGAAACCTTCAAGGGACAGCCTGAATTCTAGACATTAATAAAATTAATACAAAGCCAGTTCTCTTTGAGGTGAGAGCAAGAGGAAGAAGGTGGTGATCAGGAACCGCCAGCATGGACTTTCCAAGGGCAAATCATGCCTTACTAACCTGATTGCCTTTCAGCCAGAAGAGTCTGTGGACAAAGGGGAGCAGTTAACTGGAATTTAGGAAGACTTTCAACATGTCTTTCAGTAATATCATTGTAGCCAAAGTGGGGAGGTATGGACTGGATGGGTGGACTACCAGGTGGGTAGCAAATGGTCCAATCCATCAGACTCAAAGTGTAGTGATCAGTGGTTTGAAGTCCAAGCAGTGACTCACCACTTGTGACTAGTTTTGCCGAGGGGTTAATAGGGGTGTAATACTCTTTAAGATCTTTATGAACCACTTGGACTTAGGGACAGAATACACCCTAGGCAAAGGTGCGGAGGACATCAAAATGCACAGCATGGTCAACACAGAGGAGGGCAGGGCTGCCTTTCAGAGGGATCTTGATAGGCTGCAGAAATGGACAGACCAAAAGTCATAATGTTCATCAAGAACAGATGCCGAGTCCTACCCTCGACACAGACCAGCCTCATGCAGCAGTTCACTCTGGAGGCCGCAGTTCACTCTGGAGGCCATCTGGCTGGAAAGCAGCTCAGAAAAGTTCCTCAGAAAAGAATCTGAGGAACCTTGTTGGAGAACGTGTTAAGGATGAGCCAGCAGTGTGCCACTGGAGGATTGAAGGCCAGCAGCATACTGGGCTGCATTAACAAGGATCCAGCCATCAGATCAAGCGAAGTGGTTATTCCCCTTCATGTAACACTCTTCAGGTCACACCTGGAATACCCTGTTCAGATTTGATTTTCCCAGTAGATACTCACAGATAAGGAAAAAACAAGGAAGGTCCAGCAAAGGGCTACTAAGATGATTAGGGGCTGAAACCCTTTTAGGGAGAGGCTGAGAGAGCCAGCTTTGCTTAGTTTAGCTTTCTTCTCTGCATAAGAGAAGACTAAAGAAAGATCTAATTGTTGTCATCAACCATACAAAGGCAAAAGGGAAGTTATAAAAAAGGAAGAGACAGATACATCTCAAAAGTGCACAGCAATAGGATGAGAGCTATACCTTTAATAAGAAGTTGCATCAAGGAAAACACCATTTAGATACAAGGAAAAAAAAATATTAACAGTGAGCATGGTTAAGCAGGTAAGTAGGTTCCTCAAAGAGGTTACAGACTCGATCGTTGGTAATATTCTTGGTAATATTTAACTGCTGGAAAGGGTGCAGCAGAGGGCTACCAAGATGATTAGGGGACTGGAACACCTCTCTTATGAAGAAAGGCTGAGGGATTTGGGTCTCTTCAGTCTGGAAAAAAGACGGCTGAGGGGGGATCTTATCAACACTTATAAATACTTAAAGGGTGGGTGTCAGGAGGATGGGACCAGGCTCTTTTCAGTGGTGCCCGGGGACAGGACAAGAGGCAATGGGCACAAACTTGAGCATAAGAAGTTCCACCTAAACATGAGGAAGAACTTCTTTACCCTGAGGGTGGCAGAGCACTGGAACAGGCTGCCCAGAGAGATGGTGGAGTCTCCATCTCTGGAGACATTCAAAACCCGCCTGGACGCGTTCCTGTGCAACCTGCTCTAGGTGACCCTGCTCTGGCAGGGGGGTTGGACTAGATGATCTCCAGAGGTCCCTTCCAACCCTATGGTTCTATGGTTCTATGAATATTCAAACTCAACCGGAGATGGCCCTCAGCAGCCTGATCTAACTTTGAAGATAGCTTTGAGAAGGATATTGCACCAGACAACCTCCAGAGGTCCTTTCCAACTTAAATTATTTTATAACTCTGTGATTGCAAGTCAAAAAAAGCTCAGCAGTTTTCTCTCACTAAAAAAGGACAAGTGATGTAAAAATCCAATTTAAAAAAAACCAGGTTTTTAAAAGAGAAACTCTTAGTGAAACACAGAACCATTTGCTTTCTTGTATGACATCTGAGAAAAACTGATGCCTAAAACTTGCATTCAGAACAAGCAATGTGCTGAATTTTATTCTCAGAGAGCAGTCACCCTGATTGAGGATGTGATGAAAACTGCTGAGGTCCAGATACTCATCTGCAGATTTTCTGGGAAGTGACCCAATCCATGCAAATTCGCACACCAGATTCCCTCCCAGTGTAGGCACCACTAGTCTTTTTTTCAAAACTCACAGTGCTTACTCTATTCTACTCTTTTCCAGTGCAACATTCAGAAAAATTCTTATCTGCCTTTGTGTACAATATAACAAATTGCCCATACTTTGCCAGCATTGCCACATGGATTACATAAGGGACTACTCAAATAAAAGCAAGCACATTGAATACTATTGACTCGTCAGCCTTATTGTAAAAGCATTGCAACTGCTACAAGAGAGGTTTGTTCAGTGTTTCTGCTATCTTGTCACCTTTACTGAACCTTCTAGAAATAGATGAAACATTGGTCTGAAATACCCGGGGGTTGCTATGGGCTCTTCAGCTCCATTTGTTCAACTGTCCAGGAATACGTCCTAACTAATATCAATTTCTATCTATTCTATCAATTTCTATCAATTTCTTCTGGAGCAGGAGTGAAGGACACTTCCTGGTGAGGCTGTGCAAAACTGGAAAAAAGTAAATTATAGTATACCACTGGTCACTGTAAAAAAGTATGTGTGTGTACATGTGTGAAAGAGCAAGAGAGGTCGTCTTGCTTAATAATATATTCAGTCAAGAACAGAAGAGCTGAATTTCAAACAGTGAGGTCTTACAGTGACAATCTTGGATACCTTTGTCAGGTGCACAGCTCTGTTGCTGTCCAAATGCCTGCTGAATAAATCCATTCAAGACCTCAAAGAAGAGAAATGCTTCATTTTGGGATACCCGTTAAGCTTGGGCATTAATTACATTCCAAGTACTTAGTGCTGTGGACGCAACTGCGGTGTTAGGAATGAACAGAGATGCAATTCTAGGCATCTAGACAATGTTAAGGTCAAAACTAAGGTAACTACAGAGTTAAAAACTTTTTACTTTAGATGGCAATTAAATGAAGAGTTTCCAGACCTCTATGCCATATGTAGGCATCTAATTCTGCTTTAGTCCTACTTTGGGAATCTATGCCTTTTTTGGCACTGTGTATTTTAATGTTCAAGTTAATTTGGTCATGGAAACTGAATGGAAAAAGTGCTTTAAAAGTGCCATTTAAATTCCTTGGAAAAAGATCTAGCATTCACATAGGAAGTACTTTAAATAATTTTGGGGGGGATTTAAAGAAGAATATACATACCAAGGGAGGTGGGGGGAAGCTTAGCAGTATGCATAGGCAGAAAACCAGAAGCCTTGCTCAATCAAATGCCTTTGAGAGAGCAACACACTGGTTTTGCTTCCAGATAAGAAGTTGAATCCGCAACTTTATTAGGATCTAACTGCATTTCAAGTTCCGTTCTCAATGATCATGAATTTAGTTGATTACCTAAAAGATTGCAATAACTATGAGCTTAAACAGACATTTATGTGTCTGTTAATATCATTATCATTAGCTCTTTGTTCACTGATTACAAAATCATTCCAAACTAATCTATGAAAATCATTTATATAGCTGCTGTCTTTTCCATGTCTAGTGCTGTGTGACATTCCTGAAATTTAAGTAGATGAAAGACAGACCTTATATAATTTCTTTTTAGTTCTTTTCATATAGACACATTTCCTGTATGGTTTATATTCATATATATGAACATATGTATAATTTCTATACCCTATATATTGTAATGTTCACAATGTAGTAGATCTTCTACAATTTATGTAGATTGCAGCCTATGACATCATTTAGTCACATACCGCAGTAAGCAGGACTTAAACCACCACAAATTCTGAATGGGTACTGGCAAAAGAATGGTCTTCTTTCTTAAAGTCTGCATAATACTTAGGTAGCTCCTGAACACAATTTACTCCCTTCTTATGGCATTACTGCTTAAGAGTCCCATGAACCCAAAAGGAAACCATGGCCCTACCAGCCATGCCTTAATGGCCACAAACCCAAGACAAAGTTTTGCCCTCCATGTAGGCAGGAGGAGGGGTGCTGTTGGTGTTGCTGGCAGGACCTCCCAGCAAGCCATGCACTCTGATGGTGGGACGCTGCGGGGGCCGCAGGACAACTCATAACCAGAGTAACCCAGCTGCGTTTGCCTCAGCAGATCTGGTGGGGTCATCTTCTGCCACTGCCAAGAGTTTTGATTCCTCAGCAGCATCTATGCCAGACATGCCGTTTGTCTTGTGGTGTATCCCTGGCTTCCACACCATAGTCAAGCTGCTCACCAGCCCCTTGTGACTCAGAAGGCGTAACCCCTCTGAGCCAGGGTGCACAGCTGGCACAGCACGACAGCCACCACCCAGAGAGCTACTGATCTGTGACACCTCCTGCCTCCAACCTGTGTCATCCTCAACTACTACTCATCCTTCAGCTCAGTTCCCCCTCCCCAAATGTATTAAACAGTCACAAGACAAAGACATGAGGGAATGATCTGCAATTATGCAGTCATTCCTTTGATTTGAGAATTTCTCTTTCTTGCCCTGATTTAGAGCCACCAGAAGTGAAGTAAAGTTAAACTGAGTATCATCTGCATAAGAAGGATAAACTGAACTCTTACTGAACTGATACTACTGCACGATGGGTGTTTTTTAGTAGATTAAAAATGCTAAGCATATTAGCAATGACTTAATCACATGATATTTGGAAGGCAATGATTTAAAGGCCTGTCGGCCAGGAAATTGAAATAGCATGTTTAAACTCAGAATGTATAATTTTAGTCCAAGCTTTCTATATATTAATATATAATGTTATACATACTCCTGAGGATTCTTTTCCTCGTGTTCCAGGTAAGTCCGCCAACCCTCTCTGCTATATGCTCCATCATAAGTCAGGCATAGGGACCGATTACCTCTCTTTCCAGGAAGAGCCGTGGCCTCTGTGGTCCTCCCCTAACCCTCCTTCAACACCAGGCAGTCTTCTCTCCTCCACAAACATTTTTTAAGGAGCATTTTGGCACTACCCTGCTTTCAAGCCTGGCCTTTGTTAGTACAACCATTACACTCCTAATTTATTTGAGTTTACAACAGAATTGATATTGCTTGTCTGTAACAGCTGTAAACATTAAAATACTTTCTTCAGAACTTTTGGGTTCAGTGTTGGCGGTTACTCCCATTTAAACTCTGTGAATTAATATCTTAAATCCCTTTTTTGGGCCCCAGCATTTTCATTCTATGGGAGCTGTTCTTAGGGATGTGTTATCTCTGAGCATGGGGTGTACACTTTTTTGAAATGCACTATAAAATACAGGTGAGAACTATCTTATGGTAATTTTATGTATACAAAGATGCATCAAGATGACATACAACACTGCCTGCAACGTCACCCATGGAAAAATGGCTAACTGGTGTTGCCAGTCACAACTAAATACAGAAATTAGTCTAAATCCAGTCTGGTGATGGAATTCCCTTGGGCTCAACCTTCACGAGGTATCAGAATCTTTCCACAAGCATAACTTAATCAGATTAGAGTGTATTAGCTTCATGCTGTGCTGCTCAGTGGTTTTCTTTTACCATGAAGTGATTTGTAGTTCATATGGGCAGTAACAGCTCCAACCTCTCTGAAACATATTCCCACTGCAGCTGGCTCGCAATGGACTGTGTCTCACCTCAGCTCTACATAGAATGAAATTATATCTTCCTATTCTGTAGGATGGACAATATCAAATACTTCATGTGGTTTATACAAGCACAACTTCTAAAACATATATGTTGAAAGAGAACAGCTAAGAACAGGCCCATTCTCAGGCTAAGACCTGCATAGGACTGTGCTTCCACTAAAGGCCCTAAAATATGTCAGATATGTGATGAAGGTCCCTTTCAATGTATTGTTGGTTTAAAAAATGTGAAATCTAATGATTGCTACTAATTACATAAATGCATACAAAGGAGGCTACAAATTTCAAAGGGAAACATTAATGCTTAAAGTAGCCCACAAGAGTATGTGGTTAGAAAGAACAGCTGAGGTTTGAGTCCCTTAATCTCTTTGAACTAAAGGATGAAAAGGAAATGATTTTGAAGTTCTGGTTTTTGTAAAATGCTTTGTAGAGCTGCTGCTGAGGCTGCAAGCTGTAGCTGTGATCACACTGAAACTTGTATTCCTCTTCGTGTATCTTCCTTTGGTGTAGTGATTGAGGTCAGAAGGACAGTGGGATTCAAAAAAGACCATGATTTGTATACAAGATGTGAACACTATCAACCTCAATTGAGGGGATTCCTTCCAAAAAATAATTTTAAAAGCTGTTACCCCCCACACTTGAGAGTATAAGGCCGCCTCAGATTAGATAGATGAGGAAGAAATTTCTGCGGTGATAGGGACCCTTGCAATTCTGAAGCACTTGGTAGCTGATATGCACAGAGATGAGATGATAAATTACTTGGATCTTCGAGCCCTGTGCCCCTGGTTTGAAAACAAACCACACGTCCACCAGCAAAGAGCACGAAGGAATGGTTGCATGGGATCAGCCAAGGGCTTACTTAGCCTTCTGCTGTTTCAGTTAGAGGCCAACAAGAGCTGCCAAGGGAAAAATACAAAAAGGAAGTATGCAGTTTTTTGGTTTTGTTGTTGTTTGCATATTTGTGTGTGTGTGTTTTTGTTGTTTGGGGTTTTTTTAAGTGCTGGGAGTTAGAGAGAGTTAGTATCACCGATTAGGTTTAGGCACCTAATTTAGAATTGCAAGTTAAGAGGCAGTCTCCCCAGGTTCCTGGATCCTCTGCGGAGGGAGGTCTCCTCTGCTCGTGGGAAACATATGTGTACCTAAGGACAGCAACATCCTTATCCTGAGATGTTCAGCTGGAGTTTTCGTACAGTGCTATGGACCTCCTGTTTACGTGACAACACTTGAACTCTGGCGTGAGACCCCTGAGTGCCATCACGCACATCACGCAACAGAGACACCACGGGTCTCTGCCACCACCAAGGGCTACACCAGACCTTGGGACTTACAGCTGAATCCACACATATGGACAGCATGCTCCTCAGGTCATTACTTAAAAGTGATCAGAAACATGAAAAATGATATATGCTGCCTGTCTGAAGTTGTTTGACACCATGAAGAGCATTCAAACTGTTGGAACATACTAGTGGAAAGCTTTCTTCTTTACAGGAGGGTGCTGAGAGGGCATACCTAATGGTGAGCAGATTTCAGTGACTAACTTAGTGTGATTAATGGCTTCTGATCTATTAGAAAGAATAAGCACTTTAGCAGTGCTAAAGAAAGTCATAAAATAAGCTTCTTCTCAACACGCTGTCATTGTATTTGAGCAGTATCATCCCTATGTGGGAAAAGTTGATGATAAAAGCATTCATATTTTGACCAAATAATTGAATGGAAATTATGAACTATGTTTGTGCTACTCAGATGCATCCAACCTTTCCTTAAAGTAGAAAAGGATTCTAAGTTTATAATTTTTAGGTCATTAATTTAAAGTCCTAACCCAAGATGCTGTAACACTTAAATATTGCCATTTTATAAGCATGATCACTGAGATTTTACTGTTTACTTTGTCTTAGAAGTCACTAGAATACTTAATCCCATAGACTTTTACTTTTTATTTTACTTTTATTGAATTATAATGTGTTGCCAAGGCCCACATTTTGCAGAGGTGTCACTGGGTCACTACAGTTTTCAACAGCAGCCAAGGCTCATTTTCATTGAAAAAGAAAAAGAAATTAAGAAAACAGACCTTTTCAATTTAGAAAGGAGTGTTTTGACAGAATTCCTTTCCAAAATGCTTGCATGGTTTCTTTTTTCATTCTAACCCAGAATAAAAACAAATTTTGAAACTTCAACATTTTGTTATGTACTGGAACTGCCGCCCACTAGCCAACTCCACTTTTTTATTGAATCCTCGTGTTCCAACTAATGAGCACTTTGTACTGTTTGTTCCCAAGTCAGAGATGACAGAAAATCTGACTACTCTCATGAATATATAATCCTTTATAGGCATTTTCTATGGAGTTCATATATAGGAGGTATCCCTCTGTGGACTGGATCACCAAAATATGGTTTTGGAGTTTTCAAAAAAAAACATAATTCAAAAAAACTACTGGAAAAAGAAAATAGTTCAGCAATTATAGTGTTTAATTACTGTTTGCTTCATATGGTATTCTTTCTATTTGTGTATAACGGTTTTAGCACAGTAGCAACATGTTTATGAAACTTAATTAAAACGTGTATAGGTGCTATAAGTATAGATACATAAAATCATAATATTTAAGTTTTAAAAAACTTTTTAATTCCTCCAGGATCTCTAAAAAAGTCCCTTTTAAAATCTAAATTTAAACATGGCTTTTTCTAGCATGCATATGAACTGCACATACAAATTACCAGACTGTATCTCACTATTTGGGGTTTTGGTTTACAGATCTCTAGTTTGGGGACAGTTTAATAAACAAGGATTGGGAAATCCTAATTACGTCTGTATGCCATTTATGAAGTCAATAGATCTACTTGTATAATGTCTGGCCTAATCATGCGAATTTCATTCTGCCCAAAGTATTACACTCATTTATATAACCACCCCCTTCATTTCCTGTTTCTGTATTCAGTGTAGAAATAATGAAGCTCTTGAGACTGCTTAGCTTGGACTCTTTCATTTCATTGCCAATGAATGGATTTGGTTATGTAGAATTTTTTGATGTATATTTTCAGACAATTGTAGCTCACTTCCATACTTACAGAGAGAATTTCTTGAAGATAAGTGATACATTTAGTTACCTGTAACATCATCTTTACCATCCTATTTGAACAATAATAATACCAGCAAGAAAATTTTGAATTTCTTTTCTTGATAACTTTATTTAGGAACTGTGATAAGCATGGCTTGTGTAGAATCAAAGGTAATAAACCATGAGGACTTCAGACCAATAGAGATTAAACAGAAATAAAATGTGTCTTGTGAGCATTAGGTGCAAGAATCAATTAAAAAAGTAATGGCACTAGTGTAATTCATAACAGTATCATATAGAAAAATGATATAAATAATGTTTAATTGAAAAGTTATGGTTTCAGAAAGCATTTTAAAATACACTAACATATATTCCATATAAAGTATTACTATAAACTCTCTGAAGAACTGAAATTGCATTATACTAATGCATTGGTAAGTTTTACGTGAAAATGTATAGCATTCACTAACTGCTCAGAGAGCCCAATTCAATGAAATGTGCACTTGCATTTTATATTCCATATGTTTCATTTTCTGTAGTGTGTTACTTAATATATTTACAGGTAAAAATATAAGCATGTACTCTAGTGAATCACAGGCAAAATGCTTGTGCTTTTCAGGATGCAGAATTTCTATAAACAGAATAATCTAGCCCCACTAAAATGCCAATTCTTTCTCATGTCCAGTTGGACAATTCGTTCCCATATTTCCAAAATAAGAGAGCATACCTTATGAAATCATATTTCCTTAATGCTTGTCATCCAGGAAACAGAAGGGCTGGACTTATTTGAATAAATACAGGTTTCTCATTTCCCTAATTATTAACTAATATTGTCTTCCCTCCATCATTACAAATTCATTTCTGAAATCATAATTAAATGACTAATAAATATAATGTTTTGTACTTAGTAAAGGAAATAACTAGGCAATTTCCTACATTTGATGCCATTCTGGTCTATAAACATTATATGATCTCATGCTTCCTGATGTTGGCATCAAAACCTTCTTCACAGCTGTGCATGTGAACAAAGGGCAAAACCGCAGGATTTTTTTGTGTGAGAAGTTTGATTCGCTAAACTTACAGTCAAAAAATTGTTCAAAATGCACTTAAGAATCATTTTCCTCTGAAAAAGAGGGAACACAAAGGACAGGGCAGAGTCATAGTGATAAGGTCCTTTTGCAGTTGAACACCAAAACACAGAATATTTGACCCAAAACTTTACCAGCAGTAAAGATGAATTGTTACTGATAAGTTTTTGCATTTGTAATCAGTTGACTACCAGTGGGGAGTGCAATTATACCTTTTCTTCTTCTTTATATGAGCTGTTATAGGAATTCATACATACAAGAAAGGTCACTATGCACAAACACTAGTTGGGTATCCCTCAGCAGCTCTTGCAGAAAACTTCTATTCTAATGACAGAGGGGAAATGCAGTTGTGTGCATAATCTGAAATTTTAATTCTTGGTAGCGTTAGTTGATGAAGAGTTGAAAAACATGTGTGTTATTGGTAGGGACTTTTATTTCCTTTATGTGGTTTGCAGGAGAACAGGAAATGCTAATCCGGCACTGGGAACCACATTCTGAACTCTTCTTGAAGTCACATTAAAGACATTATAGACTTAGTGGGGATGGAGAATTTTAAGCTGTATTAAACTCTTTCTCAAACTAGGAAATAATAGAGGGTGTTTTGAGGGACTTTCTTTAATGTTGGCATTAAATGTCACCTTCAGGCAGTGACTATATTTGTACTTCAGTTTCTGCAGAAAGTACTATAAGCACAAGTACTGACAATTCAAGTCTCAGATGCTCCTGTTCAGAAAATGACACATGAATGTACTATTTTAAGATATTTACATGTGCATCTGTATTCACATGATTACATTAGAAGTTTTCCTTTTGTGAACTGACAGTGAAGCAATGTGAGAGTATAAAATGTATTCAATGTAGTAAGATATAAAATAAGAAATACTCTTATCCAAGAAGGAAAAGAAATCATATCTCATAGCTTAGGGGCCACTTTTAAGAAGTAAAACATCCGAATGAGGTACACATCCCACCCACCTCCATGCAAGCCGTGTGGGAGGTCTGATGGGGGAAGGTCTAGCCTGTGTCCCTCATGCCATACCCATGCTTACAGAGCTCCCTTTACCCAGGAGAACAGCAAGAGCTGGAGAGCCACAGCAGCCCCCCAGGGTTAAAGCTGCTCCCTGGGATGTACCTGGAAAAGAGGGACCATTTGTTTGAGCCAGGCACATCATGATGCTGTGGAGCTGAGCAGTGCAATAAGCACGTGGTTGAAGGTAAAGAGACAGCTGAAATCTTTCCCCTACACAGCTACCCTTGTGACAAGCCCAGGCAAGAGACTAATAGGACAACAAATGGAACTAACTACTGGACTCTGAGATGTTATTTTCCCACACTATTAGCACAGATGAAAAATGAAATGGATAAGCCCAAATCTGCAGGAAGTCTGCATATTATAGGAGACTATGGCTCATTCAGCAGGGCCTTCAGGAATTCATTGCCAGCAGGTTCTCTACCTGTTGTTTATGAAGAAATTAATTCTCCTAACAAGAAAACACTCAGACAGAAAAATCTGCTTAAGAATGAAAAGTGTAGAATAACCATGGCCAAGGAAAGCTCAAAACAGTCCTCTGTTTGTTGCAAAAAGAGCTTACATCTGTGAAAAGCTAAAAGTCTGACCTTGACATAGTCCTGAGTTCAGTGTAAAGAAGTGCTGCTCCTGGTCAGAAAAGTTGGTTCAGGAGAATTAAAGGCTGTTAAGATGTGTTCCTTCTAACCTGTCTTCAGAGAAAGGACAATCAAGGAAAGGAGCAAAAGGTTATTTAGGTCTAGCACTAGACAGAGATTTCTCAAGCTACTGCCAACCAGTGCTAGTAAATCTTCCTGGAGTAGTACAAAATCCCAGTTTATGTACACCAGTTTATGTACACTAAGCCAATTTGTGCACTTCTGTGCCCAACCTAATACATCTGGGAGGGGTGATATTAGTAAGTCTTCAAAGAAGCAGCACAGAGTCCTGAGATCATATATATACTATTTCAAATCAAAGGTGGTTTGCATGGACACAGGTTACATTTCTCTATACTTCTAATACAGATGTATCCAGAGAGAATGAGAGCAGGTGGGTTTCTTTTGAAAACATCTCTTGGGTCAGAGAGGGAGTAATCTTCTGAGGTCAACTGAGAGAAAGACATGCTTCCATGGTTCACTTGACCTATTTCAGATTGCCCATTTCAGGAAGAAATTAATTGTTCCCAAGAAGTGCCTGATTTCCCTCTGAGCACAGTCTAAAAAACAGCTTTAGAGGTAGATATTTTTGCTGGAAATCTCCAACACATGAAGAATGAACCCTATCTTCTGCATCTTTTCAGAGTCTGCTGAGTTCTAATACAAGTTTTTGAACAAGGCCACAGACCTGGGTGTCGAAGAGATGGGCTAGGAAGGTGAAAAGAAAAAGTTTTAAGGATTGTTCTGACCATGGAAGAGAAGGGATTTATTTTATTTTAATTTTCAGTATCCCATCAAAGGTACAGTCTTTTGGTCTCAACAGAAAGCAAACATCCCTCATGAGTGAAAGGGAAACTGAGTCTGCCAAAAAGCCATGCCAGAAACTGGAAGCCAGCAGATGCAGGTTACTGGAAGATGCTGGTGTAGGACCCAATGAACAAAAAAACTATTGAGGCTGTCTTATTGCCTCACATTCAAGCTTATGCAACTATTTCATTACTCTGTATTTTTGCCTAGTTGGTCTAGATGCAGGCTCCTGTTTCATGACTTCTTTGGATATGAGGACACAGCACTGTGGTCTATCAGCAGGGCCTCCCACCTCAGGCTCTGCAAATGCAGCTGTACCGTGGCCAGCCCCGGCGAGCAGAGACACACTGTGCTTGCATTGAGTTGTTGGACCTACAGGTCTAGTGTCTGCTGGCTGAAACAACCATGGCACCACACAGCTTTCCTGCAGGCCTTTTGTGGCCTGTTTTGAGAAATCTGCTGTGATTTTCAGAGCTGTAATGCAGTATAAAACCAAGCCAATTTCATATAGTTTCAGGTTTCATTGCTAACCTTCCAGGCAACTCCCTGAGTAAGATGCGGGCAAGCATTTAATAACCTTAATTTCCCATATGGTTGACTCATTATTCTACCTCCTGCAGTCAGCTCTTGATTTCTTAATGTATTTTCCTTTCATCTTCTGCTCATGGCTGTCACATTGGTCAGAAGATATTGCTGCTATTAACACTAGAAGTACTGAGGTAATAGCGTTCCCTTTCTCAAAGCAACTGGAAATTTTTTGGGAATGATCAGCATGTCACATGCACACACCATGTTTTCTTATGTCCACCAACATACATATAAATAAGTAAGTAAACTACTTCCACCCCTCTTATTTAAAAAATCCATTATAAAAATGCCAGAAATCTGATTATAGGTGTATGCCTATATGTGCTCCTGAATGTATACTCTCAACACTGCTACAGCTACACCAGAGGTATTTTGGTGCCTTGTGCCTTGCACTTCACTTCCTACTGAGGCACGTGGAGCCACAGTCCCAGCTGCTGCATGACACCAGCTTCCTTCCAGTGTCCCCAGTCAGAGAAGACTGATCAGCGGGTAAGGATGGGCTGCTTCTTTAAGTCCCATTCCCACTTTGGGACCACTCATATCACGTTAATTCCCCTCCACACCAGCCACATCCCCACCTTTCCTACCAAAAAGCACTGCCTTTGCTTACAGCTTCCATCATTATTTAGACTTGGTATAATGACAGCACTTTAGAGCCACAGACACCAACAGGGACTCCCACATGCCAGGCACTGCATTAAGCAGAAAAAAAAGCCCACCCAGGAAGGTTTACAGTGACATCAGCCTTGGTTCCTGGCGTGATGGCTTCTCTCAGAGGGAAAATAAAATTACAATGGCCAGCTGTCATTTTGTTAACAGATCATGAGACTGAAAAATGTAAGAACAATGTCCAGTTATTTTGTAGAATTTTTTTAGCCTCTTTGAAGAGAATAGCACCGTTAGAAACATTAAAGGAATAGATAATGGATTCTCAGTCTAGGGGCCATGAAACCAGCTATGTTCATCAGGCATTAACTAAAGAGGTCTTGAAATTCTTGCCTCCATAAGTGATAATATAAGATATCTAGTTCCCTAAAAGAAGACTCATAGCTCAGGACTTCCACATAACGGTAGAAGTCACATTCCAGAAAAGTAACTAATAAATCACTTTGTGAAGTAGAGCAATGATATTACCATATCAAGTAATGGGTAAATGGGACATTTGGCAAAAAGGAACACATGTTTTTATACTAATTATCCACAGCCGTTACTGCAACAATTTTTCTACTTTGAAAAGATTTTAGAAACCTCTCGTAAGGAGCACACTTCCTTAATTAAGAGTCCTTCATGATTTGATCCTGCTCTTGCTGACTTCCTTGACAGCAGAACCAAGGCCAAAATGTGTTCTCCTCCAGATAGAGGACTTTATTCCCTTACCCATCCCCAATATTTTTTGTCAAATAAATATGGATTTTTAAATCATTTAGTAATGCTTATCAGCACAGGCAAAATTCACTAAATCTCATTTAGCTGGGAGCATTTACTGGAAGGAAACGCCCCCTGGGAAAGCCAGTGAAAGTCAATAATGGATCATGTTATTTTCAATTACCCAACAATTTTGTTCATTTCTCTCTTTTCCATGTGCTGGATAAATCCACTTAGAACTATTAACTGTGTATTTTAAACAATATCAGTCAATACGAGTCCTACTCTTAACACACTCAGTAGTTACATGGTGACAAAACCCACTCATGGGGACAAAGTGCTGTTTCACTTTTGCAGTGGAGGACTCATTCTAGCAAATAATTCTTTTGAAGAAAAGTTGTAGCCCAGATACTTCTCTTTATGCACAAAAATACTTCCATTAGGCAAATTCTGTGCTGTAAATGGAGAAAGGAAAATCCCCCAAACATGGACTGCCCTGAGGAGAAGGTGCTGGTGGATGAGAAGCTCAACATGAGCAGGCAATGAGCGCTTGCAGCCCAGAAAGCCAACCGCATCCTGGGCTGCATCAAAAGAAGCGTGGCCAGCAGGGCAAGGGAGGTGATTCTGCCCCTCTACTCAGCTCTGGTGAGATCCCACCTGGAGTACTGCATCCAACTCTGGAGCCCTCAGCACAAGAAGGTCCAGGAGAGGGCCATGAAGATGATCACAGTGTTGGAGCACCTCTCCTATGAGGACAGCCTGAGAGAGTTGGGGTTGTTCAGCCTGGAGAAGAGAAGGCTCCGAGCAAACCTTATAGCCTTTTCCAGTACCTAAAGGGGGCCTACAGGAAAGATGGGGAGGAACTCTTGATCAGGGAGTGTAATGATAGGACAAGGGTTGACGGTTTCAAACTGAAAGAGGGGAGATTCAGATTAGGTATTAGGAAGAAATTCTTTATGGTGAGGATGGTGAGACACTGGAACAGGTTGCTCATGCACAAGTAGATGCCCCATCTCTGGAAGTGTTCAAGGCCAGGCTGGATGGGGCTTTGAGCAGCCTGGTCTAGTGGGAGGTGTCCCTGACCATGGCAGGGGGGTTGGAACTAGGTGGTCTTTAAGGTCCCTTCCAACCCAAACCATTCTATGATTCTGTGATGCACAAGAAAAGGGATGTTACTCCAGAGTTCTGGTGAAGGCTTAAGTACCTACAGTCTGAAGAATTAGCACTCTTACTACAAGTATTCCTCTTTCCTGGTAGGAGATAATTAAAAAGTGGCAAAAGGTATAAATGACATATAAATCAGGGTGGCAATTAGTGATCTGTAATATAACAAATCCTTTTGCATTAATGCCTCTGCAAATGCCTCTCAGTTCATTCCCTCACTCCTTGTTAGCATCAGTGCTCTTGTGCAAGCCTAACAAATGTTCCCTCTCTCCACATTCTCTTTCCGTTGACACATGGAAGTGTTTCAAAGGCCAGCACTGGGTGAATTGTGTAAAACAAACTTGTCAGTGTTTTCATTACATTGTCACAGCTCTGAATTTTGCTGGATACATGAGAAAGAATCAAACATTAGCATGAAATACTGCATTACACGCCACTCCAGCAAACCCAAAGAGGCACTCCCAGGGTAGTCACATCTTCCCCTGATGGTCTCCCAAGACTGTGCAGCTCAGCTGGCAGCTGCGTGGGAGGGTCCAGCACGTGGGGAACCAGAATTCACTCCTAGATAAATCACTCCAGAGAACAAGTATTTGCAAAACATTGTCGTTTTGCAGCCAAATTTCATGCAACTATGTTCGGATATTTTCCTGTCTATGGATATCTTTGCATTGGTATCAGTTTCAATTAATTCAAAGCTTGAACAAGTTGTGATTAAGGTGTGCAGAGCAGGATTTTGGCACCAAATATCTCAATCTGGACTTAAAATTGTGTATGACTTCTGTAAAACTAGTGAAAATTTTATTCCATGCATTACAGGAAGTTATTTACAAATAAATTAAACAGGCAGTGAGGCGATTTGAACAATGCAGTGTCAGGAACATGTATGTGCCTCAAACTCAACAGATTGCATGACTGGAGTGGGAATGGTCATTCACTGGAAAAAACTTGTAACAGTCCCTCTCAATAAAAAAAAAACAACAACAAACAAACAAACAAGCAAACAAACAAAACCCCAACCAACCAAAAAAACCCTCAGGAAGCCATAAGAAAGGCCTGAGAGATGACAAGAAATAGAGAGAAAGAAGATTTTTCAGGCACAGTATTTATTCTAAAAGGAATGAGAAGATTAAGAGATGGTGTACCCACAATGCAGTAAAAACTGAACAGAATAGAACAGGTCATAAACTTTCATGCAACACAAGACTAGCCAGCTCCTCTCAAACATGCAATGTTTTCTGGAAGAAAAGATATTTTCTGCTGAAACAAGTAACACTAATTTTGAAAAATGAGAATGACTGGTGTTTTACTCAGCTATAAAACTTCCTGAGCCAGAATAAAATTGCTTAGAAATATATATTTTTTTAACCCTAAGTATAACTGTGTGCTGTGAGACTTCTGAAGTATCATGCACTACACTACTCCATCTCCCAAAACACTAGATAAGAAGGACGATGCTTTTTTCTTGTCGGGCTGTTTCTAAATTCCTTTATCCCTTTTTTTCTCTTGCTAACTGCCCTGTGAACTCAAGTCTAATGTCCTAGTGGTGAATCATTATTCTTTGATTATGGCTTCGTAATTATAGGGAATGACATAAGCTCATCGTGATGCAGACTTGGAAATTATTCAAAGGGGTTTTATCCTTTTTACTTATTCTTATTATAGCTGCACAGATCCACTTTATAACTGTATTAAGGCACTCTGGGGCTTACATTACCAAGCCATTATAACACTTCTCAAGTCCCTGACAATGCACTGCCTCTCACTTTCTGTCTTACAAAAAGAAAACATTTTGTGCAGATCACAGAGAGTATTCTTGCATTTCTGTGTGGAAGTCCCACACATTTTGCAGCATGACTTTCAAAGTGGGGATTCTGCAAAGCTGCAAAATGCATTCAATTTCAATATAGAATTTTTTTTTTTCTTAAAGTTTGGTCTAGGAAGCAAATTAAAGTGATCTAGATCTTAGCAAACAGAAGCACACTAATATCACATGTGTGAGATCATTTTACATAGCTCCACTGTGTAATACATATATTTCAGTGTGCTCTATCTACCAGCGACAGATGAAAAACTGCACTAATTTTTCTGACTAGGCTGAACTGAGACAAACTAGTGTTTTAATTTAAAGAGACTGTAAAATGAGGAAGAAAAAAGGGAGAAAGGTAAAGTAATCTAATGAAAATCTACATCTAAGAGCACATAGTGTAGTAAACTTGGCCGACATGTTTGAGATATAGTAATGCAATATGTAGAACAAATATCTTGTTACAATAAAAAACACAGCAGAGTCCTTCCTACTTTTTGTTTCTTCACATGCTGCAAAATTCTCATGGGTTTATGTTGATTTGCATTTTAGAAATCTGAAAATTATATGAAGTTTTCTGCATGCCTTTGGAAGTATTTATCTTTCTGTAGACTTTTTTTTTTTTCTTGTTTTTGCTTCCAACCTTTCCACTACCAGCCATTCCTAATTTTGGCAAGATTAACAATACCACAAGTGCAAGGAAATATGGACAATCAATAGAGAAAACAAATCCTAGGCAACAGCCAAATGAAGCTACTGATTAGTTAAACATCATTAGTTAAACGTTATTCCATTCTATCAGTGAAGCCACGGCTCCTGCTGTGGATGTGACGTAGCTCCCTACCGCTAGCCACTGTGACAAGAAAGGACATCAGGGAACAATGTATGGCTCACTTTCAAGAGCAAGGCTGCATAGTCTTTTATTTGGTAGATGTAAGCAGAAAGAGAGCACAGCTAGATGCATGCTAAGGAAGGAATTCTTTTTAAGAGAAGTAACTCACTAAAGCAACATACATGTTTGGATTGGATCATATGTATCTAGGTGTGGGTGACAGGAAAATACCATGAACTTTCAATTACAATACTAACTTCCCAGAATCTAAATGAAGAGTGATATTTATTATAGGTGTAGTGAATTAAGGTGCTGGATGAACTCACGCTCACCTGTGATTGTTTCTCTCACCAGGCAGTAGCTGGGTAACAGCAAGCCAACAACAAGCATGAAAATTCCCAGGTTTACATAACAAGTCACTTTGATTTGTTTTGTGTTTTATCTGTAACAGATTTGTTATGAGATTAATCAGCTGGTGTCTTGGCTAACACACTGTGCCACTGCATATCAGTCCTATGACCTCTTAAGTGCCTGTATGCAAAGTATTGCTTTTGTCTCATTTGTGGTTCTAAAAATTACACTTTCTGTGTCGGGAGCGTGAGGTTCACATTTATCAGGCACTGCAGTGACCATGCTTTTCTGGCAGTGCCACTCGCCATGCTGTTCCGGGTGACAGTGCAGTGCCCTGAGGAGCGGCAGCACGATGCCTCCATGCTGCCTGGACTGCCCAGGCACCACGCACTGGCTGACGGGGAGCTGGGGACACCCTTGCCGAGAGTGCACCGGCAGCAAGCCTGGGGAAGGAGAATGCTCCGGGCACTTGCTGGGGAGTACAAGGTACATGTATGCCCCAACTCAACCCATCTCCACACAGAAACACACTAGGGAGATCAGGAATAGCTTGATGCTAACTCAGTTTTTTAGTGTGCATCATCAGCCATAGGTTAAGCTGTGCCTTAGCTGCTGTCATGGGGTTATCAAGCCTTGGACAGAGCTGTGACATATCAGATATGTAATGTGTCAAGCAGAGAGTGCCTTTTTTTGATACATAAGTAAAATCGTACATGAGAAAAGGAAATTATTTTATATAAGGACGCTACTGCCAAGACTAAAGGCATCACTGTAGCCTAGTTATAAGGTATTTTATTGTTCAGGTCTGGTCAGGCCCCTGTTGATGAATGTTTTCTTCTCTTTCCAAAGGTCTGATTCAGAATCAAAATCTCGAGGTGGAGGCAACTTTGGTCCACTTGTGGCTATGCATAAAAACACGGCCATCAGCAATCAGATTTCACTGTCATGCTTTATCAAGCTACCATTTGCTGGCTGAGCTGGGGTAGCTGTGCGTGTGGATGCTCCCTGCCTCAGGCGGAGGTGAAGTAATTCAAATTATCTCAGCCTCAGTGAAAAAAAAAGCCAAGCTCATATAAATTCCTGTGCATTGCCACAGACAAGGAGCACTCACATGGACGCGGTCGTGACACAGCTGATGTGCAGGAATATGTCTGAGTGCAGGTCCTTCCTCCTACAAACCAAATTGCTATTAAACATCATTTTATAAAGGAAAGTCCTTTACCAGATCAATCTGGTCCTATTCCTCTTCCTGACAGTTGCAAAATGGTCATCATCTTTATAGGAATGACATCAGGTGTCTAATTGTCACTTGATTGCCATTTAACTTGACTTTAAGCTAAGCACTTAACCACTGTCACTGTGGTCAATTAAAGCTGAATATTCTGTTCTCAGGACTTTAAAGAGATAGTATGCTATTTTTGAGGAGTAAGGGCTCAGTAACCCTTGATAATTTAGTTATCTAGGAGGGCATTACTAATGAGAATCTTACAGTAAATGCATGGCAACATGGTGGGCTGATATGTTATTGTTTTATTCACAGCATCTGGAATTAGTAACAAGGGGCAAAAATGTTTTCAATTTAAAATGGATACTTTACTTAAGCTTGGGGGGAAGGTCAAATGATCATACAACACAAATATGAGCAGCCTTTCAACCGTGTGCTTTCTTGTGAGCAAATAATGGAAACAAACATTGTTTCAGACCAAATGCACTTGGAAGTGGCTGCCCTTGGGAATACAGTTATACTTTTAACAGCTCTGCTGGTGGATCTAACTTTCTGAAATGCAGCCACTGATAAAAATGGAGAAGACCAAACATCTGCATTTCATTATGATTAGCACAAAAAAAGGAATTTTATTTAATCTCTCAAAGCACACCATCACTGTGAAGGAAGGGGGCTAGAAAGATCACTAGGGTTTTACAAAGCTCTTCATACATGAAATTGAAGCAAGAAATGAGAGACAAAGCTGGAAATTTACATAAGCATGGTAATGCATATACAGAAAGAACTCTCTACCCGCATAGGTAAAAAAAAATTAATATTTCTATCAAATACAGCCATACAAAAACACTAAAATAGTAATTTCACAGTAAAACTTTAGTTTGTAGAGCTCCTCCCTTTCCATTTTCTCACTGGTTACAGAGTTGTTTGGAATACTGAGTTTCACTCATGAGTCGCTGCCCCATGTACAGAGATGCTCAACATTACTCTGCAAACACTTCTGTTTAAATGACTCACTCTGATTAGTAAGATGAAGATTGTAAATCAGAACAACTCATTTCTCGCTAAGATGGCATGGTTGTGTAGAGTATTAGAAGTCCACAGAGAGAGCTTTTCCATTAATTCATTCTCCTGTAATTTCCATTAATTGATAACTTTTTAATGTCTTTTACATACAGTCAGGAAAGTAAGAAAGAGGCGAGATGGAGTGGGAGGAAGTATGCGTGCCCAACTCCAAACACACCAAGAAAGTAAATAATATTTTGGAAAGTGTATGTCATTCTTCGCTGAGCAGTGCCATCTTTAATGACTTTCTCTCAACTTTTGGAATTTCTGACACTTTACAGTTATTTGATGATTACAAGAACACTTCTATTTGTAGCCTCTTTTAACGGCCTTGCATTTTCCATTTTATCTCCTCCATCTTCTGTTGTTTCATGCATCACGTGGGCTTTCCTACCAGCCAAGGAATGAACATGGCTTGATCCCAAACCCATCATCATCGAAATTCCTGAGTCACCCAGAAGGGTGGCCGCTGGGCAGGTCGAAGCTGTCCCGCTCCCAGGCAGCAGCGAGCTGCCACTGCCTTCTCCTGGAGACTGACAAGATCTCATTTTCTAAAAGAGGAACGTGTGTCTCCTGACTGCAGCATCATTTTTGCACTGGCTCCAAACACGTTAACATTTTCTCGTTCAAAAACAATCGCGATTTCCCTTTAACAGAATTGTGCAAAAAGCAGGACCCTCCAAACTCTGGAGAAAATATGGATTCCTGAAGAATCTGGACTGCCTCCTAAGTTTCTGCTAATATTTTTTCCCAAAAGACATCTGCTTCTATTTGTGCATTTCTTCAGATACTAAAGATAAAATTGGAATAGAGAGATTTTGGTGTTAAAATCATAAGCACAGATGTGCTGAAACTGACATAGCCCTTTTAATGGTCATGCTTCACAGAAACGCTGAGAGTGATTGGTAGGGATCAGTTTCCCACTGTGAGCATAATTTTGAGGTTATGAACTTTCAATATATCAGAAGACAGTGCCAACCACTGAAATATGCTGCTAAGTTTCTTAGCAGAGCTTCTAAAATTGTCACAGTAATTATTTTCAAGGTGTTTCCCAAACACGCCACTTTAGGAATCTGTTTCTGTGAACCCGTTTCTGGGAAGGTCTTGCATAAATTCCAGGTACAAACAGTAAAAACTGTAAAATGCACTAAAATGTGCTGAGGTAAGCACTTTACTAGCTTCCCCCCTTTCTACAAAAACCAGCAAGGCAGATTGCAAATTATTGCACCATATGGTCCACCCTTCCAGGACTTCTCTTGCTCATACCTAATAAATGACCTTAAAAAGTTACATAAGATCTCACTTTTTGAAGTCGGGTGCCTCAGTTTGCCATTTTAACTGCTTATAGCAGTTCAAAGCTGTTATAGACACAAGGCGTTCTCCTAAGCCTTCAACTGTTCTGTGAAAGTCTGATCTTCTTAAACGGAGCAGTTAAGAAAAAAACTCAGACACCAGTTTTGAAAAGTGTGGATTGTAGCCCATGGTCCTTTATTGCTTGGTCTGGGAATCTGCAAATTAGTATCACGTTTCAATCAGAGTCAGATGGAAGCTGGCTTTCCAGCATGGAAGGACAGTTCAGACTCCAACAGCAGCAGTCCTACTCAAGGTCATGCAAAGTATCTCCATTGAACTGCCATTTGAAAATTCCCAGACTCCAGAAATCACAATTATATTTCATTTCCATCTTTCTGAGAAGTTCAAAGCTTATAAAGACTAAAGCACAAGAGCCTGCAAATTCCTAGACGAGGTCCACAAGACTGCTGACATGCTAAGTTGTACACTTGGGATCCCTGGGCTCTGGGACAATCCTGCTAAAGACAGGAGAACCTGACAGTGCTTAAGAGCAGCATGACCACACTAAGATTTCCAAAATATGGCAAGATATAAATGAAATTTGGATGTTCTAATAAACAGAGAGACTGCCTGCTTTCCATGGTGTTCTGTCAGTTCTGAACAAGTTCCCACAAAATGCTTCCATTTTCACCAATAGATGTACTGTAATTGAAAATAAAGGCATGCTGGTGAAAAATCCCCCAATTTTCATTTTTTAAACCCATTTTTTCCTTCATCTTTCAAAAATGAAATCTCTTTAATATGAAAGACCACAAGACAGCAAGTGGTAAACCAGAACGTAGTGATTGCCCTCAGAAACTATCCCAGTTCAATGAAGAAACTAGTTCACATTAAAACCACTCACTTATCTCCCCTGAATAAAGAGAGAAAACTGTGGGGAAGAAGTCTGCCAAAGTTATTATACGAAATATCTCTTTTAAAAAAAAATTCTTACTAGAGTTTTCTCATGTATTCCCACACAGTGCATGAACCAGTGACCGTGCTCTTACAGAAGACACAGTGGTGAAGGTTTAGGAAGAAAAAGATTAAGCTGGACAACCAGGAGATGTGAAAGCATGTCAATGTGCCCCTGATTGAGATTGTAGCCTGCAATCACTGCATCTCTTGAACAAAGGGCAAGATTCACAGGCTGTATTACAGTTTGTGGTATAGCACATACTAAATATAGTCAAGCTATGTAAAGTGGAACAGTGAGGTTCCTTGGCACTTTTTCAGAAGCTGTGCAGAGGAAAGGCCAGTTACTTTCAGTTCAGAGCAATATGAGTCATTTATCACTGAAGAACCCACTAAATGCAAAGGTCCTACAGAAACCTGTAAGGAGTGAGAGTGTTACTGAAAGCACCAAAGCACCTGCCTTCTGTAGTAGGCTCCTAAAAAGACCAAGACATCTTCTCAAGTACTGACTCTGGTTTCCAAGGTTGAATATTGTCTTAAGAAGTGTATAAACGCACTCTGGTCCTCTGTGTGTGGCAAACCAACACAATTTTTTTGTTGGTTTGCCAGTGAAATTGCACATGTGCAGGCAAAGCCTAAGGTGAATAAATGGTCTGGGCTTCACTTAAGGCAATGATTCTGTAGCAAAGGGGGTTTTTTGCACTCTGAATACGTTACCAAGGAGTCTGCATCCCCCTCTGCCCTCTCACACATGTCAATCCAACATCTTCTTGCTGCTGAGCATCACAAGTTGATAACTGGACCCTCACTCCTGCTCTGAGCAGAATTGTGGAGCAGCATCAATCTTTATTCTCTGGGGCTCCTCTGTAATTTCTTGAAGCTGAGCAGAATAATCAGGGTGTTCCTGCTCCTCCACAAAGAGACGAGGACAGGAAAAATATCCTAATAAGAAAAAAGGAAAAGAAAAAGGAAAAGGAGAAGGAGAACGAGAAGGAGAAGGAGAAGGAGAAGGAACAAAAAAAAAGAAAAAGAAAAAGAAAAAAGAGAAAGAAAAAGAAAAAAAGAAAAAGAAAAAGAAAAAAGAAAAAGAAAAAGAAAAAGAAAAAGAAAAAGAAAAAGAAAAAGAAAAAGAAAAAGAAAAAGAAAAAGAAAAAGAAAAAGAAAAAGAAAAAGAAAAAGAAAAAGAAAAAGAAAAAGAAAAAGAAAAAGAAAAAGAAAAAGAAAAAGAAAAAAAAAGGAAAAGGAAAAAGAAGAAGAAGAAGAGGTCATTCATCATTATTTTAAGTAAACAAAAAATTGTTTACATTCTACATCTTTTTTGTATAAGATGGAGTGAAATAGCTCATCCAATTATTAGGTCAATCTTGCTTTTCCCCTATGTCCACTGAAGACAAAACTGTGAGTCACATCAAGAGGCGTTCATCCCCCTGCGAGTGATAATATAAATCAGTCAAGACATGGGTAGCCAGTGCATGGGTACATTAGCACTGACTTTTTATTCAGTTGCATTTATTTTACCCTTCAATTTGGTAAGCAAGCAAAACAGATGAGCTAAGTTTTCAAAAAGGGAACTGAAGTGAGGAGCAGCTTAATAAGCAGCACTGCAGTGATGTGACCTTTGCTTTTGGCCAGGATCAGTAGAGGGCACATAGAGCTGGTACCAGTCCCAGCATCCCAACAGAACTAAGGTCTGTCCCCTTCATAAGGCCATGCCTGAAAGGCTGGATACGTCTCAAATTATTTCTTTCCTGTGGCAGCTGAATTACAGCATTTTCCTTTAAAAGGGCTGCACTGAGTACCAAATGAAGCAGCTGTTCTGGAGACAGGCCTGTTTCTGGGGACTCCTGCCCCCGAGGCAGATGAGGGAGTTTGGGTGATGCTATGGGATCTTACAGGAATGGGGGAGAGCAGGGAGGAGGGTTTCTAGGGAGCCTGGCATGGTTTCAGATAGACATTTTTGCTGCATAATTGAAGCAGTTATGGTTGACACTTTCCTTTCTGCTTGCCACATTTCTCCTTCTTGGCCTTTGTGGGGCCCTGAGTCCACATCAGCTGTGTGTGAGCAAATGCCCCTGGAGTCACTGGAAACTGCTCTTACGGCATCTGTCCCCGAGAGCACTCATGAGTGGGATGTTGTTTTTACTGTTTACCGCATCTCTATTTCGGACCTCTCCTTGTTCGTGTAAAGTGCGTACATGTGTTTATGAACTGCTTGTTGCAAAGATAAGGGAATGTGGGGTGCTGGCCAATCCCTTTTTCCATTACTCCTTTGCTTTTTTTTTGTTTCCTACTCCTCTTTTCTGTCTCCTATTTTTGCTTTTTTTTCCATCTCCTTCCTTCTATGGCAATGAGCAGGGTTTGCTCCTCAGCACACGGCAGTCAGGCCCTGCAGGCTTTGCCCCCATGGCTCAATAAGAAATTTGTTTTTTTTAAAAAAAAAAAAAAAAAAAAAAAGAGAGAGAGAGAAAGAAATATTTGGTATCTAAAAGCAGCTCATATTAAGCCACACAGAGACTATGCCTCATGCTGTTACATTAACTTAATGTGGACCCTAAACCTGAGATTGAATAAATCAGAGTTGTGCATTTTGAGGACCATTATACCTTGGCACTAAAGCAACCATTTCGGATGAGCGCCACACAAAAGCACATCCCACGCACTCCTGGTACAACAGACCCCAGTCTCTAAATACCTCTTTACAGTTGAAAAAGATCATGATTATGCCTTTGTAGTTGTTGTTTCAGATCCACACCGTGACAAGCAGCAGGCTGGGATAGCTTCCATTGGGCTACCTCATCTCGGTGTGCTGGCACCAAATGGGGGACTTTTGCAGAGAGCCAAAATGCTCACAAGACCACTGGCCAACATCTGTCCTACACCACTCTCTGAGATGCCCAGCACCTCCAACTTGGTGAGTGGTGCACATGATGCACCTCTAGAGGAAACATAGATGTTCAAGAAGTGGTATTCATACTTACAATGTAGCAGGGTATGTCTCTCTGCACTGGCAGAGCTCAAATGCTTCAACTTTGCTGAAAGCAAATGTAGAAGGCATTACTCTGGTGTCGCTCGAGTATTTTTGAAAATCCCTTCTTTTTGAGATGTGAGTTATGCTCACCAAAGTCATTAGGAGTCTCCTGACTCAAATGGATTTTACATGAGATCTAGATTAACTCTGCAGCTTCTTTTGTGATTAAGTTGAGCAATGTAAATCCATTTGTTTCTGTCTTAATAATCATTTGCTTTTTTTCTTCACATATGAATATGGATATTTTTTCACAAACTTAATTTCCATTTCCAAAAAATACTATGACTATGGTTTCAATTTTGTTGCAAAGATATTTGTGTAAACATGTAGATCTATTTGGAAACTAAAGAGAATTGAGAATATTGATGGAAAATACAGAAACAATTGGGGTTGTATAAAATGCTTCTTTTGACGAAAGAGTAGATTTACTTTCAGGGTTTTTTGGGGAAAAAGTGTATTGTTTTTCAGATTGACCTGATACACTCTGGATATCTTACATTACTATGAGACAGCATGTTGGGTATCAGAGTAAAGAGCTCCCCACTGGAGAAATCAGTACCATTTGTTGCAGTAATTCCCTCTGGGATTTCTTTATTTTGCTACATTTGTTGGTGTTGTTGTATGCTTTGGTTTGTAGTAGAAACAGACTTAGGTTGTTTTCTTAAATCAGCCTTGATGATTCATAAGCTTGTGCTAGAAGCAGTGTTATCTTGGATTTTGGTAAATACAGCAGGCTCAAAGACAGTGTTCTCAGTGCGTAAATAGCTGGATGGGTAAATGTAAATGTGCTTGGATTTGGATAAATACTACAAAATACAGCTTAAATGTCAAACAGCTGAAGCCAGTCTGCACAGCAAGAACATATGCCAAGAAGCTGTGTGGGGCTAATGGTACTTTCTAAGCACTGAGATCTGACATGGGATCAGGCCTGACTCTGCTCGGAAGTGGGGAATGGAAATCTCACTGACAGTTTCGTGGAGAGCAGCAGCAGCTCCCTGCCACCACACTGCCACTGAAACCGTCCTCAGATAATTGTTCTGGGAAGAGACAGTTTAAATCTGGCCTTTGAAAGCACTCTGCTGTGGCAGCAGGGAACAGAAGGTTACTTTGGTGCCATTCTGATTAAAGAAGCATTAACAATATGTGACTCAGCATAAAGGTTAACATAGTTGGAAGAAAATAGCTTTAACTCATTTTATTTTTCTCTTAATACCCACAACAGCAAATAAAAGTTCAAAGCGCGTGTCAAACAGCTATCTGCCGGAGTTTCACATGGGGATGCTGTTTGCTGTGCATTAGGTTTCAGAAGGCTGTATTCCGGCACTTGAAAACAGGATGTTTTCTGTCTGATACCCACTGGTACCCACGCACAGGTAGCGCTCTGAATTCTTTTCCTTCCTTCTTTTATTAGAAAATGGGAGTTGACATAATACCATAAATCACTGCTTTCCCATTTATTGCCTGCATAGGGATTTGAGAGCTGGGCTGATTTCATACAGCTGACATAGCTGAGACCTGGCCAGGATGGACTTTGTCTGAGCTCACACCAGGTCTGAGTTGGACACAGTAAATGTGGGATGGGAGAGGGGTAAGAAACTACAGGCGCAGTGTTGTTACTCTTCTCTGTAACACTTAATTATTGGAGCAGGGCCACTCTTTGCTTGCTTGGCTTATCTGGCTTAAGACCTGGAGATATACTGCTGGCTGCTTGGAGCTTTCCCAGTCTTATCCCCAGGATATTGGCTGACTCCTGACAGATCGAAGCATGCACAATCTGTCTCCTCTCTTCCCTGGCTCAGACATGGCTCACCGAGAGAGGTCTCTCTGGAAAGAGTTCTGTGGTTTGGGTGCAGTTTCCAGCACCATGCTCCTTCCCTTCTTTCTGTCCACCTTTTGCTCTGAATAGATCTTGCAAGCCCTTTTCCCTAGACAGCCCTGGAGACATCTTGGGACTCTCATCATTTTCTGGTGGACTCCATTTCCATGTCTTCACACAAAACTGTACATCTCCTAAGGATATTTTCCAAAACAAAAAAAAAAGAATCTCCCAGTCTTTTCTGGTTTGTAGACTAATCCAGACACACCACATCTTGCAGTCAAAAGCCCTCTGGTTTCTATTTCATCTATTAGATTTTTCCTGACAGAGAGGTTCTTTGTATAAATTAAATCTAGTGATTGCCTAAGTACAAATTCAGCTAACATGGTCTCTTAAAACATCTTTAATTAAAAAGAAGGAAACTACATGCCCATCAACTTCTGCAGGCTGAGGCCTCCAGCCATCCCTGTCCCGACTGATGAAGAGAAGCGGAGGTTGTTTCCTGGCACTGCCAGCGTCTGAGACACCTCAGCCCTGCCTGTAACCCGGGGTTTTCATCATCCTGGTTAGGTGACGCTCATATCCTGAAGCTTTTCTTGAGTAGCTTGAGTCACTCATGTGGCACGACACAGAGACAGGCAGAAATGCCTGAACTGGCTCTAAATGACTGCGCTCAGATACAGCAGCAGGGTAGTTATGTTTATGTGAAGATTTATTACATTGCCCTGGACTTCTCTTACGTGTTCTGCTTCATTTCTCCAAAGCTTTTGGGTTGATCCCTAAGCTCAATGCCAGTGTCTCTCAGCTCTGTTGCTGAAGCGAGAACGGGGCTTTGGCCGCACCTCTCCAAGTGCCCATCCCTGGCTGCAGCCACCAGCTGCTGCCGGTGTCTGCAAAAGGCAACCTGCTTCCTCTATTAAAGAAGTACAACGTGCATCCTTAGCCCAAGAAGCAACCAAAAGAAGTCACAGGACATTTATTTTCTGAACGGTAGGAACTCTGTAGTGTTGTCAAAGATAAGAAACTAGGAATACCTTGATATGCTGTGTTTGACTATAGCTTAATAATGGCTTCTAAAACACTCAAAATAGATTTTTTCATGGTTCAAGGAACAGATGTATCTGGAATCAATTTGCAGTGAGGGCCAAAGATTAAAAAAACAAATTAGCTCTGGGATTTCTTTCCTCTGTTGTGCTAACAACGGTGACCTTTGGGACATTTCGCAAAAGCCATCTTTTGTTTTGAGTGTTTGCTTTTCCTCAACTCTTTTTATAACTTCTTGCCAGTTATGTTTTTTCTTTCACCTCTGAGGTCCAGGAAGCATGGGCAGGAGAATGTGGGAGCAGATAGCCCTAGCACCACCATGTGAGCGGGTATGTCACCTGCACACATATGCCAACTCTGGCATGTCTTCCACTTGCTTGCTGCTACAAAATGGACATAAAAATGTATTCTCAAAGACACAAAAGCAGGAGTGGGTGTGGGTGGCAGGAGTATGGGAGGCTGCCTACGTCTGTGACAGTCAACGTGAGCTGAAGACCTTACCATCGCCATCGCCAATCACCATTTCCAAGCAGTATGTTCAAACACATCACTTCTGGTGCCAGTAAGGAAAGGCATAAAGGAAGCATCCTCTGCTTTTCTAGCATCCAACAAATGCTGACCTACTAAATGGGCATATTTGTCTATCTTTCACAGCTTTTCCTGGGATACAAATGGGAAATGCATTTGTCCCTGCTGGAAGAACTGATCTGTGCCGAGTTCCTCATGGTTTCACTCCAGCATGGGCTATCTCACCTAGACGTGATATCTATTTCAGGCATGTAGGTTGCACTTTGAAAAGAATAAGCTATTGCAGCTGTTCAAATTAACTTCAAAATCAAATTTATTTGGCCGCCTAGGCATCGACTGAGTCCCTGGTGTCTGTTCTGTTTGAAGAACAGTCTTTATCTTCAACATAAAACTACTTGTACCTGGTTTCTTATAATCTTATACTTGAACATACCACTTGCTTTTCCTCCCAAAATCTTTTGTGTGAATTTTTAAAAGAACAGTTGCAGCAACACATGTCGTTTAGTGTTTGTCTATTATTGCCATTCAGCTTTTTAGCCAGTGGAGTCAAGTTCTATGTGAATTTCTCCTAGATCCTTTGTTAAATCAAAAATTTCCCTTTCAAAAAACAATTCAGACATCTAGGAACAGATTTTTAAAGATATTTAGGTGTCTTAAGAGATAGGTACATACCTAACAGATTTTTCTGAAATATCTGAATGAGGTAAGGCATAAGAAGCCTTGAACACATTCAATAACAGAAGTTTAGACATTCAAATTGGTCAGAAATTTTACCTAAGTAACAATGAATGTTAGGGTGAGGGTTGTCCCTTTTTAAATATAGTTTTATTTAATAATTAATTTAGATTGATTATTCTTGTCTGGGGACATCACAGTCCAGGACTTTTGGAAACTTTGCCAGCTGAGTCACTGTCTTGAACTGTTTGCAATTATGTGGATGTTTTTCAGAGCTTCAACACCAAGATTTGTAGATTGAGATGAAATATTAATAAAGGGATGAAATAGGAAACTTTCTCTTTCTAAATAGATATTCCTTAGGTAGATATTCCTCAAGTAATCATGCCTTGTTTCAATTACATTAACTACAAGCTGGATTTTAAAGTCATACTCTCCACAGTGATAAAAAGCATGACAGCATGGCAGAGAAAGAATAGGGTAAAGTTATTCAAGGTAATGAAGTAATTTACTGTATTGCATGAAAAAGCAAATCCTTCTCTGACAGGTATGCTTACATGTGTATTTTACTGCACACAACTGGATTATTTGTCTCCCAGGAGCATTTGTATTTGGACAGCCTTAAACTTTAAGTGGATCCAGAAGGAATGTTGCTGAAACCAAACTGCCTATTCACCCAGGAAATTAGAAATCTTTGCATCGGCTCTGAGTCACATGTTCTTTAGAAGCCTGCATTTACAGCTTCATAACTTCTTATTTTGCCATTGGGATGTTATGACTGAGACTGCTGTCTCAGTGGTCTGGAGACAATACTTGGATTCATATTGTTCTCACTAACAAAAGTAATAACGAAGACGTTCATCCTGACAATGAGAGCCTGAACTCAGTCTCTTCAGACCGCTTTTGCTCAAGTGGTGACATTTTTTGAACAATGTCAATGCTGAGGAGTTCCATAGAACTCGTATTGGTCTAGACCAATGTGGAACCATTCTTAAAAAGATAATGATAATAAGTTGTGAAAAGAAAGTGATCTAAGCTTTGAAAACACAGAATTAGAGAATTATTGTCATTCATTTGCAACATATCTTGAAGATCTTGAGCTTGTGAGAACATTGTAATTGTTCTCAGTGTGACCAACTGTACTGCTTTTCTGAAGTCATAAGGATAGAGCAAATATAAACCATTAGCAACCACTGAACTGCTAAGCAGTCCCCCGACTCATAACAAATACACATAATACCAATTTACTGAGCAAAAGAGAAAAACAAAAAAGAGGGTGGTGACCACAATGGAGGATTTGTCCTGGTTCTTCACCAGGATATCAAATATCAGGAAACTATAGGGAATCACAATCATAAAGATCACATTTTTACAGAATTTTTTTAACAGAAGTATAAAATGTGGTTTCAATCCTGAACCACAGGATTTGGTTTTGTGTCTTTGAGAATACATTTTTATGTCCATTTTGTAGCAGCAAGCAAGTGGAAGACATGCCAGAGTTGGCATATGTGTGCAGGTGACATACCCGCTCACATGGTGGTGCTAGGGCTATCTGCTCCCACATTCTCCTGCCCGTGCTTCCTGGACCTCAGAAACCAACGGCACAATGCTGCTGCTCCTGTGCCTGGTCCTGCTGACTGGCGAAGAGCTGGTTAAATGTCTTGCCTTTGCGCTACCCTGGTCACAGAGGATAATTTGCTCGAAGAGCTGCTAGACTCTGAGTCAGACACCCTAGGCAAGCAGCCCTGTGCTGAGAACAGACTTACCCCTAGCCCACAGCATTTTCTAAATTCATAGATCCTGTGTTCCAAAGCTCTTGAAAAGGAATTTCAGGTTCATGGGGAACAGGAATGTATGGAGTGATTTCTGCCTCTAGGGCCGTACTAAAACAGGCTAAAAGAATGAGTAGAAGAAGCGTGAAAAGAAAAAAACTCAGAAGAAGAGACCAGCATTCTTTCAGATCAGCAACAAACAACTTATTTGAGTTTAACTTTTCTGCAAATGCAAAAGGACATGCCTTAGATGAGAGAAAGAGAAGGGGACAGGTCACTGGGTAAGGAGATGGGCTGGAGAAACATCAGTCTGCTGATAGGGGGAGGATAATGTTGTGAACAGGCAGCTAGCTGTTCATGGATAGACATGGCTCATCTGATGGGCCATATCATAATTTGTCATCTTTGAAACTGTCAATGTGATGAGAGAAGTGGGTGATGGATGGACTGAAAGTCATTCAAAAACAAATTTCAGGTTTTTCAGGTGTGGACAGAGAGCTGAGAGGGTTGGGTGATGCAGACAGCAGGACGTCCATAGCAGAGGGATCATAAAAAATAGGACAGGAAAGGATTTCCGTCTGACACAATCAACTACCATGAAGCCACATAAGCACGTGAAATAACTGGGAGAGTTGACTGAGGTTTCTGGATAGAAGAGCAGGAGAACAAGGATATTTGGTAAAGGAATGAAAGCAAGACAAGAGTGCTGCTGGAGAGGAGCTGACTTGGCAGCCGAAGGCAGGAGCATGGAGGAAAGGAGAAAGGAACTGTAATGGGACAGGGAATATTAGAAAGGAAATGATAGCTGGTACAGCTCAAAGAGAACATACCAGGTTGAATGCTAGTGGAGTTTCTCATGCTCAGCCACATGACTGAGATTGTTAAATATTTGCACTGACAAAATCAACTTAAAAGGTAGGAGAGTACACAGGAACAAATGACATTCTTTACTTGAGTAACAGATGGGAGGAAATTAATTATTCCTGGAACGTGTAAGGCCTGGGAATAAAGTACATGACCAAAGAAGAGAGGCTTGTGATCAGCTGGGAAGGCCTTGAAAGGAGAGAAACCCACAGATATGAGTTGACCACAGGATAAAAATGACATTTCGAAGTAATGCATTTATAATAAAAGTCAACAATATTCCCAAGATTTACTTAGAGAGAAATATTTTTTTTATTGTGCAAGATATGGATGATAATTTGTTTATTTTTTGCTCCAGTCATCTATGTTCAATAAAGATTCAAAATAGACCAAACACAGAGACTGGCTACTAAGGTGGTAAGAGGACTTCAGCTCTCAGTTGAAGACACTAGAAAGCCTTGACTAATCTAGGAAACTGAAAGTTGAATGAACATTAAGAGTACACTTACTGTCTATAAATTTCTAATGAAGGGGAAATTGATAGAGAAAAGGGCTACTTCTGTTGGCACAAGAGCCAAATATTTAATTTTGGCTGAAAACTATGAATACAAAAAAGTGATGGTGCTTAAAAAAAATGTCCGTCCAGGAGCAGTGGTCAAAAAATTTTAAATTTTACTAAAATATAAGACCACCCTTGATAGGGTGCTCCTAGGTGCTTTAGATCAACAGATGTTATAATTCTTATAGTGTCTGTGTGGAATTTTCCATTTTTACCTCCATCATGTATTCAAACCTCATTGAAAACTCAACATTACCTCCAGCCTACATTCACAGTTTTCAAGTGTTTTCTTCCGTGGGAGATATCCCTTGCTTTTCATACCTAGATAATTTCCTTCAGGAAACTCTGTAGCCAAGCTTCTGTAGCAATGTTTTTTATTTGCGTCGTCTTTCCTCTGGCCATCTTCTGCTGTCACATTATCTGCTAGTTTTATTTGCCTAGTTTCTACACTTAAAGAAAAAAAGATCGAAAATTCCCCAAATTCTCATAATTCTGATCTCTGTTTGCAGCTGGCCTCTGAGGCTTTGGTCTAGATCAGCTCTGTCTCTTTGTTCAGGCTTGGCAGACACTGCCAATCTGCAGTGATCAAAGGCCGGAAGCATCCAGCACACCCCCATCCCCAGACTTCTGGCCTGGTTGCAACATAGTCCTTGAACAGTCCCTGAAATATGGTTCCCTGGGCTGTAATGTATTGTACACCCACACAGAGGCTTGCTGACTTCACTGTGTCTCTGCCCATGCATGATATCTTGTTTTCCTTCCATAGTTAGGGCATTTTGTATAGGAAAAACTTCATAGCATTTGGAATTCTCCAGCGGTAGAAAAGAGTAAGAATTGGACCTAGGAAGCCTTTTGTGTCTTTGCAACACATAAAGCTATTCTGAAACATGTTCATTTTGTTTTTGCTTTTTCCCCAAACAAAGACAAGTCTTCCTTTTACTTGGCTTGGTTTTTTGCAATATAAATTCAGATTTTGTCTTTCTTCCAAGACCGTGTGATGACAGGGGAACTGCTGAATGGTGATGTCATGATAGACTAAAGAGAATACAATTGAGCAATTTGACAGGAAACCTGACTTTTGGTTGGACTGTGCAAAATCCTTTGTTTTAGACTGTTTAACCACTCCAATACTATGACTGACATTCTTGCCATTTCAACTAAGGCATGACAGGTCACAGTAAAATTCCTAAAAACTCTTTAGAGTTTCTCACAGTGTAAGGAAGGGAAAACAAAATTGAGTGTCAAAATGGTTCAGAAGGTGATAGACTCTCACTTCAATATATAACATGCTTAAACTGACCTAACTGAACAGAAACCCATTTAGGCTAAAATAATAAACTAATGTCAGGTAGGAAAAGACCTAACAATCCTAGTATTTCCAAAGTAAAGCATCAAATAGAATATTCTTCAGTGTTAAAAACTGGCAAATAATGAAACTTTTAAAGACCCCTTCAAGCCCACTTCTGAAATACTCTGCAGCAGATCCTGCTTCTCAAACTATGTTTCTAGACATAATTAAGAAACAGTGTTTAATATTCTGGAAGATAATATGGGTGACTGCTTGCTGTTTCTGAAAACCATAATTTTTTCAAAACTGGAAGAAAAAAAATAATAAATAATAATAAAACTTGGATTTTATTATTGTTTTATTAAAGGAAATATGTTGTTTGAATATTCTTCCTATAAAGTACTAGCACAACTACAGTTTCTAGTCTGATCACAAGTTATTCATTAGTAAGGTGGTGATACCAAACCTAGAAAGACATATGATCATAAATTTTCAATGTGAAGCCACTCAGCACCCAAGACAGGCCAATACGTGTTAAAAACATTAAGCTGTATGCTGATAAGTGTACATTCCTTGCTTACTTTTTCCACACCAATACCACCTCTTGCATTTTTTTTACTAACATCATGAGTATTCCATTGCAAAGTCTACTGCAAGTTCTTTTGAAACATTTCTGTACTTAAGTCTTTAAGAACAAAGTACTAATATAGCCACTATTCTGGACTACTTACCCATCTCTTCTTATGTATGCAGCCCTGAGGACTAAAACTTACCTATTGCAGCAAAGAACTCCACAGGGTGACCATTTGTGACATAAAATGTATTTGTGTGTGTGTGCACATGTGTGCGTGATTTCATTTTCTGTAACTTAACTGAATTGCCACCTATTTTTGTAATGGCTTCAAAACGAAGTTGTACTCCTGGTAGAGTCTCAAAAAGATTTCTCTCCCTGTCTGTCGTGGGAAAAAATGGGCAACTGAGTCGACATGAAATTCCTGTAGGATCTAAAATTTATTTTAGTTTGATTTTCCTCCTTAGGGGAAGAAAATTTTAAGTCTGACTGCATCATTAAAAAGCAAATTTCCAGTTTTCATGGGAGTCTGTGTTCCCTTTCTTAAGTTATTTATGTGTTATGGCAAATCCCACCCAAAGTGCATAGTTGACATATTTTATGGATTTAACTATGGAAAGAACAGCATCTCTACAAATATTTTGAGGTGTTTTTATTGTAATGATGAAGTCTTAAATTGTCCATTGTTCTATTTTTTATGTCTATGACTACATGATTTTGCTTGGTCCTGTAGATGATTCCTGAATTTCTTTTTTTTTTTTTTTTTCCCCCCATTTTTTAATATCTTCCTTCGATTTTAGTTTTGGAAGTCAAGGAAATCTCTGTATCCAGTTTTATAGGACTTATTTATTAAATTGAAAAGATTCAAAGCTAGACATGAAAATTTAGATAGCTCTGTCTATTCTCTATTTTTTCTGTAGTTCTTTAAACTGCTTGCAGTTCTGTCATGAGAGTTCTCTTCTGAGAAAATCTGCACGCAGCTACCTGTGTGCTTTTGATAGCTGAAATGTTGCTTTTGAAGACAAAATATAAATTGAAGTTCTTTTGTACGTGCAACTGCACTACAGAAATAAATGAGACACATCATTAAACTAATTAAATTGTATATCCTTTCTTGTCCTTTTTCTTTTTGTCTTCCTTCCCTACTACAATGTAGAACTGAAAAATATCATAAAGTCTAGTTTGCCATACCCTAATATTTTCAGCTTAGTGTTTTGTTCTCTGCAGTCTACTGAGTATTGATATTCCTGCTTGACCTTATAAAAGTATATATAAATCCTGTTTTTCTTGCTGAGCTACATTCCACCTTGAGAGAGGCATGAGGATGATAGCTTTTTTTGCAGGTTGAGTAGATAGAACTACTGATAGATGAAAAATGGAAGCGGTCATTTCATACTGATCATTAAAATATCCCCAGATTTTTAATTTCCCATAGAACACAAAGTCCAAATATGCTAGTCTTCAAAACTTTGAGGCATCTGCTTTTGATGTTTCATTGTGGTGGTTTGTGAAATATTTATCTGGAAGGGATGGATTGGCACAGGCAGTTCAAACTTTTCTGAAATATTTCCTTTTATAATAATCCACACACTCAACATTTCAACTTGCAAATTTTCTCAGAACCAGAGAGAAGAAGAAGCAAGGTTAGACCTTGTCTCATGGCAGCTGTACAAATATCCTAAGATGGGAAATGAAGGGACTGCTGTGGGAGAGCTATGAATGAGTGTGTGAAGAGAAAAGGAGCTGTCACCTCACATCTCCATATCTCACTCCTCTTTTGGAGGAAGCCAGGCAGGGCATTTGTCTGCCAGCTGCTGGTTGGGCTGGTGCCAGGGATGCTCATTGCAGCAGCGGAGGAGATGCAGACAGTGCAGAATGAATCCATGAAGCTGCAAAATGCCATAACACGGGGACAGACAAGCCCTGCTGGTGGAAAAAGATGGAAAAAGATGGCTTGTCTGTATGTCTAGATAACAGTCCCCACTAAGGTGCGCAGACGCTTCCCACAGCCGAGGGAGAAGAGAGACCAATAGTGAAAAGGCAGCTAACTAGAAATAACACATGTTGTGTTTATCAAAAAACACAGGCTGGGCTGTGTGAAAGACCATAGGGAAACATAGCCTGACAAACCCTGAAATCTGATCAATTGAAAGTGAACTATAATATACTATTTGGTTAAACTCTTTCCAAATAATTCAGTTGATTTAATAAAATAAGCTTTTTTTCTTTATTGAACCACATTATTTTGGGAGAAAATATGATTCAAATTATTAATTTCCTCCCATTAAGCAGTATCAACATTATCCGCTTCCCAGGATCAAGTTTCTATTATGTGTATTGGATCAAACCCTTAGCTTAATTGTCTTTGCTGGTCTTTTCCTTGCTGATAATTTGGCCCTCTATATTCATTTGATATGACTAAAAAACCCAAAGATTCTTTTGTTGTTTTTCCACTGCTACCTAAGACTAAACCTAGTGGATGAAAATAAGCTTGACTGCAGAGAACAGAGCAAAGTACCTGAGAACATACCTCAAAACTAGTGCAACAATATGTGATTAGAGGCTTGGTCAATGCCTACATGGATATGTTGTACTGTTCTTGAGCATGCTTTCTGCTTTCAAGCACACAAAATGCACAGCAATGCAGGTACTGCATGTGAGGCCAGCCCATTTTTGCATCTATCATCTGACACTCTCGAGTGGATATTAAACCCAAACTTCACTGCTTCACAAAGAATTGAAAGGATCAACAGAATATTTCTGAGGACTTTTTGACTGAATTTATATAAAACACCCCTTCCACTCTTGGTTATATAGGTTATCTTGTACTTACATTTCATGCTCAGAGACCGCTGGCAACAAACATCAACCAGAGAGCAGCGCAGACGCATGGGCGGGCAGCCACGCTGGAATCCGCAGAGGCAGCAAGGTCTCGGTTTCCCTGGTCTCCCTCTGTGTATTTACATGCCAGTGTAATGCAAATGAATAATGAGCTGCTGTGCATTGTCAGAGGGCTAAGGGAGAAAGTTTCGTAGTCAATACCTTTGCATTCTTAGGTCATACTTTGAATAATTAGATTAGAAATTGTCAAAGGGTTTGACAGTAGAGATGGATGAACTGAAGAACCAGCAGAATTGGCAAAAACAAGTGGGACCAAAATCAGGTATATTCATCGCCCCTGATGTCGGACAACAGATTGGATGACAGATGGGCTGACTTTTTGATTGGACTGTTACATGATAGGGTGGGACGAGGAGACATTCTTGCTCAAGAGATGAGTCCTGGGTACTTTCTGTGTCCATTTGCAGCACAGTGAGGAGTGCTGCTGATGAGTGGTGATGAATGGCAGGTCTGTGTCCTGTCATTTGAGCAGCACCAAAGCTCGAAATTTAAGTTTGAAGTGAGCTGGAGGCTTTAATGTATGACAGCAAAATGTGAATCACAATTTAATGACCCTCTTGGTGCTCAAAATGATAAACTTGGCATATGAGGGCACAGCCATTTAGTTAGGTATGTTTTAAAAAGAAAGAAATTAAAAAAACAAGCAGAATTTTAAAATAAAACTTCCACTTCCATATAGGAAATATAGTGGTCAACTGTCCAGGCAAATTCACTTCTCAGTCATGTTTTGACTCTAAACTGTGATGTAACAGTTGCCTGTGAGAAAGTTAGGAGAAAGATATGATCTGGAACTTTTCTGCTGTCACATCCACTGATATTTCCAGGACATGCTATCTTACAGGTGAAAACACATAAAAATGTATTCTTCTTCCTTTTTGGCAAACTCTAGGCTGCTGCTTGAGCTTACCCATTTCCATTTTTTACTGGAAGTCTCTGTTTATTTAAGTCAATTTAAATGATCCATCAAATGAATCACTGCATTTTAAATGCTGGAAGGAGGGGCATTATGAAAGGCACCAGTTTGCTTAAGGTCCCTTAAGTACGTAGTCTGCAAAAACAAACTCCATACAATTTCACAAGGATAGCTGCAGTGCAAATGATTGAGTAATGAAGGCACTAAAAAACCCACAATAATTTGGCGTCATTAGCCAGCTCCTTCTATAACAAAAAAAACCCCATATCCATAAATGACAAGGGATATGTATTTTATTATTTGTATTCCTTTCATCATGAATTTGAGAGAATATAGAGTAAAAAACTACTAGACTTCTTGTGCTTGCACCTCACATACTGCAGCAGTCCTGAGTGGGTTGTGATACTGAACATCCCCATGATGTTGTCACAGCACTGGTGATGGTGGTGTGGAGCATTCCAAATTTATCAGCTGCTGCCTGCCTTTGGATACCATTGTCTCAGCTTCATTAACCACCAGTTTCCCTGAGCACGGCCTCACTTTCTGAGCTGTGTGGGCAGCTCTATCAGGTTGCTGAGCTGCTTCTGGTAACAGGTGGTTACCTTCTAACCTTCTAACACAGATGGTAGTTATTTTCTCCAAGAAGGCTCAACCCCAAGAAGGAACTGCCTAGATTATAACAGAAACACAAGAAGTGGCAACCATGGTGAAATCAGGCCAACCTGCAGTAAGAACACAGCAAACAAGACCCTAAAGGGTCAGGCACCAGGAATTATCATCCTAGTTTTATTTATGTCAGGTCCCATCACAAATTAGAGCCTGCAAGGAGCCACAGGCATTAATCCTACTTGGATGGTTTCTTGTAAGTGTGGTTGTTAAGTTGCATGTTCTGCATGAAGAACAATGTGTGAAATGCTATGAATAGCTTATGAATGTACCCTGGCCATGAAGAAAAGTTGATAGATTATAAAGGTGGATGATTTATGAATTGTTTAATAAAGCACAAGGACAGTAAGAATCCTGTCATAAGTATGTCCAACCTATCTCCCAAATAAGAAAAGGAATATTCTTTTACTTGAGAAGGAAAAGGTTTAGAAGAGCAAAGGATATGCATCTGAACGAATCTTGATTAACCTGCAAAGGGACTGGGTAGAAAATGTTCCTCCTTAAAACTGCAGTTTTCTTCATTGATTGCAAGTTTAGGATTTAAAGATTGTAATGCATGCCACAGGTTTGCTGAGTGGCTAAACCGCTTGCTAGCAGTTACCAGACAGCAAGGAAAGTCCTGGAGAAGTAGATATATGCATGGTTTACTTTTATTTCTAGTCATCCTTGTTCATAACTTCTGTAACCATGTTGGTTATGCTTAGATTTTGTAAATAAAATGTTTTCACTTGTTATTACCCTAACCCTAAGTAAGGGTGATTGGATGATTTCAAAGCATCTGGCAAACATCAAAGCACACCACCCAGACAGGCACATGAACTTCGCATCTGCTGTTGGCTCACTCCTGCAGAGTGAAGTGCTCTAATACATTTCTCCAGGATAGCTAAAACAGAGTACAAATGAATCTCATTAAGATGTAGTGGTGCTATTGGAAGTTAGTTTCTATGGCATGGGCTTTGCAGACTAGAGGAATAAAGATAAGTTCTGGTCCTGTTGGTGTCAGGAAAATTGCTTGGGCTGTACCAGCTGAATGAACCCACAGCCTCCTGTTAACCAGCCAAACAGAGACTTCAGAAAGCAAACAAGATCATCCCAGACATGTTTGCCTTACTAGTATAGAAATAAATATGGGGTCTCAGGTATACTGCTTTACATCATCACACTTGGATATTTGTATATTTGTCTTTATGTGAGTTGCTGTGTGAAAGTTGAGATCAAATTTTTGTGGGTTCGTTTGTTTTGGTTTTCTTTCTATTGTGATTTTGCTGGTGCTAATAACTCAGCATGAACGATAAGACTAGAGAAAGAGCACTTTGGTGGGTTGATCTTGGCTGGCTACCAGGTGCCCACCCAGCCACTCTCTCACTCCCCCTTCTCAACAGGACAGGGGAAGAAAATACAATTAAAAGCTCATGGGTGGAGATAAGGACAGGGAGATCACTGCAAATTACCATAACAGGCAAAACAGACCTGACTTGTGGAAGATTAGTTTAATTTCTTGCCAACTAATAATAGAGTACAATAGCAAGAAATAAAACAAAACTAAAAAAACCTTCCCCTCACTCTCTCCATTTCTTCCCAAGCTCAACTGCACTCCTGACTCTTCAACCCTCTCCTCCATTCCCTGAGCAGAACAGCAGGATGGGGAATGGGGGTTGTGGTCAGTCCATAACACTTTATCTCAGTTTCCCCTTTCTACTTATACTGTTCTTCTGCTCCAGTGTAGGGTCCCTACCACAGGGGTCCTTCATTAAACCCTCCAACACAGGTCCTTCCCATAGGCTGCAGTTCTTCATGAACTGCTCCAGCATGAGTCCCTTAGGACATAGGATATAGTCCTTCAGGAACGGATTGGTCCAGCGTGGGTCCGCCATGGGACCTGCCAGAAACCCTACTCCTATGTGGGTTCCTCTCCCTGGGCCACAGCTCCTGCCAGGAGATGGCACCTGCATGGGCTCTTCATGGGCCACAGCTTCCTTCAGGGCCCATGCCCACCTGCTGCAGCATGGGGTCCTCCATGGATTGCAGCGGATATATTTGCTCTGACATGGTCCTCCGTGTGCTGCAGGGAGACAACTTGCATGACCATGGTCCTCCCCAGGAACTGCAGGGAAATATTTGCTCAGTGCCAGGAGCACCTTCTCCTCTTCCTTCTTCACTGACCTTGTCTGCAGAGTTGTTTCTCTCACATTTTTTCGCTCCTCTCTCACACAGCCGCAGCACAGTGTTTTTTACCCTTTCTGAAATATGTTATTGCAGAGATGCAAGAAGCGTTGGTGATGGACTCAGCTTTGGCCAGCAGCAGGTCCATCTTGGAGCTGGCTCTGCCTGACATGGGTGCAGCCCTATGTCTTTCTCACAGACCCGCCCCCCCCCCCCCCCCCCCCCCCCCCCCCCCCGCAGCCCCCCTGCAACCATATAAACCCAAAACAAACACCAAGAAAACTAAATCCTCCAAAGACTCTCTGGAATATCAGAGCTGGAAGGTCTCTAATCACAGAGTTTACTTGCCTGTGACTTATGCGGTCCCAATTAAAGTATTAATATATTCAAGAACTTTCATCAGTTTTAGGGCAGGCTGCTGTTCTTCTGATAACATATATTACAAATCAAATTGCTGTTCAGAAATCTCTATGTTTCAGTCATTTGGCCAAATAGACAAAACTGTACCAGTGTAGTTCTGGTAACAAATCACACAGTCAAGTAGTGAACAACAGATAGTCAAGGTAAGCAAGTCACAAACAATTTCATAACCATGGAGCTGCAATTGCCATAGCAAACCCCATTTAAAATCTCTAGCTGTGTCAACTAAATGAGTCAATGATTGTTTAATGAGAGTGTGATTTGTTAATAATGATGAGTGATAAACACACTCTGTTTAGTGGTTCAGATTGCATAATCATCCCAGCTCTTTGATCAGACAAATTGGAAATTTCATGAGAGACTTGAACCTCTTGTAACATTTTCAATGTTTCGTGCTTTGGCTAAATCAGAAATATATGAAAATATCTTTCTGCCACTGTTTTGCTACGTCTCATAGTAAGTGTCACCAAGAAATGAAGACCTAAAAAGACATGGAGGTTGAAGACCTAACTAAGGGAAAGGATAAATTTTGATTCAGCTCAATGGATGGTTAACAGTATAACATTAATAATTTCATCTGAAGTATTATGCTGATTTCAGTAAGCCCTATTTCCATATTTCCAATGTAAAACTCTTGCATCACCCTTTAAAATATGAAGAGAACATCTAGAGAACCAGGTGATCTTATCTTGTCTAGACACTTTTGTATTCCTTTTATTGAATTTTATCTCCAGATTGGCTTATGTATCCGGTTTTCCCATCCATAGACTGTAGTGTTCATGATTGACCTTGCATTAGGATATACGACCAATAACCCATTGGCAAGAGCATCTGAGGTGTCTGAGAGATTAAAATTCAATACAAACTTTTAATATCTTTCAAATATCATGGGTGATTGACTGTTGTTTTATATGAAGAGGGGAATCTATGGTTTCAGTTTGGGTTGATATTTAGATACTGTCTGTAAGAACACAGCTGTACAAAAACCAGCATCCGTTGCAGCTCATGTAGATTCAAACTACCTGAATATTCTTCATCAAAGTCCACCAAAGGAAGCAAATAAGCACAGAAATGAAGCTATAAAACTTAAACTATTTGAAAGATTTTGATTTTTTTTTTGTCAAATCAAATTGAAGAGTGTAAGATTTTTCTTAGAGCCTGGGGAGAAAACAGCTCTGCAAACATATTTATTCCAAATACAAATAGATATTCATAAGTTTTAACGAACCTGATCTGAGTTTTGCATTGTAACTCACCCCTTAACAAGCTGTCTTTTGAAGGAAAACTGCATGCAGAACTGTATTAGCAAGCACATAGCTGGCAGATTTGTAGAAGCGATTATTCCCAGCAGCTCAGCTTTGCAGTCTGTGGTGTCTCTACACCTTTGCCTCTACAGCACTGTCTATTTCAGGCCCACAGTGCAAGAGAGACATTGAGAAACCACAGCGATGCCGGTGAAGGGCCACTAGCCTGGAGCCATGCCATGCCAGGAGAGGCCAAGGGATCTGGGCTTGCTTAGCCCAAAGAGGAGGGCCAAGGTGGGACTTCACTATTGTCTTCAGCTACTGAAAGGGTGGCTACAGGGATGACTGAGACAGATTCTTATTAGAGGTGCACAGGGAAGGCAAAGGGCAATAGTTGCACCTTGCAACAAGGAAAACTAAAACAATTTTTACAGTGAAGTCGTCTAGGCACGAGCAGGTTGCCCAGGACACTGTGCAATCTCCATCCTTGAAAATATTTGATATTCACCTGGACAAGGCCCTAAAATAACCTCATCTAATTTTGAAGATGGTCTTGCTTTGAGCAGAGGGTTGGATGAGAGACCCCCAGAAGTTCCTGCCAGCCTAATTTACTCTATGATTCCATGATTTCATTAGAAATTAGGATTGTAAACTAAAATGTTATTTCAGACCCTCAGTAAACTTGAAGAAAAAAACTTTAAAAACTTGAAGTCAGGACCCTTTCGTATTGATTCTTCCTCTCAATTACAAGAGATGCCTCAGCAAAGCATTCAAAACTCATTAGCATGATTTCATCTTCCCCTGAAAAAAATCAGGAAGTGAAAACAAAAAAGATTGTTTGTTATTTGTCTTCTGTATTTTTGGCAGTGTTTTGGTGTGGTTTTTTTTTTTCTTTTGCATCACATTGCATGATTAAGTTCTTTTTTACAATCCTTTTAATGTTGTTTCCAGGGGGACTTTTCAAGCAAAATGCCAGATATTGCAAAATATCATAATAACATAAAAGCAACACTGAACCACTTTTTTTCCTCAGGTCCCTATCTTTAATTGATACTATAGTTCATAACTCACCAGAACATTAATGGGGCAAAAAAACCCATTGAAGATTGAGGTGGCCTCAGTTAGCTGTGGTAAGGAAGGATTTCTTAGGATTTACATATCAATATTGCATTACTGGTTGCTATGAAGTACTTATGAAAATCCCCTTTAAATTAAATTATTTTTTCTTCATACGTAGTTCCCATAAAAATATTATATTTCTGCACTGGCTATGGAAAACTGCTGCTGACATTGCTGACAGGTTCCACTTAAACAGATGTATGTGCATAAATATTTAAATGTAACTGAGGAGATAACAGTAAATAGTTTTCCAATGCCTTATGTTGTGTTTTATGTAATTTAATTTAAAAGCAATGATGTCAGACAGATTTTTTTTTATATACTTTAACTATAAGAATACAACTGTTAACACTTAAATACTCAAGCTCTAATCACCTTTAAAAACAACCACAGCCCTTTACTATATTAAAGTGAAAGGAAATAAATAAATACAAACATAGGCTGCTAAACTGGGAATGCAGCTAAAGACACTTGCTAAAAGTGAGCCAGGCTGTTCTGGAACGAGTGCATGAAAACAACTGTCTGAGCAGGTAGCAACTTTTTGCCCAACATGACTTAGGATAGATAGAATAGTGGCAATTTTGTAGGCTAGCTCTTGGAAAAGGCCCTCCCCTTCAGACTCTCCCTCCTTCTTTAGGCACATTGAAAGTGCCCCACACATAATTTATGAATTACATTTTATTTCCTCCCACTGTCCCAAAATGTTTTGAAAAGCAAGAGTGAAGACTGAGTATATCTCAGTAACTTTAGCATTATTTTGATATGATAACTATCTCCCTCCAAATTAAACTACTGTCCACCCCCCCCCAAAAAAAAAAAAAAAATTAAAAAAAATTAAACTTTAGAGTTAAAAAGCAAAAAAATATTGATACAACTTAGGGGATGGATGTGTGCATAAATTTAGCCAACTTTGTATTTTGCAATAACTGCTTAGCAAAACCATATGGTTGTGATTACTGCTCAATACATTCTTCATCCAGATTAGAGGTGACAGTTCAAAATGAATAATCAATATTTCCATGCATCTAAAATTTGTTCCCAACTTTAATACAAAATTTTGAAGAGTAAATACTTCCTACTCACCCTCCCCTCCAATTTATGTCTTTTTTCAGCAAATTTACCACTAATAAAAATAATTGTTCCTCTCTCAGTAGGTTTTATGAGGTTTAAACCTGAAAAGCACACCATTTGAGGTGCAGAGGTTATATGAACTGAACCCTGTGGTGCCACCTGAACAAAATTATCTTTAAGACTAGAAACCAGCAGCTGTCACACACCAGACACTAACCATAGGGACATTGCATCAGTCAACATATGATAACAAGCACATGATCTACTAAAGAAACATTGCAAAATTACTTTCTTTTCTATTTTTAGCCTTCTGATACACCAGGATTTAATAGCAGGCATGTGACACCTGACAAATTCATGCCCTCTGTTCAGCACTTCCTCATAACTACTCAGCATACATGTGCAAAATTATGACTTGATTTCCCTTTTCCTATGCCCTGTATTTGAGAGGATCAGAAATCTTATTCTAAAAGATAATGACCATAAATTTTTATGAAAAGCAATGTGTTTGACCCTATTCCCCGTCTGTTCAGACTGTGTCTCATTTTGGAATTTTTATTACTCTGTCCAGTATTATCCTGCACTATTTGCTTAAAGAGGGTTGGTACTTCCAAGCGATTTGCCTGAATCTGTGGCAATGTTCCTAAGAAATTAATCCAGTTTCCACTGTATATCATGTCTGACCAATATAACAGATGTTCCCTCTTGTAACCCTGATATTTCTTTGCCACATTGTCATAGTGGTGTTAAATGTAATATGGGACATCTGAAAAGAACATTCCTCAGAAAAACACAGTAAAACATGAACTACCCAAAGAGTACTTGCAACACATGTGAGCATTTTGTCATAGATGGCAAAAATAGTAGCTGGTTGTGAGACTTTTCTGGGTTGCAGCCTAACAGAGGAGGAATTGGTTAAGAATGACAAAGTAGAACAAAACTGGGTCAAGACTGAGTCAAAAATAATAAAATACTATTTTTAGGAAAAGAAAAAGAAAGAGAAAAAGGAATGGTCTCCAAGAAAAGAAAATGTAAAAAGCCCAGGGACTAAGGCTAGAGAAACAAGTGTAAGGGGATAAAGAAATTTTGAAGAGTTACTAGTCCTCTGAAGAAGTGGGAGCAGAACGAACACCCCATTACACAGGAAGGATGCAGGAGCAGAGGGGCCTTCCAGCAAGGTCAAAGACAAAAAGGAAATATGCAGGAAGGGGGAACTAGGACAGATTGCTAAGGACAAGTATAAATAAGCATGCACGGCTAAAACCAGAATGGGCAAGTCACTAAAGGAGATATAGCTAACAAGAGACCTGAAGAAATTTCTTCTGGAAGCAGAAAGAAGACCGGGAGGAACACTGGCCGGATGTTCAGCAGGAGGGAAAGCTATTGTCAAATGATGCTGAGAAAGCCATAGCTCTTAATGTCATCTTTGTATAAATATTTACTAAAAAGATCCACTGGAAACATTTTTCTAATACCAGTGACAAAAAAGTAATATTTCAGACTAGAATCATTAAGAGCAAATTAGGGTCTAGATCATGTACTTCAACAGATTTTATTTATTTTTTAAACCATGTGAGCCTGACAAACTAGGATGCAAATAATAACTGCCCAAAGCAATCTTAGAACTGGTTACTGATTAACACTGAAAATTCTTGGACCAAAACATTGAAAAAGGGCAATACTGGGTTTTTTTATAAAAGTTAGAATTGAAAATCCCCTAATTTAATTTCAGTTACTGGGTTGTTACATATATATATATATATTCCCAAAGAAGATAACAGCAAGATGAGCAACAGACGGTTGTCCAAGGTCCAGTTGTGTTGAATATTCCTACTGGTGATTGGACAGGGGAACAGACAGCAGGTTTATTACAGGTGCAGTGAAACAACCTGACAGTTATCACTGCCACGTTGGAGCAGACAATGAGAAATCAAACAGAGTAATCAAACAGAGAAACCAGAGAAGTGCAGGGTACCATATGCAGACAAGAATTATCAACTGCATGGGGACAGGAACAACCAGCTTGGGCAGCAGTGCTGAAGAAAAGGATCTAAAGATCATTATGAAGCACGTGCAGAACAAGAGTCACCATCATGATGCTGCAAACAAAATACAAACTCCCAACTGGTCGAATATAGCCCACCAGGTGAGAAGAAATTCTTCTGCTCTACTTAGGTCTGGCAGTGCCCCAGCACCATGTCCCATTAGGGTGCTGCACCAGCTTTGTGTGAATGAAAGGAGTACAGAGTAGAGCATTCAGACACTCAGAAGGCCACAAAACATGAGTTGTGGGGACACGCTGCAGGACATGAAGTTGGTTGGGCTGTTGAAGAGAAGCCTGAGATCTGGCACATAAATCCCTTCAGCTACAGAAAAGAATCTCAGGAAAGGAAGAGGATAACAGACCTTCTCTTCAGTGAATGGGACAAAAAAGTGCCATGCTGTCACTGCCATGAAAACTCAGATAAAACACAAAGAAATGATGTCTAACTTAAAAACAGTTAAGCATTGGAATGCAGAGCCTGCGCACACTGGAGAATCATCACCATCACCAGCCTTTAGGAAGAGATTAGGCAAACATCTATAATGATTAGCAGAGATACAGAGGCAGAGTATTCGTGTTTTGAGGTCCATTCTTTCCCTGCCTTCCGGTGGTCTGTAATAGCTATCGCCATAAGAGACCAGGTAAGTGCAAAAAAAGTTGTGTGATTTCACACAACTTCACAAGTTGGGTGATTTTATCAACGACCATAATTCATTCCTTTTGTCTGTTTAAAACAACCAGGTTTTGAAAGTATCACCATTTTCCTAGAACATTCACTGGAAAGCAGAATTTGGAAAAATTGGGGGAGTAATTCTGTTTATAAGCTACATGAAAAGTTCACAGAGAAATCTGACTGTAGAGAACACCCTCTTAGGAAAGGAGCCACTTCCAGAATTCTGACTCCGGCATGAGTCACACCTCAGCTGAGCTGGAGTCATTGCAGCCAATTGTCAGTGGCATCTTCTAGGAAATCAGTTAAAATCCACCTGCTGACATGCACTGAACAGGCAAATGATACCAAGCAGCAAAGGTGCCTCAATGCTGAAGGTGTGATGGACATGTGAGCATCCAGGTGTAAAATGTCAGAGACAAACTATTAATGTAGGTTGCAACTTCTGTGGGCTCTCATGAACCGCACCAAATTGGCTTCCAGGTGCACATGGCCCCTCCAGGTGCCAGTCCCAGAGCAAGAATGCCTAGATCCCTCTTATAAAATGGATGTAAGAAAAAAATCAATTCCCTTGCGTCATTATCAGATTTAAATAACATTTTATTTTCTTACTATTACATTACAGGTGAAGATGCTTCCCTGATATCTGGGAGCCTACAGGACCTGATGCCTGCTCTAAAAAACCTCTTTTTTTTCATTGCTTATCATGCTGTCAAGCACAAAATTTCTGCAATAAAGTTTCTCATCTGCATATCTGCCTCCGGTGAAATTTGTGTGTGTGTGAAAATTTAGGCAACATGATTCAGTCATTTCCAAGCATAAGACAAAGGAAAAATACATTGTTTTGCTCATATTAAAAATCTTGGCAGTGCTGCTTTTGTAATATATCTTTACTTGTGTAAGACACAAATTTTAATTGAGGCCAGCCACTGACAGAGATGGCAGCAAAAGTTAGAACTGACTTGTTTGCAATTTCCACTACTCCGCACTGTGCTGCTTTCACAGAAGACACTGCTGAGAAATTCCCTTAAGTATCTCAGGAAAATAAAAAGATATTGTGATTTTAGGTCAATGAGGTCACACCGTTTCAAGTGGCCTTTGCAATCAGGTGGGTACACCGAAATTAATCAGCATCAAGCAAATGAAGCTGCTCTTGGCCCTACCCTTTGCCTGTCCCCTCTGAGGTGTTGTGCTACGCCTGAGGACATCTGAGCTCCTCATAACTCACACCAGGCTCCAACATGGTCAATGTCCATAGCTCTTACCACTGGTATAGACCAGAGGCAAATTAAGTTGATCTGTCCCTTAGAGGATGTGGGAAAGTCATTTATGTTTATTGTCGCAACCTGGTTGTGGGTGCTGAAGAGATGAGCACTGGAGAAGGAGCACAGCAGTATCTTGCTTGTACCTCAGCAATGCTGGCTGCTGCCTTGGCCCTTCAGCTCTTACCAGCAGTCAGCATCTGTGAAAGCTTATCTTGCCTTAAGTTGCGTCCAGGGCTCATTAGCTGCTTTTAGAATATTGCACTGGAAATGCTTCTCAGAGTAGGACCCCTGGCTGGCACACTCAGTCAGGTGATGTTTGCTCTTTCATACCTGATAGATCATAAAGAGAACATTTTTGTATTTAATTTCTGGAGGAGGTATCAGAAAGAAGAAAGAAGCCTGAATTGGAGCAAAGCCTGCTAATTTTCCACTGCAGAGGGATCTCTCAGTGTTACAACAATTGAAAGAGGGTGGAGAGCATCTACAGAAGTAGCAATTCAATTGCAACTATCATGTATTTTTTCCTGAAAAAATGTTCTAAAGGAAAAGATTTTTATTGGAGGTACGTAGTTCCCAGTGGTATTCTGCTAAACAATCTCACTTTGTCTTGAGATTTCCTGGGCTGAATGTTGTACCAAGATGCCATCATACAATGATCCATTTACAACAGTATCTTTGGTTATAAGATGTACCCAGATGTTGTGTGACTCACTATCACACTGTCTCAAAACAACAAAGTTGATTTTTCTGAGGAAGATAGCTGAAAATAACTGATTATCACAAAAGCTTAATTTACACAACTCCACTTTTAAGAAGAATGCAGGAAATTTTGGTGAGACAGTGTTTTATTCTTAACATTTCAGGGAGTAGATTAAGAAATCCAAGACAATTCTCCAGAGCAACTAGGCATCTCTTTTCTTGTTCCTGTTCATACTCATTACATCCCATCTCTATTTTTGGCCATTGGAGGACACAATGCAGGTTGTGTAGCTGTAACCCCATTCTTCCATGGGGGATGACAGGGAACAGTTCTCTCAGCATTTCCACTTCATCGAGCAGCTGAGGGCAGGATGCACGTGTTCTTTCTCAGTAACCCATGGGGTTTATTTCCACAGTACATTCTCTTTGTGTGATGTGGGTGCATAGGATAATAATAAATAAATAAATAAATAAATAAATAAAATAAAAGAGGTAAGATAAATAAAGATTTTACCTTTTTTTCAAGCTACAAATAACAAGCTAGATTTTCCTTGGTCCTTACATGTACACTCTTCTTCTTTACTTTGTAAATTCAAATTTTGTTGCTATGTTCTGAAAAATGGTAAAATGATAATAGAGTGTTTATATAGATGAACCTGTCCAGATAAAAAAAGAACCAGCCTGTACTCCACTACTCGTCCTCCAGGATGCAAAACCAGGAATGAACATTCCTCTGATCTCAAAGTATTCTCTGTAACATATAATTTTATTTTCATTAGTCTGTCAAAATTGTACCCTGCTGAGGAAGTCATCTTCTTAGGTTTATGAATAGCTGCAGTTTCCTGATGAAAGCAGTGCTGCATACTTACCATCACAAGGAAGCAATCTTTATGTAGAAATAAAAAGTAAGACTCAAGCCTAAGTGAGCTCGACACCCCACTCTTATGTGGTTCAATGGAATGTACGTTCCTAATTGTCATTAACTTCTTCTGAGATTTCCAAGCATTCGCTGTGTTGGTTTATTTGCTTTATCACAATATTTTTCAAGGTGGCAATTAGGTGAGCATTTTACAATGCATGACTAAATTTTAGCAGATGTTTTACAAGTTGGTTGCATCAGCTTTTCTTTCTTTCCTCCCTGTGATGAGCACCTGTTTTGTAAATTTCTTGACCATAGACACAAACTGAGCAAAATGTGCTCATTTCTAGTTCTGTGCTCTGTGTAGTTCTGTTAGGATTTGTACAAATTCATTGACTTGTGTACCACAGGTAACAGTGAGAATGCAAATTCTTGTTATTAGGAGGGAAAGAAATAAGGCATGTCTTCTGAAGTAGACACTCTTTATTTGTTATTTTGGTTTTAACCCGTATGATATTACCAGCATTGCCCTCAGAGCAGAGCAGTGGATTTGATTCTTATTTACAACTCACCAAAGTCACTTGTGTGCTCTTTTCACGCCACCAGTAAACTGTGATCCAGACTGTTCACGAATTAAATTCTGGTTCATTTCATCTCACCTTTCCAAAGGTTCCCCTCCACTTTTGAAGAATTTTACTGACACATTGAAATTTTTGGTGTAAATCAAAGTGATTTTTACTTAGCAGGCACCATCAGCTTGCTTGGTAAATCACTTTCAAAATGAAAAATGCAGATGTTAAATACAAGGTGAGTTTTCATCGGCTGAAAACACCCAGTCTCTCAACCCCATGCTGTTGGGGTGGGTAAATAAATAAGTGAGGCTGCTACTGGGAAAAAGAGCAAGTTCTCCTCTCTTCTCTTCTCATTTCCATTCATGAATCACATTGTGCATTGTTCCAAGAAGAGTGTTGCTTGAAGATAAACATCATTTGCAATTATTATATATTACTGAGAGAATCAAGTGAACACACAATCACCAATACAAGCCGCATTTGAATTATGTGTCATCCTTCACACACAAATTAGCAAACTGTGTGTGCTATCTGATTGGAAATAGGACTTAGGGAGAGTTAATTTTAAGAATTTTAAGCTCAAACTTGAAACTTTACTTTGCAAACCTCCAGATAGACTACCAAAAACACTTTTTGCAAGTAGCTCTCGGTTTGTTTAGTTTAATTTTCAGTAACCAGTTTAACTCCAGCTGCTAGGAACTGGTACACATTCTGTCACTGGAACTACTGAGTCAAAACACATATGTCTTTAATGGGGCTTTTGGCAAGCATGGCATAGATGCTATTATGGAGGTTGATACAAATAAAACTAATAGTTTATTTCATGCTTTACAAATATAAATCAATGTTTAGGAAAAAAAATAATGCAGTTTACACACAGTAAAAATATTTACAGAGATAAATCAGCTAATAGGTGCATTATACTATTGTTCATTACATCTATGCTGATAAATTACAAGCTAAAGGGAAGGTGGTTGACAACTACCCATAACGCTCAGCAGGGGATAAATTTTTAAAGGTTAATGAACTCAACGTGAAGGTGTCAATCTTGCAGTCTGAATTTCCTGATTTGAACAGAATGGGATTTCTAAATCTTGTGCACGTTACAGCTTTATATTAAAAATTGAAACTTGCCACATCTTTCAAATTAAATACATTTGGCCTATTTCTAGCAGCTGTTTGGCTCCAAGTACAAGTTTCTTATTTCAACTGCAACCTCAGAAGACACATCGTAAAAGCACTTTTAAATATTGGAAATTCCTGATTTAAGGGATTATTTGTAATGTCTCTTCTGTGGAGGAAGATGAGATACTTTGTTAGATAAAGACATGCCTGGGGATTAACAAACCGGACAGTACACAGCCAATCTCCCACAGATGCAAACCATTTCAACACACTGTGCTGACTGAAAGCTAATGTTCATAACAGTTGACAGTAGGTTTCGGATGATTTTATGTGAATAATTTTAATGCAATGCTTTTTCCATTCAAGCATTGTCTATTTGCTCAAATTTGTTCGGCATTTCAAAGGAACTGACTACGTGCAAAGTTCTTAGAGAGAAAGAAAGGACGTGGCAAAAGGACATGAAATTAACGCATTTAAGGGATCCCATTACTGTTTTGTGCTCTAGCCTTCCCACTGCTTTCACACTTGGGGAGGGACTGGAGGAGCTCAGACCAACTGCGGCAGCCATGGGGCCTCTCCGCATGCCCCCTTACTCCTTGGTGCCCGGCCCCTGCAACCTATGCTCTCCAGCAAGGGGGAACAGGCACCCCTTCTCCTGCGCCGAGACACACAGCTGGTTGCACGGACTCCACGGTGCAACAGGGAGTCTGACTTGAATTCAAACACAGCAGTAAGCATGTTACTAGAAGGACTATTGGCTTTGTGTGGCTGTTAGCCCATGTTACCTGGTACAATTATACATTCACTAAAGTCCTAAACCACTACTATAGAAGTTTATAGGAGTTTGTCCTCCACGTCACATAACCTTAATTATTTTTTTTAAGATGGCATGTCTCGTGGCTTATTTGCCACTGATCGTTTCAGGCTGAATTTTTATCCTGGTGTGTGGTTTTAGCTGGAAAGAAAATCATGGGTGCTAGGCCTGTAAGGATATTTATCTCCTGAAAGCCTTTATTTCAGATACTTTTCAAAAAATACATTAATAATTGAAATTGCACAAAACTGGGAGAAAATTCACAGTAATGTCTTAAACAGCACATTAAAGTCACTACATAAAGGTTCCTTGTGATGTCCATGAGGTGTTGGAAGGACCTTGCAGACTACTGAGGCTCTGAGATAATTGAAGATCTCCATTTCATTGGTTAAAATTACTTGTTTAAGGTCAGGACAATGTTTATGGGAGTGACGAAATTAATTTGTGACATACTTGGTATAATTTCTGTAAAGAAAGAAACAGGATATAAGGAGTCCATTTGAAGGCCCCAAAGTTCACTGTGATGAAATAGCTAGACAGGGATACTCACACGCTGTGATAATATGTGTGTGTTTTACGTCAATGTGTGATGAAGCTAGTTCTGCAAGATACTCCTGCAAATCAGTTGTTGCTCTTTTAATTTCTTTGTGTTGTAAAAACAGCTTCAGGCTTAACACCCACCACACCAGCAACTGGACAATGACTAAGAAAGCAAATCTGGTTCACTTTCCAAGGACTTTCCTCAGGGTAAGATGAGTAGTTTGAAATAATTGGACTGTTTAGGTTAGAAAAGCTGAGAGTAAAAAGAAGAAAAAATCCTAACACTGTGATTATGGCATTCAATTGTTCTTCATGCCCACTGGCAGTAGGAAAAGAATTCAATTTAATTTGTTCTGTAAAAAAATGTTGCTTTCAAGAATAAGTTTTTAACAATAGAGTCTAGCACTGGAAAACGCTACCTTTGGTTATTGGAGAAAGTCCTTCGCTGGAGGATTTTAAAACAGACATCTATTATAGATGGTCTCAATATAGTCGATCCTCTTCCAAGCAAGAGGATGTCTTCAGTGGATTTCTTGAGATCCCTCCCAGCCATGCATATCCAAGACACTTGGGAAACAACGTATAGATAAATCTGGCAGCTTCAGAGAAAGGATGCATGTCAAAAGCATTTGTGCAGTGACTCACCATAGGGCGAGGTAAGCATTTGAATGGTTATTTACTATTGTTCTATTTGTCATTCAGATTATTTTGTTACTGGAGAGCTGGTACAAACTCATAGGCTTCAGCTGCCTGTCATTTTCTATTAGAAAAGATTTTCTGTGCTTTCTTTGCAAAGCAGTTAAATTATTTGCAAAATAATTTCAGTAGTCTCCAGTAAGATACAAAAGCCCTTTTATTGTCCCATGAACTTTCATTGAGGGTAACCTAGGCTATAAGATGGGAAAATGGGATGTACCTCAAGAAAAAGATGTTATCCACCTCAGTAAATATCTTTTCCAATGAGTAGTGATAACATAAAATACCCTGAAAGGTTAGGTTCACACTAGATTGTGAGATATCTGAGAATTGCCAGGGCAGATGCAGCTGGAAAGAAGAAAATCAAAGATATTGAATCTGTTTGTGTCTGTGCTTGTGTGTGTGTAGGAAGACAATTTGGACGTGTGTATACTAGGTTTGCAGGTGAATATATATATGTAGGTGTATATATAAACAGACACTGCCAGTCAAATTGCAAGTATATTTCATTCTGTTACACCTATATAGCACTATATATTACCTATATAGCACTAATTTTCTCAAGGTCTGTCTGATGTATTTAATCAACCAACACAAATCTAACATATTTTGGCAAGCCAACTCAACATTTAAAATAATCATCTAATAAGTAGTTATATCAGATTCAAATATATTTCCTTCATATATTCATACCAAGAAAAAAATTCAGAGATCATGGAAAATTAAAGGCTTACAAAATCATTTAATGATATATCATTATTACAGTTAATCTTTGCACCATATTTTCCAACCCTTTCCTTCCTTCTAGCAGCACTATTGCTCATCTGAATTTTGCTGTCTTGTGAAACTTAATTCCTGGTCTGGAACAGAGTTGCTGACAACTACCACCTTTATTTCTTTTTGTGAGCATTGTTATCTAAAACCTCTTTGTGCCTAACTCTTTAGAGCAGCAGAGTCTAGAAAAGGACAGCCTCTCAAACAAACTCAACACCAGAACTGTGGGACTGGTTAGACTCTATTCAGCAAACACAATATCTCATGCTAGCTTTTCCTTCATGTTTAAGACTGTTCATGAGGTTTTTCAAGACTATTTCACCAATTTCAAATACTTTATATGTATATAGTCATTAAGGGTATGATCTGCACATCTTCATGAGGAGTCTGTCCACAGTATTTTGCAAGCTTACTGGTCAAATAATGGTATAAGACTTAGCAGTGACAGCAACAGAGGGTAGCAGTGAGAGCTGCACAAGGAAAAGAGGTAAAATCAAATGAGCATATTTGATATTTTAAACCTAATTAGATCCTAAACATGCTGCAGCTGAAAGTGACTTTCTGTGCCTTAAATATACGCTTGAGGTAGGAGGTGCTCTCCAAGTTCACCTGCCATAATATCAGACCACCTAATGTAAATGAAAAATAAAGGGCCAAATCCTGCCCTACCTTAAAGCTTACAAAAAGTCTTTGAAGTCTTTTACCTTGAAGTTAGTAAGTTTGGGCTAGATAGAAGAGGCTGAATTGAGTTTTGCACTGATAGCAGTTCCACCGAATATGATTTACAGCTTCGGTTCATTATGGCCTGTTTTTAAACTGATACTCAGAGCAATGGATTTCCTTTCAAAAAAATTAAATGTTTTTGAAAACAAGCTTAGCTCACTGCCAGGTTTCAAAGGAAGCTAAACAGCCCTAACTAAGAGGATGGGTCCCTTTGGGTGGCCTTGAAATATGGACAGTGAAACTGGAAAAGGAAAAGCAGTTCACAGACTGTTTATAAAAAGCATGAAAAAAAGCACTATAAATGTTCTAAGCATTATTCCAGTTGCAACATCAGTTTGGGGGGAAATGGTCCCTGCAGGATGCAAATCAGCCACAAAAAAATGTGGGATTTGCTCACAGCAAATTAAAACCAGATCAATTGATTATCAGGGGACAGCATTCAGACTTCTACCCTGCTGAAGGGAAGTGCCATAAAAGCTGCTCTGTTTCTCACAATATGTACAATAGGAGTCCAAATCGGGGCCCAAGTGTGAGCTCAGCGAGATGCTCACATCTCTCCAACCTCTAACAATACAGATAAAAATTAAACGGAGCTATGTTCCTACATGTTTGGTTCATTTAGAAGCACTCATTTTCATGCCATGTTGTCTGAGCCCAACGAATTACTCCTTAGCAAAGGTGTGAGAGGTAGGGATGTACCACTGCCCCAGCCACATGGTCAGAAATGTTGAAACACAGAGGCTAATGATACCTGAGTAGAATCTCCACCATCTTAGTCACTTTTTCCCATTTACACATCTTAACCACAAGATTACCCTTACCCATAGTATTACAGAGGATTGGTAGCAACAAAGCTTCTGCACTCTCCTCAGACCTCTCACCACGATGGGCATGTTTATACCTGAGCAATTGGTCCTAAAAATATCAGTCCTTTTCCAAACAGCTCCATGACCAGTCCAATGGGTGAAGAATAATGACTCAGAGAGTTTATAGATAGATGAGGAGCAGACAAGATGAGGGAAACCAGGGAACATGGCTCTGCTGCTGGATGGATTATCTGCTGTTTTCCCCAACAGAAAGAGTACAGAAGCAGGAAAGGCTGTGACAGACTCAGGACCACACTGTGCCATAGACAGGGACCCTCTGTCACCCAGGGGAAGCTGGTGCTGTCTCCCTCAGGAGCCCTCTGGCACCAAGCTCAGCACTCTGGGCTTGGCCAGGCTGGGAAGTAGAATTAGTCTCATTTGTTTGGCTCTAGACAATGCTAGAATAAATAGTTGCTCAGCCTTTGAGCCGAAGCACAGATGTGCATCAACCAGTTCCAGTTTGTTTTATGAATCTGTTTCTCTTTTCTTGTTTTGAATACAAATAAAAACCTCCACAAAGGAAAGATAAAGATTGCCCACAAAAAAAAAAGCTATCTATGACCCTCGTGGCATACTGACAGATCTCTGAAAAACAAAGAGCTCCATGAGCAGCAGCAGCACAGATGAAACCTGATTCCCCACAGCTTTGTGTCCCAGGGTTGCTTGGTAATACCCTGACTACAGCTCTTCTCCATAGCCTGTAATTACATTCATTTTGCCTTCTGGTGCAAGACACAAGCTGTGATGTGGGGGAGACATGGTCTCTGCACAGCTGGGACAGCTTTGTGGGCAGCACAGGCTCCCAGGTTGGGTATCAGGTTGGGTACCAGGCTGGTACCATGTCTCTGGCAGACATGGTTGAACCTGGCCAATGGCTAAATAGTTGTTGGAAGCGGAAATAGCAGCAGCACAGCACAAATGAACTAAATTCTCTTCAAAAAAGAGATACGCTCTCAAGAGCTGCTGCAACTCATCTTCATCAGAAGGACATCTCCCTGTTATCTTAACAGGCTGTGAGTGTTTTAACTGCCCCTAAGGATTTTAACCCAGGATTCTCAGGAATTCCCATAGCTGTGTCACACAATTTTTCACAGCAGTGTTTTCTATTGTAAAATGCACCGTCCTTTAACCCACATTGTTACAGAAGACTGAAGTTTACTGATTATTGGCATTGAAATCATTATTTTGTATGAAACCATTCACAACAGAAAATATTGCAGATAGTTCTACATTGCTTCATTCAGGAAGAATAATGTTCACCCATACCAATTAACTTGAACACAGCAATTAAATAATTCAGAGAAAGTTAGGATCATTATGGGAACAAGAGAAATCTTCACTCTAAATCCCTGTTTCAAATTTTTCTCAGTGCTTGTTTATCCTGAGCCATGACTGTTCTGTCAGTGAAATCACAAAGTATTTCTGGGCCTGTTCAGGAAGAAAACTGTGGTAGCAGATCTGTTATTTTCCTTTTAAAATCTATAAATATGAGCTTGGTAGTTTTTGGCTCTGCCCCTGCAGCTGACATGCTGATGATGTCAGGAGTAATGTCAGAGGTTAAACACATAAGAATTTAATGTCTCATTCCTATAACAGAAAAATCTATGCTGCTGCTGCTTTTCTGTGTCCATTCTGTGACTAAAGAAAAGATTTAATTCTTTAGGCCTGAGTCTCAGTGTTTTCTAATACAGCCAGAAAAAACCCTCACGTTTATGCCCCGCCAACATAATATTCTTCGGAGGCAACTGTCTGGTAGAATGTCAGTAAAACATCGAGTCAATTTCACAGTTAAATATCTCATAATCAGAGACTGTTAGAAATACAGACATGGAAAAGATCTGTGGCATGGGAAGAGAGAGAAAAATTATGTTGCTCAACTTTCCATCACTTTTTTGTATGTGGTGCCATTCTTCCTCTTTCTTTCTCCCCATCACCCTCATCTTCTCTTCCTAAAGTTAAACCCCTCAGTTCATTCCAGTGTACCTTGTACATCCCTGCTTATTATTGTTGCTGTCCTTCATAATGCTTTCAGTAAGTCTAAATCTTCCTTACCTGTGACAGCTAGTAATCCAGTTGAGGCCTTAACCATGCTGAGTAGAGCACAAGGACAGCCCATGCCTTCCTATATGCAGGCCAGTTTGGTGCTTATCTCTTCACAGCAACATGATATTGATGTTCTTTTTTAGCTCAGGATCCACCACAATCCCCAGATTTAAGAAATGAAATCTCAACAGCTGGCCTCATCCTTCATTCATGCAATTGATTGTTTAAACATAAGTTTTGCATTTGTACTCATAGATTTGTGTCCTGATCTTTGTGACTACATCTCCATCTTTTCAAGTTGAATTTGGATAATAACGCTGTCATCTTGTCATCTAACTGCTTCTCACTGCTCCTAGGGAGTTTGTGAGAAAATCCTTAAGCAGACACAAAGTGAATTAAAAAAAGCAAAATTGTCTTAAGGGGAGTCTTGGAAACATCATTTACCACTACTGCAATTAAAAACTCCATAAGCTTTATTTTACTGTAATTTGTGTCCCAGATTTGAATGGTGTTGCACAGCATATAGCAGAAAGTGCAAGTTTGCAATATTGTCTATAATGAAAATGAACCCCCCCCCAAAAATGCCCAAGCTTCTTGGTGATACAGAGATGGTGTGCTTGGGAGAAGAAGCTATATGTAGAACAAACATTTTCTAAAGTAAGCTTGGTTTGCTAGTTCCAGGATGTTTGTTGAACAAGGCAGCTGGATAAAATATGGTTACTCAGTTCATAATCTGGCACTGTTTTCTAAACCAATATAGAGAAATATGTTTTTAGACTTTGACAGTTGCTGCTTAGCGAAGTGGCAAGTGAAAAACCACCATTTCATGTACTGTCAAAAAGAAATCTGTACGGGACTTCTGAAAAAACAGGCCAGTGGATTTAGTACTAGACTGGACAACAGAGACACCTGATTTCTTCCGCTTCCGCTCATTTCAAGTGACTCAACTAAATCTATTTTAGAAGCATCCTGATTTGGAGAAAATTAATATTTAGCTCTCTATCATGCTTTCTATCATGCAACTACTCTGAGTACAATTTTAGGGGTATTGAACCTCTCTGAAAATATAGTAGTCATTGTAGATGTTTAGCTGGTTTGAAAGTTTGCAAGATCATCAACTGAACCCAGAGACTCAAATACTCAGTATAATAAGATGCTTCACCTTTCTTTACGAAATGGAACTTACTACAAATCACACAGGAATAGCTAAATTTTGGTACTTTGAAAATGTTGGCCTTAACTCATGTGATATTCCTCATCTTTAAAATAAAAATAATGGTCAAGTTACGGTTATAACATCAACTACTCCCACAATTTTGAATGTGACTGTATAAACAAATCCAAGGTCAAAGTGTGAGTTCATTCTTCAAAAATCTGTTCTTCAAATTTCATTTACAAATACAGAGGTAGCAGCTGTAAAATAGCAAGGAAATTGGAGAAGCATTTTTTCTGGAAAACATAGTTAATATTTTGTATATAGGATCCCATTACAGTTTCACAGAACCTGCGTGACCCTCCACAACATGACAGCTTCTTATCACAAAGAACAGAAACTGGAGATCAGCTGGGAAAATTAGGTACTTTTGTACTCATAGAGTACCATCCTGAAAACTTCTGCCTTTAACTGTTAGCCTATGCTGCCTAGCAGGCAATTGTTTCCAACCTTCCTAAGTTATTTTGGCACGTTCTCTTTGCCCTCCAGTTCACAAAATGCTGCATGTTCATGCAGGGTACTTCCTCTGATTTTCCAAACATTCCACTTTGTTTCCATATGTTTGTGACAATATTTACTCCATAGGCAAAATAGTGAGAAACACCACAGAGGAGAGTATGCATCAAAGTGGAAAGACACACCAGATCTTTATACGCTGTAGCCAGCCACCAACTGTGTGGCACTCACTCTGCAGTCAACAGGAGATCCGCAAAACCCAGACATGTCGCATGGAGCCTTCTACTTTTAAAATGTTGCTGAGACTATGTTTCCTGAGTGAAAGGACTAGCGTTAAATTTAGTTTTTCTCTTTCCTCTTCTGCAGTTATCTTCATTAACATTTTCCACCCGTGGGATGTATATTACGTTTAAATGCTTATTGTTTTACACAGACATGAACACATGGAGTTGTCTTTCCCTCTTTCACCTCAGTATTTTCCTACTCACCCGTTTGTATAAGAGATGGCCACTCACATTCAATTCTGGTCATTCAAAATGAGAGGCACCTTACTTGATGCTGGCTCAGCATCATCTGAGAGACCCATCATCTGGTCTGGGCAGCTGCTGAAGCTCCCCCTATAGTCAAAGGAGAGAGGTAAATATCTCCCATGGACAATTTAGAGCATCCTTGGAGAGATATCTAAAGTTTGGGGGGTAGATCACTCCTCTGGCAGCACTTCTGCATCCATTGCAAGTCAGCATTTAGAAAATGAGAAATAAGTAAGACGAACTTTGCATGGGTTGCCATCGCATTATCCCTATGCACAGGCTTTCTAGTGTTAGGACACTTTAAAGGGAATTTTAGGACTGAAATTATTATAACCTTTAGCACAGAACAGCTAAATCAGCTTCATGGTGTTAATAGTTCAGACATACATATCATCTTCACCTGTGAATACATATTTCTCCTAGTCACCAAGTGGCATATCCCATCATGATGTACGATAGTGGCTGAAAATTTTCATGGAATGGTTTGCAGGAAAATATAGGGCATAATCAAATCATGGTTTTATTATTTTTGTGGAAAACAGCTCCTGCCATTCCGAAGTGTAGGGGTAAATTTCTGATCTTTGTTCAAAATGTAAGTCTATTTCTATTTCTCTCTGCCACAAAATCACAGACAATAATTCTGTCTGGGTCCTGATTAAGTGTACACACTGGATGGAAGGGACTGACGTATCTATTTGCGTGGGAAGCAAGCGGGAGTCTGCTTGAAAAGAATCTTTTTTGTGAGTAAGAATTGAGAGGCATGGAAAGCTGACTGCCTCATTAGGCTAATTTTTGCAAAGGCTCCATCCTTCAATATGCATTTTGAAAAATTAGATTTATAGAATCCATTTTGATTGTTGAAAGGAAAGCTTCTTGCTCAACAGATCCACTCTTACACAGCTGTTCCAATGAATCATGATCAACAAGACTATTTTTCACTTCCCTTCAGTAATCTACAAACTAGTGCCTTGATACTGTGTTATATAGGATAAAGGAGACAAGGTAAGGACTGCTAAGGTAAAGACACTTCTTCCATGCACCACTGACTGAACTCAAATCATTTGCACCAGACATAGACTGCAGTTACAATTGATTTATACAGGAGATGTTTGTTTCTGGTGGCTTTTACAAGATTAATAATGTTCAGATCCTGGTGGAAACTAACGGTGTTCAGAGTGTGTTGTTAGAATAAGGATAAGGTATTAGGATAAGGGTGTTTTTCTACTTGCAAACATGAAATCAAGGTAGCCTACAGATAAGAGGATTTACTACACTCTACATTATACTTTCAGAATATTATTCTTCATGCTGAACAGCATATAGATTAACTCTTTCACATGATACTTTGTCACCTGGGGCTGTATTCTCATCGTTTGGATTTTTGTCCTTCTGCCCTTCTATGAATTTATTTACAGAAAACAGACCTCTAAGGACAAAGCAAGGCAAAACCTCCTGATATCCTTCATTAACTAGTACCTAAAAATAAAAATGGTGTTAGTCATACAGCTATTTGGGGATTTTATCTAGGTCTTGTGAACACATCATACAAATCAAATCTTTCCGTTGACATTTTGTTCAAGATTAGATTATATTATACATCCTCTATTACATTATACATTATTACATTGTACATTCATTATACATCTTTCTTTAAAAAAAGAACAGCTTTAGCCTTATCCATCTACTTATAGCCAGATTAGCACATAAGGAAATGGATCGTACAGTGGATATAAGACCACTGGGAGATCATGAGCTTTTCATACAGGGTTAACACCTTCTGCAAAAAAATCCTTTATGTACTACAAGGTTAACACTTCCTGAAAAAAACCCCACCCTTACATACTCAAAAAACACATTTATGTATAAACCTCTTCACATAGAAATGTAACAAAAAAGAGAGGGGGGGGGGGGGGGGGGGGGGGGGGGAGGGTTGTGTGTGTATGTGTGCAGTTTCCAGTGCTTTAAGGTGAACATCTCTAAGCTCAGTGGGAGGCAGAGGCCAACTCTCCTGTGCCAGCCACTGAAGCAATAACCTGCTCATTCACACACCCACGCACGGGCAGACCTGGCGCAAGGCCTGGACAGCTATTCCAGAAGCACGCAGTCAACAGAGAGATAAAAGGATCCTGGCACTAGTTCCTCTAGGATGGCTGTACCCTCGGCAATGACTTCATTTATGACCTCTTAAAATGAGTTAAAGAGACAAATTAGCTTGGCAATCAAATTCTTCTCTGATGGCAAGGAGAAAAAAGACAAGTCAGTGCAGGCAAGTTTGTCTGTCTACCTGTCGTTTTCCTGCACGTTCGCACAAAATTTGTATTTCTCCCATGTCTTCATGCAAGAATAAAAGCCAGATGCCTAGGCAGCAGCCCCTAGGGTACAATTCACAGAATCACAGAATAGTTTGGCTTGGAAGGGACCTTTAAAAGTCACTTAGTCCAACCCTCTGCAATGAGCAGGGACATCTTCCATTAGATCAGGCTGCTCAGAGCCCCGTCCAACCGTGAGTGTTTCCAAGGATGGGGCACGTACCACCACCACATGTTCCAGCGCCTCACCCTCCTTGTGGTGAAAGATTTCTTCCTTCTATCTAGCCTGAATCTTCCCTCTTTTAGTTTAAAACCATTACCCCTTGTCCTGTCGCAACAGGCCCTACTAAAAAGTTTGTCCCCACCTTCCCTGTAGGCCCCTTTATGTACTGAAAGGCCGCAAGAAGGTTTCACCGGGGCTTTCTCCAGGCTGAACAACCCCACTGTAATTAATAATTACTCCCACCTTACCTCTTTTTGCTTTACATGAGAGCCTGTCCAGTATCTGGGGTTATCAGACACCTAAGACTTCTCTCAGCTACGCACTTTACGCCTAAGGCAAAGGGAGGCCTGGCAGTGAGTCACTGTGCCAGGCCTGCCCACGTGTGGGTTGCTCTGATAACCCAGCACCCTGTCTAACTTGCTCTCCGGCTCTGCTGCGCCCAACAGCACAAAAGAAGTGCAATGCGGCTGAAAATCTGGTCTCAGATTTTCGGCACTTTTGCTCTACTCCTCTTCATTTAAGAATTTCCTAGCCGTGACAGCATAGCTGACGCCTAGACATCATCTTAAACGTTTCAAATGTCAATGTTTAGAAGCGTTAGGCAGATTATCACCCACTACAATGGGGACATATAGGACTTGATATTTGAGTAGGCCCTTACTTCATTCGAGTAAGGAGTGACCAAAGCTCTCACATCACAGTAAATTGTCATGAATACCTGAACTTCTGAAATATGTGACATTTCAGGTGGATCTCTAACACCTGCTAATAAATGTTTTTAAACCAAGTAACCTCAAAGACCCAGAGAGGATGCACCTGAAGATTAACCGGTTGGGCAAGTGTTCGTACATGTCTGCAATGCTGCCACAAAACCTATGTGCATTTGTTTCATTTGACAGGCTATCCACATCAATGCTGTATAGATTATTTTGCTAACGTAATGACAAAGAGCACAATTTCATCTGCCTTTTGATGGTTAACTTCCTTGCTCTTTGGAGACCACAAATGACACTGAGAGAGAACACAGTGAACTCCCACAGCTACTACAAGCATGGCAGTAATATTTACAGCATATTTCCTTTGCACCATTGTTATTTTGTTTACTGGGAGTCTACATCAAAAAAAAGAAAACAAGAGGATGTTCTGCAGCCCTGAAGTCAACAACCTCCCATTCCTCAAATCAGCATCTAATTGAGAGATGTGTGTCTGGCTTATGATGTCAATTGAACGTCATTGTTCAGTGTGTTTTCCTTCTCAACTGACACCACAGAAGCTGATGCACGTTGTCAGACTACTGTTTAACTAAAACACAGTGACAGGAAAAGCCACCTACAAATGCAATGCTTAATAAAACTACAAGCATAAAAATTGTACTCCCTCACACACCTTAGAGATCAGACATGATGGAGCTCATACCACAATATTACAAACATTTTATAGATTATTATATTTTTACTTCTCCAGTAAGTGAAGTAAGATACCACAGTAACAAGTGTCGAATCATAGAATCATAGAATCATAGAATGCGTTGGGTTGGAAGGGACCTTTAAAGGTCATCTAGTCCAACCCCCCTGCAGTCAGCAGGGACATCTTTAACTGGATCAGGTTGCTCAGAGCCTCATCACGCCTGGACTTGAATGTCTCCAGGGATGGGGCCTCCACCACCTCTCTGGGTAACCCGTTCCAGTGTCTCACCACCCTCACTGTAAAGAACTTCTCCCTAATGTCTAATCTAAACCTACCCTGCTCTAGTTTAAAACCATTGCCCCTCATCCCGTCGCTACATGCCCTTGCAAACAGCCCCTACCCAGCTTTCTTGTAGGCCCCCTTCGGCTACTGGAAGGCCGCTATAAGGTCTGCCCGGAGCCTTCTCTTCTCCAGGCTGAACAACCCCAACTCTCTCAGCCTGTCCTCATAGCAGAGGTGCTCCAGCCCTTGTATCATCTTTGTGGCCCTCTGCTGGACCTGCTCCAACAGGTCCATGTCCTTCTTGTGCTGAGGGTTCCAGAGTTGGATGCAGTACTCCAGGTGGGGTCTCACAAGAGCAGAGTAGAGGGGCAGAATCACGTCTCTGGATCTGCTGGCCACGCTTCTTTTGGTGCAGCCCAGGATGCAATTGGCCTTCTGGGCTGCAAGCACACATTGTTGGCTCATGTCCAGCTTTTCATCCACCAGTACCCCCAAGTCCTTTTCCCCAGGGCTGCTCTCTATCATGTCATCCCCCAGCCTGTATTGATATTGAGGATTGTCCTGACCCAAGTGCAGGACCTTGCACTTGGCTTTGTTGCGGTTTGCTCAGGCCCAACTCTCTAGCTGGTCCAGTTCCCTCTGGATGACATCCCTCTGGCATGTTGACCGCAGCACTCAGCTTGGTGTCATCGACAAACTTGTTGAGGGTGCACTTGATCCCAGTGTCTAAATCATTAATGAAGATATTGAACAGCACCGCTCCCAGTACAGATCCCTGAGGGATGCCACTTGTCACCCCTCTCCATCTGGACATGGAGCCATTGACCACTACCCTCTGGATGCAACCATCCAGCCAGTTCCTTATCCACCGAACAGTCCACCCATCAAATCCCTTTAGAGGGATTTCAGATAAAGCCTTTAGAAGAAAAAGAAAGCTGTAAAAGCAGGTGGATATTCACCAGAAAGACCATCAACAAGAGCTCTGCCACCCACAGTTGAAATTTATCTTGTGCCTTCCTGGAAAGGAAGCACTTTTCCAGGTCCTATCTCACACACCTCTACCACACAAGCCAAGACCTACCAGAATTGCTGCTGATCCAGACCTAAATTTTGCCCATCCTAGGCCCAAGGCATTTTAATTCTGGAGGGAAACAGACTGACATGAGTTGCAGGAGCTGTTTGAAGTTGTTTGGGGGGTTGGAACTCCTGCAACTGTTTTGCGGGAGGTAGACTGGAAGAAAGAGTTCGGCTAAGACTGTGAAAAGAAGGATGATTAATACCCTTCATTGCCTGGCTTTGGTGTTTTTCTCAAAGGGTTTTCTCCTGTGTATACAGCAGAAAATACTCACACTGGAAATTCCTGGAGACATGAGAAGAGTTAGCAGAACTGCACTTGTGAGATTGAGGCAAGGAGAAGAAATAGGGAAAGAAAGAGAGAGTAACAGCACATGGAAATTCAGTAAAAAAGGTGAGAAAGGTCCACCGGGGGAAGAGAACACCCTTAACCAGCAGGTCGTTTGGTTTAACTAAACCAAGCTTCTGTCTCACTGGAGATGTCTGAGACTCACATGGACTTTACGGCACAGTAAGATCTTAGTCAATTGAAGAGTGTATAAGCTGATCATTTGTTAACCATCCCACCTTTATGAGACATAATTTGGGCTCAGATTATCTGTAAAAGTGAATACTGGCTGTTATCTGCTTTTTTCACCATCCGGTAGCTATGTTTCTTCTATGTGCTAGCCCAGCACCTTAAGTTTCTGGTAGTTAAGAGAGGTTTTTCCCTTGTCTTGATCTTCACAGTAGAAGAACCAAAAAGCTTTTATATTTCAGCAGTGTAAAGATGCATGAAAATGCAAGTTGCATAAGAAATCTAGATAGCCAAATACTATTTGCTATTCAAATATCCCAGTGATTCTGTACCATTTTAACACACGTATTTGCATCTTAGCAAAAATCTCAAGACACCTCTATTACTTTCGGATAATTCCCAACTGCTATGGTATTTGACATCTTCATTCAGTTGATTTTTATCTTCAGAAACTTCTCAAAGATCTCTGCTTCACAGTAATTAAACAGAATCCCAGACAGTTGCCAGATCCACACTGCATGTCAGTGTACAAAAACAGTGGAAGAAAACAATCAAAGACCCCAAAGCTCACCATCTAAGCAAACTGGCAGATATACAAGCAAAATGAGGCCTGGCTGGAAATGAACTTGAAAGACAGAGTTGCATGAGATGCATCAGATCAAAATTATGGGATCTTTTGAAAAAAAGTGCAATCTGTGCATTTCAGCAGGGTGGAGTAACACGGTATTTTTTAAAAAAGGAAATTTCCCTTGTAGTCTAGCTTCCTGAAGTGCCTATGTGACAAGGTTAATGCTATAAAAGTACAGGAAGTGGTTAGACTTTGAAAGCCTTTGCTTCACAGCACGCAACATGCTGCAACTGAAACTAGAACTTTTGCTTAGGAAAGTACTGTTATTTTCCATACAACTTTCTGGTATGAAGCAAAGTTGCATAGGTCTACAGTCTGTCTCCATTAAGACCTCCCTGTGTCTCACTTTGATTCCTTTGCTAAGAAGCCATTGCTACCCTAAAGAAGAATTTTATCATCAAAAATACATCCGCAATTTTACCATCATAATAAAAAAAAACAGAAACCCATAAACTGGTTTTGACTACCCCCAAACATGCTAACTTCATGAACTATATTATAGAGTAGGGTTAACAAAGTCTTTTTTCCCCCCAATATCTTTAAAAGAGCATCCTAGTCTTCAATATTCTTGCTCCATTGTTGTTTACAGAGTGTTGATAGTTTTCCCTTAATCACAAGATCAATCTTATGACATCAACACATCAGATGTCAATGAAATGAAAATAAAAGATGCATTTGCAGTTGTTATAAAGGGGATTAATAGTTTGAATTTGGGCATTAGATATGTGTACACTTAAATAATAAGCTGCTTCATCTCTGTATGAAGTCAGTGAGCATATTTTGGTACTCAGTAACTCTGGAAGCAACACTGCTTAATTTACAGGGATTTAGATAATGAACTTTAGATGAAAACTTCAGCTGTAAAACCTTTTCTCATTAAAGCAGTGAAGTGTTTGCTTCATTTTAACCACATTTAAATTAAACTTGAGTGCATAAAGTTTAACCCACAGAACAATTATCTAAGGCTTGTACTTCATTGAGCATATTGAGAATCTGTAATAAACAGAACTAGTCTAATTCTATAACAAAGATATTGGCCTTGATACCACAGTCCCTTAATTTACAATAATATCAATTCAGTGGAGTTATTGCAGATTTATTCCAGTGTAACTGAGAAGGAAAGGGCATCATTAATAAAAGTAAAAATCCAGAGACAGAAACAGTTTGGAAATGCTCTGACTGGGCTTCTGCAAAGCCTCCAGCAAGTACTCTGTCTCTCTGTGGTGCTATCCTCTGCCACCTGCCCCAACGCATACCTCCTTATTTTCCTGCTCCCACTCCAAAGCAAAAGAGGTGAGGACTCCTCATGAGTGCTGTAAGGACACAGGGAGCAGTACCCACTCCTAATGTAATTGTGGCTGTCATCTCCCTGCCTGAAAGTTTGACATTGCAATGCCCACTTTTCCAGAAAGGATGCTAAAAAGGCAGAGATCCAGTACCTCCACCCTGTAGACAGACTACAGCCTAAATCATAAAATACAATATATATTATAAAGGACAATATGTGAAAGGGAACATAGAGGCATTAGTAGTTAGCAGCTGGTGGCTTAACTAAAGGCATTGATGCAGATGTCCAGTGGGGGACAGTAAATCTAATTTCTCAGGCACTGTTACTTTTGCTATGGTAATACTAACTTGTTCTTTTACCTAAAACAAATTCCTTGTATGCTACTAATTGATAATAGTGTATTTTAATGAATACAGGCATTGTACAAGAAAGATTAATTACTGTTGCCTCGGGAATATTAAAACAAGTGTCATCTACTATAAATGTACAAGCCTGAAGATTTATATGTGCCGTATTAGCAGACAGTTGAAGGGATTTTTCCCTTAATATGCTGTAGCATATGAATTTGAAGTAACCGTTTTCTCATTCAGTTCTTTGGCATTTTCTGTAGTGCATTATTGGTCTTTCAGCTTAACAGAATCCAAGTTCTCAATCACAAATGAGACTAAAGTCCAACTCCTGACTCTCTTAAACAGTAGCCAAAGAGATATCAACTCGTGCCTACACTGAATGTACATTTCCAAATGACAGATAGCACTGACGTCAATCCCAGCGCAAGGCCATGTGGACTGCACAGCAATCTTTTTTTTTGATCTTTCCCACTGACTTCATGCAATACTGATTGCAAGGGTTACTTTATCCCAGCTAAAAATAGCAAAAATCATATCAGTATTTTCTACAAACTTGCAAGGACTGTCCCAGTTTTAGAAGATCACATGCCTTCCTTCAGTGTCATCATATCAAAAAGAAGTCAAGCTTTCTTCTAAAGTCTTTTAACATAGACAAAGCTGGGAGCAGTTGAACGGAAATGCTCATAGTTGTAGTATACTATGTAGGTGTGAAAAGCCTGCTTTTGTTTTAGGTCCTGACTTGGGAAATCTGTAATTTTTAAGCATCTGTTTTTCTACCTTAAGTCCCATTTTAGACCCAAAAATATACAAATGTGCAGTAAGGGAAGGGTCATGTAGCTGTTCTTACAACTATATCGATCTGAGGAGGCAATTCTTTATTTACATGGGAACTTTATTCATACCTGAAGTATTTGGAATCAGACATAATTTATTGAAATTCTTGATATTTGCAGAAACTTCACCTTTTCCTTTGGCTTTAGATCCTGAAAAAATGGAAAAAATATATGTGAAACCATGTGGTTCTTCATCAGGATGGCAAAGACCTGCCAGCACTGTGAGATCTTCTTGTCTCTGTGCATCTGCTTTCATGGAAGTGATTATTTATCACAGGGATTTATTTTTCACCTAAACTGCAATTCTTTCTTAACTATGTCAGATCTGTAGCCATGGAAAATGGGCGGGTGCACAGGGAGCTCTTTTCTGATGAGGCAACACAGCCACATGCCCGGTCAGAAACTCCCTTTTATGGTGAGAGGCACGATCACCTGCGAGGCTCCGGCTTGTGAAACACCAGGGGAAAGGCACGAGCTCAGAGGGGTTCAGCTTGCACAGTAAGTCTGCTACACCGGGGGAGCCTCTTCCCCAGCTGCAAAGCCGTGCCTCTGTTAAGTAAGAAAGAAAAGAATTCATAAGGTAGAAGAGACCGTGCAGGAGGATGTGCAGCCTTGCAGTCCAGCAATCAGTGCTTTCTCCACAGAGAGGGGAATCCCCGGGTCTTGCTCACTGCTCCCAGGCTGATCAGAGATTGCCAAAATCACAGCAGTGAGTCTTGGAGCCCCATGATCCTCCCTTCTTCCCTTTCCTAAAGGGTATGAAAGCCTGCATCACAGTGCTCGGCCCCTGTGCTCCACCAGACCAAGGGAGGCTTCTCTGGGGAGAAATTACATTTTTACACCATAGAACCATAGAACCATAGGGTTGGAAGGGACCTCTGGAGATCATCTAGTCCAACCCCCCTGCCAGAGCAGGGTCACCTAGAGCAGGTTACACAGGAACACATCCAGGCGGGTTTTGAATGTCTCCAGAGATGGAGACTCCACCACCTCTCTGGGCAGCCTGTTCCAGTGCTCTGCCACCCTCAGGGTAAAGAAGTTCTTCCTCATGTTTAGGTGGAACTTCTTATGCTCAAGTTTGTGCCCATTGCCTCTTGTCCTGTCCCCGGGCACTACTGAAAAGAGCCTGGTCCCATCCTCCTGACACCCACCCTTTAAGTATTTATAAGTGTTGATAAGATCCCCCCTCAGCTGTCTTTTTTCCAGACTGAAGAAACCCAAATCCCTCAGCCTTTCTTCATAGGAGAGGTGTTCCAATCCCCTAATCATCTCTGTAGCCCTCTGCTGCACCCTTTCCAGCAGTTCCCTGTACTTCTGGAACCAGCAAGCCCAGAACTGGACACAGTACTCCAGGTGTGGCCTCACCAATGCAGAGTAGAGGGGGAGGATGACCTCCCTTGACCTGCTGGCCACACTCTTCTTGATGCACCCCAGGATGCCATTGGCCTTCTTGGCCACAAGGGCACATTACTGACTCATGGTCATCCTGTTGTCCACCAGGACTCCCAGGTCTCTCTCCACAGAGCTGCTCTCCAGCAGGTCAACCCCCAACCTGTACTGGTGCATGGGGTTGTTCCTCCCCAGGTGCAGCACCCTACACTTGCCCTTGTTGAATTTCATAAGGTTTCTCTCTGCCCAGATCTCCAACCTGTCCAGGTCTCTCTGTATGGCAGCACAGCCCTCCGTTGTGTCAGCCACCCCCCCCAGCTTTGTGTCGTCAGCAAACTTGCTGAGGGTGCACTCTATCCCCTCATCCAGGTCATTGATGAATATATTGAAGAGGACTGGACCCAGTACTGACCCCTGGGGAACACCACTCGTCACTGGTCTCCAACTAGATTCTGTGCCCCTAATCACAACCCTCTGAGCTCTATCTTTCAACCAGTTTTCTATCCACCTTACTGTCCATTCATCTAACCCACGCTTCCTAAGCTTCCCTATGAGGATGCTGTGGGATACCGTGTCAAACGCCTTGCTTAAGTCAAGATAGACCACATCTACCGCCCTCCCCTCATCTATCCATCCAGTCATGCCATCGTAGAAGGCTATCAGATTAGTCAGACATGATTTCCCCTTGGTGAATCCATGCTGAGTACTTCTGATAGCTTTCTTTTCCTCCACGTGCCTTGAGATGACGCCCAGAATGAGCTGTTCCATCATCTTTCCAGGGATGGAGGTGAGGCTGACCGGCCTGTAGTTCCCCGGCTCCTCCTTCTTGCCTTTTTTGAAGACTGGAGTGACATTGGCTTTCCTCCAGTCCCCAGGCACCTCGCCTGTTCTCCAGGACTTTTCAAAGATGATGGAGAGCGGCCCAGCAATGACTTCTGCCAGCTCCCTCAGCACTCTCGGGTGCATCCCATCGGGGCCCGTGGACTTGTGAATATCTAAATGATCTAATTGATCCCTCACTCGCTCCTCCTCAACCCAAGGGAAGTCTTCTTCTTTCCCTGTTACTTTATTCAATGCCTGGGACTCCTGAGGGCTGGGCCGAGCAGAAAAGACCGAAGCAAAGAAGGCATTCAGTAACTCTGCCTTCTCCGCATCCTCCATCACCATAACTCCTGTCTCATTCAACAGTGGGCCCACAACTTCTCTGGTCTTCCTTTTGCTTCCAATATACTTGTAGAAGCTCTTTTTGTTGTGCTTGACGTCCCTAGCCAGGTCTAATTCCAAGGAGGCCTTGGCTTTCCTTGTTTCATCCCTGCACACTCTGGTGGCATTCTTGTAATCCTCCCAAGGGGTCAGTCCCTTCTTCCACTTATTATAAACTTCTTCTTCCACTTGAGCTTTTTCTGAAGCTCCCTGCTTAACCATGCAGGTCTCCTGCGTCCCTTGGCCGATTTCTTTCTCTTAGGGATGCACCGATCCTGAGCTTGGAGGAAGTGGTCTTTGAATATCAACCAGCTTTCTTGAGCCCCTTTGCCTTCCCTAGCCCACAGGATCTCTCCAAGCAGTTTCTTGAAGAGGCCAAAGTTAGCCCTCCTGAAATCCAAGGTTGTAATTTTACTTCTTGTTGTTTTGTGGATAGTGCCCATGATCCTGAACTCAATCATTTCATGATCACTACAACCTAGGGTGCCCCCAACCTTAATGTCCTCCACCAATCCCTCTGTGTTTGTCAGTACCAGGTCTAGAAGTGCTCCTCTCCTTGTTGGCTCCTGTATCACCTGTGTCAAAAAGTTGTCATCAATGCACTGGAGGAGCCTCCTGGACTGCCCATGCCTGGCTGTGAACATTGATTTTTTTCTTCTAATTGTTCAGTTACAGTAACTGGTACTTTTTTTTTTCCTTTTGTGCTGCAAGACAAACCTTCAAGTCTTTTACGCTGACATTTAACCTTAACTTCAGTTCTTCACCATCAACATTTGTCAGCCAGAATATTATCTTCTGTCCCACCAGCCACCCTAGGATGCACATCCCCACTCAGAGAGACTGGGGGACATATTCTGCATATATGATTTTGCTATAAAATAAATATGAATATTATTCCATTCTGAGGGACTCTACTCCACAGAACTATTTGAAAATGTAGCTGTTATTATTTCTAATGACTGTTGTTTTCCTAGTATGAAGAGGTGGCCTAGGTACAGCTTAAAAGCTTTTGTCATCCTTTTAATAACTTGGTTTCAGTATTAAAAACTACCCCTCTGGTATTACAATGGGCCCAACCAGTGTGACAGGTTCCTGTGCATATTCACAGAACTTGTAATTCTTTTTCCTTTTCCTGGGTTTGCTCAGTTGCACTTTCCCTGCTCCCTGAGTCATCCAAGGAATTTGCAGCTCTTTGAGTAATCAATAAGTAATGGTGGTGATTTCTGGAGAGCTACATCTTGTCACTTACTGCCACAGTGCTGGCATGAAGATCTGGGAGTGGAAGAGTTAACGTGACCGAGTTAGCATGTCCTCGGACATCCAATCTCAGAGACTATGAGACATGGGCATGGTATTTAGTTATTCTTGCTCTTCTTCATTCCACTCCCAAATTTCAAACTCAGAGGAACTCAGAATCTCAAAACAAAATGATCCATTTTACTGTAAAACCACAGACAGATTCTCATGAACAGAGTAAATTTGAAGCACAGAGCTAACATCCTTGCTGTTTGCGGGTGGCCAGCATGCAACGTGGGGCACTTTTGGTTCTGATGCCTTTTTCTATACTCGTATGAGTCAACATCTTAGATGCACATATGCCAGAACAGCAAGAACACATTGACAGTTCTAGATTCAATGTGCTACCTTCTTATCCCATAGTTTTTAATGATTTTCTGTATGAAAACTGACATCAGTCCACCCCATTCTGGCAGTGAAATTTTTCAGGGCCATGAAGACTATTGGTAGCGGAAAGTCAAGCAGATGCTTAAACATAGATTTAGGGACCTAAGTGAAACCTACATCTATATCATTTTGGTCACATTGCTTAAAGTGCTTCCGGACAAAGATTTCCATATAAAAGTTTAGATGTTGTTTATTGTTACTGTTAAAGAAACCAGACTGTTGGCTTCTGCTGCTGGGCTACATAAATCTGGTTTACTAGGCTACACAGTAGAATATATGATCGCATTTGTTTTCTCCATTTTAATAATGAAATTATTCCTGTGTTTTGTGTTGAAAAAATGCGGCACTGTATTGCCACACTTACAAAGATAGCAGAATAAAAAGGTGTGAAAAGGTGGTGTTCCATTTTGCGATTTGTTTTAAATAGCCTTTTTTTATTTCGGGCTGATGTAAATGTTTAGCATTATCTAAAATAACTACTATGATTCATTACCTTCCACCGGCCTGAAAGAGAAATTATGTTTGGTCAAGACATCTATCATTTAATTAATTCCTAAAATTAATTAAGATTCACGTAAAAAAAAAAAGCTGCCTCATCTGCTTTACGGATAAGAAAATATAGGGGAAAAAATGTGAAGTATAAGGAGTGAGATCTAGAAACAGTGACAACCACCCTTCAACTTAACCCATTACTTCTCTACTTAGCAAGAATTGCTGAGATTTCAAAGCATTTTTTTCATACACATAAGACCGAATGTTTCAAAAAACTTTGGCAGAGGCGGAGGTGTCCTGATGGTTCAGGCACCGTCTGCAATGCTGGAAGGCCCAGACCAGACATCCTTTTCAGCCTCATCTAGAACAGGTGGTTTCACCTACGGCATTTCAAACTAAGCATTGGGAGTGCCCTGCAGATCAGGAAGATCTGAAGTCACTCTCCTTTTCCATCACCAGATAAGACCATGGAAATTACACAGAAATTTTTTACAGCAAAACTTTTCCAACTTATCTGTGATAAAGAATGGAAGAGGAAAAAAAAAAAAGAAGAAATTAATATAAGGGACATTTAGACACAAAACGATTACAAAATTGTAGCAAGCTCCTCTGAAATCAAGGGAAAGTGTAATTCTCTTAAATCAGTTAACAGGAAGAACAACATTTTTGTGTACATGTTCTGAGCTGAAATTTGAACCTAAAACAAATGTACATAAATTAAGGGGTGACTGGTCTTCCCTAAACACTTAAAAAGAAAGGCAGTACTGTTCTCAGCCTCATGTTGTTAGTGGTAACAGTTCTCAAGTCCTGATATACGTTATTATCAGCATTGTTATTTTTACTATTAGTCTCAGTCTATGTACATCAATCTCATGACTTCTGAGGCCAATATAAGTGACAGAAATTGGCAAGAAGAGTATTATTTTGGGAGAAAGTAATAATAATATTTTAAAAATAAAAATAAAAAACCTTAACTGTTGCTCTCTTCCAAGCTGGTCTCTCGTTATTCCTGGAAAATGAAATTGCTGTCAATTACTTTCCAGTGTACAAAACTGTCCTGGATTCAACTGGGACGGAGTTAATTTTCTTTCTAGTAGCTGCTGTGCTTTGGATTTAGTACGAGAATAATGTTGGTAACAGATATTGTTTTAGTTATTGCTAAGTAATGTTTATATTAAGTCAAGGACTTTTTCAGCTTCCCATAGATGCTGAGGGGGAACATAGACAGGACAAGGTGGCCAAAGGAGCATTCCATAAATGTCAGGTATAAATGGGGGTTGGATGGGGGAGGGTGGGGGGCAGCAGGAATCCATGGTCACTGCTTGGGATGTACTGGGCAACTGATCATTGGGTGGTGAGAGCGACTTGTGTTGTATCACTTTACTTTGTATATTTTTTTACCTTTTTTTTTTCTTCTCTTCTGTTAATGTTCTTTTAAACTGTCTTTATCTCAACCCACGAGTTCTTTTCCTCACTTTTCTCTCTATTCTCCCTACCCTACTGGGGACGGGGCTGGGGGGGAGTGGGTGAATGGCTTTGTCGTCCTAGTTGCCGGCTGGGCTTAAACTACAACAAAACCAGAAATATCTTACTGTACATTCAGCTCAAAGAAGATTGATTTTGCATATGCAAAATGCACATCATCTACCATAATGACACTGCATTTTTAATGTCACACACTACACATATATGTATTTAAAACAAGTAGATTAATTTCTTCTTCATTCCTACATGGTTCTGTAGTACGCTATACTTTCTATGCACTAGGAAGTAGTAATACACACAGAAAATCAAACGTGTGCTTTATTGATTCCTAGTAAATGTAATTGAAGTATTCTCTTTTTCTGAAAAACTAGAATGCAAATAGCCATGTACAAATAAAGCCTACAGAGCAACAGATTTTCAGCAAAAATCAATAGCACATTGAGAACAGATAAATTAATCTGGTATAAAGCTGAGGACTTCCTGGATACTGCTGACCATCAGTAAACATTACCCATTTGGATATCCTCAGAAACAGCAATATACAAGAAGAATCCAAACTTCCACAACTGGCATTATTCTTGTGTTTGAATAAACATTTCCTTTTCTAACCGCAGTCCATTCATTTATTTGCTTTTGGAATCTCTAACTGTTATGGAAAAATCCACAGCCAAAAGGGAGGCAAGAGGAAAAAATGGCAAAGTTTCCACATAGAGCTCTGTCACTGGTATGGCATGTTGCAAACCTGTGGGTCTCCCTAGAGCCACCACTGTCAGGAACATCAGCACTATCTGCGGTATTTGTAGCATACTGATCAGTATCTCAGCACTAAAGGAAACATTTTTAAAGGAGTAAAGTAGAGTCAAAATCATCTCTAGTATCATCACCTTTGCAGTCAAGCCCTAAGACTTGGAGGCTTTTTCTCCCTCTTTCCCTAATCCGATGTGTCTCCTTCTCTTTCAGTTTTCACTTAAAGTCTTTGGTACTAAGTTTATGGTGGAAAGAAATTGAATTTGCCATTAGCTGTGGAAAGAGACAGTCTAGGATTTGTCCACGCCTCCCTGGCAAAGATGCAGTAGAAAGCCCTTATTGGGAGTTCTTTGGCTAATGCAGGGTTGGGAGTTTTGTTCTCAAGGGAATTCACCTCATCCCATCACATTTTATAAACCCATCTCAAATACTTGCAAAGAGGAAATATGTTTTGAAATGGTAATAATAATGTGGACTTCATATCTATTTGTATGTATGTGCTTGTGTGTTTTGTATGTTTTCTCATAGAAGGAAAAAATGCTTTCTCCAGCTTTCTCAAAACAATCTTCAACTTTTTCCCATGCATCACATCCTAAAAACAGCACAATGTGCTGAACAATTACCTCACTCAGAAGAGTTCTCAAGAAGATAATAGAAATGCTTTTAATGCAATTTGGCTTCCCAAAGGATATTTCTACAGGGATAGATGCTTCTGAGGCAGGCTGGCCTTGAAACAAGATCCATCAGAAACATCTTGAAAAGATGTTCCTCCCTAGACTGAGCTCCATTATGCTGTCTCCTGCTCCTTACATATGGAATTTGCAGCATCATGGTCCAAGCAAATGTCTTTTTACAATCTTTGCTATTGTTTTAGCACACCATTGTTTTACAGTAAAGTGTAAGGCAACAAGACTCCTTGCAAATGTCTTGTGGAAGTTTTCCTCTTGGTACTAGTTATTATTGTTGCTGCAAAGACTATTATTATCATACTGCACTGAAAGCAGTATCACTACTGAGAAAAAATTTTATTAGGATGTCCTAATTAGTATTAGAAAATCATTAGTATGATTTTCATAGTGTGAAGATCAAAGCTCATTCAGAAGGACAGATACCTAAACTTAACCATTGTGGAAGAATTGTGTCATGGGTGTGTATTTCAAAATATTTATGTCTTACTATGCTTTAGTACTTATGTAGATCACCCAGAAGGACTGGGTGAATTTCTTATGAATTCATTTGAATTTCTTTTCTTATGATGGATAGCTCAGATTCTGGTGAAGGAGACATGAAGGTGATATCTCTGATGTGTTTTCAAAAACAACAGGCTGGTTGCACAGAGAAAGACGTATTTGGTAGAGCAGAAAAACACTCCTTATTGAAAAGGAAACTCAAAGCTTTTTGAGAATTTCTTGTATGTCTAGTTAGAGCTTTTTTTCGTATTCTCAGTGCTAAACGTGGAGGAAGTATGCCTCTAAGTCCAGCTGGCAGCAAAGGAGAAGGCAGTCATGCATCATTCTGCAGAAGTGTACTTGCTCATTTCCTAGGCTTCTGAGGGCATTTTCACCCAAAAAACCCTTTGCTCTAGCAGGACTTGGAACACTGGATTGGCAGTTACCTTCCCGACTCCCCTCCTTTGGCAAATTTCTTTGCTGTGACTTTTGGAAGTTAGTACTAAAGGTCTTGACTTGTTAAAAGGTTTCAGAAAATATTTTGTGAATAATGGGCTGAAGAAGGCTGTGACACAAAACAAACTTTTCCAATGTCTGCATGCAAGGCATGGACCCTTTCACTGCTGGGGCCACTTCCAGTCCGATGTTACTATTCCAACTGGGACACTGTTAAACAAAGCGTCCACAGCAAATGCTGACTAGTATTAGTGTCTTGTTAGTTGAAATAAGTTAGTTTTGCAATTCAAGGCCTTTTGGCTACATAGACAAATTCCCAGTGGTCAGAGGAGGCAGAGGTATGCTCTGAGGTCTGCAGTCCCTAGAAGATGGCATATATCAGAAAATGGCACCCATCAGAAAATGGCACAGTTGCTCTGAAGGAAACACCAATGATTTTGATCTGCAGTTTGTGTATCTTTTCTCAACCATGATGAAAAGAAAACTGAATTGTCTTTTTTGCCCTTTGACCCCAAACTTCCCTTTTATTTTCTGTTTATGACTATCTGAAATCTTAGTTGTCTTGCTCTACAAAGAGCAATTTATGCAGTCCTTAGAAAGACCTATTGTTCAGGAGTTAGTGATAGTGTTTCCTGAGACTGCGAGAACAACATGCAATGTTCTATCCACAGAAGTTTTATTATTTGTAAGACAAAAGCACAACAGTCCCATCAAACAGATGGATCAAGTGCAACCCACTTTAAATGAAAGCAAATAAACCAGGAAATCTGGGATTTTTACAAGGCTAAGCTGTAAACAAATTTAGTAGAACGACATACCAAAGTTTAAAGGTATAAAACATAAACATACCCATGAATTCCAGGATAGTCTTTGATCTCAGCTGGCATCATTAGTATGTTTGTCATTGAATGCCTTCAGGAAAAAGCAATTTTTCCACTTGTCTTAGAAAAATTGTTACCACCGCCATTATGTCTGGCAATGGTACAGTAATGCAATGCATGGGATTTTTTTCTTCCGAGTGGAGTAACAGCCAACTAGGCCTTTGGAACTGGAAATCTTAAAGAACTTTCCAAATGTCAGTTATTGTCATCATACTCATAAAGCGGGGGAAATCTGAGGTTCAGGAAAGTGATGGCAGAATAGGAGTAGATTTTCGTTTTGATTCTCCTACGTGGGTTGCATTTCCCTGCACATACTCCACATTGACTCTTATTTGCCATCCATATTAAGATGAGCAGAGGAGAGACAACTGATTGGAATCTACACCCAGGGTGATTCACAGCCTCTTGCCACATGAAAAGAGAAGTATGCACAGAGGAAGAAGAAACAAAGTTTTACAGTTCAAAGCTGTTGTTAAAAATGCAAGCACTTGGGTTTTAACTACTTCTCTAGAAGCCTAGTTCAGCACGCCACAAAACTGAAAAATTGGATTATGAACAATAACTCTGTGAAGAGTTCTTCAGATAAGAACATCAGAAATCCCTTTTTGCCCCAAAAATATTAATAGGACCTTTTAAACGAAAGTCACAGGTTACAGCTGTTCTGGACAATTAGAAGAGCAACTTCACACACATTATTGGGAGAGGAGGGAGAGCCAGGTTAAAACTAATTATTCCCAATGTACAGTTGCTATTTTTATGGAAAAAATGCTGTTTCAAAGGGTGGCTCGATGCAAAGAGATTTTTTTGCTCTTTTGCTTGGATTACACTGCTGCTTGAAGAAGCAGTACCTATGTCAGAAGTACATGAACAGCCAGACATCCGCAAGTAAATATTGCATGGCATGTTCAAAAGCTTCCTTTTTGAACAAGGTCACATGCAATGGGATTCAAAAGAGGTGCCTGTCTTAAAACTTTGAGTCAGAACTACCATTTTGCACATGCTTCTTGTGACCTCCTCATAAAGATAAATAATATCAAAATGAATAGCACACTCCTGTCCCCCACTGCATTTAACTCTGATTAAAAACATTTCTGTTAGGATACCTAAAATGGCAATTGTTCTGAGGTCTCTCTTAAAACAAAGTCTACAAAAGAAATCAGCAAAAAAAACCTGTGTCTAAATTATAGGTCTTTCCTGAATCAAATGTGGACATGTTTATCTACGTGTACCTTTAGAAATACCCTTAAAATTAATTTAACTTACATATTCATGTATTTGAAAGACCAAACTATCAGCAAAAGATACTTAAATTGCAAAGTCTTATTTTATAACAAATTCTCCCTGGTGATCACAAAATAACATGTTGGGAATTACAGAATACTTTAAAAGGATCATTGGGCAGCTGAGAGTTGGCAGTTCATCAAGTTTCAGGTGTGATGAATATGGGTTAAAGCTCTGACATTTTACAGTTCAGAATCAGTGTCAGAAACTTCCAAGATCATCTTCTATCAGCTTATTTCAGGGTCTACTTGAGATGAAAACAGTACAGAAAATTTTGTTTATTGTTTTATCCTCAGCGGCTGTAAGAACCCATTTGTCAAACTTCAGAGAAATCTGCAGGAGACAGCAGCACAGTATGTTAGCTTTCACAGCAGTTGGCAGAAGCCAGGATATTCATCTGCTGTAAAAGCAGTTTTACTGAAATCCTACAAGTTGCTACAAACAAGTTTGATTACAATATGAAGTCACTGTGAGGTCAGTCATAATCAACAGCAAACCCTGCCTGTTACTAAGTCAAGGTAAATAGCAATAAACTGTGTCTATATTAGGCTTAATTTGAGGTTTAGCTAGTTAATCTTTCTCTAACCTCACCCCACAGCCCTAAAATAGATTAACACCAGAAGTCTTTCGAAAATTTTTATAGGATTGTGACATACAAGCCAGTAATTTCACCTTGCTAGTATTCACAGGCAAAACTTGCTCTTGTTCTTTGTTTCATGACAACTAGTTACAATGTAAAAAAAAAAAAAAAAAAAAAAAAATCTTAATTTCTTTTGTTATGCCTTGCAGCCATCTTTTAGTCAAATCTCACAGTTTACAAAAATTACTGCAAGGAGACATTTCAAAATGCTAGAATACATCAAAAGAACATTGCATGTAATTCTGTGTCTCGCCTGGCTACCTCAGCTTACAAAAGTTTTCCAAGGCCTATGCTTTCTAGACTTGACTTAATAACCCTAAATATTTCAGGGTTGTCAACACTTCACTGGTGACTTATCTTGTCCATCTTGAATATCATGAAATTCCTTAAGGGTTACTGGAGTGCCACGCCAAGAGTCTTTCTGCTATTACCTTGTTCTGCCAGGACAGCCTTCACAGTCTGACAGTGAGCAGTTTTATCTTTTCAGGGAGTACATTTTGCCAACATTAAAGCCATCCTAAAGGTAAATCAAACTGAAGACCCCAAGGAATCAGGTAATGATTAATACCCAAAAGGTTCCATAAAAGTTTAAAAGCTTTTTTGAAGAAAAGGACATGTATGAAAGTAATGTACTTACTGAAAATAGATTTGCATTATCAGCAGCTTCTGATAGGAATTGCTGCTTTTGTTTAAAAGGTAGAGCAACAAAATACCATTGAAAATGCTGACCAATAAAATATCATTGATTTTGCTATCCACAATGTCCTATTTGCATATCTCTGAAAAGCTAAGCAGTCATTTCTTCAAAGATAGGAATGAAAAATATTATAAAGGGCTCCCTGCAGAGGAAAGCCCTGTATCTTTTTCTCTGCAGTTTGTATGCTTCTACTACTGTTTGTAATATTTTACCAAAAAAAAGGCTTGAGACATCAAATGAAATCCCCTGGCATTCATTGGCAATTCAAACAGAGTGTAAGGCACAGTTCCCACCTTGAGGACCTGTCAATCTAAGCAGACAACACAGACAAAAGGTAAGGAGAAAGGAGAGATTATTATTGGCAAGTTAAGGGGAAAGTCTAAATATTTTCAGGCCCTAAAACTTAGTGTTAAATACCCTCCTTGTATTTGTAAATGCATATCTCTGTATAACTCCTACCTGTCCACAAATGATGACCATAGGTGACTTGGCCAAAGTTACGGAGAGTGTCTAGAGCAGAACCAGTTGTTGCACCTTAGTTTTAACAGTGTCAGTCAGCCTGAATCATTTCATTGCCTTTCTGTTTGTTGACATCATTATCCAGCAACCACGAATTGTGTATTTCTATCACAGTAATGTGGGTAAATCTTGTCTAGACCATATCTACATAGGAGCTTCCATCTTCCCCTGTTCCCCAGCCCCAGCCCAGGGTGGCAGCACCCGAATAATTCAGTTCCTTTTTTACAAAAAAGTTGAAGAGTCTCTGGGTGCTTTGATCTCCTGAAATTTGGGTGTAGTTATGACTGTGAGACATACTGAAGATCTAGCCTTTCACACGTAAGACAACTGCCCTAGCAAATGAGGGAGCTTAGGAGATGTGTATGTTCACAGAGTCACTAGGAAGAAAAGCGTGGGGACTAAAGACGAGTGGTGCAGGAAGCCAACCCAGAATACAACAGTTCATGGGCATTTCATTTGTACTTTGCTCTGGTTAGAGACATGAGGGTAAACTAATTAAAGGCTGAAAGGATGAGGATGGGCAAGAAAGCCAGCACCTTGGGTTTTGAAATGTTTTGAAAACAAAAATTATATTTGAAATCTACAATTTCCAAGGGAGGAATTAAATTGGTTGGGTTTTTGTTTTTTTTTTTAAATAAGCATAACTAGGATGATACTTTTCTTTGTAATTTGTGTTTTTACAGGATATTTTATGCCTGCATAATAAAAAAATAACAAAAGCTCAGAGTGATAGAGTCTATTTTATTGCTTTTCAAGAGATTCTCTGAACTTACAAATGACCCTGTGAAGGAAGGAAAACTATCTGAATGGTTTGCTTTGCAGTTATATTTATCTCCTAACATTAACTCAAGCTCCCTCGTAACATGCATAGTAGTATCTCCTGTAGCCTCAAGCAATGAAGCCTGCTACTCTGGTTTTCAAAGGTCAAACTGAAGGATTTTGTGTATTTGCTTTAATATGGGCCTTCCAACTCAGGCATTTAGGGAATGATGCTAGAGGTCTTCCAGCAAACCTTCCACACCTTGGGAAGGGTTAGTGATGGAAAATAATACTAATGAGATTTATGTGCATGCTCCAGGCAGAAAAAACATAGGTGCTATATACAAAAACAAGGATCAAAATGTTAATGTGACAAAGGTGGAATTTAGGTACCTACACCCTGTTGCAGTCCCAGTAAAACCCCTGTTCATCTGCAACAACAGTATAAATTGGTACATGCAGCGTATGCAGCAGTGCACCACTTTCCCCATAGAAAACCGCTGCTGGAAGTGTCCCATGCCAAAAAAGAGAGGTAAGGACTGCACAGGCCAGCACTCATCCCATGCTGGGGAGGCAGCTGGTAAGAGTCTGACTATATTCCTAGCAACACACAGGCCCTGAAGTGCCTGCAGTCCACAGTTGCCCTTCCGACTGACTTTCCAGTCCAGCGATGAACCAGGATGAACCACCAGTAGTTTGCTGCCTTTTGCAACTACCTTTCCCTGCCTGTGCCAAAGGGAGACCAAGTGCCCTCCTTCGAGCTTGAGATTTCCCGCTCGGGCACAGAAAACTAAAAGCCAGGCTTGGCGGCTTGTGCATTTTGATCACTGTAATCTCACCTAGGATCAAGCCCTACACATGAAATGGGCAAGACCAGACCAACCTACAAGTGCCCAAGTATTCCTTTAGGCAGCATTTGTGCATGCACTTCCAAGAAAGCATCCAGGCAGCATCCTTCCCAGCACCAGCTGGAGGAACTATAGCTCACTAAGCAGCAAAACAAAGTACCAATGCATGGTGAGAAGCACTAGCTTTCTTGGGACTGGGGGTTTAACACTCTCCTAAGTGCTGTCATGAGCAATGGTCCAGACAGGGAAGTGCCAAAAAGTTGGTTTTTATAGAGCCCTGTGATTGGAGCAAAAGCCATATATCACCAACCTTCAAAAAACCCAAAAAAACCACCCTCCATGCTCAAGATCCTGAGTAGAGAGAAGAGCCTTGAAACCAGCTCCAAAGAGAAGAAGTAGTGTAGAATTACACCTGAACTTAGGTTTTAATTGTCAGTCATCAGTGGATAGTGTTTACATATCACCCTTCAAAGGTATCTGAGGCACATGGTAGTCTGCATAGCCTTCCTTATAAACGTTGTGTACTCCTTATAAACGTTGTGTACTTTTTCAGTCTTGCAGTGTTTACACTGAGCATCAGAAGGGGATGGTTTCCTAACATCTCGTTCATTGTTTCTGCAGTCTTGATCCCTGTGTTGTTTGTTGCCCTGACAGTCATGCAGCATTACGATGAACCCAGAGAAAATGGTTTGTGTGACATGTCCCAGACACACCAATTGCTTGTAAATGCTGAAATGTGCTATTCCCAGGAACCTCTGGGGGAACACATTGCTAGTTTCACATAACAGGACTCTACATGAGAGGTAAGAGACTATAGCCAGATTTCAGGGAGCTCAGATTGACTGAAAAATTACATTTTTTCCAGGCCACTGCAGGAGGTCTGAAGCAAATGACATTGGGACAGCTTAGGCCTTCAAATTTAAGCAGCAATCAGAAAATATTTTGCCATATAGATAAGACTAGAGCACACAGGAGAACTCAAGGGCATTGGAATGCAGCCTGCATTTCTGCTATTCCATGCAGAAAAGCCACCACAGGCCCTGAAAGCTATTTTGCCATATTGCCAAATAGCCCTTATTCCAGTAAAGCTAATTAGTTTGGATCCGGCATGATGCAGACTTGGCTATACCTGCCAGTTGTTGGACTGGATCCTTTGCCTGCTGTCTTAAAAGTCCATGCACTGAGTTGTATCGTAGGCTTCACATAGCTGAAGAATCCTCTTCTCTCTCAGGCTTTGCTAGAACAACCTTGATGCCCTTAGAGGGGTTGCCAACAGATAAGTAAGGATGACACCATTGCATGATTCATGTGTAGATCTTCCCACAATCACCTTATAAAGCAACAGGATTAAGAACAGGAACCCTGTGACTCCATGAATCCAGTTCTGGTATGCATTACCAATATCGTTGTTTGCCATGCTGCTAGGTCTTCTTCCTACATGCCACATCCATCCTACACTGCCGTCAGGAGATTTTAAAAAATTTTATTGACAATTAAATTTTAATAATGGCCTGAGCCATTACCTATCATGCCCAATTGACATACTTCTGCTGGCGTACATACAAATGTGTGTAAGTGCGCATGCTATTCTAGGGTGTGGGCTAATGCTGAAGAGGGCATCACACACCCAAAGTGCTTTCTATTTGATATTTAAGTGGAATTTCAGCTATGATTGCAAAGGATGGAAGACCAAGAACTAATAAAAACAAAACAAAAAAAAAACCAGAAAATTTCTGACCCGCCAGCTAACATCTTGCAGATTTTTCCCTCATTCTGAGACCCTCAAGTGAAAAGAGAATATTTATCTAAAAGAATGCCTGGACCCAATTCTTCACAATACATTATTCTTAATTATTGCTGTACTATCAAGAGAGCTTTTTTAAAAAAATAAAAAATGGCCTCCAAACATTTACAATTCATTTAAGCTCACTATGGTAGATGCATAACAAATGACAAGCCAAGCACAATGTACACTAAAAGGCTTCAATCCCAGAAGAAAAACTGGGGAAGAACTGAAACATTAACTCCAGATTTACGATCCAACAACAGTACCACCCCCCTACACATAGAAAGCTTTTCCTCATGCTTAACACTTTCTTTTGGCTATCTCTTGGCAGCTTATGGGGTTTGGGATATTATTCTCAGGCACCTGGCTGTTCTTACACACTGTGCAGGAAGCTTAAGTACATAAGTACATCTCCATCCAGAATACCACTGTGGGAGCCAGATGCTGAAGAAGTCAGCTACTTTGGCACCAGAGCTGTGGGTATCTCAATTTCATACTGGATCTAACCCAAAATTCTCAGATGCAGTAAAAGAACTTAGCACAGTTAAAACCAGAAGAGTTAAGCTGATTAACACTGGCTATACAACTGGTCCAAATAGTACCATATATCCTGTAGAGCTTTTGGGCGACAAATGGAGTCTTTCCATCACATTCAAAAGACCTTGAATCCCAAATTCTGTGAAAAGAACATTGCCAGGTGTATTTATAGCGAGTATTTTCCTTTCTATTATTTAACACTATCATTAAAATCTGAATACATTTTTCCTTTTCAAACACTGATTTCTTCCCCTTCCCATTTCTTTGTTTTTAAATATGGTTTCTGTCATATCCTAAAGTTTGTGGAACAATGACTGTGTTTTTATCAGTTTTATGCAGTGAAAAGTAGAGTTGACACTTGCCAAATCAATTCTGGCATTACTGTAACTCCTCTCAAGAGTCATGGCTGGCACAAGGACTCAACTAAGGGCCAATTTTCACCACAGAAACAGAAAATCAAAATGTGCTCATGTTTTCAAAATGGTGAAGCAGTCTAGCAGGACAAAAAAGGGATTTGGGAAGAAATAATCAGATAAATAAAACACTCTGTAGATTAATGTCCATTTTCGTTAGAAGTCCAATTTTTCCTCTGTCATAATCATGTGCTTGTCCTTCTGTGTGTGCTACTTTAAGAAGTGAAAGTCATTATTTCTGCTGCAACATTTGCCTTCTGGGTGGGGAAGTCCCCAGACTTGTGTTGATGACTCTGCTCTCTGACCGCTGGCTTTCTGGGACACCCTGCAGTAAGACTTCTCTGGGGCTAGCTTTAAGACTTTTTTGTTCCTCCTTTCGGCTTACATCATAAGAGTAGGTCACAAATGACCTTTGGAGACACGTGGTATGCCTAGCAATATCTTTTACTATACATAAGGAGTGACTGCCATACACTTCATCAGTTGTAATCATTATGCTAAAGAGTTTTGCCTTAGGCATAGGTGTGCTAGGTTTAAAAGACTTGACTGTCATACTTGAAGAAAACTGGCAGAGCACACCATAAACTTGTTCACTGCTTTTGCTCTTCTTTGCAGGGAAATTAGGCTGTATCTAAGCTTGTGCTGCTGTAAACAGATATGTGTTGTATTGAATAATGTTCAAGCGAGCATCTTTAAAGTCAATTCTAAACTATAATCCAGTTGATAGCACAGAGGTTGCCAGAGCTGGTGTAACTGTGTAGTGAGTGGATGGTGGAGAAGAGGGAAGGGAAAATCTCAAAAGGAACGCAGGATAAAGAGAAAGAGGAGAAAGCTGAAGTACTTGGGGTTAACAAAGTCAATAAAACATGTAGATTTAGATCACCAAATCACACTAAGAAAGCATCAGCTCTCTGCAACTCGGACATCAAACTGCTCTTCACCGCCATGGTTGTCTCAGCTGTGGGTTATGTTCTTTAGTTTCAAGTGATTTTCCCTCTCTTGTACCACTGTTCACTCTCCACGTCCTTCCCTCTCTCTCCACTGCCAGACCCTCTGCACAAGGACCACTACAGTACTTCCCTCCTCTCTCTGTGATTCCAGCAGGCCTAGATAAGGAGGGAGACAAGGCCAGGGTCACCCTGCTTCATATATCAGAGAGTACACCACTCAGACACATGATTTTGCAGTCTGAAGGAGCAAATTGGTGCATGCTTGATTGTATTTAAAGTAAGCAAGGGCAAGGGCTGGAGGGGCTTTAGCTCACAGGATTCAGGCTGTGGGAGCTGTCAAGGCAAGTTTTTGCTGTTTCTGAAAATGGACTTTCCCATCTTGCTTGATTTCTGTTAATATAGGAAACAATAGCATAGAGTCTTTATCTAAGGGCAACACATTTCATTTGAAACAGAAGTTCTTGTTAAAGCTCTCTACTTGGCACTGCGTTGCACCAAACAGCCTGGACAGACTGTCCAGGGTAATTGTCAGTGCTGTAACAAGAAGATGTGTAACAACATGTAAATATTTCTGCATATAAGAAATTATGTCATAACACAATTGGCTTGGCTTTTACACAAAGTTCTGCACCCAAGATGAATCACTTTGGTGCGTAATCTAGTAACGTTCTCTCTTTTTGCAGTTGTGTTATATAAATGCTTTTACAAGGTGCGGCTAAGCCAGGAACACTGTGAAGGCGGAATGTCCAGGACACCTCAGCATGTTGTGCTTCACTGAGAACGTGTGCAAGTAAAAACAACACCTTGTATTCCAGCAAAGTCTTATTTGGACTCAATCAAACAATGGGATAATTAGCAAAAGTAAACCTCAGCGTGATTTTAACAATAAAGGCTGTGTAGAGCTAGGGATGGGCAGAGCCCTTTGAACAGCATCAGAAAGCATGTCTGCATTGTGCAAGGGTGTACAAAGCAGAGATCCTGAGCTAGCACATACCCAAACTGGTCTGTCTACATGGCATAGCAGAGTGCCAGGTTACCAGCTCGTGTCTTGGAAGCAGGATAGCAGCATCAGTGTGATACCGCACCCAGGTAATGAGCTTGGCATCACTGTGCTGACATGGCCATCCTCCTCTGGATTCCAGGGCTCCATTAGCTCAGGCATGCATGCAACATGCTGCATGGCACAGCAAGGATAGGCTCTGAGATATATGGGGCTTTAGACCAAGTGCAAAATGAAGCCTTCGAGAGAGTGAAGAAAAGTATCCCCTTAAGTATTGGAAGAATGAGCTGAAGACGGTTAGAGATGACTTCAAACAAGGAAAGCCAGTGACAGGAAGTTAATCAAAATCTTAGGATGGGGAGATAAGTCAACTCTGACATAGGTCAGCATAAAACGCATGCACATAAACAGCAGCTAAGTAATACCTGTCCTTGTGCTGGCTTACAGCATCAAGGTGAGTTTCATCCCCAAAGAAAGATTAAGTGAAACCATCAATAACTCAGCATATTTTAAGATATCACATTTGAACTCAACCACTATGAGAAACCTCGACTTTATTCCCTTCTCTATTGCTCATTCTGAAGTAAAGTATTTGCAATGCTACCTCTAAAAAAAGTTTAAAAAATGTGTCATGGAAGATCTAATTTTTTATATAACATTTCAGAAGTTTAGGGAACTTGGAACTCCTAATGCTTTCCTGTCTAATGCTGAGCATCTTGTTTTTATGAAACCTAAGATCTCTTACATAAAGCTACTTTAAAACGCTGTAGCAGAAAATAATCTCGCGGTTGGTGTGGTTTTACAAGCTGATTAAAACCATATTTAGATTATGGTGCATGCTTTACGCAAATGAATGCCAGCGCACCCAATGAATGTTGGAACGTTTTGTCAAAGAAGTCTTGGTACTCACTGCTAACATGCAGTGGGACAAAACTATCAGGAGTACAAGTTGGTAGTTCCACACAAAAGGAGAAGGAAAAATCCCCTCACCATTTGGCCTGGAAATCAAATACCAATTTGTGGGCTGTAAAGTAGTTAGCACCGTTAGTTGAAGGAGGAATCTTATGACTTAATAGCTAGAGGCTTTGGTGTATGTATCTTATTTTAAAATCAGCCCTTTCCATAGCATCACAAACAGTGTGAATACACCTCAAAAGCCTAATTGTTGTCCTCATGTGTACAGGAATAAACATTCCTACGGATTTAACCATCCCTGAGGATTAGAGAAGATACAGGGTCATACCCTCAAGTGTCTTCTTTGCCAGCCACTTAGAGGAATCAGGAATAACCAGGATCTTAGCGCATCACACGTTCCCTGTCTCCAGCCCAGCAAATGTAGTGCCAGCACAGAACTGATGCACCCATGTGACAAAAGTTAAACTTTTATTGAAAGGGGAAGGGCTGCTCTCATTAAATTCCCTGAACTACCTTCCAATGAGCTGGAATCTCCATATCCCTGCGAAGCTTCATATGGCTGAACTGAATCTGCTATAAACAGGGATAGGAATATCACAAGGTCACTCAATTTTCTCCATTAATGAAATCAAAGTCTGGGATTTGGAAGTCGTTTGCTACAAAAAATGTTAAAAAAGGGGAAGAATAGAATCAAAAGGTAACACTTCTGTCTGCATTGTCCCCTATTTGTCACTTCTCATGTTACTTCCTCCTGCCATCTATTTATAACTTCCTTGTATGAGCTGTCATACCACAAATTTATATGACCCAGTTAACACGTATAGAATTGCTTCAAAGATTGCATTATTAACCATCTTGGTTTTCTAGGTCATAAATTCAGATCCTATTTTTACATTTGCCTTTGTCCTACTTAGGAAAATGACCGGCCCACTTGAACCAGAGTGCGTAAGCCACACAGATGCCTGTAATCTGGTTTCTGCATAACCTGCAGTGTTTAAAGAGAGTTTCTGAGCTCTGCGTTGCTTCTCTAAACATAGTTTCTCTGCCTCCTCACTTAAAAGGCAAAACCAAAGGAACATGTTGCGGTCAAGAGCGAAGTTACCAAAGATAGCTGTAACCAAAGCAGAGGGTGGTGGTCTTGTTATGTGCTCAAGCCAATGTAAACAGCTGATAGATCTGGCAAAGTCACATCTCCACAGTCAAGGGGAAACTTCAGCAGAGCAAATCCTTCTGTTGACTGGTTCTAGAGGTCCCTACGAGGTTTCCACCATCAGTCTCAGTGCCGTCTTCTCAAGTTTCCATTCAGAGACCCTGTAGAAAACCTGGCTTGATATGCATACATATTGTTTAAATGTACTTCAAAGGCTGTGCTCAAAACAGTATGTCACAGTGCTGAGCCTAGCAAACCAAAAGGAGGTGCCACGTTCAAGGCACCCCTAGAACAAAGAAAGGATACAAAGGGCAGTTGTGTTAAAACAATAGGACTAATGTCATAATGTATCACTCAATTATAGCTAACTTTACTGCATCTTTTACAGTGCAGTAGGAAATTCAGGCAGTTGAGGTGCTTTTTACAGAACTCATAACTCTGTTTCCATCATGAACTTCCAATACACCCCTCCATTGCAGCAAGAGATTTTGGGCTTTAGAAAGTGTTCCTTTTCTATAGATTCATCTGTTACTGAGCATGGCAGGATCCAGCACAGCTCAAAACAGATGTCAGTCAGCAACAGTCAGGTGAGTTACCCCACAATAAACAAAACCAAGCACAGCTCATGACAAATACTCCAGGAAACAGGGTGTGAGCAGTGTCCGCTTTCTATTTTGGTGGAGTTCTCTCTGTCACAAGTTGACACATGGTGCTACGATTCAGTTTATGTAGCAGCCCCTGTATGTCCCTGGCAGAACAGGTAACTTAGAAGGCAAACTGGACAGCATTAACAACACTGCCATTTAGATAATCATGGAACATCTTATATTGTAGTGAGCTGTACTGAACATGTTGTGCTGCATACACGCATTATCCAGAAACATTTTCTCTGTCACTGAGATTGTGATCTACTTCTGTTTTCACTGATGAGAATCACTGTGTTTCCAGGTGGTATTTATTAATCTCATCTGAATTTGCTGTCATTGCTCCTACTGAGGCACCTTCTGACTCTAAACTGAGTTTAAGGAAAATGAAGAGAGCTTTAAAATTATTATTTTATTAGCAAGTACTTCAAAAACAAGCAATCTTGCAGCTTTGTGAAACTGAAGAGTGAAATTCTAAATATACTAACACAGTTAGAACAGCATTCAGCATTTGACAGCTTGACTGTAGACTGACTTGCTTCTATGTGCCTACAGAGGACTCCTTTCATTTGAGTAAGCATTGCACTTGAAGCACTCTGGAGTCTGATTTTTAAAGTTCTTTCCCACAGAAATACATGTCACAAACTCTTCACAGTTGTGTGACACTGCAGAGACAGACACAAACACACCCGTACCCTCACCCACACGCACAGGAAGAGCCGCCACATATTCTGAAGGCTGCCCCACGCTTTCAAGTGCTGTTCTCAGCCTGGGACATAGACAGCAAAGCACACATCAGCTTCTCTCGCAAAGTGAGGAACAAACTAAGAGAAACTCCCAGAAAATGGAGGGTGCTTTTGTTTTTCTTCACCAAGGAGAGTCACGTTCAACCAGTAAGAAGTCCACATGATCCTGGTCACTATGAGCAGGGCAGATTAAAAATCACAGGCATTTCCAGTCTCTGAAAATACAGTACTCTCAATTTTATTCTATCACCAACCATTTACCCAGGTATTACATGACCCTTAGCAGAACAATAGTTGAGTTTTAGCGGCTACCCTGTCACATTTCCTGATTTTTAAAAACATTCATGTTTCTGTTGAGACCTGAAATGAACTTCAGTTATATCACTGTGTATGCAGTACACAGGGGCTATGATTCTCTTCAATAAAGTTTCACAGGGCATTTTTTTCTTAAAATCTATGAACTGTCAGACTGTAATTCCATCTATCTGTAAATAATGCATCTATACAAAAGCATTTCCAAGATTATTAATTTCTTAGAATGGAAAGGTCTGTCAGAACTGCTAAGAAGCAGCAGACCTGTCTTTCACTACAGCCTCTTTCTGTTGTCCAAGTTGCTTATTTTGCAGGCTTCAGTCTTGCTCTTATCTCTTCTCCCAGCATTCAAAAAGTGTCATACCTGCCTCTGTTATTCATTTTATCTTTTGCGATCTGCCTTGCTTGTGCCTCCCACAAACAAAACCACTTTCAGGAAAAAATTATGATGTGGTTATTGTTCTGAATATTCTTTCGTAAGTGTCATTACCATGTGGTGTTTGAAAGCCTAAATATATTACAACAGTGGATTTTTTTAATGTGCACAGCAAAGTTTAACTTAGACATGCATCTTCTTTTCTGATTACATGGGTCCAGTCCAGCCCTACTTTCAGTATTTGAGTCCTTGCAAAGTCACAGTGTAGGAGCAGCAGAACTGCAGAAAACTTCAGAATGAAAATATATTGAGGCAGGTTTTATTCCAATTGAAGTTAAAAACATATGTTTTCAAACTTTCCAGAAATGGGACATTCTCTAAAAGGGTTTCTTTTTCCAGAATAATCAAATTATTTTGGGGTAATATTTTCCATAATCAAATGCCCTGGGCTACTTTTGCCTCCCACCTCATCCTAATCAATACAGAGTACAGAATCATGCAGACTTAGGTTACAGAGAATCAGGGTATTTCAAACAAATAGAGGTCAGGAAGGACTGACTCACAACTCTGATGGGTAAAGCACAACACCTATTAGTATAAATATAAATATGGAATATCAACATAAAAACATATATTAAGGTACAATCCTCAGAGTGTTTACAGTCAAAACAGACAGGAAACCCTTCAGGCACCAGTCTCATACTTGTAAACCCTTGTTTTCATACAGTATTTTGTTTTGGAAAGTGGTAAGGTAAATATCTTGAGATCAAATAACTCTCTGGTGAATCAAAACAAAAGGCTGGGACAGCATGACCCTTAATTTAATCAAGGAATTTTATAACACTATAAATGCACTTACAAGTCCTGATTCTACTTTCAGATGTATTAACTTTGAAACCATATATTATAAACTCAGGACTAATGGAATGGTAACAGCTATGGTAAGGCTTGTTCTACTTAAGTAAAATCCATCGACATGTATTTTAAAAGTCTTGCATGATATGCATATATTTGATAATGATAAAATTCCAAGCATAAGGACAACACAGGGCAAGTAGGTTTTAATGCTAATTCTGTACCTTATGGAGCTATGTAGAAGTTCATTTTCACAACTGATTTATCTAATTTACCTATCCATTGCGCACAGCTCCACATCTATTAGCAGCTGTTACAGCCTTATTAATGTGAGCATTGTCTGGATGATATATTATTTTGATCAGTCTGCCAAAGCAAACATTGTAAACCAAAGTAGCATAACAATTGAATATACTTCATAGATTTTTTCAAACAGTATAAAGAAATCCTGATTTAAGAAAGACAAAAATTAGCATTTTTCAAAGAATTGACTGTAAGGCAGAGCTAATATTTGTGAGATGACCACATCACAGAGTTAAGGTATTTATGGAAGAGATATTTGGGAATTATTCTAGATAATACATTAATTAACCACAAGACACGTGTGTTGCTGATGGAAGAATTACCTACATTTATTTGGAGTGTTCAAATATAACACTTCTCTTAGCTGTGCTTAAATGTTTATAATACATAGTTTCTCCTTTTTTTTTTTTTTTAATTTAAATCCTTCTTAATTACATAGAAAGAGATTTTTCACCCACTATCAATCCATTTCTCTGCTCAGCAACACTCACTGAATTTAATACTGGCAAAAATGGGAGAACGCCTATCTCATTTCATACAGACTGGAGCAAACACTATATATAAGTGATATGCTGTCATGCTAACTTACCCACTTAGAGTTTCTATAAACCTCTACTGAATTTCTGAACTACATAATTCTTTATGGTATATAACTTTTAATAAAATAAGTATTTCACTTCCATTATAAGGTCAAATAGTCACTTTAAGTTGGCTTTGGCAATACAAGAACCTAGACCAGTTAAATCACAGATGGTTGAAGTAAAACTTAACAGTATCTATTTCATGTCAGTGCTGCAAATATAACAAAGTCCTTTCTGACACCAGCAATTTTTTCCAACATCCACATGTCCAGAACATATCCTTCAGCTGAACAGCAAAAAAATATGATTCACACTGAGATAACCCTGATGGAGCTGGCTCAGTATAAAAACAACCCTCTTGGAACAGTAGAAATGTTGCTTACATGGTTGCAAGCTAAATTAACAGAAAGGTTTTCAGAAAAGAAAGCTGCACCAATCTGATTAAACCATATTTCACATTGATTTACTTACACCTTTTTAAGTATACTGATTTTTTAACGATTTTTTTAAAGTATATCATAGCTCCAGTGTCTGACAGCATTATAATGATGTACAATACAGTTTTAGACATCTTTAAACTTGCGCGTCATAAAATGAGTTGTCAGTCATATAACTCTATTTTAAGTTTGTTTCTAAAAAAAACACACAAAAAACCCCCAAACAAACAAACAAACAAACCCAAAAACAACAACAAAAAACCCACCACAACAAAACACACTGGGCAGAGCACAGGCAACTGGAGCCTGAAATAAGCTTGAGTGCAATCAATGTCAGCCACCAGCTCAACAGATCCCACTTACTGTTACAACTGCAGGAACCATCAAGGTGCATATAAAATATCATCACTGATTTGGGAATTTTTTTTTTTATGAAATGTTGATTATTACCCCTTTCTGAAACAATAACATGCACCTTAAGGTTCAAAACTAGTAATTCTGGTTAATTCTCACAGAAATCACTACTTAGAAAAAGGTATAATTCAGTGAAAACCATTGTGAAATACCACATTTTCTATGCCATTCCTTCAGAACTGAAAACCATATGGGCTGCTCACAAAAGGTTAAAATCTCTTCTCATTTACACCAATAAAATTTAGAAAATATTTGAAAGACAAAGAAGGAACTGAGATCACCTTTCCCCAGATTGAAATAAAAGTGAAAGCCAAGTCAAGCATCCCACTCATGATGCTTGTTAATTCCTGTTGAAAATGCAAGTGTGTTTCCAAAACCTGGGCCTGGTACAGATTTATGAAATGTTTGAAAGAAAAAAATCATTTAATCAACACTCATATTTTATGGTTTTTTTAATATTATGAAAAAGAATGGTGTTTTTTCTAACAATAATTAAATAAGAAATTACTTTCAAATATTTAACCTCCCTCCATTATTAAATGAATTATTTCCTGTATTATTAGGACAGGGCACTACCCTTCAAGTCCCAAACAAGAGCTTTATAACATAATGTCAAGCAGATTTACACAAATCTCCAAAATCAAAGCAAGACTATTCATTTCTGCACTGGTCCTATAATTTGTGTTCCTGTTTTTGTAATTGAACTTTTCTTTGAGTTTGATTAGCAGACTTTGTCACCTGCTGCAGACACTCAGAATGTCATCAGGTTTTTAAGCGAAGTTTGGAACTATTCATGACATAACTGACATTGTCTGAAATAGACAACGCAGATAATGATGGCTCCAAGAGGTTAAGACTGCACGCTTTTCTCTGCTTGTTTACTTGTCTGTGCAGAATGGACATTTGCACTTCAGAGTAGAAATGATGGCTTTCTTTCAGCCCATAAAAAAACATCTTGGGACTGATTTGAAATGGTGTCCCAGTTTGACAGCAACACATTGATAAGTACTGTCAAAATGAGTATCAGTTGAGCACGTGCATAGGTTGATTTCATGTAGATTGTATTTCCTCAGCTTGTTTAAAGGAAAAAAAATATGGATCACGTCAAAATCAGACTACATAGCATACCCTGTTTATCCTTTGCCTACTAGGTCTGTTAAAGACAGAAAAGAGAGACTTTGATTCAAAATACGTATTAGTTCCTTTTGTTGCCTGTTTTGCGGGGTATAGTTTTGGTATCTATCATAGGGTTACAGTGAGGTTCTTCCAGACATAAATTCCAAACTTAACTAATAGCAAAAATAGCTTCTGTACTTGGGCATGTAGGGTATGCAAAAGAAGGTTACTTTTCCTTTCAGGAAGAAGGGAAATTGCTGCACGGCCTTTGCACAGACACTTGTAGTTAGATCACCAAGAATTATCACGAATGGACTCAAGTCTAGGTTTGGATCTCTGACAGCAGCATGGCAAAAAGTCCATGTGAAAGAAAGGCACTGTTGTATTGTCCTTGTGAGTCAAACAGTTTCTTAAAGACACTTAAGCTTGGGCTTTGATGAATTTTTTATTTTACTGTGGGTTTGAGGTTTTTTCCCCATTAGCACTGTAGACTGATTCTACCTCCAACTAAAGGTGAAGGCTTTGTTTTGCTGCTACTAATCAATGGCAATTTCCCCTGGACCTTGTCAGATTCATTTTTAAACTTAAATTGTTAACTAAAATAACAGAAATGCTTGGAAAAAACACTTCTGTTTGCCATGATGAAACACAGTGAGCCATGTTGTGAAGCTGTGCAATAAATACAGAACACTTTCTTCCATTTGTAGGTGACATTGTCTATGTAGACATATACCACAGCAAATCTAGACATATCCTTCAGCACACACAGTGCACAGCAGCAGAGCAGACAGACCTCGGTTCTTATTCCTGCTGCATATTTTTTAGATTAGGCAAGGCCCCGAGCTTTCTTCGATCAGTATGCTGTGGTTTGGGTCCTACCCCAGATGACTAACATCTTGGTGGAACTATTTTCAGTCAAGGGATTATTTGTATACTCCCTCCTGAATACTGATCCTACCACATCCACTTTGTGTCACAGCCCCAAACAAAAGGAGGGGAACTGCTGCCAGCACTTCTCCTGTGATCTTTGCGTGAGCACCCTGTCCAAATTACTGCCCACTCACTCTTCCTGGCACTGAAAGGCTGCTGTGGGAATTGTACAACCACTGAAACGGCACCTTCACACACAAACCAAACACGGCTTCTGTTTCCTCATGCCTTATTTCCAGCATCATCCCAGTTGGTCGTTATTTTTCTGGGAAGAACCCCCTTGGCTTTCCCCTGCCACTAAAGTACTTAAGGAGTACATAAGAATTAAAGCCTCTGTTAATAAGGTGGCAATGCATTCAACCAGCAGCCACACTAGTGCCATGGGTATGTAAACTGACTCGAGGGAAATAGGAAGAACATTCTGTCTCCTTCCATTTCAGAGATACAATTAATCCTTTGCTGGACTCTGAACTATTAGAATATATATTATTGTTGTTTTGACATTCAACAGCAAATGACTGTAGCCACACTGCTGTCCTCAGACTTTCTCACTTAACGATGCATATGGGCCCCTGCTCAATGTGCTGCTGTGTTATGAATCTGACTTTGAAGAACCTTGTGCATTGCAGAGGGAATTAAGGACCACTTTCAACTTCAGACATTTGGAGATTATGTGCCTAAACACCTAGCACTGCAAGCCTCGGCATTGCAACACTTAAATTCCTATTTGGACGTAGCCCTAATTTGCTGTACAGCTCCTCAAGCCTAAAGTAGTGCGTTGGTAATGCGTTCAGAAACACTGACCAAATTGCTATGTCTGACAAATACATAAAAAACAACTCCCTGGGAGAACAGTCTGAACCTTCACATACAGAAGAAACCCTGGCACATTTTCACTGTTCGGGATTCAGAGTCATACACAGATTTTTTTTCTGGACTTGATGAAGATAAGTGGACCTAAAGAAGCTGACTGTCCTCCTATCAGCAGTGGGAAACTGTACGCCATGTCCGTGTTTATATGGACGAGGCATAGGCAAAGTAATGTGCCTTGATTTAGAGCTGGGGGTGTTGTGCTACATAAGATATTAACAGCACTGTGGCCTTGGTGCACACTGCTGTCCTGGGCTGAGGTGATTCTCTGCAGAGCATGCTGGCTGTTATGGATGTCATGCTTATGTATCTACCTCTCTCCATTCAATATATGCAAAGCCTCAGAGCCTAACCGAGAGCTAGAATGCAACCAGGTAGCAGAGTATGATGGCCTAAATGTCCCCATCTAACTGTAGGCACCTACCTAAGGCACATACACTGGCAGACTAGTCACTCTCCACCCTCTGCACAGCCAAAGGAGTCAGCTAAGGGCACGTGCAGGGGATCAGCCAGATCCCAAGTGGGCTGAATTACGTTCTGGAGGTGCTTGCTTCTCTCTAATTAGACATGAAGGCAACATTAAGTAAGCTCCTAGTTTAGATGCCTCAGATAAGTGCCTCAGTTTAGACAGGATGAATCTGGGCCCATGTCCTATATCAGGAGAAGCTGCCGACACACCCAGCTCTAACGTGGAAATGCAGAATGTTGTGCATGGTTTGTAAATCGGGACCCTGTCACCTCCTCCCCTCTGCAGCTCTGCATTCAAGAACTTGATTATGATTTACCCCACTGCAACAGCTGCCAAGTCCACATCCAGATTGCCTTAATTAAAAGCAATCGTCTTAGACAAGGACAGGTAAAGACACATCAGATAAAAGAAATCAGACAGAAGGAATAATTTAAATATGCCTCAGGTTAAAATTACTCTGAAAATTGCTAAGTAGGCTAAATATTGTGGATTTCATTTTTATTGTGCCTGTAATATGATGACAAAATTTTAGTTCATAGCCCTTGTCTGAGAAAAGTCACCTTCTTCCTTTTGTCTGTCTGGCAACCCAAGCGCTTGGAGACATTTGTCCTTGGTAAGCTCCTTCTGTGCTAGCTACTTGAAATTGCATTTAACTTAACATTACTTCTGTGTTTCACACTGGCTAGCTTTCAAAAACAATTGTAAGGGTTTAGGAACATTTCCTCTAACCAAACCAACGCTGTTGCATGAATAACTGATTGTTCTCTTTTTCCTCCCCTGAAAGTTGTTTGCTCAATATAAACAAGCTTTTCTGAGAGACTTCCATGAAGAAAGTTAATTTGGCAAGGCTCTGTAGTGACTGCACTGGAGAAAGATACCCTGACCTCCCCTGTGTGAGCTGTGCAAGCTAAATCTCCCAGGATAAAGTAGTTATGTATCTACACAAAGGCAGGGATTCAGGCACCCCGACTTTGTTGGGCAAAGTTCGGTTCTGCCTCCACAACTGAGGCATCTCAAGGCAACTTTGCCTAGAGGAAGTCCATTTGTGTAAATCTAAAGGGAGAAATTAATTTTTAAGATTAAAATCAGAGTCCAGAGCTAGATCCAATGAACAAATGGAAAGAGTCCCTATGGCAAAAGACGACTAAGAGTCAGAAGAGGTGTTGTTGAGGGTGACAACTGCCTACCCAGAAGGAACTCAGAACAGTGGCATTTCACAGGCGTGAACAAGGAAATTTCTGATTTCAGAAATTACTGGGCTAAAGCAGAAATAGGGATTATCAGATGTGTAGATTCGATGTCCTGATCCAGGAGATGGAGACAAAAATACATGGAAGTCCTTTGGGAAGGTGTTCAGTGGACTTCTCCCTCTATGGACTTCTCTTGCTCCAAAACATTTGGAGAGTTTATCCTGCTCACTACTTCAATTGCATAGCATTACTCTAAATGTTATTATCTACAACCACGCAGGTGCACTCACCTTAGAACTCTGGTAGGCTGCCTGATTAAGTACAATTACGATACAGCTCCTGAATTTCAGAAATAATACAAAGATCTCTACTCAGCAGACAATTAAAATTTGAATATATGCAGAAGCAAGCTGTTCTCAGACCTGCAATTAAATAGCTAACTGGATTAGAAGACTCTGTTTCTGTGAACAAGTTCTTCTACTGAATCACATTGGCTTTCATCAACATGTCATAACAGAGAGAGTTTCAGAAAACAGCATTGCCTGGGAAAACCTAACCAAAGCTTACCGGCTTTGTACAAGAAAAGGGTCAGCCTTTCTAGAAGAAGGTTGCATGCAGAGATAACTATTTTTGTACTGAAATGTTTTATGATTATGGAATGAAACACACACATAAACATTACATAGCCAAATACATCTCCATTTTAATGACCAAATTTCAAGTTTCGCATGTGTTTGAACTGAATAAACCCAACTTTATTGCAGTTAACCATAGTTATCCTCCCTCTCTTCTGTATTTGCTTTTAATAACTTAGGTCCAAAGTAGCATGTCAAAAGGGCTGCCTTCCCAGCTGTGGGCCAGGCACATCTGACCAAATATTAGCCATATGAAAGGTACACATCCAAACTACTGTCTTAGTTAACAGGGGAGACACTTCCCAAGAACAACACGTCCTGCTTACGCTAGATACCTATCTTACAAAGATATGAATTGCCCTCTTCCACCATAGACTATGGAGATAACCTAAACAACCAGTTTTTGACTAGATGACTATCTTGATGGTGACCAAGATGAATCCCAGTCTACGTATGCAACTGATAGAACAAGAAGCCATATTTTTAATGTGATCATTGAAAGACAACAAAACTGATATTTAGAAATACAAAAGGGTAGAAAAAACATAAAGAGGTATTATTTCATTTATGACATGCTAATTTTAAAAAGTCTTGCATGTTTTAGAAGCTGTCTCTAGTCTTTCTCTAGAATCCACCAAGGAACTATTCTCCCATGCTACTCCTTTTTAAGGACTTCCTGTCTGTTTCTCCATAATCTCTCCACATTCAGACCAAAACTCTGCTTCTCTGCAGTTGATATCAATTTTAAAACATTCTTATCTGCATTTTTATTGCTTTTCTAACCAATTTGAAACCTTGGTAAACCTCAGCTTTCTCTGAATATAACTTCTACCAATAACTTTTTTTCTTCTTGTTTGACAATAACTCATAATTCTTCTCTTGTTCCAATACTTTTAAGAAAATTTCCAGCAAAGTCCATATTCTTGTGAGTAACCCATACCCAGACAAATATTTCCATGCATTTTAGTGAGACTAAGGTTGCAAATGGGACTGTTTTGGAAATGTGTTTTTACAAATGTATTTTGTTACTGTTGATTTATCTTCACCTAACTTAAAGGTAATTCAAATGCTGATGAAAGAATCTGGTCTCTCCAGATCCAGTATCTTTGTAAGACACTGCCTTTACAGCAGAAGAAGTTGATTTTGTATTATATTACTGTGACTGATCTGTTGATTCTTAATTTAATGCAGTGGATGCCGATCTTGCTCTCGATAGTAAAACCTGCAATGAAACAACTTACACTATAATCTCTGGGTTCATAGAATCATAAAGTCATAAAATCATCTAGGTTGGAAGGGGCCTTTTACATCACTGGGTCCAACCATTAACCTAACACTGCCAAAACCACCACTAAACCATGTCCCTAAGCACCACATCTACACATCTTTTAAATATGTCCAGGGATGGTGATTCAACCACCTCCCTGGCAGCCTGTTCCAATGCTCGATAACCCTTTCTGTGAAGAAATTTTTTCCTAATATCCATCCTAAACCTCCCCTGGTGCAACTCGAGGCCATTTCCTCTTGTCAAATTACCTGTTACTTCGGAGAAGAGACCAACCCCCACCTCTCCACACCCTCCTTTCAGGTAGTTGTAGGGGGCAATAAGGTCTCCCCTCAGCCTCCTTTTCCCCAGCTCCCTCAGCTGCTCCTCACAAGACTTGTGCCCTAGACTCCTCATCAGCTTTGTTGCTCTTCTTTGGATGTGGAGGTGCTCCAGCACCTCAATGTCTTTCTTGTGGTGAGGGACTCAAAACTGAACACAGTATTTGAGGTGCAGCCTCACCAGTGACAAGTAAGGAGGACAATCACTTCCCTGGTCCTTCTGGCCACGCACAAGCCAGGATGCTCTCAGCCTTCTTGGGCACCTGGGCACACTGCTGGCTCACATTCCTGTTCTGAAACTTTTAACTTTGGGTTGAAAACATCCTCTTTGTGTCAGCTTGTGGCCAATTCATATAAAATTAATTTTAAAATTTATTTGTAGTAAAGGCTGATGCTGGAAACCTGAACAAGGTCTGAAGCTGACAAAGCACCACTTTGCAACCTTAGAGATAAAGATTCCTTGAAGACAAAAGGAAAGTTGCAGATGCCACGTATCCCTGACGTCCGGTACAAAATGAATTTGTATAATGATACAGGATTTACCAAAAGTGCCACAAGATGACCCAGAATTAATAATAGTATTTATTCCTTGACAGTCCGATTTTTTTAAAGGAAGGTAACTGGAATTTCTCTAGCTTGTGTTGAATTTACTGCTGCCCTTTGGGCTGTCCTGCCTGAGTATGTTGAGCAGGGTCAGAGTGCCATTAACAGACTGTGTTTTCCATTTTGTGATGCTCTTCAGTGTTTCTTTATTTCAGAAGGCCACAGAGAGGAACAAGGTAAATGTAGATTCAAATATACACAAAGCAAATCTTCAAGGATTCTCTTTTTGTTTTAAAATTTCTCTGAATGACCCAGTATGACAAGGCTTACGTAGTGATAGCCAGCCTCTTAGCCAAGGCTTTTAAAGGGTTTTTCCACTTTTGGATCCATGACTTACAGTCTGTCTATCTCTCCTTTTAGGCATCTGCATTCTCTTTTAAAATACGATCTTTGGCCATAGTCCTCCTCTTCTAGTTGTCTTCTGTGACAAGATATCTAGTATACAGAAGTAACATCTTCTTCAAATCATTGTCAGCCTTCATAATCTGTACGGTAAATTACATTTGTACAGTCCCACTTCAAGCCAGAGTTATTTTGTATTTAAGGCAGTACAAAGCCTTTTACTGTATATATTATACAGCAGAAGTAATTTAACACCTGCAGCTTTCTTGAATGATGAAATAAATTTAGCTCCTCAGTGGCCTTAACTTTAGCAGTAGCCAAGGTTTTTCTTACAATAAACATAGATACTCATCTATATCATAGTCATTTTATACAACATTGTCATGTTTGTCAACATGATCACTACATAGGAACTACAAATTAGTGTATCAATTTATAAGAAAGATAAATGGAAAGATTTCTTGATGCTTTTAACTTATTCCATTTAATTTGTTTGGTTTCTAGAATGTTATACAAGCAAATTTTTATTTTTTTTTTTAAATTAGTACCTCTGTTGTAGTGGTTAGTATTTAACTAGTAGTTTAACACAATAAATTAGCTTGTAATAGTTTACAAATACAGTCACTTTTAGGCTAAAATATTTAGGAGCATATTTGCCAGAGGATTGTCTCATATTTTATGTGCCTTGGTGTGAGCAAAAGACACAAGGAAAAGATGAATTTTATTTTTAAATGAGAGTGATAACAATGGTATATCTTAGCATCATGGTAACTTTAAAGAGTGCAGTATTAATCTTTACACTTTATCTGTTACTCCTAGGCAGGAACCCAAACAGATGATATACTGCAAGATGAAAGATGCAGTAAAATCATTTGAACAAACACAGTAGAACTTAAGGCCTTTTTTTGGAAATAGACAAATATTTTTAATCACGAAAATTTGGGGGTCTCTGCTTTCTCCTTCATGGAAAGATATTAAATGCTTCCTTCTCAGAAAAGTTACTAAATTATCAGTTAGATTAGACGCATCATATCAACTGTGCAGTGCCCTTATATTCAGCCAAAGGGTTTCACAGGAGGCTAAAATATCTGGGGGGATGAGGGAACCCCACTAGACAGCAAAGATGACTATCATAGCTGAGATAATTTGGTTTCCAATCTTACTGTACCGTGCTTAATTTTTTTTTTAATGTGAAGAGGTTTGGGTTTTTTTTTTTTTATTTTACTGCATTTTGGCCTCATGAAAACATTTCAATTATGGACCTATTTGCTTAGTTAATTAGTCCTCTGACACTCCTTGTCAATACACTAATGGAAAATAAATTACAAATCAAGAGAGTAATATTAAAATATTTTAAAAAAGCACACCAAGTCTAATTAACAGCTCATTTGTACTCCAGTTTCTGATGATATAAAATACAGGAAATACAGTCTTACAAGTTGGGGGAGGGGGTGGTGTTTTGTTGTTGTTTTTTTAATGAACTTTAAAATCTGTGCCAGCAGATCAAATTTATCCAAATTCACCAGCCTCATCAGTTATTGCTACAAAGAATGAAAATTCCTTTATTCTTCTTGTTTGATCCTTCAGGATCAAAAGCAAAAGAGTGGAATACAGTATCCAATTTTTATTTGTTGATTAGTTCTAGAATATATTTAAAAATATTTAGATTTTTATTTAGTGAAATTATAATTTTATGCGTTAAAAAAATATAGCTTTATGCAAATAAGTATTAATCTCTGGCACTTCATTCACACAGCCAACATTAAAACTATACAAAAAACATCATGTAAAAACTGTTGATATAAAAAGCAATAATTAAACCACATATCCTTATTTTAAATGTATAAATACAAGAATAAGTGACCGCTAGGTTATCAACTTAATGTTACTTTCTGAGCTGCCCATTAATAACATTAGTAATCACGAGGTATGCAAAGTAACTGACCCACTAGTATTAACTATCATCAGGTCTGTTTCCATTTTGATCTCTGTCCTTGGAAACACACATTTTCCACATATTATCATTCTGCTTTTATATGGGAATTTTCCTGGATTTCTCGTATGGGGATATCTTACCAATTGAAGATGCTGCTATTCAAGGTGCACTTTCTATACAATCCTAGCTCACCTGTGTGAGTTACATAGGACAAATCAATTTTCTTCTCATTTCCTCACTTTCCTCATTTTTCTCTCATTCCTTAATTCATTGGAAGTAGTTTTCATTTGAATTTTTGTTTGACACGGCTGAGATTTTTAATTTATTTAAACTTTCCTAAATGTCTGCAGATATTGGGAAAGGTCTAATTTTGTCATCTTAATAAATAATACATAGGTCATTTGTTCCCTGAGTTCTAAATTGTATCATAATTTAAACCCAGGCTGACTTTCAGTCTCAGCAACTAACAAAACCATGCAAACCTGCAAACAGACACTGTTATATGCATGCGTAAGTATGAAACTGTAAGGAAATACTCGGTATCTTTAAATATTAAGCAGCCTTGCTGTCCTGCTCTCAGAGTAAATTCAACCCTTTAAGCAACACCATCTGGCAAATAAGCTATGTTGACAAGGTTTGCTCATAAAGGCTGAGCTCGTTTCCCCTCTTCCTTGTTTCTCAGGCTTTGACTTACCATTTTTCCTACAGCTGAAATACTTCAACCAGCTGAAATACTGGGACAGATCCTGAATTCTGTTGAGATTTTTTAAGTTGCTGCTTGGCAAATGCAATGGAAGCGGAGAAAGAAGTAGTGGTGGAAGCATGGGTTAGAGGGAAGTGGGTAGCGTGAGGGCCAGCAGCAGGATCAGACTGAAGTCCAGCAGACCTATAGCTGCAGTGAAAGAAACCTGCCATATCTCTCTTCATGAAGGTCTGATGTGGCAAGTGCCTATGGACTAATTGATAATGTTTATTTTTGTATATAGAAAACCCTAGCAAATTTCTTATTCAAATTGAAAGTCAGGACCTACAGCAGTCGATAGGAAGATAAACAAGATTCATTCAAATGGGATCTTCCTCTGACACTATAGTTACAAACTTTTTTTTCTCCTCATGAACAATTTTTGAACCTGCATGAGAGCAGAGTTAAAAAAGTTTTCACAGGTCCAGAGAAACATAACTGCCTGTTATCCTCCCACCATTCAGTTCACTGGTAGAAGCTCTCCAGTTGTCGTGAATCTAAGAATATACAAAGAAATAGAAATATCTGCAATTAGAATCATAGAATTATTTAGGTTGGAAGGGACCTTAAAGATCATCTAGTCTCAACCCTCCTGGCATGGGCAGGGACATCTCCCACTAGACCAGGTTGCTCCAAGCCCCGTCCAACCTGGCCTTGAACACTTTGAGGGATGGGGCATCCACAGCTTCTCTGGGCAACCTGTTCCAGTGCCTCATCATCCTCATAGTGAAAAATTTCTTCCTGATATCTAATATAAATCTACCTTCTTTCAGTTTTAATCCATTACCCCTTCTCCTATCACTACATGTCCTTGAAAAAGGCCCACTCCAGCTTTCTTGTAGCCCCCCTTCAGATACAGGAAGACCACTATAAGGTCTCCCTGGAGCCTTCCCTTCTCCAGGCTGAACAACCCCAGCTCTCTCAGCCTGTCTTCATAGCAGAGGTGCTCCCGCCCTCTGATCATCTTTGTGGCCCTCCTCTGGACGCACTCCAACAGCTCCATGTCCTTCTTGTGCTGAGGGCTCCAAAGCCAGACCTGTATTTGGATTGCTCTTTTAATATCAATAAACTATACCACTAGCAGTCAATGCAAGAATTATACAAGCATTCTTCTGCTTCTACTTAATGCTTTTGGGCTCAGGGTGCACAAGAGAAATGTACCAAGAAGAAAAGGCGACACTTCAATGTACCATGTTGAGATTCTGTCTCAGAATCTGTAAAGAGCTTGGAGCAACGCCGTTTTTACCCAGGGATTATTCCAAGGAATAATTACCCATTCCTATTACCCAGGATTTATTACTTATTATTCCAACAGCTCATAACTGTCACGTTCAGAGCAGCTGTTACTGGAAGGGACTTTATTGCACAAATGTCAAGGAGCTGCAAAACTTCTTTCTGCTTCCAGATACTTTGAATCATCAGCAAGGCTTTCATCCTCTAGCCTTACTTCACAACTTATAGTGTGCAAACTGCATCTTCTGAAACAAACTTTTCTAGTGAGTCCACCTAATGACATTTTCCTTATGGGAGCATGCTCTCCCATTTTCTCATTCTTATTTTGCATCTAAACTGAATCCATTCTCCAAGCCCCCACCTCCTTTTGCATAAATACATGCATTTTTCGTATTGTACACTACTTCTTAAAGGAAACTTGCCAGGAAGAGAAAAAAGAAGTCTGGTAGCAAACTCTTATTCAAATATTGGCAAAACATCTGTGAAATAAATCTCTATCTGGAAAAGAAAAGTACACGTTATTTTAAATGAAAGACCTCACATTGTGCCTCCTGTTCCATTAAGTCACTCTAAGTTTACAGATATCAGCTCCCACAGCAGGGCTGCAAGATTAAGCTGGCATTGAAAAGCTGTCATGGTAAATGAAATGCAATCTGAGAAGTGCCCCAAGATCCTGGATGATGTAATCAGTTCTTCCCACCTTCTATAATATAGCGCATTTTGAATTGGTAACCTTGTTTTTCCTATCTGAGTCATCAATGATGTCTTTTATTTGTCAAATGGCATCGTTTGTTCTAAGAGATAGCCTGAAAATGGAAAAAGGAAATAGTCACACATGTCCCAGAGGGCCTCATTATCTGACATTCTTTGGACAGGCAAAGTAAGATGCTGCTAGCTTTATGTCCTTCCCTGAAATCCTGCTGCGAGGAGGTGGCATCTCCATGGAATTAAGTCATTGCGGCAGAATCTCAGCTAGTGTAAACTCTGTGCATGCTCTGCCCAAAATCCTGGCAAACAGTGAGAGGCAGTCTGACCAGCAGTCTGTAGAACAAAAGTTTGCAGAAAAGGGTACACAAACTCTTTTTCTCTTTCATGAGGACCTAGTACCCATTTCCTTTTCCTTAGGAAGCAATATTAAAGCTGGGTGCACTAAATACATATAGTCTGAGACTAAGAAATGATCTTTGATGTTAAATGCAAAGCTCTGAAGACCAGCTGCAAAAACTTCAGTGCTCATGCTAGGGCTTCTCCATGTGCTTAGCCACATATGTACCTCCTAATAAACACTACCACAGGAACTATGCATATTTGCTCCCAGCTATTTTTAGTAGGAGCTGATCCTAAATTCATAGCTCTCTGAGGGTGAGAAACAGGAAGATATGAAGCTTTCTTTGGGCAGACAGTTAAATAATTCCTCAGTATCTTGTTTGGGGTGCTAGAATAAAGGTATATCAACAGTCTTCTATTTATTTTTAAATTAAATTTAATTATTCAATTAATGTATGTATGTAAAGAAACTAGCACCATATATTTTTTTTTATTATTTTGAATCTGGGCACGTACTTTTGAGAGAAGATGAAGTGATTGTGAACAAGAATGAAGTACAATGGCTGTTTATGTGTGTTAAAACAGCATCCAAAAGCACCAGTGAGGTTAAAGCATTTTTGCTTGTACATACGCTCTCAAGACTGTGTCAAAGATAAGGCAAAGGAAAGATGGGAAGGCATGAAAAGACTTGTCCAAACTTACACAAGTTCCTGGAATAACTACAAGCAGAGCCACATCTGCAGAATGCCAGCCTGGTGCATTAAGTAGGAAAGAATACTGCTTCCCATTTAACACTTACTTTTTGTAAATGCTGTATTTAATTTCGCTATCTTTCTGTCAGCAAATAGTAAATGACATATTGCTCATAGGAAATTATAAAGTACATTTGTGTATTATATGTACATAAAGTACATTAAACACCATAATTTAATGTTTGCCGTTCAGTTCAGCACGTCCAAGAAACAGGTAAAATGTTTTACAGCAAAGCCAGCTGAGCAGGAGCTCCATAGAAGGTGAATTTTTCTCCAAACAGGGAAGTCTCTCTGCCCGCCTTCCAGAAGGCACTGAATTCTCGCTGTTACGTTTCTTTCAGCTCAGCATTCAAGTTTATTGATCACCTGCACTAGAAGTTTTGAAGTAAGCCCTGAACAGACAGATTCAGGGTTACAAAGCAATGTCATACCTGCTTTATGTAAACTGTACTCCAGTTTCTGGATTCTTGAAACGTTTACATTTTCCATGTCATTTTCACCACATTCAAAATTATATCAAAAATAGAAAAATAAAATCAGAACTTTTTATTTTCTTGGTTTTATATTTTTTTAAAAGTTTTTCTCAACATGAGAAAATACCGCACTGTGGTTCCACCTAAACCCTTTCCTGGTAAGGATTGGTCATGCCTGATGTTTCTGATTAACAACATTCTTTCCTTGAGAAAAATTTACTTTGTGTGTGTGTGTGTGTGTGTGTGTGTGTGTGTGTATGTGAAAATTCATAAAACTCTTAAATCAACAGATAAAACATGGATCTGATTTTGTTCTGTCATGCTTCAAAGATTGGCAAGCGACTTAAACATCAGAGTCAAAAGCTGTAGTGATGAAAGTTTTCTTTCAACTACCAGCATTGCAAGGATACCTACATGTGAGACATTTTCTTTGTCAGAGTTACAGAATTCTTAACATGAAGGTCATTACTTCTATTTCTAACTTCCAACTTGTATTTTAAAGCTACAATTTAAGCGTCTATAGCTCCAAAAAAAAGCAAACATGGGAGTTGAAGGTGGAAACAAAGACGAACAGGCTAGCTAACTTCCAGAACGAGGCAGTATCACATAACTATCTGGAAAAGTCTACAAGAATGAAAGTTGCATTACACAATATTCAAAAAAGACATAGAAGAAACAGACATACATTTTGATGAGAACATGACAAATTAGCATTAATCATAAACAACGTGGACAAATAGTGCCTCTCAACCATATAAACTCAGAATGGAGTAAATTTTGTAAGAGCTTTACTTACCAGAACCTATGATTTCCACAGCACCTTTAAATTAATATTATTGCAAAATATAGAATCACTTCATACCAGTCCGCTCTATGTTTTAAATCCTGTTCTTATGATTCAAGTTTTTTTTATTCTCTATTTAACACCAATTTTAAGATTCAACAGTAATTCAAAAATACTCTTCAAGCAAAATTGTATTGTGCCATAATGTAAAACAGTTCTTTCCATTTTCCTGTCCAAAAAACAGTACAAAAGCTTTTATAAAATACTTTCAAAGCCAATTTTGATCTTTTTTTTTTTTTTTATGTTTAAGAATTCGCAACTAAAACAAGGATCAGAAGTTTTACTGGATAAAAATCAATCATTTCTGTAAACGTAGATTATTTATATAAAACAAGTAATTAATCAAAAAACAATCTTAAGAAGCAATCCCCGACCAAAAGTGCTCAACCCATCTCAAAGTTAGTTAGTAAATGCTTTGTTGAGCTGGTGGCACCTTGAGGAATCTGAGCATCTTGTGAGATTATAAACTGCAGCAGGACATTGGAAAGTCCCGATCTTGCAGGAATTGCTCAGCTCCCAGCTAAATAATGTTTTTAGATTACTGGACTTAGTGGTTCAGCTTTGGGTTTTGTTGGTTCTGTTTTTATTAAGGGAGGATACTCTAGAGCAAGTCACTGATGTCTTAAAGTGTAGTATTCTTTTCTGTGCTTCTCTACACCAGAAGACACTCTTTCAGGGGTTTAGGTCAATGCATGTTCTTCTTGTGATTTCAACATAAGCCAGATAGGATGCGCTATTTAACAGAAATAAAAGTGATAATATTTCTAAATGCATTTCTAAATGCATTTCTAAATGCATTTCTTAATTTTATGAGTGGCATAAAATCAATCGGAAAAATAACTGTGGGGAGTTTAAGTAAGCAATACTAAAAGTTGCTTGAAAACTCTGGAGCTGTAGATTCTGTAATATTCAGCTTACAGCCATTTAGAAATTTATCCTGCAAACTTTTGTGATTATGAGCAACCCTTACTTACTTGAGCAAATCCATCAATGTCAGTAGCCCTATGGACATGTATAAGCATTTACAGGATCAGGGCCCAACATTACAATTGGTTGTCCTCTCTGTAACCCCAAATATAAAACAAATATTGTTGTGCAACATTTAGTATAGCCCAAATGAAATCACATATTTTGCTGGGAGTTTTTTTTGTCTGATTTCAGTGGGAACAAAGTCGGGCCTTAAAAGTTAAAACAAAAAGATTAAAGAAATTGTATTGAAGAAAGCTAGAGTAAACACAGTGATGTTTTGATATAGTTATCAACTTCCAAATAACTGAAATGCACTCAGATCACTTGAGAAAATATCCACAATGTCTCACTTTAGAGTTTCTAAGCTACTGCCAAAATACACGGTTTATTATTGACACTTGTATTAGAAAATTACGTTTTTTCTGGAGGTTTTGTTTGTTGTCAATTATTGTTTTGGTTTGGTCTGTCCATTTTATACAATCTGCCTTATTTCCACGTACAAAATAAAATAATTACATACTTATTAATGGGATATAACTCTGAATCTGTCACGATTTGTTCTTTAACAATATTTATTGATGTTAATTATTAATGTATGAAATAAACTGTTCTGCTGCTCTAAATATATTCTGTAGAAGTATTATTGTGTTGCAATATGGAAAAAAAAATCTTTGGAGAACTTTAGAATACATATATGCATAAAGAGGTTTTGGTCACTCCCTAGCATACATCAGTAACTTCTATCCAAGAAATTTCAGAGGCCACAGATTTCAGTTCATGTGGTCTTTTGTACATAAAACAGTAGATTTCTCATGGACACAGATGCTTCTAGACCTGCTTTCTATCAGAAGAGGAGGTTCGTGTATGGAGGACCACTTCTTTTATGGAGTTCTTGCTATCCCAAACAGTGAAATACTTCAATGTTTGCAATTAGTATGGCAATTAGGAGATGCAGCTGCCCTGTTTGCAATGCTCAAATTAAGTGCCAGTTAGTCTCTATCAGTATCTTCAAATGAGTTTAACTACATGGTTTGCCAGATAATTGGGAGAAGTTATGCCAGATAATGAGGGAAAGTCACACAGGAATTGTCTCTGTGAAACAGAGAAGAAAATTAAAAGAGGAAATGCGCAGAGTGCCTTTTTACTGGTATCTTTATGTGGACTACCTAAATGGGATACCCTTACTTGAAGTCATGTGAACATTTTTAACATTAATGGGTGATTCACACTGAATCTAAAACCTCCACTGCTCTCTGCAGTTTATTTTTAACTTCAGTTTAAAGTTTATTAGTTTAAAGTTTCTAATTTAGTTTAGCTAATCCCCAGGCTATGGGATTTTTCAGCTGGCACGAAAATGCCACCTGGCCTCAGTTGCCATTCTTCAGCATCACAGTTATGGGTGGACATCCTGGGCAACAGGACTCACCCACCTGTCATTGGGGAAACCATGATATCAGATGTTCAGTATGATCCATTGCTCCCAAATAATTCCCAAGCACAGATCAAGAGTTAGTACTGCCCATTCCCAACAGGCATGTTGCATATGGGTAATGTGTTTTGAAAAGAGTTCTATGCCATGAACATGGGCTGTGTGTGTTGGCTGAACCCTAATGCTAGAAACAATCAAGGGAATATTTTATTACTGACAATAGATGTAATCTCTTGTTACTTGAGTCTGGCTTTGAATCCCCTCTTTGTTCTGGCCAATGTAACTCAATGCTAGGAGAAGTGCTATTTTAGCAACATAAAGGCAGAGTTTATATACCTACAAAGATACCATGTTTAGCTGATAATGAAGCAAACTAATGTCTAGTGAAACGTCTAGTGAAACACCATTGAGAACAACAGGGAAAAAATGAAGAATAATTTTGTTCCAGTAAATTATTCTTTCAGATTTTGCTACGATCTTATTCTTTCATATATAAAATCCCCCAAACGTGTCTCTGAAACAACACTTCTAAGAAACCAAGTGGATTAGATTCTTCACAGGATCCCTTTATTCTCCTGTTGACAAGGTCCATGAGACTTAAAATGGTTATAAATTATATTACTGGGGTAAAGTACTGAAAACAGTCTTATCTGTGGCTTTAGGCATGTTCCTGCTCTCTCCAGAACTTTGCATTTCAATGAGAGCTTTGGACTTTTCTGCCATAATCAGTTTAATGGGTACAGGGTCCAGCCTGTTCACAAATAGGGGAAAAGACTAGAACCAAGAGGTACAACATGCATTACTTTCCTACTCCTTTACTTGCAAAAAGAATCTCCCAATTCTTGACTCCTTTAACCTCAAATTTAAATACATTCAAAACACTTACACTGTTCCTGGAGGGGATAAAACCCAGCCCCTGGATGTTAATAATGATTGCCTCTTCTTAAATTGCAATAAATTGCGGGGAGGGGAAGAAGAAAGAAAGACCCACCTTTAAACTTCTTGCTAAATGAGTGATATTTTTATCATGTAAAATGCTTTTCCTCAAAATCCTGCTGTTTCTTCCAGACACAGTCTGATCATTCAATTCAGCTGCTGCATGAGAAACCAAAGCAAGCTGGAATCCCAATGAGCCCAACCATCCCATTTCTGTCTTTTGAAAGCCTTGCCGGGGCAGCACTATGGAGTACAAGACACAGCTGACTGACTTCAGCTCTTGATAGGCACAAGCTCTTGTTATTGCCTTATTTGTTTTACCGAAAAGTGTTACTGGGTGGAAAAAAACGGTTGTGGTGGCACAAAACTATGTCAGCTGGTAACTTCAAGTCTGTGTATCACATACAAGCTTTTAATTGCTACAACGCTGCCTGAATATACTTGCCTTGAAATTTTTGAAGTAAATTAGTTTTATCATGGGTAGATAGGAAAAGGCCTCATTGCCCCTGCCCGAGAGCTCCAAGCAACTTGGTATGGGAAAACCTATAAAATGCATAAATTACAATTTACTTTGCATAAATTACAATATGCAAAAAAATGCATAAATTACAATTATTAACATTTGAACATTAATAAAGTAGCAATTACCACAGAAAACTAGCCCAGTACTAGGAGAATTTTTTTATGGTTTTTATAAACAGTGCTTCTGTATATGTTGCTTTCTAACCTGCATACATGACACACACGTTGTTACAGACAATACAGAATATTATTTGTTCTCTGCTACCCGTGTGCTAACTCATCAAAATTACACTGAAATTGAAGGATGCAGCTACTGAAAACCCTGGGAAAACTTAACTGGACTTCATAAAAGCACAAACTCACATCACCGTCCTCCACGCTTCGCAGTATGGGAGACCTAGTGGAAAAACAGTAAGATGTAGAAAACGTTTCACACTGTAGGTTCAACACAAGATATTTTATTAAAAAACTTTTTTATACAACTACTCCTATTTAGCCATATAGCGGAGAGCTGAGCAATTGTATTAAATGTTGAAGCATTTATATATTTTAATAATTTTACCAAGCTACTTCCAAATAAACATGTGGTTGTGACCAAGCTGTTCGCAGACTGTTACCAATCTTCTATCTGCACCGATACCTCAAGATATTTTCAAAGGGCCCAGAAATTGAATACAGAAAAACAATTAACATCCAAAGTCATAGCCCTTTTTGGAAAGTCTCTAAATACATAAATAAATAATTGTCCATAAACTATAAAATTCATGAAAACAATAAAGACTGGCGGAGTTCAGAAGAGATTAAGATTAACCCTCTCTTTGCTTTCTAGCCTTTAACCAACTTTCAGTTCCTTAAAGAACCCCTCATCCAACCTTCTGGCAACTTGACCTTTTTAATAATCTATGGCTTAAATCCAAATAAAGTGCACCCTTGGTTCCCTTTTATCTTTGTGCTTATAGATGCCCTCAGAGAGCTCCAGCGCACCAGTGAGACAAGACTTCTCTTTGCAGAAGCCATGCTGACTGCTTCACAACAGGCCATGTTCATTCATACACAGACTGATCATATTCTTTAGACTTCAGCATTTAGTCAGATATGGAAATCAGACCCACTGGTTTGTAGTGGGTGACCCTGCTCTGGAGCTGCAGCTCTTTGTGATGACCTTGGCCAGCTGTTCTGCAACTTCACATTAGAGTTCCTTCAGTGCTGTCAGGAGAACGACATCTGGTCCTGACACCCAATTTAACTACTTTGTCTAATAATTCCTTCACACTTGTCTCAAATTCACCTAGCTCTTCTGACCTATCTGCTACAATAAACGTGCTGCATGCAGGAGTCTTCCCAGCTATTGCCTAGCAGTGAAGTCTGCATGGTAGAAAAAGATCTAATAAAAATATTGTCATGATGGATGGCAATTTTCCTGTGATTTACCAATAATTTCCCTTCTCACACATTCAATTAAAATTTAAATCTGGGCACAAAATTCTATTGCCTCTGTGAGGAGAGGAGTATTCTAGGGAATGTATTAAAGTTTGACTAAGTTCACACCATGGTAATTAAATGCAGAATTTATCCCTGCATACTATTTTAATATATTCAGCACATACAATTACAGATATCTCTACACCGGGAAGAACATAGGAGCCACATTTTTAATGAGTAAGAAGAAAGCTTGCAAGACTAATAAATGAATCAATATTAGTTTTGCATCTCCTGTCAAAAAATTTATTAGAATCTGTAACTAACAGTTCAACTTGTCACACAACATCCTCCTATTCCTCAGTATTGCTTCCTGGATTCTTTCTTTATATTTGAATTGCCAAATAGTATATTGTTTCCTAGCTGTGGTTTGCCAGGAAAATAAGCATAACAAGAAGAAACAGACTAAACAGCTTAGATGATGGGGTGATCTGAAAAGATGTACTTTTGTCTACCAGGAATTCTTTTTGTCTCAGATTCACCAAGCTTTGTCCGGGATTTTCAATTTAAAACAGAAAAAAAAACCCTCTCTGAATTGAAGGAAGATTGCATTTGAAAGAGTTGGTACACTTTTTCTGCAGAGCTCATTTTGATTACATATTTGCCAAACAAGAGTTTGACTAGACAAACCTCCTCTCCTAAGTCATGAGAAAACCAGAGTGTCTTGGGATGAACACAATCATGGATAAATTCTCTACCCATCATAAGTTACCTTAGAATCCTGCTTTCACCATCTGTGATATGAAGGCATAATTTTACTCTCTTAATTAAATATTGGTCTTACTATGACTTTGATAATAGAATTATCAGTCTCAAGTTACCTCAGAGCATTCCCTATTAACATTATATAAATACAAATAATCAATTCAGTACTTAAAGCTTATGCCACCTTTAAGTCAGGAAAGCTAGCTGAACAAAAGACATTATATTAGCTTAAACAATCATAAGTGATTGTTTCTGTACTTTCTATATATTTTCTATGTATTTGTAAATGTTGCCAATAAAACTAGTGTGTTCAAGCAGAAATTCTCGACTCTTTTCCAGGTTTACTATTACTTTTTGGATCAGAAATTTTATATCTGTAGTTTTGTATCTTATCTAAAGTTAAGGACATTAACCACCCAAATCTATTGTGTTGTTTTGGGTGGTTGAGTAAATCGTTATGACCTGTGAACCTACCTGCTGATTCTTGAAAAAAGCAGGATGTTAGTATCCAGATGTAAAGAATTTCTTTTTAGTAGGCAATTATCAGTCTGAACTGACGTTGAATTAGCTGATGAGGTGAACTTAATAACGCAAAACTAATAATATGTAGAGGCTTCAAACATTTCAGAAGAATGCCCCCAGTGTTAGTATTGTTATTCAAGATTAAGGTCTCATATCAGAAAACTATGTTTGCGTGATAAATTGAGTCTGTATTTGTTTTACAATTGTTTACAATTTGTTTTACACTTACAGTCTGGGAATTTATGACCAAGTAAACACACAAAAAGGATCTTCCTGTTAATACTCCCAGCACTATCCCCAACCACCCTGTCTATATGAAATTAAAATAACAGCACCTGGAGATCATAAAATAAAACATTTTCATTGTTTTTTTCCTACTCTTGCTGACATTCAATGTAAAGTGAGCATAAATCTGTAAAAATCTGTATGTGTATAAGAAATGTATTTTAAAACTTAGTCAGCTCACATAATCCTGGAGAGACTGAAAAGGGAACTCTAAATTCTGAGACACTTCATAGAACTTGAAAACTGAAGTGCATGGGCGCCGTGAGCACAGAGCTCTGCTAGCTTTCCTCATAGGATTAATACAGCTCCAAACTGTCACCAGCTCTAGAGGCTAAAGTTCTAAACACCTGGTTTTTTAAGTTTGAAGCCTGGAGATAGTGCTGTAATGAGATTTAGTATGATTGCTAAGAAAGGGAGAAAATAATGAGAGAAAGAGACAGCTGGGTGCCTTTTAACTGCACTGATTGCCTTCAGGGTTCTGTGTGAGGAAACAGGTCACTTGGACACGCTTTTGCGGAGATCATTGCTAATGATATATAAATACCCAAATCTTATAATTAAGTCCAGATTCTCTGATGGAAAAAATGTAAAAATTAAAAAGGGCACATCTTCTGAGGTTCCCCAGCTTTGTCTACAGTTTATGCTGCTAAATTGTACAATATTCTCAGAATCACTCAGGATGAATTCTTGTGAAAGGACAGCTGTTAATTTACTGGTGAACCCTTGAAAATCTGTTCTGCATGCCAAGTACTGTTAGAAACCTGTTACATTTGCTATATATTACGTTACAGGCTTCCTCAACTTGCTGACATAAGAAGGAAACAAACCTAATTTAAAAGACATAAGGTGAAATTGTGCAAGTCTCACTGTGAGTAATACAAATAGCAAACCTGCAAATTGCCATGTTAAATTCAAAACATTTATTTGAGGGCCGAGGTCTAGACACACAGAAGGATTTACCCAGCTGAACCATCTGATTGTCACAAGAGCCTCCTAAATCCCAAACTGAGAATTTTTGGACTTTGAGCTCCGGTCCTGGGTCCTCTACCAGAATAGTCACACAGCTGGCCGCTGTTGCACTACAGAGATGTGCCTAAGTTCAGACAAATACTAGTATAAAATGAATCTAGTAAGAACCAGGTTCAAAATAAAAAAAAAAAGCCTGTGATTCCTCACAAAACAAGTAACCAAGCCATGGAATGGCTTGCCAAAGGATGCTGAAAATTTAAATGGATTTAAGAATCACCAGACAGGTTTATAGACTACTACATAGATATACACGTAGCTCATGGAGCTTTCAAACTGAAAATGTTTAGTGGATGACTGAATGGTAAGAGATAGTATCAAATCTACCCACCTCATTCTTATACTTTTCTGTCCTATACTCAATGTGTGGCTGCCACTGGGGCACAGCACACACTAAGTGAACAGGAATCACCTTCATAACTGAAACTTCTCTGTCTTGTTTCTGAGAAACATTCAAAAAACAGTTTTGGGGGATCCATACACTTCGTAAGTGCAGCTGGAAGTAAAGACAGCATTTCCTCCTTTACAATGGACTAAAGCACTTCTCTCATGTGCAGTCAAACCAGGTTCAATTTCCTTCTGTGACTAAGGGGAACCAATTTTCCCTGCTGAGATAAATGCTCTAACCATGATGATGTAAAGCTGTTCTCATGTGCAGCTCCCTTAATCCCATCTGATTTTTTCTGCCTTCTAAGATTGAATTAAGTATTCATTGGTCCAGTAAAATTTAGTTCCACCCCCTGTTGCAATGAGTGTTTAATAAGCCTTTACTGAAGCAGGCAACCGAGACAGTAGGATTTACAGGATCTCTTACATTCCCGCTTTCATTAGTCATTCAAATCCTGTTGTGCACTTTAACTACAGCTGTGGATTTCCCGAGAGAGCGAGGTGCTGCAATGTCCAGCGCTGCAACATCCAAGTCTGTGAGCTCTGAGTGACTACTGGGCCTGAGCACCACCATCAGCTTCACCAAGGGGAATGACAGCCGTACGCAGCCTCCCATCACTCCACTGCCATCTGGGCTCTCCAAGCTCCGCCTTGCCACAGTACAGCTTGCTGTGCTCAGATCTTGAGCCTGTATTGCTAGGAACCTCCGTGTGTGCAGTTGTGGCAAGCAGAAGGTCCCAGGCCTGCATTTTTCCTGCTTACTATAAGGAAAGAGTGAGCTCTGCAGAAACTCTTCTTGTAAAGCTTAGACTACAAACATGTGCATGTTTTCCATAGCCCATTGCATTCCCAGGCTTTCAGGGAAAGGAAAGGCTGGAAAAAGCTGATCAGCTTCCAGACTCAGCACCCTCACTAGCACAGTGCCTTCAGCAGGCAGGGTGGCATCCACTTTGATAAATTATCACTCTTCATAAAGAAAAAATAGTGCTTGTGGTGTTGTAGCATACAAGGACTAAGTAATGCTACAGACATTTGACTCCTGTACCTGACTTGAGAGAAGAACATTTTTTCCTGTTCAGTACAAAACTAAATACCGTCAAGATTTCCCATGAATCAGAAGCTTTCTAGGCCTTGAAGTGAAAAACTCAATATATAGGACTGTCTCACATAAGATTATCCTTTGGGATAAACCTTGTTTATGTGTTTTGTCCAAGAACAGATTATAGTGAATCACTAGCTGAATATGAGTCAACAAATTAATGCTCTTGCAAAAAAAACAGACAAAAAGGCATACTCAGATGTTTATCCACAAGTATTGCTTTCTGCTTTACTGACCACTAGTCAGGCCTTTGATGGAATAATGCATTCAGTCCTCAGAACAACCCTTCGAAAAAAACTGTGGACTAACTGCACAGGACCCACAAGAAAGGAATTAGTACTACCAGAGCCATAGAAACAGTAAGTGTGAGAAAGGACATAATTATGATTGTTTAACCTGTAACATATCACACTGCAGGTGACAACAATCTTTAAATATATACCATACATGCAAAAAGAAAGGGCACGGTATGTTTCCATGATCACAATAGACAAAACAACAAATAATTTGTTGGAAGAAAGATTCAGGTTAAATACCGTGAAAGTCTTTCTAACACGGGGGACAATGAAGTGTTGGAACACACTGCAGAAGGAGATATTGGGATTCTTGCTGTTGGTAGCTTTTAAAAACAGAGTATAGACATTTCTACCAGGAACACTAGACAATCTCTCTCCTTGAGGTCCCTATCAACTTATTTTCCAAAACTCTATAAAAAATACATAAGAATTTCTTGGGAAAGGGCTCAAAATCCAAGTTATTTCTCTTCCTTTCTAGCCAAGTGACATATGGTCACTTGATGACAAAACAAGAAACCTTTTTGTTTATTGAATCTTGATTTTTTTTTTTTTGGTGGGTTGTAAAGCATCTCCAGGTGAGCTGGAAGGTTATTACACCCTGGTGAGGGGTAAGAACTGTGGTTTTAAGTCTTTCCCAGAAGCAGAAAAAGTTATAGCACCTCCCATACTCTGTAGAAGCATGAATTCTAGCCTGTTGCAAACAGCTTTAACAGGTGGGTTTTTTTAAAGTCATTGTCCTAAAGCACCAGTGTGAAGCCAGACTATAGCACACTTCCTTGAAGCCCAGCACGCTGCCTTCTGCCTCTTTCCTTTAATGGCCACTTAATAGCAGGTGTGCAGCAGAGATCATCTCTGTCACACACAGAGCAGAAATCAGTCACCTCCTCTTCCTAGAAAGGAAAAAAATTGTACTTAGCGAAAAAGAGATCCCTTTTACTCCAGTACCTCAGGGTCCGATTTTCTGATGCCTTACAGGTTACAAAGTTTGAGTCTTAATAGTTACAGCCTGGAGTTAGAAGGTCCCCAGGACTAAGAGTGGGTCAGGAAGCATTCTCCAAAGTGTCTCCTTGAGCTTTCAACTAGGTAAACTGGAACTGTTGATGTCTCTCGAGATGGGAAAACGTGCAGCTTTGGTGCTCTGGGGCATGACCTTGACCCGCAGAGCCCTACTCACTTCTGCTCTGAAGAAGTGTGGGCTGAAGGGAAGGAGGCAGCACACACCGCAGTTGGCCTGGTCCTTTCCTGGGCAAAACTGAGCAGGTAAAAGGAGCTAATTATGTTCTCCTACCCACACTGAGCATCTTTATAAGAGCTCTCACTGTCTAGACCTTACAAGCCTCTCAGTCCCAGTCTGTGTCATGCTTAATCAAAGACAAGAAAAATAACATTTGCAGATGTTTTTATTTGATCAACAATCTTCTGTTTTATTAGCTGTGAGGTTGGTCTCACGTTTCCTCAGATGTGTCATATTAATTCTTGCCATACTAGATTGCACAAATCATACTGGGTTGCTGGATCAGACACAAAGTGAAGTGGCTGCCCTAATTATGTGTAATATCTACATGGTCTTCCAGACATTTAACAGACTGAGAGCTTCAGCAACAGCATAACACTGCCAAAACCATGGGGAAAAAAACATTCCGGAATGCTTTGGGTTTTTCTTTGAATCAGTGACAATTTCAGGGATAATAAAGGAAGATGGAGTCCCCTTGAGTTTTAGCTTTGTTTTAACAGCTTCCATAGGAAGGTATTATTTTCAAAACTGGAGATACATGGATCAACTACACACAAAGAATTCATCTGCAGAGACCTTTGCTGCTGCTTAGATGACACTCCATCATGAGCCCACCCAAATGATCTTTCTGTACTACTGTGTACAGCTACATTGCTGTATAGTCTTGGCTGTCGTCTGTGCCATAGGAAATGGCTTTTGGGCTCTTTCTGAGAGAATTCAGTCAGTTGTACACTCCGAGCAGGAACTGGATCTCCAGTGGTGACTGGCCATGAGTTTTGAGGCAGCTGCTGCAGCTGAGAATTCCCTTCCTGCACCTTGCTGTGTTTCACAGCATTATCCTGGGAGCAAAGCCATTTTACTTGTCCTCTGTCCTGCTTCTTGGGCATTGCTCCAGCAGTGATCGGAAAAATCAGATTTAGACAAAGCCACACAAGGTTATTTGCACAAAAAAAACCCCTAATAGGCAATAATTGCATATAAATCAGTGCATCCCATATTTAAAGATATAGAACTGGTTTTAAAAGCAGATAAAAATCCAAGCCCAGCAGCATTTGTTTACAAAGCTAGTGTGTATATCCCTCAGCCCAACACAGTCTCATTTACTGGCTGGGGAGAGAAACACTGTCCTTTTCAAAAGATTGAATCAAATGACTCAGCAGGGCAGGTCATAATGAGATACACAAAGAACGTCTTCCAGCTGAGACAAGCAAAGAAGCAATGACTCAAACACAGCACTCAGCAGGAGTACCTGCTACACAAAGCAGACGATCTCAGCCTGATACAGTAGCTTCAGTGGGATCAATAACAAAATTTAAAAAAAATAAATAAAAATTTAAAAAAATAAAAACCAAAAATAAATAAAAAAGTAAAAATAAAATTGACGTTAAAATTAAACAAAACAAAAAATCCAAGTGGATTACGAGTGCTACTGCTCCACACCAGCAGTATGGCTCTAGTTAGAAATGAGTTTCACATGGTCACTCTTCCTTACACTTGATATGCTGGAGTGCCAAAGAAGGTACGGCTTCTGAACCAGACCCGAGTCGAGTCTCTGCAGGCTACGGGAGTCCACAGGGAAGTCTGAGGCACAAGCAGCACTTTGCTTATGCCACATTTTCTGCCCTGCCTGCTCTGAATTAAATCCCAGCTGTGATTAAAGAGACTAGCCAAAGACCGCTTAAATTTAGCACACATTGTGCTGGATGCACTGTAGGAGATGTGTGCTTGAAGCCACCTGGTTCCAGATCAGTAACTGTTTCTTAGACATGCTTCCCTTCTAAATCTCAACCCTCCTAGCCTTACAGGGAACAGAGCTGGCATGACAGAGAAATTCATGTTTAACACAGCTCGAAAACATAAGGGCTTTATATTCCACTATCAGAAAAACAACACAACGTGCACATAGACCCTTGATGTAATTATGTTAGGTATCTTCTATATATGTTATATAAGCATAAGTATGTATATGTGGTGTATAAGGGTGTAGGAAGACACAAACTTTATATTGAAAAAATGCACATCTCTTAGCCACAATCGACAGGAAAGCTTTTGCGTTTTAAATGGGTGGGAGGGGTTTAAAATGGAATTAATTAATACAAAAAGAAATGGTGCTTTTGACTAGATTTCTGCATAATCTGCCTAATTGTAATCTCAGTCACTTAACTGACTCACAGGCCTGAAGTTAAGCATGTGCCGAATAGTTATTTAAATCACTGTAATGTCAAAATCCTGATTGACGTCATTTGTGAGAGTTCCTCTACTTACGCTCTCCAGAACTTGATATATTGTATTGATTCATTGTTCTTTGGCTGACTGCGTGACCCAGACTTTGGCTGGGAAAATCATTACTGCTTCAAATATTTTCTTCTTCAAACTCTTTCCTAACAGGGATAGATTCTCTGTTTCTTGCCTTTTTGAGTTTACCCAAAGCTGCCTTCTGTAGTTTAAACTGCTTTCTTTTCTGTGTTGCTGTTGAGGGACATTTAGCTTGCCTGTAATTCTGTTTAACATAAGTTAATAATTACTTTTCTGGTAAGTCTCCAGTGCTGATATGACTGGGTCAAATGCCAGAATCCATTGCTAATGGAACAATTTTTAAATAGCTCAGAGTGGAATTCAGGTGTTAAACAAGAGCTTGGTCGTATGGTCAACATGTATGCTCATAAATTAAACAGCTCCAGTGAACAAGCCCAGGAAGGGTTCACTTGCCTGTACTATTACTGTCTGGGCTGTTTCATATGAGCCAGTGCTAGAGAACAGTCCTAGCACTTTAATATACTCATACACATTTGTGCAACCACAGACTTACTCATAGCAACCACGTATTCACCCTACGCTCCACTACAGTTTACAGGCAAAAAGCAAGGACTAAGCTTGTAAGTAAAGTTCACATAAACTTGGACAGTGTAAACATTAAAGAGCATACAGACATATTATCTACAATTTTATTTGCTGATAGGACAGACCACGATGGGTATAAAAGAATTAATAAGCTATCTCATTATTATTACCCGTGCGAGATCTACATCATAATGATTTATTAAGTAGCAAATAAGATTAAGTGTTCTTTAAATCTCCCAAGCAGACAGCAGAATCACTAATGCTATTTTACCACAAGATAACTGACAAGGAGTTACGCAGCGTTCAGAAGTATTTCAGAGTGCCACTGGAGATTATAACAGAATTTCAATAGTTACTGAAAAATATTGTTATTGAATTTTCAACTCATAAATCAATAACATGACAAATAAAGCAAGCAGATGTAGATTGAAACAACCTACAGTAAGAAATTATATGAAAAAATAGTATTTAATAATATTTATTCCAGTTCTTCTTTTCCTGTATTAGGAAAATGAAGGAAAAATGAAGTAGGTAGAAGAGGACAAACGGAATGGGCGGTACAAAAACACACAGCAGTGATATTTAAATTCTGCCCCATCTTGTACCTAATGAAGCCCCGGTACTAGAGCACTGTCAGCTATTCCACTTCGCACTGAGGGTGTTGTAGCGCTTGACCTGTCAGTAAAGCAGAGTCCTAAAACTGACTTCTGTGGATTTGGAATCAGTTCCAGTTAAGAAACAGTTGCAACGATGCGTAAAGCATCTTCTTGTCTTCCATTACTTTCTTTAGGGAAAAAAAAAAAAAAAGCACACGCACACAGACAGCAGAAGTTATCCAAGTCTCTTGTTACACATCATGCTTTGTTCTGCCAGGACAAAACCGTGATGTGCCCAAAGAGTTTTCCAGCCAAGAAAACCGTAACACATGCATTACCACTTGTACAGGAGAACTGGTTCCCTACTCCTGCCTCTGAGGTCAGTGGATGATACAGCAGAATAATACCCCTGGCGCTTTATGCAACAGTGTCTCCGCGAGTTCAGGAATGATTCCAGCCAAAACCACATGCTCTGCATTCTCAGCCAATGAAACATCGTAAGTGGGGCTGTAGCACAGCAAGGCTGCCCATGCCGAAATAAAGACGGACGGTGCCCAGGGACCTGGGATACAGAAATGAGAGCACTTGCCTTTCAATACAGGTTTCTGACAAAAGAGAGTTAAAATGTTGAAAGGAAAAAGACCTTTTTTTCTTTTCAATTACTACAGGGATCTGAGAAATAAGCATACACCTGCAAAATACCCATCAATTTAAGAATGGCTATTTAAAGCTATTTTATGCAACTGCAGTTATAATGTGATTTAAAACATTAACTGAACTACTAGAAACCAGGCTTGTGAAGGAATTACTTAATAATTCGTGAGAAATAATTCTTGTAAACTGATACCAAGAACCTAGAAGATGACAGTCAGAACATATGGACTTAAACTTCAGCCAAAGAACTTCTCGGTTGCTTTATTTTTGACAATAATATGGTGAAAAAAAGTGACATGATGCAAAATAAAATTCAAACCTAAACAACATAGTAGCAAGGTTCATTTCTGAGGAGATTTCACTGCTGGAAAGAAAAGTTCAAGATCACAGTAAGTTTTCTCCAGGTGCAGTGAAAGGGAAGAATGAAAGAGAAGCGTGCAGGATAAGCACAGAGTTCAGGAAGAATGAGGAGTTTGCTTTTCTCGTTGAAGTTTCTCTTGCATTGTGTAATAAGTTAATTCACTAACAAAATAAAGACTGCCATAAAAATCACACTACAGTGACAAGTGTTTGACACGGAAGCTTGCCTGAGCTGTGCGAGAATGAACAGCTTCTTAAGTTCCAGATATTATTTTCAAACTACTTCAGGAACTGACTGAAGAATTTAAATTATTGTTATCATTGTTAGCATCTCTGGTAACATTTCACATTTATGTTTTTGAAATTTTTCAAACCTACTTACATAAACAGATATGCATGTACATATTTGGATGGATGGAAAGAAAATTCTGTCTGGAATTTCATGGGAGTAACATAAAGTAACATCCATAGGACTGGGACTCAAGCAATAAGTCTACTATGTAACCGGAGAGCTATTTTCAGTCAATTCATCTGACCAGGATTTACTCTACCTTTTTGAATTCCATCTTGTATAAGAGCCTCGTATCATATTGCCCCTGCACTCAATACCATAAAGGGATACATTTGCTTAATAGCAAAAGGCTGTCGTATACAATAGGCGTGTGCATGAAGTTTCCTACAGGAGTTGTTGCAAGAGACCTTTAGAACAGAAAATACTGTCAATCAAAAGACATAGACCATCTCTACAATATCTCTATATGTGGCTTCATCCTGAAAGCCATGAGGCAAGAGGATTTAAAATAACCTGACTTCTGTTTAACATGTTTTGTGCGTCATTAAAGCATTTAACACAATTCTAAATGACTACTCATAATTAAAAACTTTTTAGGTTCTTAACTATTAAAATGAAACTTTGGTGGTTAACTACAACATTTATTAAACTAGTTTTATAGTTAAACAAGTTAGAAATACGTGCTCCCCAATTATTATTTATACTACGACAACAGTGAGCAACACTATCTAAAGCTGTGAAAAAGTAAGTGAATACCATTTAATGGAAACTTTTCTTCAAGTGTGTTATATTTAATCCAAAGCATACAGAGGTCAGCAGGAGTCTTTCTGCTGCATTCAATTAAATTGCTCTTAGGTGTTTTTCTACTTACGCAGCATCTTTATGTAGATGAAAATTATATATTGTTCTTTCTGTTCAGTTCTACAAGTTTCATTCTCATAGGCGAGTATTTATTTAATAAGGGCCTTGCTTGCTTTCCACAGAAACTCTTTGGCTGCCCTCCTTTGTAAACCCCAAAGAATTTGGATTCCTTGTGCACTAGGCATGAAAGGATTTCCTTCCAATACTCCTCCAAGAACAGTTTTAATAGCTACTCCTCATATTTATTGAGAAGGCCTATTTGGTCTGTTAGGTTTTTAAATTCATTACTGGTTACTTTTTTCTCACTCTCTTGTGCTGCCTGCTATAATGGGAATGAATCTCAGTTAAGATTCTATTCTAGCACATATCTTCTCCTTTCTGAGCCTCTCATAATTAAAGTGTCTTTGGCTGCCAGGGTGCAGAATGATAAACAGATACAATGTCAAGTGATTTAAACTTTGCATAATCCTCTCTGATATTGATTTCTGCCAAATATTTGCTCTTCCATTCATCTCAGCTGAGAAAAATGGAAATTAATGGTTCAAAAATGGACTCCTTGTATCTTTACCAAGATTAAATGTCAGAGTAAAAACATTGACATAAAAACTTTATTACAGCTAAAATTATGAAAAGAGTATCGATTTTATTTCTTTGTATAGTGTGTTAATTATTGATTTAACTAAATTAGTTTACTAAGACTTGAATAAAACAAAATATTTTCCTATCACATACAGAACAAACACGAGATGAGCTTTGTCTATCTTTAAGCACTTTAATTGTATACCAAGTAATACATGTATTTTACACGGAAAATGTTTATTTCACTTGGCATTACATCAACAACCTCTAATACATACTCCATGTAATTCCTTAGGACAGGTGTTCATAACACAAAAACCACTGCTGATAAAGCTAGCAATAACTTACTAACTATGAAATCTAGTTGATAACCAAACAAGGAACAAATGATATCTGTAAACTTCCCAGTAATCCCTTATAAAGAATTCCTCTCTTTCTTCCTGTTTATTGAGGTATATTGGCCTGATCCTTCTGTACTTGCAACCTAGACTTCAGTTTTCAGTGTCATTAGTTAAACACTTTGAAATTTAACTCCTGAAAGTCTACAGTACTCAAATCCGGCAAGTTTACACATAAATAACTCTAAGCCTCTGATTAGTCCTCGTATCACTTATTGGGGTATCACACAAAGCAAGTTGAGTTAAAGTTTCAGTTTTCCAATTGAGCACGCACTTAGGCTCACCACTGAATCAAGTGTGTCCACTCATCCGAGGATCAAACTTTAGAATCAAACCTGTAAGCAGTGTATCTACTTTAAAAGTGCACGAATGACGTGGGAATGGACACCAGCTTGTGATATATTTTTTGATCATTCCAATTTGTTTACCACATATTGCTATGTGAATTCCTCTCAGTAAGATACCAGCATTCCTCTTTCACCTGACATGATCAGCTTGTCTCTTCTTGATACCTGTGGGCATCTCAACAGAAGACTCCAATCTCTTCCTTGAAAATACTGGCATTACATGAAGAAATGCCAAAGGTTATGAATTGATCAGAAAGAGAGGAAGAAGTTTAGGAGAGTTCCTCTGCAGACGTATAGGGACATTTGCATGTCTTATTCTTAGGTGGTAGATATAACTCCCCAGCTTTGACTGAAGCATGGGCAAAATTTAGAATTAGGTCTGGCTGGTACCAAGGAAAGCGCTAAATCTCACACTTAGAGATATGGCGATATAGCCATGGTCTTCTAAGGCTTCCCTTAATATGAAGATTACAGCAGAAACAGTTGCTTTATTTCCATACTCAGATGTTAAAAGAGGCCACAGTTGTTCTGTTCATCCTGCTTGAGGTTAGTGCATCAATCAAGAAGGAATCATAGGTGGTTTTTTTAAGCCCAAGATGCTAGTGATCCCCAGATGACAATCCTTAGTCTCCAGTGTGTGCAGTCTCCGTGGTTTGTTTCCTGACTGGGGGACAGACGATATACCACCTCTCCACTCCAGCAACAGTGGGAACACTTGAAGGGTATAGAACATTGCAGAATCAGCGAAAGACCTACTTGGAGTTTGCTAGGACATCCTCTTAGGATAAGAAGAAATCACTTGCTCACATGGAAGAACTGTAAAGGTAAAAAATTTTGGAATATAGCACTGGATTAGTGCCAATCTGAAATGGAAAGTACTATGTCCTTCATGCACTTGTAAAGGAAACTGTCAGTGCAAAATTCTATTGGTTTAGGCAACAGTACTGCCTGTTGTTCAAACACAGAAAGCTTTCTGGATTTAAAGGCTTTTTACAGAAAGTTATTACTTAGTTTTGAATAATACATCATCAATGTCAACTACGTTGATTAAAATTTACATTTCATTAGCACTGTGGCAAATTAATTTATCTCTCATTTTAGAACTGAGTCTTCTTAACCTTTTGTTTCACTTCAGATTCAGTTTGTTCCTTGTGTGCATCCTAATTTTGTTCCAAGAACTTATCCAAATGTTAAGTATTAACCATAGAAGTATTCCTTGGTGCCATGCACAGAACTTTCATTTCATTAATATGGAAAAATCACACACACTCATAGTAGCGCTCAAGCATTATAGGATATAAGTATTACAATATTCAACTGAGTCATACCTAGTTCTGTGCAAGTTTGCCATCTCAGAGAAGCAGGTGATTCTGCACAAAGAATTTAACAATTTAACTTTTTGTTCTGAGTTCTAGCCTTCAGAGCCAAAAAGAAAATCTCAGGAAATCAAGAAAGGAACAGCAAGAGAGAAAAGAAGTTACAGGGCAGTGCCTTTCAAATAAGGCAGCCATACAGGTTTTAATAAATACTTTGTTTATATGGAATTGAAGTTAGAATCTCTGAACAAACTGATAGCTTAGGAATCTGGTCCAGAGACTCCAGTTCCTCACCTCTCACTGTTATTATGGTAAAAAGCATTCAAAGTCACCACATGGTAAATTTCTTATTGGCACCTACAGATAGGGATGAATTATTATCCAGCCTTCTCCTACAATAATCCTATTGAAGAATCATATTCAACATTTATAGAAAATATCCTCCATATCCAATGGGAATTTCCATTTATGGAAAATATCTTTCCAAATGGAAAAAAGACGGCTCCCACCTATCTTGTCAGTGTCTGTCATTCAGACTGTCTAACTTAAATAAGGCACATCTCTTGACAAAGAAAAGCAAAAAATTTAACTTCTTTGGGTTAATTACAAATCACTTAGTAGAGGTTAATTGTTTACAAAGGCTGACAGAGGATCTGGGACCTCTGTCTTTACAGCAATTTTGATAGATCTACAGCTAATTGATCCAGCAATTGGTCCAGAATTGATCCATTCTTCATTATGAGAAACAGCCCCTATCTTCCATTTACCCACGTCCACTGTGAAATACTCCTTAAACATCCCCTAATACCATTCTGCTTTCACCCAAGCACTCTGCTTTTTTACCTTTTACAGGATTGCTTATCTTTTCCGCTCCACTTCTTTTCTCTTTACTTTTTCAGCTGTTTAGCTGAATGCCCAGTACATGCTCTATCGTCATTTCAGTTGTGGATAAGGCCTCATTGTTTTCCACTCAGACAAAAATTGCTTTCCGAAAACAGTTTGCATTTGCAGTCTCTTCCAGTCTACTTTAGTATTAAAATTTCCCTTACTCACTGTCTTCATGTGGTTTTTCTCCTATAGAAATTACTATTGCCAGGTCTCAGGAGAGTGCAGTTGTGCCGCAGCACCTTTTTCAGCTTGCGTCACTAGAACATCATAGTCTGGAACCAGTTTTCCATCTTGCGGTTCACCCATTTTATTTCCTCTGTCCTCTCTGAATTCTCAGCAAGGAGATTTTTTTTCCTTTCTTAACTGCGGGGCTTAAGGGATCACAATATGCAGTTGTGGCTTGGCTTTCTCTCTCTGTTTCTCTCATCTTACAATGCTGCTCTCCCACCAGTTCAAACTTCTAAGGTAGTTAGCTCTCTCAAGTTATGAAGCCAAGAAAAAAAGAAAGAAAAAGATTTTCTTTCTACTACTTTCTGTTCTCATTTAAAGCTAGTGTAAGTGAAGTGCCATTGTTGCATCTGGCAGTTAAAGAGATGCAGCCACATACTAATTACCATTGTTATCTGTAAGCACAAAAAATTTCAATGGTCATGGCCCTTTCTGCCTACATCCAGTTTATCATTAAGGTTGCTAATGCATTAAGCTTTTGTCAGTGACATTTGTTCTGCTCACTGAAGTCAACTTTATCTCCTGCGCTGGGACTGAATTTAGAATCTTGTCAACAGCATCATCTGTAGAGAACATTCCCCGTGTAAGGAGGTAGTATGGAGATAAATTTTAGCACTTAGGCTTTTTAAAATGTATTAATCTTTACATACCATTGTTATTACATATGGATTACATTTTTACATTATGGTATTTTTACAAGAGCCTATTTAAAGAAATTCTCCACCAACTATTAATGCAGAGGTAACCCCTATGTCAGGAAACTCCCCAGCTCTACTCGTTTTAGTATGTCTTGCGTTTGTAAATTATGACTGAATACATTCCATAAAGGTAATGAAGCTAGTGCAAGTTTCATGCATGCCTGTTCCTTAATGAAGAGTTAATGTTAAAATGCAGTAATACACACACACACACACACACACACACCCCCTTACTAAAACACTAACTATAATGCATCTGAAAAGTCTAGTTTTGACTTGCTAAAATTAAGAGATACCTAGTTTCACACAGCTCCTGGAGACAATACTGTCTAGAACAAATAGAGCTTCAGCTGTTTTGGCAGCATTTCAGTGTAATTAGAAATGCTCATGGGAGAACAACATGAGGTGAGCACCAAGCCTGTGGAAAGCAAATGCAAATGCCAACTTCTGTAATACACAGAAGATGTCAAACGGTTTTCAATCTAATGATAAATAACTAACTGTGGAATTGCTTTTATACAGCTTGAAAGCCTCCATTATTGCCAACATACTACTGTAAACTACCAAGAGTTCTAGTATCCTGATCTTATTTTATGTTATATATAAAATATATATACTAATATATATATTTATATATATAATAAATATAAATAATATATATACACATATATGTTATATATGTAGGTGCTAATACACCTACACTACTTTAGGATGAAAGATACACTCAGTTTGTTGCTCCATTTTAAATATTAAAAGCTGTGTATCTTATGGTGGATTATAATTTTTTTTTTAACAAAACAAATGTTCTCCACACTTATCTGAAGCATACAGTCTGCTTAGTTGCACAATTAAGAATTTAAATTGAGGCCTTTAGAATGCCATTCTCAAAGTGGACTCTCAACTAGGCTTTATCCTTGGAAACATATGCACTCATGTAGTTCATATATGGCAATAAACCCCTTTCAACCAGTCACATTTCTCCCTTGGCTTCAATGAGGGTTGGATCACATCCTTAAAGATAATCAATTACAGAAACTGGAGTCCATAATCTTGAATAATAACAAGAAGAAAGAGTACAGCAGGGATAGCACTACAGACCCAGCTGCTCAGCCAGTAAGGAAGACTCTGTTCCTTCACAGGGAGGAAAAACACATGCACATCTCCTTGATGAATTGTGGGACATTGCTGTCATTTCTTCCAGGAACAAAATGCAGAGGGCACAGTGACTGCTACACCACAACTAAATATGAAAATAATGATTATCTCATCACCAAAGCTTCTAGTTTTTTTGGCTTTTAATGCTTGCACTCTTTAAAATGCTCTTTAAAACACTTCGCTCCATTTTCTCTCTGGGGCCTCAAATGATGCCTAGAAAAGGGACAACAGTTTTTTCAGTCTGGAGATTATTTCCTGAATTCAGGTGAGCTGTGAATTGTAATAAATTCAAGAACAAAAGATAAGAACACAGCTGCCCATTAGAAGGGAATATGCATAAACGAACAGCATTTTTCATATTACAATTTTTATTCCTTGTTTATAAATCAATTTGTCAGGGTTAGAGGAAGATATTCTCTCCTACAGGATGCTAAAATTTTCCAGAGACCTACATACTAAACTGCATGCCGTCTTTTCAAAAAGTTGCATTGGATGCACAAAAACTGTGAAGGTGTTTCAGAATAAATTATCCTTGTTGTGGCATTTCTGTTTTTAAAAGGCAGGACAAACCTGGCATTTTGTGTTACTATTTTGACTTCCCCATATTTGCAATACATGCTGGTGTCAGAACAGGGGAAAAAAATACCTTTCCTTCCAATAACCAAAATCTTTTATACCTTTGAAACCCATGTTTTCCACTCCATTCAACTTATTGAAGAAAGGGCAGTTTGATATTGCCAGTTGTAAATCAAAGTTTATTTCATGGGATTTAAAGTTGCTTAACCACTTGTCAAAAATTAGAACTGAAAGGGATAACGGGACAGCACTAATCATCACTCAGCAAGCTTTCCCATTCCCACATTGTACCACATGCTCTCACTGTTTTATCAGACTGTACTCCACCAATCCTTTGTACTGGCATAATTTGGTACTGCTCCCAAAATTGACTGACCTCGTCCTTCTGCCACCTACTCTTTTCAGGCTGCATGCCACCTATTCATCTTCATTACAGCACCAGTGTTTGCACATCCACACAACCACAGACTGGATAATTGATCCCAGATGAAAAGTCACCTTTAATTTTTGCTAAGGAAGAATGAACACGGGAGAATTGGCAGAGAATGGGACTTCCTTAAGTAGCACCACTGGCTTATGCCAGACTAAAATGTTCATGAATTTATAGTACCTGTTTTCTATTCTGAGAAATATTTTTGGACTCGGTACTAGTTAAGCCACAGCTGTGAATTTTAATTGCTCTTAAAAGGCCCTTTATGTATGACAGCAGACCAGCACAGGAGCAGGCAACCAAAGAAGTTGTGGAAGCTCCATCCCTGCAGGTTTTTTGGACTTGGCCAGAAAAAGTCATGGCTGACTTAATGTTAATGATAGACTTCCTTAGAGCACAAACTTTGACTAGAAACCTTCAGAGGTCCAACCACATTTCCATGACCTGTGATGTAAGGCACTGAAATAAAGATGGTAAGTACCCAGTTAATTAAAATAAATACTTATAGGATTGTCTCTAACTGTCTGTGTAGACTGACAGTCTTGGCGTTTAGCTCTGAAATCTACTCTATCCTGTCTACACAGGTTTTCAAAGCACTCCACAGATAGCAAAGGGGAAAGTCCTTTATGAAGGTTAGCATACAAAATTGAGATTATTTCAAATTACATTGCCTTTTCCTAATACTTGAAGGGCTGGAGGGCAGAAAATTGGCATTCTACTTGGTCTCACACTCTAGCTAACCTGCTTTTACCTATTCCCCAAACACCCACGTATCAGATAGCTTCCTCCTTGTGAAAGCCCAGCCCTAAAAGCGTTATTGAGAAAAGAGACACTGAACAGATCATTGCAAGGGGCCTGGAAGAATACAACTTCAGTGGGGAAATGATGACCCAGCTGCGTAAGGAAGACTTGGTACCAGGACATGCAGGATGCAGCCTAACTCCATAAGGACCTCAGACTAGGTCCTTATGGGAAGTAAAGGGAATACATGGAGAAAACAAAAAGAATGGGTCACAGATAGAACAGGATGCATAAAGACCGACCTTCTATAAGATGTTACTAATACTTACAGAATAAGCCACTGTAGTGGATTTCTTTTGACTCCATAAGTGAGGAAGTATTAGATTATTTCTAGTTTTAAATGCATGTAAAGATTATGCCCATGAGATAGGGAAGTGAAAGTTATTGAAGTGCTCTTGAATGTCCAGGAGATTTCCTGAAGAGTCTCTTTTCCAAGCTGTATGGAGTCCTGCGCAGTATCTAGAAACTATGGTATTTAATTGTTTGGCCAATGCACAAGCTTTCCCAGGTGGCAAGCCTGTAATGCCTCACCCATTAAGGCCACTGGAATGATGTTCATTAACAACCATGAGGCTCTAAGCCTCATCCTAGCCTTAGAGCCCTAAGGCTCTACCTAACAGCTTGGAGCTTAGGGCTTAGATTTCTATCTAGATCATTTTATTAACATAGGAATAACTTAAAGCATCTGAGCAGTCCCAGTGAAGTCCATGCAAGTAGTCACTTAGATGTTTGCTTGAACTGAGTCACACAAGAACTAAAGACCGAAACTCTGAGCAATTTAAGTACTGAAATAAGACCCTTCCCTTAACCGTGCTCTTTAACAGTTTTCAAGATGCCACTACACAGCATCTTTTAAAAGCTTTGTTGAATAAATATCTGACAAAGTTTATTCTGAGCATTTTCTATTCATGTTATTTTTTTCACAGTATACTAGGCAAGTTTATTGACACTCCATTTGGCTAAAACAAGGTGTTTACCTGTGCATTTGCTTAACAAATAATAAATTAGGCATTTCTCTAGATACCACTTAGGCCACCTCACCTAAAATTTTTTAACCTCCAGATGTATCAGCTCTTCTATCATAATAAACTAATACCTGGATATATCCAGCGTACAATTTATTAATGACACGAGCAGAAAAATCACGTAGTACATTTTGCAGAGCCCTGTCAAAAAGATTTAGAACAGTTCTTCACAAATACTAGATTAATGTGCTTAAAAGTTTCAAAACAGTGATTTTCTTATCAATACTCACTGTTGGGAAAAAAGAGCAGGATATTATTTCAGCTGATATTTTTTATCTTCTTTAAGTTTAGCATGCTTATATCACCCTTTAAAGAATAAATCACACCAACCAGTTGATTAAGTCAATACCAACTCCCAGCAGCTCCAAGTTAGTAAGTGTATCATTACTCTCATTTTGACTGAATGGATTTACAGTGTTATGCACCTAAACTGCTAAGCAGGAAATATATACTGAAATTTATTCTAAAATATGTTACAAAGTGACCCTGTATGTGAGAAACAAACTTTAATTGCAGCAGAAGCAAAGTGTTTGCAGCAGCAACAGCAAAACCCAACACAAAAAAAAAAAAATCAACACAACAGCTCCTGATTATTTTAAGATTCTTTCTTAAGATTATTTTCCCGGTAATTTTAAGAACGATAGTAAAAACTGCCTGTTAACAAAAAATCAGTCCTGTCTAACTAAAAAACTGCAGTAGGAATTAAGCAGCTTGCAAACACCAAAATATGAATGTACTAGTGGTCCCTTGAGCAGTGGAATCGACATATCCCGTTTCTCCAGATCTCCCTCAGCCAGTTAGGCTTCTGCAGTAACACCACCTAGGAACTGCGCATTGTAACACACTAATATAAGAGCAGTCATAAACATAATGGCCTGTTGCGGCACACCACAAAAATTTCTGACCAAAAATACTAACAAATTACTAAAATAACTACAAAAAATTATTTTTAAAACTCTACGCCTTTTCTTACCTAGTTAAATATAGTTTGACACTATTAATGGAAATACTTCCTTCTGATCTTCCTCCCACCCAAGAAGCGGCGTTCACAAACACCACTGTCAGTCTTTTTACTGTCAGATTAATAACTCTGCAAGCTCTGATAACAAAAACTAGGATAGCCATGAATTTATGCTACAGAAAGTATCTCGATTGCTGGAGCTGTTAACAAATTCATGTTCGAGTTATATTTTGACTCTGGCCTGTTCTCAAATACTCCAAGGAAGAATTCAGGTGGCTCTCTTTGACTTTTCAAGGATTTTACATAAAATACGTTTCATAAAAATGGAACATTTCCTCTGTTAAAGTCAGAGGAAGTTCTTCTGCTGGCTTCACTGGAACAACACCAAACTGCATTCTTAAAAACGAGACTATGTATTTGCCAAAAAAAAAAAAAAATTACCTTCCTTACTTAATTCGTCATCAGTCCTAAATAACGATCTGATTTTAAATGATTCTTCTTGTCCAGAATTTATCCCAAAACAGTAACAGTCATATTATAAACCTCTGGGAAAACAGATGCCTAAACAGAGAGCTCCTGTTTCGATCATCTGTGGGAGTCAATGTATGTAGGTTGCTAAACCCTTTGATTTCAGTAGCATTTCACAACAGCAGAGAACCTGGCCCGTGTGCTTCCTAATGCAAAACTGGAAATCTCTCATACTTAATTCGGGAACCCACATCCTATTATATTGGCCTTAGTAATGAATACTCGGCATAAGTTGTACTCTGGCAATACATGTTTGCAGAAATAGCAAAGTTTACATATATATTCAATCTTCTACTTGTTTAACAAGTGGGCTTAACCTGAATGATGAGCCCTTCCAATATGCAGTACTATAAAAGTCACAGTAAGACACAGAAGTAATCCTGCTTGCTAGGAGAAAACCACTTCTTCAATGCAAGGAGTTCTGTGTGGAAAAAATGGTAAAAGTAGTTTTTACTCCCAGCAAAAGAGAGGATACGAACGCACCAATACATCGTACTTTAAGAAAAGTTTTAGAATATTTTTCTATGCTTATCTCTATAGACAGCTAATATTATTACATTAATTTTAGAGCAGCCATAGCCCTAACTAGCACACTACAAGCACAGAAATTGCACTGCCTTCTCAAAATAAATACAGCCTAATTTTAAACATGACAGAAGCAGTGAGTCTTCAGAAGATTGAGAGAAATGAAGGTGAGGGAAACAAAAGTAAGTTCACACTACTGTGCAATACAATATGAAGAGGCTAAAAACCTGTGAGATATTGATGATTCCAAATTTATTTCTTTTTATGCTTTATCCAGAAATTTGTTATTGCTGAGTGCTGTTCAAACCAGTTATCCTCATTGGTTGGCTCAAGTGGGATTTCACAGCATTGTAAAAATGTTAAAGGCTTATGTTCCTCTGCCTGGGTAGAAGCACACCTACTGAAATCATTAGAATTAAATTAATGTGAAAGTTGGTAGATATAGAAGGAGGTTTGTTCTATTTCTTTGGACCTTGGCCATTCACACTCTCTTCAGATCTGACTGCTTTCAGTATGGATACCAACCAACCGATTCTGATAAACAGAATAAACATATCTGTGAGGCCTCCTATACACTTTAACATAGGTAGATGCTGGAGCTACATGGGAGTATGTACTCATGAGCTTTATACCTCATTATTCATCTTTTAATCTTTTTATTATTTTAATTATGCAACTTCATCTCATATTTTTGGCATATGTTCAAAATACTTATACTTCCTTCAATTAAATGTACAGGAAACCAGACCTACTTACATAGCTAAACTGTACACTAGGTTTGACCCAATTAAATGGCATCAGCTTGCTGGTTTTCTTTGTTTCAGTACAGCTAGAACCAAACAGGAATGACACTGGCGAGATAAAACCTAACTACAGAATCCAAAGAGATACTCATTATGTATGCATTTAAATATGAGTGATGCCTACTTAAGGAATGAGCTGAGAAGCTAAATTCCTCTGTAGGCTTGTTGTTATTTGCCATGCAGAAGAAAATCACTGTAGAGCTCAGGAAAAGCTAATGGATATAACAGAAGCCTATCAACATTCTGGAGGAAAGACCGTTTGCATAAAGCATGTGACAGCAAGCTCCAGTCATTATTGTTCCATGCAGTTTAAATCAGTTTTACAGAAGCATATATTACTACTGAATATTCAGCTTATACTAGCAATATGTCTAGTTCATGTCAGGACATACGGAGACAGGATGTTCCTAACATATGTCAGGAGCAAGGAGGACATATGAACCTGGCAGTAATATAAGTTAAAACAGGATGACTCAGGGGCCAAAAAATGGGACAACCATCCCCTTTGCCACTCTGTAAAACCACTATACCCCAGCTGCTTGGTGTCTTCCAAGGGCTTGGTGTCTTAACATAAGGTCCTGCGCATGTCAATAGTATTCAGCTCCCCCCGTTCATGCCCTTCTGCATTCACCACTGGTACACCTTCTACTTGTAGAAGATAGTATCAGTGCCACATTGCTTCATAAATTGCCCTTTCTGGCTCTTCATGAACCTGAACAGCTTCCACAAGGGCTGTTTCTTCTAGTTTGCCAAGACCATCTTCAGATATGTTCTCAATCCTATTTCCACATTGTCCCCAGTTACTACTGTAGTTATTATTACGTCATCTGAACTGTCTATTACCTGGAATTGTTGGTCACCATCTCATGACCGGTAGTCTAGCATCACGAGAGATGTCAGCACAGATATCAATGAGCAGATCAGGATTCTTTTTTTCCCTAAGGAAGGATTAATATTCCTGACTAAGAAGAAACTTTTTTTTTTCCTGAACTTTTGGCTCATCCTCAGCCCCAGATCTCGTCATTCCACTTTCTGAACAGATGGTGCCATTTGTATAAGTGAGAAATTCTGCCTCACATTTCCAAATTAGTCTTACAAATACAGACATCTGGCTTAATGAGAATAAAACAAAAGAAAAAGCATCCAGTCAGCCTGATGACATGAGCATAGTAGTGCAATAGAAAAGGAATAGGCCCAAGAGTTGAATTGATGTTGTGTGAGCTATAGTCATCAAAAACCTAAAAAAGCAAGGATATTTTCATTTGGCATCATCATGGAACACATCATAGCAAAAGGCATGGAGCCAAAACAGTTATTGCTCAAACATACAATTTTTTGAATGGATATTTCTTATCTTTGACTACATTTGTAATGAGATGTATTTGAGTTTGCTCCTGCACCATACAGATGAGCTTTATAGCATCCTCATCTTAAATATTTGCAGAAAGATCTATCTTGGAATATGCTGGTTAAAAAATACCAGCAGCTGAATGGATTTTGCCCAAGCAGAATGAAATAGCTAATACACATGACAGCATAAACCCTTTTCCACACATCCACAGGATTTGAAAGGAAAGAGAAACAGATAGTAACAAAAGTTGGAAAGCACAGACTGAGACAGGGATTAAAATCAAGCTTAGCAGAGAGGTACAATAAGTGTGTTTATACAGACAAAGCAGTATCCTGTAAAAAGAAATGAAGTACCTCCACATGAGCTAACTCCAGCACTGGAAGCAGCATACTGCACTGGCATGGTGCTTTTCAAGGCAACGTGCTAATTCATAGCAAGCTGGTAATCATGGGCATTGCCACACTAATGACATCCTAGCTAATGTCCTTAGATCTATCTTAAAGTACCTTTGCCCAGCACTGCCTTGTGCCACAATTACAGAGGGCTCTCAGCACACAGGGGTGAGTTTTGAGACGACAGCTGGACAAGGCTTTTGGTGAAAGCCAGTTGTAGGAAGGGGAAAAAGAGGGAGATCAGCAGACTCCCTAAGTCACAGTCATCTCCTGAAAAATAAGTGTTGAATACCTTGGGTCATGTCCTCTGCAACTGCAAGCTGGCACAGAGCCACTGAAATTTCAGAGCTATGCAAAACGCTAGCGGTTGGGACGTGGTCATAAAATTAAATCCAGTGCTGAGCAGTTACTTCTGAATGTGTTTACCTGTGCATTATGCACTGAACCCTCCTTTCTTAATTATAGTAATCACCTGTGTATGTGCCAAGCTGTGTTGTATAAGTATGTTCTTTAGGCATTAATGTCCCCTTTCAGAAAACATTGTCCTAAGGGTGAGAAATAAATATAGACAGCCAAAATTCACAGATGTTCAGACTGGTGAAAAGTGGGAGAATTTTATCTTTGAAACGGCATCTATGCATATTTAGTAGGAGCTGATAGGTGATAAAAATCAATACTACAGTTAACAAGACTGGCAGGGTATGTTTAGAAAAGGGAGTGGAGACTTATGCACAGAAAACCAAGGACGATGAAGCTGCCAGGTAAAATAATTCACTGATTCTCAGACAGCCACATCACCTGACTGTGCAAGAAGCAAAACAGATGGCAAATGTTAATACAAATGGTCTTATAAATAGCATATCATAATGAACAAATATGCACTGTGTAGCATGTGCAAAGGACATCTAACCTATATTACGCAGGCTGTACTAGGAATACTTTAGGTGTAATACAATTCTTAGACTTTACATATCCAAGTGGTGTGAGCAGAGATATGTGCGTGTCAGATGCAGTTGAAATGCAAGAAATGGTAACTGCCTAGCCAAGTTTATGCATACTACACAAGGCCACGAACAGATGGCAGAACAACAGTACAGACTTTCCAAAAATAGCTACATAGTTTAAAAAAAAAAATCATATTGCCCTAATGGAAATCCTCTGACGGTGCTATCGAAATGCTATATGGTATTTAGACTGCATTTAAAAGACTGATTACAGCTTAGGTACAGAAACTAGCTGGCTTGGAAATAACACTAACTGGGGTAGGGAACTGCATCGTGCAGGATGGTCATTTGAGGTTTATACAGTTTTCCAGACACACATTGCATTGCATTCTCAGCTCCACACTACCACAGTTATGTGGTTATCACCATCAGAACTACTTAATTCAGGTTGGGCACACTGGTGTGAATTGCTGTCATACCTAAGACTTCAACACAGATATTTCCTCCTCCCCCTCCCTGCAAGAAAGCCTGAAAAACAGTTGGTGAAACTTTAGAACCTTGGCTAATTAACCCCTGGCAATCCTAAAGTCCTTGTCAAGATCTGAATGGCAGCAAAATACTAATTCTGTAAGTAAACATTTAAGAAAAACTTTATACGAGTCATCAGAAGCTTTCATACAGGCTCAGCAGCTGATAAGACACTGGCACGGTACAGACAGAATCTGAAAGAAGCACATAGGGAAAAACAATATATTGCTAAGTTGAAGGTGGGACATCCAATCTTCCATACTAAAATGAGTCATTCGAGAAAACTAACGAGCAATGTAATAGCAAAATCTGCAGATGACACAACAGCATTGCAGATAATCAAGATCAAACGCTGTGAGAAGTATCAGAGGATCTTTACAAAGCTAGGGAAATGGGGAGCAACAAATAAAATTGAGGACTGTGCCATCCAAAGCCAAGATGGCCTAATCTGAACATTTTTTGGTTCTCAGTTAGCTGTCATTCACCAATCATCATTTAGTTAAGAATGCTGGTCAGTGTGTAATTATGTCCCAAAAAGGCAAACAAAAAGCAAGGATGTTCAAAGAAACATTACAAAAATCCCTGCAGAAAGCAGCACTGCACTCTCACCTGCAAGACACTGTTCAGTTCTACTCACCTTGTTTCAAAAATTTAAAAAATTAAGAGCTGTGGGAGAAACAGAGAAAGTTCAGCAAAGCCTCATTCTTCTAGTTTCATCCTTATTGTGTGGGACAACTGACAACTGTGGCCGGGCAAGGGCTGGTATTCGTCTGCAGAACACCTTTGGACAGCTCAATAATGCACCCAGCAGCTCGTCATGCAGGATCATGGTAGTATTCTATCTTTGCTTTATTCATTTAACTTTTTCCTGTGGGCGCTGCTCCTCCAACACTGCTCTACAAACTCTGCCTCTTTGCTGTCCCATTTCTCCTTTGTCAAAGCACAATGTGCTCCACAGACAGCACAGTATTCATACTCGCAGACCACCCACTTGAATTGTAGGACTGCTTTAGCTTGTTTGATTCAAAGAAACACAGTGAATTTCAAAATTACAAAGCCAAAAATACAACACAATCTAATCCCCTTCCTTCTGATCTGTATCGCATAACAACAGCTTTCTGTACCACAATTTGCCCACTTCTCTTCAAAGGCAAACTTAATTATGTGTGATCTGTAAAGTAATTGTTACATTTTTCACATATTTCCTGCATTTCTATACAAAAATATAGCAGGTTTGTCAATAACTGTAGTCTAGTTATTTATGAAAAAGTTGAAAAAAGTTTAAGCAGGTAATTTACACAAGTGAAGGTATGGGCCCAAGATTTTTCTTCGCTACCCTCATCACCTCCCACACAAAAAGGACAAAGAATCTTCCCACAAAGAACATAAAAACAGACTCGTACTTTTTCATAATCTCTGAAAGCTGTTAAAAACCCAAAACAGCTAGCAAAGGCTTCTCACAGACTCTTTAACACTATGTAGAATGATACTGTAGTCATACTTCAATAATGAAAACAGCAGCTGGGATGCTTAAGAAAATCATAATGTAGAATGCCAAATAAAAGTAAGCAAAGCCAAACTTGCTGAGGCTATTCATGCCACCTCTACCCAGCAAGCACAATTTTCATTCCTGATCAGCAAAGTCCCAGGAGACAAATTGTGTTTCAAAGATGTCAGGTGATGACAGGTATCCGGGAACATCAATATTGGAAGCGTCAGTGGAACAAACAGCAGATTTGGGGCTCTCCTGCTCTTTGACACTCAACAATGGTTTTGCTTTCTGATGCTTGAAGCTGCCTTCCTAAGATAAGCTTTATATGACTACCTCTTTTGGCTCCCCTCAGCATTGGAAAAGCATCAGCTTTGTCCAGTCTGTGGAACCGCATTTTGCAGAAGCTGTATATGAACTGGAAATGGTACGGCATGGTAACAGTACTCATTAGAAACCTAGATAGCATGACCTGTGAAAAAAGATTGAGAATGTTTACCCTAAAGAAGAAAAGAATGAAGGTAAAATCTAAAAACGAACTACAGATACTCTGAAAATGCAAAAAAAAAGAGGGAATCATCTGTCCTCCATGTCTTTGATGGACAGACAAAGGAGCCATTGCTTGAAGTTTCTGAAGCAGTGATTAGGTTTCAGTAACAGGAAAGCCTTAAAATGTTCAGGAAAACTTTGTAACAGGACAGGTTAAAGTCTGACACAAATGGCTTGAGAGGCATCATCAGAGGTCCTTAAAAATAGGTTAAACTATGTGAATGACACCTTATTTACCATACTTTGCCCCATCTCCTCTGACTGTCACTCTGCTACTAAACTGCAAGAACTCAAGACCTCTTTTCACCACTGAAAAATGTGAGAAAGGGGTGATAAGTAGAGAAGGAGATTTATTCAGCAACAGTCTGAGAAATTAGGAGTTCACGTGTTACAAATCAATAGAGCACAGAACGCATGAGCTGGTTGGCACCTTAATTAAAAAAAAAAAAATGAAAACAGACTTCAATGAAGTCCTTTTCTCAGCAGAGAAACAGCATACTAAATATGTGAGCAGTGAAGTATTGTCATAAATCAAAATTATCTAAAATACAGAAATGAAAGTGCAGTAATAAGTAGCCAATTTTCTTTACTGAAAAAGTTGACCAGTACAAGGTTGAGATGTTTGTTTCTTTTTTAAGCATAACTGAAACAAAACTGGAACAAAGGGTGAGTAGTAAGCAAGAAAAAAATCTGCAGGTGCTTCAAAGTTATTCAGGGTGGTCAAGTCCAGACAGGACTGTGAGAAGTTTACAAGAGAAACCAAAGTAATCACCAAAATGGCAAATGAAACTCGATGTTAGTACATACAAAATAACCCACATTGGACAGAAGAAAAAAGGAAGAGCATACTTTCATCATCCTAAATTAACTGTGTGAACTTGGAAAAATAGTCTGGTATCACTGTAGAAAACTCATTAAAGGCCTCAGCTCAATGCTGAGCTGTGGTAAAAAAGCAGACACGATGTTTTGAAGGATAAGAAATAGGATGGTGAATAATACTGAAAGTATTGTAATGCCATGATATAAATCAGTGGTGGAGTCTCATCTGGAATGCTGTATGTGCTTCTGATTACCCAGTCTCCAAAAGGATACTGCAGAACTAGGCAGGATTCAGAGAAAAGCAATGCGAATGATCAAAGGGCTGGAAATCTCACACACAACCGTCAGAAAGGATGAAAAAAAAAATTACTTAGCTTCTGAAAGGACCAGACTGTCAGTGACAACTGTGCACTATGAGGAAGTATGGAGAAAGCAAATAAAGGTTTTCCTTCTCCCTGCCTCATGACACAAGAATGAGGTTGTTAAATGACATGAAAACAGTACAAATTTAAAACAAAAAAAGGAGATACTTCACATGTAACAAATAATTAATCTGTATAAAGCATAAATGTGATTAAAGCCAAGTACTTATACGTCAGTCATATTCTTTTTATATGTTATTAAGCAATTAAAAAAAAAATAAATTAAAGAACTACTGAGTGCTAACAAAATTTGGACGGAACATTAAACCAATTAGGGATAAGGAGTAAGCCAAATCTAGGAGACAGATTACCCTCTGCTTTACAAGCAATTTCTTGTACTTCCTCAGCTACCTGGCAATGGCCAGAGTTGACTGCAGCTTGCTGAACTAAACCAACCACAAAACTGATCTTATTCCGGCCCCTTCCCTCCGTCTCTGAGAAACGAAGGAGTGAAGTGCATTGTACATCAGCAACGGAGACAGCCAAGACAGAAGCCATTAGGAAATGGCACACCACCACTGGAAAAAAAGAGTAAAAGCAGTTTATAAGTGATTATCAAAATCCATTCATCAAAGTTGAGTTTAAGAATGATAGAAATGCTAAACTAAAGTTGCTGACCATGGAAGGAAGAAGGATGCCCCGAACACAACTATAAAATCTAGATGAATAGGAAAAAAACTAGAATTACTAAGGCAGAGATGTGAATATGCAACTGGCAGAGGACAAGCTTAGGTAAGGAAGCTCATTCTAGGCCTCTCATACCATTAACTAACCTATTTAAGGTGAAAACATAATAAATTATGCTTTGTTTAAAATGGAGTATATCTGCATAACAACAAAGGTGTGCTGGCACAGGCCTCAGAAAAGGCAAAATTACAAGCTTTAAAACTGAGTTAACATGTTAAAAACAAGTGGGAAAACAGGAACTCAGTCCAGAAATTGACTCTAAGAGTGACTGTAGTTTGATGCTCAACAAAGACACTTAGAAAACTAAGATGTCAAAATGTGCGTAAAAGAGTTTTTTAGGCACAACTTCCAGGGGCATTAACAGGAGTTACACTTTCAGGTCCCACTGATATTCAAAATAAATTGCTAACTGCATATGCAGCTTTGCAAATCTCCTCGTGATAGGACTAAGATTCCTTCGCTACATGTATGTGTGTTTGTTTGTTTGTGTACACATGTATTATGTATGTATTGGCAAAGCAAATGCAGCCAGGACCATTTTCTGACACTGAGGCCAACCGGCAATGAACTGATTGGGTCTCTACTACTAAAGTGCCTTAGACTGCAAAACAGAGAAGGCACAACCTAGGAATGGATGTTTGGCAGTGCTGGCTCCCAAATCCTGCCCAGGAATTGTCTGGGAGAGGGTCAGCTGCCTGGCACAGAGCACAGTGGCAGCTATTCCAGCAATGCATCAGCAGGGAAGACCCAGCTGTAGTGCCAGGCAGATGCCCTAGTACCGCTTGCTGGCCTAAAGCAGCTCCTGGACCCCTGCCCATGATTACCAGCACCTGAGCTGTGTTTTTTTTAAAGTTTTGGTGGTATTTTTTCTTTACAACAGGAGGAACACCAAATAAAATACAATTCATTATTATTATTTTTCATTACTGCCATTACATAAGCCCCAAGTGGATACATATTTTTCCCTCTGGCAGAAAACCTTTTTCTTCCCCTCTAATGCGCTTAGTTCACACAAAACGAAATGCATGTGATATTCAGGTGACATCAGAGCCGGTACATGGCAACAACATAAAAGCCATATATGGAGAAGAAGGTAGACTGCCGCCTTCTGCTGCGCAAGGACTTACGACAACATCATACTGCGGGATTTGCATGACTAAAATTAGGCAAAAAATATTCTCCATGAAAGAAAGGCAAGGCAGTCTATAAGCAGTAGCCAGGGGCAGCTTCAGACGTGTCAATTCAGCTGTGTAAAGAATGTGCCAGTCTCACTGTTGGAATAGTTTCCACACTTAATATACAGAACGAGTCATTAAAAATGAGGGGGAGTAACATGAAAGGGTGAGGCACATGGCACACGCTGTGCTACCACAGCATACCATATATTCCAGATAATACTGTGCATTAGAAAATGCATTTACACTTTCACTGCTGACAAGTACAGCTACTGCCAATTAATCTCTCTCTCCACCTCAACCTCAACTTCCGTTTCAAGGTAAATTCCTGGCCCGAATGAATCAACCGGAAATTTGCCATAAAAGCTAGTAGCAACAATATTCACTTGTTTGGGATTCTGCAAGTGTTTATATTCTCCTAATTCAGATATGTATACTTATTACATATTTTAGTACCTACCCCTTGTTTCTCCTTTCCACGTTACTGTCCCCAGTTTTTTGTATTATTTTGGAATAGCAAAGGCTGGAAAACATTCATCCACCCAGATTGCTATTAGATTCAAAGAAGCTGGGTAGGAGTTTAAAAGGCAGAGCTCCTGTCTAGGAGAACACCTCATTCCTAGTTCCAGTCCTCCTTAGAGCTTTGTGTGAGTGGGTCCCCTGTAAAGCGAACAAGGTGAGGCATCAGCAACATCAGCCAGTTCAGTTACTGGAGGTCTGTGTGGCACGAGTTCAAAGCTGACACCACAGGTGCAAGATTCACTCAGTGCAATGACAAACACATTCTGGTAGTTGAGGGCCTAATCCTGCTCCATGAACATCAGTGCAAACCTTACCATCAGCTTCTCCTGTAACAATACTTGACCCTGGATTGCAAGTGACGTCCCACTGCTTTCTTGAAAAGAAAATAGGAAGTATTGTTCGTTCACATGTCACAACATTGGTAACCTAAAGGATTTGAACAGATCAGTTCTAAAACTATATGAAAATTATAATATTCCATTCCAGAGGGACTGTACAGTTTGCTCTTCCATACACAGACTGTATGGATTCATGTTGGTGACTGATTAATATTGATATTCAGGAGCTACACTCACCATTTAAAGTATTCCAATGCAACAATAGATCACTTTGATCCATTACACAAGAAAGTAGGTCTGACATCACCCAGGAAAAGGGAGAAAGATCATGCAGAAACTTGTTTCAGTTTTCAGGTTGTTTGAATGAATATTGTGTTACGCTCGTAAAGGCTCTGGGTGAACGTACAGCTACCAAATGAACTCTGATGAAATTGCCGATACGTACACACAGAATTCCTGACATAAACAGGTGAGCACACCATCAAGCCGCACAGAAAAAAAATTAACTTACATAATATACCTCTCAGTGTGGGACAGTTTAATTTTGCCAGAAATAAATGTTAAAATACTCCCCTTGAACAAATCCTGATGAATCTGACTATTGCGAAGCCCATCTGCACAACGCTTCCCAAGACTGAATAGTCCCATTGATGACAATGGTACTATCCACACTATAAGGTACTGTTCACTACAGGGAATGCTATGACTCAGTTTGGTCTGCACTTTTTATTACTTTTAACCATAAATCTTACTCATAGAAATACAATTGCATGAGCTATAATTTTGTAAACAGAAAATAAAAGGGCTTATTTTATTGCAGTTAGTATGTAAAAGACCACAGGAAATCTACCCACTCCAAAATAACTCTACACATCTTCAGATTGTAAGTGATATTTTAAATTCATTTCCTGCATGAGATTCTGCTATTTTGGGAACATTAAGTGCTGATATCCAAAACCAATCCACCTTCTGGGTGAAAAACCTTTCTTTAACAATCCATAGCTCTTACATCCCTCTAAGCACGAGGGAATTTTCTTCTTACATCACAATATAGATTTGTACAGACATAAAAAAATTCTTCATCCACGAAAAAAATTTTCTGATGTGATTTTGTTCTTTCCAACTTCTAAGGATGAAAAAATCTTAATCTATGAATTAATTAGTCTGGTGCATCTATACATTGTTTTTCATTTCCGTGATCACATTTCCCTCGGTGCATGAATAAATTCAACTACATTTGCAGGAAGGCTGATGCAAAGACTTCTTGCTGAGGGTGAGGGGACCAGAGGGAAGATCCAAGGCTATAGCACTCTTCCTAAAATGTAGACTTATAGAAATTGTGGAATATAATGAAAATGGAGAAGGGACGAAGGGAAAATTCAGACATATTTCTAGGGCTTCAACCTAGCAGAACCCATATGTACTTAACTTCAAGATAATAGGCAACTCAAGTGACTTCAAGGATGCAAACACCAGCTGTGTTTGTTGAATCAAAGCCTACAAATTTGTTTTGTTCACAAGAAACACTTGTTATAAAAGGAAAATGGAACAAACAGCAGACTTGTCTGAGTCAAGTGCAAAGTTTATATACCTGATGCTTGTATGGGCTTTATTCAGCAATCTTCTTCCCATAGCATTCTCCAAAATGAAACACCAATGAAATGATGCTAATAAAAACCTGTTGTCCAAACAAGTGGGGCCATCAAAATACATTCGCATTATTTAAATTAAACTAACTCCTTCTTTATTGTATTCATCTAACTCTTTTAGTATGGGGACACTCATCCTCAGTCCAAGCTATTAAAAGAGAAAAATTTGAAGCAACACATCTGTCAAGTGAAACAATAATCTAGTAATACCACTTTGTCTCAAAATAGCCCATTAAAAATGGGAAAAAAAATAGTCCTGCTAGATATAAACATATTCAATGATTTGTACATTTTTGTACCTCTGAGATTGCTAAGAATGTTACCAGCCACAAACGGCATTTACCCAGTATAGGAGATCGATGAAAAATACCCTAATCATAACTGAGCCCACCAACGGCAATCATGGAAATCATATAATTTAAGCTAGAGGTGAATGTCAACAGTTTATTTCTAAAACAGCAACAATAACATTTTCTTCTATGCAGCATTTTCCATATTTATAATGTGCTAGAATGTTTTATAAACAAGAAAAGTACATATCAAGGATGTTGCCATGCAGCTCAAAGAGGATGAAATATATCTCTGGAATGTTCAGGTCCAGAGCCAGACTAAACCATTATCTTTATGTTCCACTTGAATCCTTGTGCTGCTGATCCCTAGTAAAATTCATTCTGAAGAAGAATTTTAAGATGGTTTTGTTCTAAGTGGGAATCCTCTTCCAAGAGGATGCTGATGTCGAAATCTTGGTCCCATTACAGTTAACAGCTGTAGCAGCTGTTGACTTCAGTAAAACCAGGCTTTCAAACAATTTTTTGTAAAGATATTTCTACCTGCCATCAGAAGTAGAAAGATAACACAGACAATGGCTGCTAACATATCACAGATAAAGAAGAAGATAAGAGCTTCAAAAACTAAGACTTTGAAAATGCAGTTGTAGCTTCATGGATGTAATGCAGCCAGAAAATATCTCCTTAACTATAAATGCTTTTGCACCTTGAGATGAAAATACCCGTTGCTGGAACAACTATCTTGCAATGATCACACATACAAATGTCATAAGGTACAAAATGGTAATTCACTCTGGGATTTAATGAACTCACCTTCTTAAAAGGCATAGAACGAAGCAGACAGATTTTCCACTATCAAAAAACCAACAAAAAAATTCCTTCTTTCTTCTACAGAACAGTCACACACACTTTAGTCCCATTTGAATCAATGCAATTTCACACCAATGAATAAATGCAGTCTAAATGGCAACAGTAAATTGGCCCAGCTGATATTGAACAAGATGACCAAGAATTCAGGTTTTGTAGATAAGTTTCAGAAAATGTGATTTTTGCAAAGCCAGTATAAGTTTTTTAAGAGTTTGGACAAGAAAGATTTGAATCAGCATTCCCACATGCAGGACACACATTAAGAATATTGTCTTCTGATATTGAGATAATGTTTTGGTGAGATGTGTTTAATAACAGAGGACACTGGAAACAAAAACTAAGAACAAATCATCCCTTTGTGCCTTGGCATAGTCCTCACAGTGTTGTATCACTACCATTATTTTAGCTTCACAGACTCATTTTCCATTATTTCATTTTATTACCCAATGAAGTCTCTTTGTTCTTTAGTATGGTGAAAATTGGAAGCTCTGTAGTAGCTGTCTTCAGGTCAAAAGCATGCTTCTTTAAGCCTCTGTTTTCCCTTTATTTTGTTTCTCCAGAATGAGCAGTTGAAAACAAGAGCCAAAGCACACACAGAGAGTTTACCTCCATGGTAAAAAAACATCCGGCCAGAAGAAACGTCCATACAGAAAGTTGCCCAGTCTATTCCTTTTCTGTTCCTTAGAATAGGCTTGCAAGCTAAACCTGAAACTCAGTCCCAACTACTGACTAATGAGTAGTATCTTTATACTGCTCACAGTATAAGAAAAAAAAGCCAGGTTTTCTTGCAAATGAATACTGTATAATGCTGTTCTAGTCACAGTGACTGAGGCACTGTCACCTTCCTACTATGGTCAAAAAAGTATTTTCTCCACTGAAAAAAAGATTGTTTGCAAATTCTTCTTGGAAAACACATTGCAGAAAAGAAACCCACAACTTTTCCTTCTATTTTCTTGACATATCTTGCAGATTTCTGAAAGCTCCCAGGGAAAGATTAAAAGTACCCAGCTGGGAAAAGAAACCAAATTCAGTGGGGAAACAACAATAAGAAACTCAAAGAGACTAAGGCAAAAACAGGAGCTACAGATATCTGCACTAACTTAGTGTAGTGTTTTCCCAATTAAACCCAAAGACAGTAATACTAAAGGCACTGGATTCAGCATTAATACTTTAAAGACAGAGACTACAGGCTCAATACGAAGTTTGACACAAATTTTCTGTTAATTTCATGGTGTTATTCATATGGGTAGCAGTTTGCAGAATCAAATCCATTCTCCACAGTTTCATTGGAAGGAAACTTAAATTACAATAAAAGCATAATTTTGTTTGCGCAACATGATTTTTTAAAAGATAAATCAAATTATGTAAGATAATGAAACTAATCAAACAGATTTCTACAAATATAGTGCTTTCAGTTGATTCAATGGAGTTTATTGTTGCAACTCTGCAGGGTTAGTTTATAGAAAAAGTTGCGAGCAACAAGTGATATTCATCAGCAGATGTGACAGTAAAAGCAGATTCTTATTTCGCTGAATTCCAACTATATTCCTTATGACTGCTTTGTATTGTGAATAGTATTTTTCAGCCAAGAGAGACCAGCAGAATTACTGTATAACCGACTATAAAACAGAAACATCGCAACTGACTCTTCACAAAGAACTCTAAATATAAAAAAGAAATGCTCCCAACAGAGAAGAGAAAAAGAAAAAAAGGAACCTCCCAACTAAACAGAGAATAAAACCATTTTTTCTATACAATTGTTTTTAACATCTTATGCTTTTTATAACAACAGCAAGTTTAGAAAATGTCATGGAAATTGATTTTTAAGTTAACGCTGTTTTCTTACAGGTATCTGCTCTACCCTTATCCTACCACAAATCGTCTCTTACATAATACCATGCATTAAAATACAGAATTTGGGAGCGGAATTGATCACGCTTGATTTTACCATTTAAGAATAAAGCGTATTATTTCAGTAAGCTACAAAGATTCCCTGTCTGGTCAGAGGAGACAGACAGGCACCCACAGAGGACAGCCCTACATGCTCTCAGGGGAGGTGTCTATGGCACCTGAAATACTCTTAAACTCAGGGTGCTGCTGCTCAGGTTCCTTCCTCCTACAAGGGAACATACATATAGGCCTTTGTGTGTTCTCGTTCAATGAGATCAGGAAATAGAACAAGGTGAAAATTAACCTCCAAATTCAGGTGAAAGCACTCCAGGCAATAATCTTTCAGAAACACAAAACCCAGAGTGAGTCAACAAACACCTACAGAAAAAAAAACAAACAACAGTATATGGAGAAAAGCACTCTGCACCCAGTTTCACTTAAAATGGTGATAAAACTCTAGCTTAAAATAGGAGGCAGTTCCAGACTGCCCCTTCATTACAGAAGACACCTAGACAACTATATAAGATTAGTGAAATTATATGCAACCTGCTTAAATGTCTCTATTTTCCCTGCAGTCTATAGAGCATGGTTATGAGATTTTTCCCACCGTGCTTGTGGAGTGAGCTTCTTTATTACATACCATGCAATTGTATTTGCAAAACTTTTTTTCCAGTGAAGATGCAAACAAGAAAGTGAGCCTCCAAATGTAAGATGCTTTTGTCCTTGCCTTCATGCATTAGTGCAGCCAGCTATACCTATCTTTAAAATTTCAGAAACTAAAATTGTAACCTTCATGTGCAACTGAGCTCCACCTTAGAAAGTTTCTGGGTAACAATTTAAGAAGAATGCAGATTGCTTCTACAGAATTGACAGTTATGGAACCTGAAAGCTGCAGGAAAAAAAACCACTTAATGACTACTGTATAGAATTTCTAAATCTCTGCTGAGTTGTTCCATTATTTTGTTTTGTTAGAACTTCAACTATTTGTAGTATTATTAGTTCCTAAAGTTGAAAACCCTGAAAGCTGGTCCTGCAGGATTTCTAAGCACAATGAGGCAATCTCCATGGATTATTTTTCGCAAGTAACTCCATACCTGTGGTACAAACAAAAATGTTATAAATCAGAAAGTACTGAAAATAATATGTCTGAGTAAATCAGTATGAGGGTGGCTGAGAAAATACAGAAAAAAAATGATGTACAAGGCTTTGTTAATACCAAGGACACACAGGTAGCTTTGCCAAAGGAAAAATTACAAAATTTAAGCCTTCAAGCATACTAGACGACCATGAGACCACAGTGCATCAAGACTGATGCTGGCATAAAGTTCTCGAAGGAAGGCTTTTATAGGAAGACTTTAGCCCCTGCCCTCTACCCTCACTGTCCATTCTCCAGCACAAGAAGTCTCTAGCTACCAACAAACATATAAGGTATTAGTATTATCTCTTAAAATATATATCTGAAGCCTGTTTTTGTTCCTGGGTCTCGGTATTGCTGTTTTAGATAGATGTGCTCTTTCCCAGTTGAATTAGTCTGGATTCACATGCTCAAAACAATATAGCCCCTGAAATAGCTGGCACTCTTACATGGTAACTTCCATCCGTGAGGCTCTGATATCCCTCCTCTTCTTTTTGTCTATCCTGCTCACACATGTTTAATATTATGCAACTAAAATGACAATCCCACCTTAGTCAATTTAGTTGCTTTCACTTCTCTTCCAGGATGTTGTCCATTGCACTGATTACAGACAAATGGCATACTTAATCTGGTAACTATACTGCATTTTAAAAGAAATACTTTATCCTAGAAATATGATTACTGAGTGTTTAGAACTGTATGTTCTCCAGTTCTCTTGGGAGTACCTGTTTCATGGTTTTAATGCCAGAAATTAACTCATGGCACACAAAAGGTCTTAGCAATCCATCTTTTTCATCTGTTCAAGTCTCATTCAGGAAGGTATAACTTTGAAAAAAATCCACAGCAGTACCGTTTTTCAAACAAAAGCTACTATAAGCAGTGTATAGATAGAAAATGTTTACATTACCAAGTAGTGTGGCAATAGGAGCAGATCTGTATTTGCAAACCTCAAAAAACAAAACAAAAACAAAACAAAAATCTCTAGGTATTTTTCCTGCTTTACAGTGTCCAGAATGGAGATGCAGATGATCAGGGATACCAGAGACATGAGGCAAACCCAAGAGGAGTCAGTGCCCACAGGAGCCCCTGACAAATGAAGATATTTTTGACACCAAAAAAAAAAAAAAAAAAAAAAAAAAAAAAAAAAAGGAAAAAAAGAAGGCATTACTCAGAAGCAAAAGGACAAAGAAACTTGTAGGAGGACCTTGTAATTACCAAGGAAGTGGTGAAATGGGTAGTCCTCCTCTGACTCAAGAGAGAAAGAGGGAAATGCTGGACTACCAGGAAAAGATTCTTGGAAAGCAAAGCTGATGCTACCTAACAGAAGAGTTATTTCAAAATGTGTCTCTTTCTTTCACTGCATTATTGAAAGGCCATACTGAAAAGAAGCAATGAATTTCCTTTCAGATACTTTTTCAGTCTGTCATCCTGAGCTAATTATCATGCAAAGTAGATTATTATTGCTATCGATCCCTACAGTATAGATCAAGAAGTATAGATCTGTAAAGATCTGCATAGAGTCATTATTTGGGTGAAAAGCCCCATATTGGTTAGTTTTTTGCAATCTAATCTCTATGGACACAAAGGTCTGCCTTTCAACAATCGAAAGCTGAAAGGCTTAAGTCATCAGCATAAATCAACAAGATAAGACTTTCTGAAATGCAGATTTCAGAAGGACATCAAGTAATTTCTTCGTTAAACTTTTCTTAAACTGCAAGCTATTTTTAGCAAAAAGAAAGCATCCAGCCATCATGGCAAAGGCTCAGGAACAAACTGAAGATCAAGTAGCAAGAGCAAGTTGAAAAGTAAAGAGCAAGGGAAGGGTATACTCCTACTGAGAAGAAAAATTATACTAAAGTCTGACCTCCCTTCTAAAACCAAGCAGCAACATCTTTCAGTGTGCTTTTTAAATGTGGTTCATTAAGGCTTAAAACTCTCAAAAAATTACACACCTTAGTAGCCCTCCAATCCTATGGATATAATCTCCACAAGTAATCTGCTGAGTCTATTACGTCTACTGGAAATAAAGCTGCTCAGTTGTTCATTTCCCTAAACTGTTCATCTGCTGTCAGTCTAAATCTCTTGTGCAATATTTGAGCCTTACAGTTACTGTAACAGCAGTTTTAGCTTTCAGAAGGCTTCCCCTTCCTCTTAAAGACTGAAATTTGTTTTGCAATTCAGTTCATTTTATTTATAAATATTTAATTTTCATTTCCCTCCTTAAAATTTGTTCTGAGTGGATAGTAACATAAATTTATTATGAAGTGTATTTATCTTTCTGTACCTCATTAGTGCCTAAGAGTTCTGTTGCCTCTACTAAGCACTCTGCTAAACAAACTTCTGGAGGCTGAATTCAAGCACATGGAAGGAATGAAGCACAAATTTAGGATGCAGTTCTTCTTTTATGCCCCTCTGCAATCCTCCTCAAAACCACATGCCCCATTGGAGTTCAGAAATGGCACTAAGGCTGGTGATATGAAGACAGGAGACACGATCTGGATTCATTTTAACTCCCCTGTTCCCTATACAGATTGCATCAACATTATTTCCAGGAATATCCCAAAGTGACAGTTTCAGGGATTAAAAACACATACCCAAAGATAAGAAAAAGGGTGAAAAAAGAATAAACATTTTAAATGAAACAAGAGACTCTGAGTCAGGGCTTGTAGCTGTTATCCAGTATTACTTCATACTAGTTGCTATCCCATATTACTTTATATTAATTTTACTCACTGTTCAGGTCTCTCTGAGATGTGAACACAGCTGAACAAATAGACAGGTCAAACAGAATTTGAGGCTGCTTAAAAAAGCAGAAGTGAAGAATGAAATCAGGAACACATAAAAAGTTTTCAGATTAAAAAAGAAAAAAAATCAAATGCCTAACACACAGCTTGTCAGCGTGCTGACAAATAATTGACAAAAAAATAATGGAACTTTTAGCACATCTGCGCATCTCATCATGAGAATATAAGTATCCTGAAAACACCAGACAGGAACAGCAAAGCATGATTTCAGTCTGTTTTGACTTAAATGAATCACTGCAGTTTCACAGAAACAGGCCACGATTAATGGAATTTTATTTGTCATTTTAAAATGTTTATGATGCAACTTTCTTGGCTGGCTACCAAAACCTCTGTGACCTCTTCCCTGTTAGGGGGAAATTAGAGAGAAGCTAGTAACTGGGCAATTCCAAGCCTATCTGCATACTTTTTCCCCTAAGACCAGCATCACAAACACTTTACGTTGTATTGGTAAGTTCACAAAGGGAATCAGATTTTCTCGTTAATACTAAATAGTTTGGGAGCTGCAGGGTAAAAAAAAATGTAGAAGAGTTAATTCAGTTTTGAATTATGATATCAGAAATCATTGCAATGCTCAACACCTTGAGTGCAGTAACTGAGTATACCAGTCTGAATGAAAACCATACATTATACTTCTTATTGTTGGCTTAATGCAACACAGAGTAAAAAATGAAATAACACTGCAAACATTTAACAAAATTATTAAAAGAATAAGTGCTTCTTACTCTGCCTCTGTACAAATAAAAGGGACAGATAATATGTGTTGGGACTGAATGAAAATACTTTACACTCTTACATCAGTGGGAAAACATATAGTCAAAACTACCTCTACTGGTGCTCTTGAAATGTCACGATCATCCATTTTCTTTAAGATGGACTGATATTAATATTGGAGTGTACTTCAGATAAAACAACTAGTATTTTGAAAAGTCCACGCTGGTCTACTAAAATAGATACTGCAGTTCTCCATATCACTAAAATATCCATTAATCTGCCATGCTGTGATATTTCAGACATATAAACAGGTTTCTGGTTACTATTGTAATGGACTTTAGTCTGAGTTTTATAGTTTATAAAAGATTAGGTATTGCTCTAACACATTCTCTTCTTATTCCCAGACAAAACACAATGCTTAGAGCTGCCAGTAAGGTACCACAATAACAGACACTCTTTTTCAAAATACTGTTCACTACAGATGCCTCTGGCATTTAAGTTTCCTGAATAGGAACTAATCCAAAAATTGATGTCTACAACATCAGCTTTTGTATTAACAATTTCTAGATACTAGATATGTACAGAAATCACATATTTTATTACAGAAATTTCCAGGTTTATGTGGGGTCTTCTTAGCCACTGGGAGAGCCTTACCAAGCATGCTATTTATTAGCAAAGCCTTGTAACAGTGAAAGCCAACTACTATAACCAGTTTAGCCTTCTTGAGTATTTCTGTATTCTGCTAAAAAATGTGGTTTACAGTAAAGTGCTAAGTTTAACACCTACCACAATTTTTAAGACTGAAGTCACTACTATATGCTTAGTATATTACAAGTAAAATCATACCAGATGACAGCTTGAAAATACTATTAAGTTTTCATCACAATTCCTTCTGAACCAGTAGTAAAACTGGGGGGAAAAAAAAAAAAAAAGTATTATTTTCTTGATGGTCATCATTATTATTAGAGAAATAGAACAAAGTCTGCACAGTTCCCAAATGTTGGAAGAGTTCAGATCACTGATAAAAATGTGACTGGTACAGAATGTTTCTACTGTTTAAATCTTTATAGATTTGTACAAGATACTGCATGAGCCATTAATCTCTCAAAAGGTGACTACCAATGACTATCCAGTAAAATAATCAATAAAAACTAGGATAAAAATTATATACAATAGATTGATTAGTTCCTACAGGAAACAAAATGTGAGCAGAAAGAACATTGATACTATCAGTGTGACACATTAGTCAAGTTGGTTAATATGGTATCAGGAAGCACTCCAGTAAGGAAGTGATGAAAGCTAAAAACAACCTACAGAAACTATTGGTAGAAAATCAGCTTCAAACAGACACATGACCTATTTGAAAGAGCAATTTTAGACATGGAATCCAGCAAAAAGGAACTAAGAGATTCTTGCAAGAAAAACTGGCAACATATATGGAAATGGGAAGCCATGAAAATAGGAGACACAAATAGGAGGTTTGAGAGATGCATACAACACAAAAAGGATCAAAACAGTGATAGCAGCACAAGAGGTTACAGGGGACTTGAAAAATAACTTACATTTTCAGCATTGACACGCATGGTTAGATGTGCATAAGCATATAACATATAGGTAGGATTTAGATGCTTGATTTGGTGCCTAAGTTCTAAAATTAGATACTCAGCATCATCACTGCTACCTAACCCTGCATATCAGCACACTCAGCTGCTATTCTATTGCTCAAGACAGCTGACATCTTTAGTACCATCTCAATTTTAATCAGTTTCACCTCTGTTCGTATCTATGGATAGTTCCACATTCCTCTGCTTCCCTCAGCTGTGACACCCTAATCAAGGACATCCTCAGAAAACCAGGCTGAAGACAGACAGCAAGTCTAATGACAAGTGTTCCCTGGAGCAGGGGTTAAAACCTATGTCTCTTTACTCCCAGATGTGTTAGCTAATCTGTAAACTGATCTTCTTTTGCACTCCCAATTAATATTTAATTATTCCACGCAAAGCAAAACACCTTCAAAAGGAGACACTGCTACCATCCCACCTCAGAGTATTTTATAGCCAGGATACTTTCCTGGAAGATAGGAGACACTGATTAGAGCACCCTCAGGCAGAGAAAGGAACTAAACGCAAGCCTGCTGCCTTTTAACTGCTGAGCTAGTGCATAGCACGCGTTGGGAGTGGCAGGCAAGGAACAGAACAGTAAGAGGTTTTGAACAAAAAAGGCTACACGGCTAACTTCAGGAAAGGGATCCTGAGCTGAAGGAAACTATGGTTTCCCAGTCCCAGACAATGACACTGCTTAAGGCACTCCCCCATCTGAAGTTCTTTTCAACATCTCTCCCAAGCAGCTCTCCATTCATTTTGTTGCAATTTGCCATATAACTCTCCTTTTCAGAGGGGCTGTCTAAACAATTAACCTGTTTGCGTTAAGCACCCAAGTACTGTAAAGCTCAAAGCTGCAGCAACTTGTGCTCTTCTCTGTGCGTGTAGTGCCCAGCGAGTTAGAGAAGAGATCCAGAAGCAAGATGCCACTGCCAGGGTGGGGAAATCTGTTGATGACTTGGGCAGCAGCACAATTCTGGGTGGAAATTAGGCAGCGTAGTTTAAAAGCAAGCAGCCCAGACTGACAGCACTGACTAATTTAACAGAAAGTCACAAGGAAATGGAGCAAAATAAACCTTTTGGATCTACAAACAGTGAAGTTCAGAAGGAAAGAAGCGTACCTACAAAACAAGTCTTCTCCAACTCTACTTCTCCACATGCTCCTGTTGTGTTCCTGTCTTCCATCATTTCCAGTCTTATAACCAAACCTCTCACAATTTGTATGCCATACCAGCTGTCTTCTTGAAAGCTACCATCTTTCCACAGCCTTACAGATAATATCCCTTCTCTCATCACACTAATAAAATTAACATGATTAACCATTAATCATTAAAATAAAACATTCTATGTGTATCTCTCTCTCTGAACATATATAAAATTATTTTAGATTATTTGTAACACAGATTGTAATTTCCCCTAATTAGGGACACTAGGTTAGATTCTCAGTTGTGATATGAATCAGTACATTTCCAAGAAACTATCTGATTTACATCACATGAGTATCTTGGTTGTCTAATTAATATGCATCAGGACATTATGCAGGAATGCTTTTCACATGGCATACATGTCCATGAACTGAGCGATACATCACACGCATTCCTTCCAGATCTCAGACGACAGAGAGAGTGTCCCACAACACTGCTATACTTGCACCTGTTCAGGTAGGTGTGGTTGAAGCTTTACTGCAATAAGCATATTACAGATACACATACAGGAAGAAATTACAAAGGAGATGGCATAAACCTTTGAGATTTCTGTAGGCCTTTATCATCCAACATGAAACACTGCTCCTTTGTATTGTTTTCCTTTTTCTTTCTTGTCTGCATGTCCCAAGAAGTCTCCCATAGCACAGAAATACTTGGTACAAAACTTAATACATCCTGAGTTAGCATTTTTCTGGGAACTGCACAATCATTTCCAGGATTAGACAACACATCTCATGCATGTGAAAGTCAGTTTATCTAAGAAAGGATGGGAAGCACACGGACACTTTATAAAACAAACAGTCCTAAAGTGCAATCCTTCACACGACATGATGGCAGCTTCAGTCTTCTTTCTTTCTTCCTCCTCGGATAAGGACTGCAGCCATTCCACTTCCTAAATCCATCCTCGAGTTCTTAAATAAAATAAAAAACTACAACAACAACAAAACAACTGTGAAGCACTGTAGAGACACTGCAGAGCACTTAAGTTTTTTCGTGCTGCATAACTAGGAAAGAATCATGTAGTTTCTTGAAAATGTTCACAGCTCAGCAACTAACAACCTTTCTAATATTAATACCAGGCTCAGCAGCACTGCACAAGATATCACAAGCCTGTATGATCACAGGTAATTACTCATACTCAGTGCGATTTGAGCTTTCATCACAATACCAAAACTGTTACAGCTGCATACAGTAGCTGTAGCAACTGAATGTTTAGTCAAGAATACTTACATTATCTAAATGTCTCATCTGAAACGTGCACACGTGTAAAATTCAGCTACAATTTAGTGATATACATACTGAAATTATATAGCAAAGAGCAGCAACAATGCCAAGGTACATAAACCAAGGTTTATCTTGTGAAAAGTTACGATTCCTGTTGACATGTGGAAGTTCAAGCTGTTGCAATCAAAAGGCGTGTTTGCAAGTCTAACATTTATAATTACACAAACATTCCCCCACCCTTAATGTCAAACACACTGAATGCCTTTCTGACAGTGAGAGGCTTTTCAGCTGGTGAAGAAAACAGCATCAGGAACTCAATTTGTGTCTTATTTAAAACTATTGTCTATTTACATTTCTGAAGACAACAGAGTTCATTTTTATTCCTGTCTGCTATAATAATGGATAGGATATTTAAAAACCAGACGTACATATGAAGATTCACTTATAAACTGCTCAAAAATATTACTAAGCTAGTACATACCTGAAATAAATCATGAACTGTTTACTATAGAATGCAGTGGTTCAAAGTTTACTTATGCCTATTTAAAGAAGTATATTAATTGCTAACACATACAGTCTCAATTAACTAGACATTAGCCCTTTGCAAACTGCTTACCAGTGAAACAGTATAAAGTTCAAACTAAAAACATTAAATGAGCTATAAATGGGTCTGTCTCCTCCAGACAAAGCTATTTCCACTTTGGAAGGCAACAGAGTCAACTGAGATTGCAAGGGACAGGCAAGTAACAATTCTGGCATTAACCCTTTGTGTGACTTTGGAAAAGCTGTCCCAGGTTTCTCCACCTTCTTTTGTCTGTCTGGTGTTTAGACAACAGCAGTCTTGGATTGGCACTCGGGCCTGGAAGAGATTAATTGCCTAGGCTTCTTGTATAATTGGTGGAGAGCATGACGTTATCTTCTACTGATCCATATAAGAGCTTTTCTGTATTCCTTTGATCATGAAGAATATGGGTTTAAAAATGGAATCAAAGTAATTGGTTAGACCTGTATTGCTCCAAAATAAAGAATTTGGAAACGTTATTAATCCCTGATATAGCCTGTGGTTTTTTCCAATACATAGAAAGCAATAATATGTCATTTCTGAAAGCAAATTCAAAAGTAGAAAATGGAGGAGAAAGGTTATAACACAGAGGGATACAGCTAGATTTGACCTACAGGCCTACCTGACTCAAACATATATTAAAAAAGAAAAAAAGAAAAAAGAAAAAAACTAGAAGTCCACCATACACCATGGGGAGGGGGGGGGAACCCAAACCTCTGAGTGATAGTAACACCAAGATCAAACTAGCCATGGAAGCCATGGACATGATTGACACTAAGCATATTCACAGGTTTCTTAAAGAAGTACTGGGTTTGTGTTTTTTTCAGAGCAAATGATACAGATGTTCAAAATTAAAATACAGCATAGTACTGATTAAATTAGGCTTCTACCTAAGAAGAATAAAATTATATATATTAGTTGCTGTTATGTTATCTACCATTCAATTAGGATTTTTTTCAAGGGCCGTATTGAAAACTTCATGTACCAGCTGCAAGATCTGCAGAAGTCCAAAGCAGCCTGAAGTACAGCCCCACACTTACTTTTCCTCGTGGGGCTCTCAGAGCCCTGCCTGTTCTTTCCACAGCCAGTGGACCAAGCCAGTCTTTCTAGAAAGCAGGTAAAAACACTCATATCCATGAGGAGGTGAAACGCTGCTTTGAATGGAAACAAATTCTGAGTAGTAGGGCTTCATTGAACCATGGCAACAGAATAGCCGTGGATCCGCACATCCCTCCTGTTATCCTTTCAAAGAGTCAGCGGTCACTGCGCTCCCTCGTGCTCTCACATCAGAAAAGCTTCTGCTGCCCTTCAGGACTGACAGACACAGAAGCTTACTGGCAGGACTGCTCCCTGAGGACTGATTTAAAATAAAGTATCAGAGGAGAACTCTAGAAACGGTACCCTCCTAGACACCACACAGTATAGCAGAGAGTAGATGCAGGCGGATACTATCAGGGCAATCCACAAATGTATATTGTCCATAGCATCAGCTGCTGTAGCAGTGAGTACAGTGGCAGAAAGAAGGGTGATAGATACCTCCACTAGCAGAAGGGCTCCAAACTTTGTGCCAGGCTTTAAGTGGTGGGTGTGTGTCTCACTACCACAGCTAAGATACCCTTGCCCTGGAGTAAAGAGCTAAAACCAGGCACAATTGCATCAGTCCAGATCCCGAAGAGTTTTTAAGCAACTATAAACAAGCCGAAGTGATTCTATGCATTTGGCATAAAAAATGTTTCATGTTGTATCTACTTTACTAGCTGACAAATCAAAGTCAAGTAGCTCTTAAGCATCAGGCTAACAATGCAACTGTTCTCAGCATAAGCAAACTGCAGTAATTCTTACAGGGCAAATGAAGCGCTTGGTAGCAGGACAGAAACGGAACTACTGTTGAATTTGGCTGCCTTTTCCAGTTCCAGCCTAAGAACATACTGTAGCCTAGCAGTATGTTTCAGCATTTGTTAATCTGATGAGGTCAGTCTGTTGAAGTTAATTTTTATTGCCCTATCTCAAATAAAAGGAAATGGGAATCATTAAGTTACCTTTCCTGATCATTCCTTCAACATACCTAGCTTCCTAGAGGATAAACTACCCTCTGCTGGAATAACAGAGAATTTACAGGCAAGAAAACATTTCCTTAAAAATTTCTTGCAGACCTTCTTAAAAGTATTCAGTTGCAAATATAGTTTGTCATTTGCTGCAGGCTTACTAAAGCTGGGGTTTATTCCAATGATTTTGCAGCCAGTGTCCTCTTAGTGAAAGATAACTGACTCACCTTATACATGAATCATTCCCACAAAAGTAGCCTTTTTTCTATGAGCTTAAGTAGATTTTTCTAAGAACCAAGGTGCTGATTTACACATAGTATCCGGTAGCTTGTTGGTTTGCATTATCTTTCAGAATTCAAAGCTTAATGTGATATAATTCACCCTGTGCAAGACTTGATTACATACAGTAGTCACATAGGGTACAAAAAACTTTCTGAATAATTTCTGAATAATTTTCCTTTATAAAAAGGAAAAATCTTTCCCAAAGAGCCCAGCCTCGGGATTTATTAGGAGAATTCTTCCACTAGGCAATGAAAGAGCCATTGCATTGCACTACTAATTGTTAATCCATCCTGACAGCTGGAAATGCTTTCAAACCCAGCCCCATAGTGGGCAGGATGGTACAAGAAGAAACTTCTATTAAACTTTCAGTTGATCATAACTCACATCTAGCCTCAAATCACATGCCTGAGCCAGCCTTCATGCTACAGAGGTAGCATACAGCCTCATCATATACTATAAAGGATTCTGCCCTCTTTCCAAAGATGGTCCAGGTACCTTCACAGAAGAAAACAAATTTCACCTTAAAATTACCGGCAATCTTTTTGGAGTGCTTCACCAGGACAGAAACAAAGAATACAGTTTGTACAGAGGTGGTATATTTTCCTGAGAAACTTCAGTTTCTTTTACAAGGAGGTGTTGAAAAAACACCAAAGCCAAGTATGACAACAAAGAAAGGAATGCTACAAAACCATATAATGAGTTAAGCCACTTCCATGACTGTTAATCTGGCTGCAAAAATCACAGGTGGCTTTGGTACACAGCTTTTAACACTTGATAAAAGTTTCAGCTTTCCAACAGAAATGCACAGCTTCAGTTCTTTCTTCAAAGCTACGGAGTATGGCTGTTTGACACATTCCCAGGTCTCATTATCACACCTCAAGAAAAAAAAAAAAAAAAAAGAAACATAAGACAGCCTGTCACTTAGTTGAAATTTCTGGCACACAGATACCATCACAGAGTTACAGTCAGAATCCATGGAAAGAGTATTCAGTGTTCAGATCTTGTGGAAAATCTGCAGAACAGCTAGGCTTGAACAGGACATAGAATCACAGAATCAGAATCATTTAGGTAGGAAAAGACCCTTGGGATCATCGAGTCTAACCACCAACCCCACTCTACAAAGTTCTCCCCTACACCATATCCCCTAACACCACATCTAAACGACATGTCAGATAACTACTTCCTGTGCAATGCTGGGTTGTTTCTGCTCCCACCACAGCCATCCATTACTGTACCTTGTCACAACAAAATGAACCACCACTCACAGCCAACTGCAGAAAGCTAAAACAATACAAAAATTACTAATAATTACTAATATTTACAAAGTATATTCTAAAGTTCCCTATAAAACCTATCCAGCATATGTTCTAAAAAGATAACTAGTTTACTTCAGTGAAGGCGCCACAGTTTGTGCCCAAGAGGAATTTAATTCATAACATTTTTTTCTGCATAGGGTCTGGCTTAGCTGTCTACTTATGGTTTATCAGGTGAGACCTGAAATAGGCAAAATTATTTTAAGGGCTCTAAATTAAGAAAATGTCTTGACAGCTAATTATTAGTGCTCTTCTATGAACTTCCCTGTTATGCTGTTGGTCTCTGAAAGGCAAGTAAGAACTGCCAAACTTAAAAAAAAAAAAAAAAAATCAGAAAAAACAGTATAAGCAACAGTTGAGGAAGAAGTTAATTTAATCTATACTGCTCCAAAGAAATGGGTTGATAAAAATAGCTTTAAAGTATTTTAACTGTTAATGCAGACTTCATAACTGCTAAAACAGAACTACGTACCGCTGCAGTGACAAATGTTATTACAGAGGAAAAAGTCATTCAGTGTACTATAAAGATTAACAGCATCGTTTAAACAGGAAACAAACCCCCAACTTCAGTAGCATGATTGACTAATATGGAACACATGACTGTGGAGTAAATTATAGAGCTGTGTTTTTTGGCAAGATAGCATCCTGCTGGAGTGCTGAGGTGCCTCACATGCCAGTGCACCATCAGATCCACTGGCAGTGGTGGTTTGCAGCTCTCTCCTAGAACATCACGCCGCAACAAGAGCTGGGGGATGCCTGCTCTCCCTCCCCAGAGAATTCCCCTGCCCGGAGAAATCCCCCATTCATCAAGATGCTTTATCAGGTACAGTGAAATGTGCCAGAAGTACTAGTAATACTGCTAGTCATACTAGTAATAACCAGAACTCCTAAAATAAATTTAATAACGTTACTTTCTGTGATGATTTCATATGAAAATATGTGGGCAGAGAAATATTACACACTTTAAAATATAAAATCTTCTATCTACTTACAATGCTATTTGTATTCATAGAATAGAATCATAGAATGGTTTGGGTTGGAAGGGACCTTGAAGGTCATCAGAATTCCCCGCTTCCTTTTAAACATTTTTTCAACTTACTCCTTGTATATTTTTTCTTTTCTCATGATTAATTAAAGAAAGACTATTATGTAACATTTGGTTCAGTCTATTTCCATTATCTACTAATAATGATTTTGTTTTGGCATATAGAGTTTGTTCTAATGGTTGTTTTTTTCCTGAAAAACTTTGTGTCAAAAGCATGACAGCTAAACAAAAATTAAGCAAAAGAGCAACAAGAAAGTTTTCCTATAGCCAAATTGCCCACCAAAGGAGAAAGGCTGACAAACTACTGAGTAAGTCAAGAATGCTACTGAACTTCAGATATTTAATGGGAGTTTAACATGCAAAATGTTAAGAGCAGTCCAAAGTTTCCAAAATTGGCTTTATACCCACTTTTACTGCCCACTGACCACATAGCTCCTCCGGAAGCAGAGCTCATAGAAGCACCTCCAGAAAATACTCATCAATTCAGATGCCTACATAGGCACTTTGGTGTTAAAATCACAGTTACATACAGCGGGGAAATCTCTGTGTAATTTATTTGTCTATATTCCAGCTGGCCCTGAGCAATGCAGGTAAAGTTTTGGAACCATCAGCTGGCTAAAGGAGCTTTACAAGGGATATCACGCGGCAGGTGAGACATGCTGAATAAATATGAGCCTCTTACCACACCACGGAAGAAGAAAAGAAAAGGTCAAGGATTTTAATTTAAATTTTTCACCAAGCTAGAAATATAACCACATTTAGTTAACAACTCAACTAATCAAGCTATAATAGTTGACTCCTGTATTTCGGTATTAATCTTCTAAAAGTTGTAACATTAAAGTCAGAAAAAGTTTGCTCTGAGGCAAGTTAAAGTTTATCCTAATCATTTTCAGTGTCCATGTTTTCTAGTCTACTACTTTTTAAACAAATGGGTTTTTTTTTTTACCTAACATGATTCCATACATAATCCAAAGCTTTCATTTTTCTCTTTGTGATATTTTGACTTCTCACCTAAGTGGTTTCCACACAAACAGAACTTGTTTGGTGGTTACTCGATGCTACGTGGGACATCGCTGCTGTGACAGCATGACTACCTACGTTGCAAGTGGAATTTCTTCAGTTTTTCAATTCCACTTTAAGTCTCTTCTTTGCTGTGAAGACTAAGGCTTTTGTGTGGTTGTGCTTTTTGTCTTGACCAGGAGTTCGAGATATCAGAACCATTAGTTCAAAGGGAAGCTCCTGGAAGTTACTGAATTCTTCTAATGACTCTGAAAGTTTTACACAATGGGTAGATACAGTAAGCTCACATGCAACCTGTCCCACAATTCTGTGACTGATTTCTATCATATCCTCTAATTAAAGAGCTAACACTATTTCACAAAACTGATACGACTATCCTTGCACTCAAAACTGCACTTTTCTTGTTTCTTTATGGATTTTCCTGGCTTCCCTGCATTTTTGATTAGTTCTTTAGAGGTATCCATTTTAAGACCGACCTTATAGCATGAAAAATAGCATTCGCTCCTTCACATACGCACACACGTACGTGTACCCACAGAAGGACATGGGCACCCTCTACTATAGATTGAAGCTTCTGAAGACTCGCAGTCTGTTATGAGAGGGTCAGAATACCTCATAAGACTGGATCTGTCGATAAGAAAAAAAGTGAAAAAAAGGCACCGACAAAGAAGAACAAATCACTTCCTCTGCCCTTAGTCATTAAAAACCTTTGCACCACTTCAGGGAAGCAAGGTTAATTTTCCCATTCTAGTAATGACTGCTGCACCTGTGTTAACTTAATCCCACATTATGGCCTCTAATACCAGAGCACCAAATTCTCGGTGTCGGAAAGAAGGACTATTGAGAAAGCACGTGCAATTACACCACCCGAATTCAGCGCCTGCTCTGCACCTGGGTCAGCTTTGCTTGAACAGCCGGAAAACTGTTTAAAAGAGAAGAAAAAGCAACCTTTCTGCTGTGCTTTCTTTTGGAAGTATTTTGAAGTGCTTATAATTTGCTTCTGACAATTAGGCAAACCTAATTGAGCAACCTCTACTCCCACATGTAGCTCTATGCTTCCATGGAATGATTTTCCAATTCTGTAAAAGATAAAGAGCTGTCAATACTAGCAAAAGTGTTTATTTCCTCTGAGCAGATCAAACTGCCACCACGACTATCATTTATCCCGGTGTTATTTCACACACAGAAAAAACAGGAAGCTATTTTTTCTAAAACTGCATTTTAGTTTTCAAAGCAGTTAGATTAACAGTACTAAAAAACTGATCACATATTTTTTTTTTCATGTTTGTTCACACAGTATTGAAAACTGAAACTCTTCTCTTTCCCACAGTTCACACTTGTTCTCTCGTATTTTGTTGTCAGTAGTTTTGCTGTCAGTATGTCACGATACTATCGTGCCTTTACCGAATGCTAGCATGTCCACAGGCATCACTTTCAGAGGCTTAAAAGAAGAGCGGGGGGTGGACAGTAACACTGAAAAGTGATCAGACTTTTACAAGACATTTTGCCTTTATGACAGAGAGGAGGTTCTTGTAGGGATACAAATGTCATGCTTCAGGGCACAGGTTGTGTCCCTTGCAGCGACTGATGTCACCTCATGCACAAGAAAGGGTGTTAGACCAGCTGGATCCGGGTGTCCAATCCAGTATGATGGTGTGAAGCTTCATCCCTGACGCAACAGCATTACTACGGATCACTAGGACTTTCCCCTCCAGCAGCAACACCATGCACGTGTCTGACGCGGTGGTAGGTTTCCATGGACATTTCTGGATTAGGGACACCACCGCCGCTGGGGTGAAAGCTGCCACACAGGCACTGTATAACAGCGACTGCTGGCCCTCCATCAGCCCGGCTGAAGACTGAGGCACAATCCCGAGGCTTTGCAAGTGTAATGTGATCGTGTCACAGTCAAGACAAAACAAGGTCTCGAAACAAACACACAAACACTTCCCTCGAACGTACACACACTCTTATTGTGTTTAATAACCTCACTAACAGAGGCCAGATACAGGCCGTACACCAGCAGATCTTCTCTTCCACCGCAGCCATGCCCGCCCGATGCAAAAGGGTCCGCTGCCAGCTGCCATGCTCGGTGGTGTCACCTGCGCTTCTCTTTGTGACACACGTCCCGGCCGCGGCCTCTCCCAGCTGGAGAGAGCCCAGCGCTGCCACTCTCGAACCAGCAGCCGGTGAAGGGCTCCCTTGCTTCCCTGGGACAGGGAGGTGACACGGCCTCACCCCCGGCGGGGGCCGGGCCCCCCCGTCCAGGCCCCCGCGCTGGAACATGGCGGCCCCTCAGGGCGCGCTGCCCCTCAGGGGAAGGTGCGGGGAACCCTCCCTGCCACCCACCACCACCGCGGCGCGGCCCGAGGGGCCTCCGCGACACGGCCGAGCGGGCAGGTGCCCCCGGCCCGGCCGCTGCCCGCCGTCCCCTCACACACACCCACACCCCCCTCAACGACCGCTGCCAGCGGCCGCCCCGCCTCCCACCGCCGGCAGCCCCGGGTGGCGTCGCCCGCGCCCGGCCCCGCTCAACCTGCCCTCCGCGGCGCGGCCCAATGGGGCGAGAGGGCGGGGAGGAGCGGCGGGAGCTGCCCCGGCCGCCCCCGCCCTCCGCGGCGAAACTCGGCGGGAGCGCGGCGGGGCGGCAGTGAGAGGAGAGCCGGCGCCCCGCACCGCACCGCACCACACCGCCCCGCACCACACCGCCGGCTCGGCGGGAGGGGGATGAGCGGCGGCCACCGCGCTCCGGCACCTTCCCGCGCCGCCCCCCGCGGCACCTGGAGCCGCCGCCCGCCCGCCCAGGGCCGCCCCAGCGCCGCGCTCAGCCCTCCCTGCCGTCGGTGCGAGAGGCGGTGAGGCCGCCGGGCTCCGCTCCGCGCTCGGGCCGCCCCGACCCCCCCGGGCTGGGCGGCGGAGCGCCGCGGTCTGCGCGGGGAGAGGCGGCCGCGGCTCCCTGCGCTGCCGGACGGCACCCCTCTTCGCCTCCCTTTTTGGACCTTTTTTTTCCCTTTTTTTTTTTTTAAACTAAAACACACCACTTTTTTTTTTTTTTTTTTAATTCTCCCTCATTTGAATTTTTATTTTCACGCCCCTGCCTTCCCTTACTCTGCCTTTCCTTTTCGGACCCGCTCCTGCCTTCGTCGCTCGGCTCCCCGGCGGCAGCGCAGCGCGGGCACCATGTCCTTCAACCCCACCATCATGCCACCTGCGAACGGCTCCGCCAACGGGACAGCCAGCGGGGCCGAGGGCGGGAAGCCCCCCACCATTCCCACCGTCATGTTCATCTTTGGCGTGGTGGGCAACCTCATAGCCATCGTGGTGCTCTGCAAGTCCAGGAAGGAGCAGAAGGAGACCACCTTCTACACGCTGGTCTGCGGGCTGGCGGTCACCGATCTCTTGGGGACCTGCCTGGTGAGTCCGGTCACTATTGCCACTTACCTGCAGAACCGCTGGCCGGGAGGAACGGAGCTGTGTGAGTACAGCTCCTTCATCCTCCTCTTCTTTGGACTCTCTGGCCTCAGCATTATATGTGCCATGTCTATAGAAAGGTACCTGGCCATCAACCATGCCTATTTCTACAACCATTACGTAGACAAGAAGCTGGCAGGGCTCACGCTCTTTGCCATCTACGCTTCCAACGTGCTGTTCTGCGCCCTCCCCAGCATGGGGCTCGGCAAATCTACCTTGCAGTACCCTTACACTTGGTGTTTCATAGACTGGCGAACAAAGGAGGCAACCCATGCGGCATATTCCTACATGTACGCGGGCTTCAGCTCCTTCCTTATCATGGTCACCGTGATCTGCAACATCCTGGTGTGCGTGGCCCTAATTCGCATGCACCGCCAGTTCATGCGACGCACGTCCTTGGGGACAGACACCACCTCCAGCCGTTTATCTGACTTTCGCAGACGCCGGAGCTTCCGTCGGATGGCTGGAGCAGAGATCCAGATGGTTATTCTGCTCATTGCCACTTCCCTGGTGGTGGTCATCTGCTCCATTCCTCTGGTGGTGAGTAATGTTGTGCAACCCTTCTTCTTTTCCATCACCCTCACCACTGAGTCTTTTCTCCTCCTAGTCTCTGCTTGTAGCACAGACTTCTATTTAGCTGGTGCTGTGCACTGTTAGAGTAACAAAAAGGCTGTTAGGATACATGCATGGTGAGAGAAAGTTGTGTTGATTTGTTTACAAGAAAAGAAACACACTTATCCCAAGTCCTGGGCTCCTTTGATTGGTTAAATTACAGCGCCAAAAATTCTCAATAATTTTTCCGCTCTTCAACTAGAATCTACTTAGCCAAAATCTCACTTCCAAAATTAATTTGTGATGAGTGAGGTTTGGGTCTGGCCTACATTTCTGCATGTTTATTGTGTTTGAAAAATGTGCACGCTGTTGCTGAAGGGTGCAGCAGTCCTTGATGCGTGGAAGGAGGAGACAGCTCTGTTCGCCTGGCACCAGCAACATGCAGAGTGCTTCACACCCAAAACCTGAGCCAAGGTTCCCCTTCTGAGGGATTCACCCACCACCTCTGGGGTAGATCCCACACAGACATCCTTCCAACAGCTCCCCGCTGTGGGAGGAGTGAACTCGGTGCAACCACCCGTCGGTGTAATGCTCAGTTAAATGAGAGTTGGAGGAATCTGGCCCACATAAACCTAGAGATCATACCGAAATGTCAGACAACATTACCACTAACCATTTGCTAATTTTCTGACACAGATGATCCAATTATTGTAATTGAATTGAATGTGCAGGATCCACTTATTTCTATTCCTGCACCTTATCTCCAAGGAAGACAAAAAAACCCCAACCAGCAGCTGGAGGCTCAGTTCTTGCTTGCCACCCACCATAATAAAACTTGGCGAACTTCTTTCCTCTTCTGGCTCAGAGACATTAAACAAATAGCTGGCTTGCCTTATTCGCCACCTTCCAAAACACGGCATAGGGAGCCAAGCAGTGGCTGTGAAGCAGAAAGTGTTTTTAGAAGGTTTGTTTTAAGGGGGTTTATTGTCGGTAGGGTGATCCCTCTGTTGTACCGGGGCTACAACATACGTGAAATGCAGCTGGACAGCTGGGGATGTGGAACAGATAGTGTGTACCCTGGTAAGGAAGTTTAGAGAAGCACATGTGAACAGGACTCAAGAGGTCGGTGAGTCCATCCCCCTGCTCCTCAGGAGCTGTAATCGCAAGGGTCGGGCCAGTTTTGCCACATTACTGACATAAACAGGAGCCAGTGAAGTGTGGCTGTGCTGGAGCACCAGCGCCCTGGCTGTCGCCGAAGGACGTCTCCCGTCCTTTGGCGCTGTCACTTTGCGCTGTGCTGTGGCACAACCGAGCACAGTGCCATCTGTTTATTGCTTGACATCTGAGGGATGTGAAGAGATGCTGCCTGAGCTGCACGCAGGGTGTCTCCGGGAGGTGCACGTACCCTAGATGGAGGAACCGCGCACAACCTGCCATGCAGTCCGGCTCCAGAAACCGCAGGGGTAAGCTGACTTGCTGCACCAGGAGGCATCACGTCACAGAGTGGCCAAAACCCTGACAGTACCGTGGGTTGACAGTACTTAATTTGATTAATCTAGTATTATAACAGCTACTTCACAAGAGAACAATATCGGGTTTTCAAAAGAGAAGCTGGTAAAAGCAGAGAATGTGTTCTGGGAATTAAATAGTGTCGTAACATGATACAGGGTACGAGCTGATGGACTTCAGCAATTTCAGAAGAAAGCCAAACCTTAGCCGGTGAAGGGGCAGCTAGAGGAAGGCTGAGAAGTCTGTAAAATGTAAAGTGAAATTGTTCATATCCATTTGAAGCTAAGCAGTCTTTTACATAATATTAAAAAACAACCAAAACAAAAGGGAAAAATCAAGAGGGAGGGGTTACCAGAAAGGGAACGCTGAGTCTCAATAGTTAAAACTAATGCACCTGGGTGGGGCAAAAGTTTTATTATTTAAACAGTAACTAGTGAAAAACTTGCACATAGCAGAAGGTATGTGAAGGTGCAGGTGATGAAGTTGTGTAGCTCTTTCAGACCTTGGTTTCAGTACTTATAAAACCACAGTGTACAAAAGCAGTCCATACCTTGCGAATGTTCACATAAGTTAGCTTTTTCCTGCTAAAGCAGCACATTTTTCCTATATCTGAAATGAAGTAAGAGGCTGTCATTTCACTTGAATGACTAAGAAAAAAAAAAGAAAAGGAAGCTTTCTTTTAAAAACAAAACACAACCACATATATACACATCATCACAGTGTCCAGTGTGGTTAAATTTCTTCATTGTTAAGTAGCTTTTATAAGTTATTTGCCTCCTCCCTGCAGGAATAAGCTATAGGCACATACGCTTCTTCGTGCCGTGATGCACTGCTGTGTACGCATATAAGCCCTCTGGTTGCGTATAGACTGGGGTTGAGAATTGAGATGCAAACTCAAAGAAGTGACACCTTTTTGCTGTAAATCCCTAGAAATAGCCACCAGCAGAGAGAGGTAAATAACTAATATGGATGTACATTTTTCATGACTTGGAGGAGTTTTAGGGGGCTCTCACCGAGCGTGAGGCTCATCTATAACAGGACAGCCTGGCAGTCATCAAGAGCGTGCAAGTGGCAAGGTGGTGGCGGTATGATTGTAGATGCACGAAGCAGGCTCAGAGGGTGCTTTGTGACTCAAGTTTTCTGATGAGCGGACTTCCTACTGAAGATTTCAGCTGAATAAACCATCACTTAAGTCAAAGCAAAGCATCTTCTGAAAGAGGGACATAAACCTCTAACATTTTAGAATGAACACTTTCGCAACATAATAAAATAGCAGACAGAGGCAGTCCAGCAGGCTGCATTTATTACGGTTTGACAAAAAGTTTTCAAGTCTTAAAATATTAAATAGTCCTGAAATAATAAGAAAAGGCTTGTCTTGATTTAAGAAGTGGTTAAGAAGTCACAGAGAACAGCGGTTTTTAATAATGAGCTGCTCCAGCACTCAGTTTACAAGTAGGGTTGTTTAGTGCCTTAATGATTTATTAATCAAATCAGCAAAATTTTACAGTGACAACAAGTGCTGTAACAAAATTATGGGGGATTGTGCAAAGTGCTGAATGAACTTGACAGAACTGAAGGCTGATCGACTTTATCAAGGAAAGCAAAGTTGAACAAAAAACAGTAGTGAAAGGAAACTTTTGATATAGCCTGATGTCTCAATGCACAAAAAGTGGCGTGAAAGGCACAAAGAAGCAGCTGACGATAGTTTAAAAATGAAATAAGGGAAATAAATAAATTGTGTGCTGAGTCTTGTCTGCACTCCACGCTGGTTATCTTTTAAAATATTGTGCTTTTAGAAAATAGAATTGGATAGAGTTAAAAATAGCGAGTAAGTTATGTTAGCAGAGAATTTGTCAAGAGTAGAGTAGAAATTATTATCCAGCCAAAAAAAACCTGAACTCTTTCAAGAGTATATAGGCACACACTACTCAAAGTCTGTAATTCACTCCAGCAGTCTGTCAGATACTCTTAAGATTTTTAAGGGCATGATCTTTTCCTAACAACTGAACATTCTTGTTAAATTATGGTGAAGTGGAAAATAAAATATAATGTTTCAGGGTATACAACTGGTTGATTGCATTAAATAATCAGAAGTTTCTAACTTAATGTTTAATTAATTTAAAAGCTTAGATTTTCTTTTGGCTTGGTTGGTTTTGACTTTTCTCTTTAAATACCAGGGGCTGTCCGCAGCCAACAGCAAGGTCACAGACGTGCTTTTTTGAGCAATGGAGTAGACACCAAGCAGACACCAAGGCCTTGAAGGGCAAAGGTTATTGGCTTGTAGAGCTGAAAAACTTGTTTCTGCTTACTACCGTACGGTTTTTAAATTTATCTTATCAGTATGTGGGGAGATTTTGAGGGCAGGTGGAAGCTATGAAGACAATTACCAGTGTGACTGTAACTATATAAGTCACTTTACAGTACTTCATAGGATTAGAAATCATGATTTGCGTCTGTTGTTAGTAAAAAGGAGAAGTAGCAGATGGCAGACGGGACTCTGATCCTGCAAGTACCTATCACTTGAGCATGAACTCAACATACCTTGGAGCTATGGGCTTCTTAACAGAACTGCAAACAAACTGCTGGGACTTTTGAGATACGTTGCCGGAATTCTACAGCTACAAAGCTGACATGGCAACCTAGCCCATAAACACATAAGTTTTGAGAATTGAATTGTTTTAGTTTGCTTCTTTCTTTAATTAGGATTTCAAATTGCACAAATTCAAGCATCGGATTAGATAAATTAGTAGTGGATTCCACTTGGCACTCACTTAGAAAATGCAAGGCAATATCCTTTATCATGCTACCTGCTGCAACAGAAGACTTGTAGCCAAAACAGATACACCTCTCACTGTTCTTGTAGATGATACACTAGTAAATGCCGTTTCACAAGTGTGTAAAGAAATGATAAAAACTGACATTCCAACACAGATTAATTTTTACCTTATTGTGATTAAAATGTAATCCCAGCAATAGATCTGAATTGGTAAATGCATTAGACATTCTGGGGGGCTTCTAATAAAAGACATGGGACCTTTCTAGGAAGTAGAAACAGTTTTGTACAGTCTAAAGTTTTCACTAAATACATTCATATAACCTATATGTGCCGTATATCAGTCAAAAGGAAATAAAGCGTAGAGAGATTGCATAAAACAGGCTGCACTGTGCAATTAGTGCTTGTCCTTTTCAGCCACAGAGTTGGCACTTAAAGACGTTTTTGTCTTTACATAAACTCTGCCAGGTAGACAGAGAACGGTGAAGTAGGTACCTCAATTTCATATGCTGCTTATCAAAAGAACAATCCCACTATTAAATCACTGATGTGTAACTCTATCTACAAGTTCAAAAAAAAAAAACCAAACCAAAAACAACTCAGGTCTCCAAAGTTGGACTGTGTATGTGTTCAGCTGTCTTCAAAGTGTGCCTTCTGGTTCTGTGATCTGGATGAATTTATCAGCAAATACCCCTCCCTGTCACACCTCTAATCTTGCCGGTAATGACTGCATTTAATTGTATGAGCTGCCAGAAGGCCTCCACTCCCACGACACTGTCCTTTAAAGGACTCCTGGCTCTCAGGGCATGTACCTGTCCAATGATCAACTGGTCAGATACACGGAGCAGCATGTACACATTCAGGGTGTATTCCCCTGCATAAGGAAATCTCAGTACAGAAAAAGAAAAGGAGCATTTGGAAAGTCATTATGGCACGGGTTAAATCCCCTGTGGAAATTTGACCTTTATTTATACGTTTGACCTCTTATCATTTTGGAGGGGAAAAAAAAAAAATCTCACACAAGTGGCCAGGTAGGTATTTCAAGAACAGATTTTAGCGGATGCCAAACAACATTGTGTCAGCTTATTTTTCAGCCTTCCCGGTTCAGGAATTCCGACTACTGCGTTTCAGCTCCAGCGCGGCTAATGGCAGCTTTACTTGCGCAAGCTGATAAATTGAGCCACAAATCTTCTCCCGACCTGCCAGGTTAGCTAGCAGTTGCCCATTCCCACACTGGCTGGCCTCCCGTGGGATGCGGCTCGGCACAGGGCAGGCGGCAGAGCTGCTGGCAGCCTGGCCTTGGGACGCGACGCCGTGGCCGTGGGACACCCATCCGTGGGACACCCATCCGTGGGACACCCATGCGCGGGACACCTGTGCCATCTAGTGGTGCGCTCAGGGAAGGTGTCGCCGAGTCCGATGAGACTGGCTTCCCTGTGCCACCCCACACACCAGCAAACGGCAAGAGATTTTAATTGAGGGCATTTTTAAGGAGTCATCAATGAATTCCAGCCAAACTGTAGGTATTTAAAAATTCTGGCTTTTGGAGGGGCTGGTCTTGTCTCAGCCAGCGATAGGTGGAATCACAGAATCATAGGATGGTTCGGGTTGGAAGGGACCTTAAAGATCATCCAGTTCCAACCCCCCTGCCATGGGCAGGGACACCTCCCACTAGACCAGGCTGCTCAGAGCCCCATCCAGCCTGGCCTTAAAAACTTCCAGGGATGGGGCATCCACAACTTCTCTGGCAACCTCTTCCACTGTCTTATCACTTCTCTCATCATATAGTGATAGATCCTGGGTAGGAGGCTAATATTAAATAAATAACGAAATAATTTAAAGCAAGTGAAGCTCAATAAGAGCTTAATAAAAGAAAAGCCCATAAAAATAAAGTAAATATGTATAGAAGTACTCTCTGAAGTACTTGAATTGCATGTTTGGCATCACAGAAAAATAAGGTCAATAAATTAGTTGTCAAAAAGACATCTGCAGTGTTAGAAATTGTTAGGAAAGTAACCAAGAATAAAACTTCGATCATTATTTTGCTGTATAAATTCCAGATTTTCCCATATTTTGAATTTCATGGGCAGGTTTTGTTACCCATAAACCTAGAGAAAAGTACTGAGAAAGAAAATACGGGCAATCATCATTTTGACAGTCAGTTTGAGGAGCCTATATGCATAGTACTTCCAAAGAGTGACTCTGCATTATTTTAAACATACTTCACCGATAGCTTTGGAGAACACTCAGTCTCTGAATTCTGACAAGCCAAATGCCACCACATTGCCCTGCTGCAGGAAAACTTCTCCAGACAGAATTGTGAAATTTTTAGCCAGACTTCTGCCTCACACACAAAATTTCTAATAAAAAGGACTTAAGAGGGCTGTTCTAGTTTGGCTCATTTATTTAAATGCTTGTCTGCCTCCTTATCTGTAGCCTCCTAGCTAGGCAAGACTTGATTCATTTCAGGAGTCAAGGATGAGATTTTTAAAACCTTATGATTTTGCTGCTCTATTTTTATTGTAACAGATAAGATAATGAAGGGATTTATTTTGATTTACCTTAAGGAGTCTGAAGAAAACAGCATCTTCGATTATCAATTCTTTCTGGTGGTTTTCCTGGGCCTTCCTGTAATTGGACACTGCACAGGTCTTGCTAAAATGGAGAACAGCTATTTGACAGTGATCAACATATTGCAGGCAGCAAACAGTCGAGGGTATACGAACAATTCCAGTAAGGACAGGTGCCAGCACAATGCATTTCTAAACCTGGGAATCGACAGCTCTGGACTTGTTTCCGGAGTCTAGCGTACTTGAATTATATAATCTGTGTTTCAGTTTGTTTCTAAATAAAAAAATTACTAGACCTTTGCTGGAGGAACCAGGTCTCCTCGGTGGAGTCAGATTATCTCTTTGCAGGTAGCATAAGACTTGAAGTATACCGAGGAAGCAGGATACAAGTCTACATCTTTGCTACTGGGTTCTATCAGGAGAAAGGAATTTTTAAAAATATCAGCCAAAAGTTGGAGGTTCAAGGATTACTTATAAGCAGAAGGAGAGAGAAAGAGCCATTCCTTTCCTACCTGTAACAAAGGCAGCCAATTTACAGCAGACTTTGTGATTTTTTTTTGCTGTTTTCAACAATAAACGCACAGCTGCCAATCTGAGATGCCTGCCTTTGCCAGCCTCTTCTCTTGTCCTAGCTTACGGCAGCAAATCTAGATCTCTGTTTTGAAATGTAAACTTTGATTTCCTGATGAAATTATATAATTGTGTCTTTCTCTTCCCCCATCTCCTTGGGCAGGTCCGTGTCTTCGTGAACCAGCTGTACCAGCCAGAACTAGTGCAGGATGTGAGGCAAAACCGTGACCTGCAAGCCATCCGCATTGCCTCAGTGAACCCCATTTTGGACCCGTGGATCTACATCCTCCTGCGCAAGACTGTGCTCAGCAAAGCCATCGAGAAGATCAAATGCCTCTTCTGCCGCATTGGAGGGGCTCGGAGGCAGCACTCGGGAGCCAATTTCAACTGCGTGGATGGCCGCCGGACCTCCTCTGCCATGTCAAGTCAGTCGCCCTCCTTCATCTCCCGTGAGCTGAGGGAGATCAGCAGCACCTCACAAACGCTGCTCTACCCGCTGGAGTTGAGTGAAAGCAGCATCGGGGGTCGCGTGCTGCTTCCAGGCCCCGGTGCCAGCCTGGCTCAGTCTGACACCACGTCTGTAAGGACACTGCGTAGCTCAGAGACCTCGGACTCTTCACAGGGGCAGGACTCTGAGACCGTCTTCCTGGTGAATGAGGTCAGGCCTGGTGGCGGGGCCAGCTCTACGTCCAAGGGCAGCCCTCTCCAGGTCACCTTTCCCACAGAGACATTGAATTTATCAGAAAAGTGTATATAGATAGCCGTGAAAGGCTTCAACCCTGGGGATACTTCCTGCTATATTGGAAAAACTGGTGCAATAGATAGGTGTTTGGCCTATTTGAGGGGGGAGGGGTTCAGCTGTGCTCCAAAAGGGCTATTTTTTTCTTGCCATGTGATGGGTACGTTTCTTTTAGACTACTGAGGACTGTGTGGAACAGACACTGCACTTGGGCCCTGCCATCAGAAATGGTACAAGGCAGGTCTAATGGGACTGGAAACGTGAACTGCCTTATCTTGTTTGGGACACAGGAGAGCTACTGCGCCTCTGGAAATAGAAAGACCCATCACTTCCTTTTTTCTTTCTTTCCCTTTCCAGATCTGGTAGAACTGTGTTTTCTCTCCCCATGGTTGCTCAGCTATCACGAGTTTAAGCTTCTGGTACTAGAGCTGAATGTCAGGCAGCTGCTAGGAACTGGACAGAGCTACTCTGAGAGCTGCCTGGGGCAGGATTTTAAAGTGTCTCACTAAAGCATGAAAATGTGAATTTTTACCATTGTATATATATCAATCAGGATTGAAAATATTTAAAAGTCTATTCTTCTCTATGAGAAGGTTTTTTATTAATACAAGGTATATAGTAACGATTGCCAGCCTTCTCTTCCCCTAGTATTTCCTGCTGATAAGACATTCTTGGTTTAGAGTTGTTATCCAAACTAGATTCACAGCTGATGAGGTAATTCTCTAGCTGAGAATACATAAGCACTTTCTGAGTGAAATGGGAATATCTGCGCTATTTAGGTAGAATAAGAAAACACATCCTTTCAGTTATTTCTTTTCAGTATATGTATATACTAAAAAGCCAGGTTTTATTTATGTGCTGAGAATGTTTCTCTGTGTAACACATCCGCGCCTCTCCGAGTACTTTGGCCCACATTCTGCACACACTTAGGCACGCACTTAACATCACCATCAGAGTAGTCCCCTTTGCTGCCAGGGAGACTCCTTACATGTAGAGTTAAGGACATATAGAAGTGCTTTCAATATCAGGGCCTAAAACTTTCAACCCCTGGTTAATAGTCTTAATATTCACTTTAGTTAAAGCATCACTGATGTAATAAAGGTATTTTTTCATAACATTTATCATTTTACTTTAAATATTAAATAGAATTTTATGACTGTGTAATCTGATACTCCATCAAATAAATGTACAAAACCATGGAAGCAGAATCTTCATTTAAAAGTATACGTTATATAGAAACATATCCTGGTCTTGCAGCCCTTGATAATCATTTGTTCCTAGAGTTTTAATGGCAAACACATCACCAAAACCAGCTGTTAACCACTGACAAAAAAGAGTTTTGTGTTTTATGTTGTAAGGATTAGATCTTGTTCCAGAAACACTGTTTATCAAAGTAATTCTGTACAGGTATTTGGAGGATGTTTTGTCAAATAGTAAGCATGTTATGCTGCTTAAAGTGTTTTTATGTGAAATGCTTTATTGTAATCTTGAGCCTTATGTTGGTATGTTTAAGCAGTTGTACTGACCAAAGTAATTTTGGAGATCACGATTAAATGGAAACGTTCTGCTTGATCTTAGAAGTTTGTATGAGTCTGCCATTCAGTGCCAACTCCTTACCTTAACAAGCCTCCCATCCTGGAACACTTTGCGCTCAGCTGCTCTCAAAACATACTTTGTTCTGTAAGTTTCCATGTTTCCAAGTTTCCACAGAATGAGCACCACTGGCAAAATGCAGCCATCTTTCAAAAACGTCCCCAAGAGCACTGACACAGAACCATGAAAGTTTTTCATGCAAACAAACAAACAAAAATAAAAAACTACACTCAACTAAACCTCAGTCCTGCTCCATTACTGTCCTTTAACAGGGGAGCAGCCAAGCTTATTTGCCTTGATACATGTAGAAAGCGAAGGTAAATCTGTACACAAATATTTGCAGCAGTAGCTGCTTTTCCACCAGTTAAGCTGGAGAACAGTATTACTCAAGTTCCTACTGCAGCTCCAGATAAAGATCTGCCTGAATTCTTTGCAATTAAACCACTTAACTATGGTCTGTTGCTTACTAGTGACCAACAAGTAGAATACACTCATCATGCTTCCCAAGACAGGAAATAGTACCTGGTGGGGCGGGAAGGTGGAACTGTCACCTGCAGATACACCGCCTCTACCAATACTGGACCACACCTTCACAGCTGGCCCGACGCAGCACACCAATGTCATTGGTACTGTACGCAATGACAGAATGAAGTATCTACAGTGTATAATAAGTATTTAAATAAGCAAGGGCTTATTATTTTTGTTTGTATTTTATTTATTGTTTTTTTATTATTATTTCTCATCATTACCGAGAAATACATGTGGTCTGGAAGAACTTTAAGCAAGAATAGACCATCTTAAGTGGCTGACCTTCTAGCTGACCTTAGCAAACACGTACTACAAGCCTGAGGTGTTCCTCCTGCCCACAGCATTGCTGGTGTGTCAGCAGTGGACTGGGCACATCATCACCGCTAACTCCCTCGGTGATGAACTCAAGGATTCACAACCAGCCCACAGACTACAAAGTCTCCGGAGCAATACTGGGACTGCGTGCCACAACTCAATGGCAGTGCACAAAGATAAAATGGGAGCATCTCTACTGCCTCGTTGCAAACACAGACAGGTGTTCAGAAGGAGCCTGGCTAAAAGTACTGGGCAAGTGTGCCTTTGTTTAGGGTGACAGACTATTATTACATCTCCCTCACTTGCCCAACACTCCTGCTCAGCTCAGCACCCTCCTCCATCCCGACCACGAACACATTACTGAAGTATCCTCCTTGGCCTCCCTGAGCATCACAAGTCTCATAAAATAAAGCTACAATTTTTTATAGATTAGTTTGACACATGGAAGTTAAAAGAAAAGGTTATTTTCCTGCTAGGTATCAGGAGTAGTTTCCATATGTTCAAAAGGGCTTCCCTTCTCATACCTAATTCTCCCTTCCACTCCTGGCGCCCAGAGATCCATACATACAGCCCCGGAACAGCCTGTCTCCCACATCTGTATCCACCTTCCCGGGTCCTCTGTGTTCACAGAAATTCCCCATACCAAAATTGTATCTCCCTGACTCCATCCTGCTAGTCCTGCGACTGGCAGTCCTGCTCCCTCACTTCCAGCAGTCTGTCCTGCCCACATGTCCCAGACCACCAGGAACTGGCTGGATGGTCACAATTCAAAGAGTTGCAGTCAACGGCTCAATGTCCAAGTGGTGTTCCTCAGGGGTCAGTATTGGGACCGGTGCTGTCAGCAACATGGACAGTGGGACTGAGTGCACCCTCAGCAAGTTTGACAATGACACCAAGCTGTGTGGTGTGGTCAACATGCTGGAAGGAAGGGATGCCATCCAGAGAGACCTGGACAGGCTTGAGAGGTGGGCCCGTGCAAACCTCATGAAGTTGAACAAGGCCAAGTGCAAGATCCTGCACCTGGGTCACAGCAATCCCAGGCACAAATACAGGTTGGACGGAGAATGGATTGAGAGCAGCCCTGAGAAGGACTGGGGGCTGCTGGTGGACGAGAAGCTCAACATGAGCAGGCAATGTGCGCTTGCAGCCCAGAAAGCCAACCGCATCCTGGGCTGCATCAAAAGAAGCGTGGCCAGCAGGGCAAGGGAGGTGATTCTGCCCCTCTACTCAGCTCTGGTGAGACCCCACCAGCAGTACTGCGTCCAGCTCTGGAGCCCCCAACATAAGGACAGGGACCTGCTGGAGTGGGTCCAGAAGAGGGCTACTAAGATGACCAGAGGGATGGAGCACCTCTCCTACGAAGACAGGCTGAGAGAGTTGGGGTTGTTCAGCCTTTAGAGCTACTAAATACCACCAGACCTTTCCACTACTAGGCCTTGTTCTAGACCTGCCACCTTTACTGGATCTGGAAACCAACTGAAGTCTAAATCACCTGCTTTCTGAACCCAAATAGTCAATGCATTCCCTACCTCAAATCTTTCCCTTTGATCATTTACCCTCTACAATCCTTAGAGCTCCTACAGTTCCAGCTCTTAGAAAACCAGCCCTCAAAACCAGGCCAGCACATCTGGCAGGATCCAGCCATTATCCATGCTCATAAGCTCCTCCCACTTCTATAGCAGCCCTCTCTGGAGAGACCACAGGCCAAGGACTCCAATCCATTTGAGAACATGATGTTAACGTGATACTAACCTACAATAAACACAGGGTGTCTGCAACCTGCCAATAAACCAAGCCCACATGCTTCTGCTTTCCTGTGCCCCAGTTATAACTACGCTTATTATAGTCTCATAGCTATTATATGACCTCAAAATAAACTAAGAGAGCACCTGCCCTCAATGTTGGTTCTTACCTCCTTCCCCTTGGTTTGAGGATGTGGGAAGCACTTATCTTGTATGGCCAGGTAAGTTTCCAATGCTACCTTGCTCATCTTGATCCCCAACACCAATAGATACTCAAAGACAATGTTCAGGAACTAGAAGAGTACAGAAAACTCTTACGCTTGCGTTGTTCCCCTCCATAACTACTTTTAAAATCCAATCTCTTAGGGAACTATCAAATTAGAGTCACTGCTGTGTTATCTGATCCACACTTTTTAGCCTCTAGTATTGTCAGAAAGGACTTATTCTCTCTCAGTATAATCTATGTTTAGTTTTTTAAAGATACTTATCTCTATCTATAAGTGTGGAATTCATCTGCCCTGTTTCAGCATTTGAAGTTAATGCCAGTCAGTCACCTTCAGGTTCCTTTGTAGTCAATGGAAATAATTAGGCACCTTGGGAGGCTGATTCAGCTCATGCTAAGATACTTATCTAACAGAAGGCAAGTGAATGGCTCTCTGGGGCTGTGTATTCCTTTCCACTGGATATAAAGGGATCCAAAGGGAAAAAATATATTTAAATATTTAATTGTAGATTTTAAATTAAGCAAAATTAATCCACCTAACCTACTGTTGTTGTTGAGATTTCCTCTTTAATGACATTGCAACACTTCAGCACTTTAATGTATGATTCATACGGAAGGCAAACACATAGAAGCTACTGCAGCCTCTGCCACTAGTGATGATCAACAGCAATAAAAATAAATTCCTGCTGGCAAAGTGTGCTTCATAGATATCCTATTTTTGATAACAAAGGCTTTCTCCTTTGGGACTCTCATTTGGATACCCCTGAGAGGTTTAACAGCACTGAGCACTACCTTTTAGTAAACATTTTTCCCGAGATGATTTTTTTTTCCCCCTAATACACATTACCACATTCATCAGAGGTGGAAGAAGCCAACTGATTAAATGAGTAACACTCTAAAATGGCCAATGGTAACCCTTATTCTTCTTATAACCAAAAGAATAAACATGCATCACTAAGCAGCAGAGAAGTCACTCTTTTATTCAAAAGAGATCCAAAAAATCCCATACATGCAAAACATGGCATGCTGTACAAAAGACAATGTTGAAATCATCACTTTTTGAACATCTTCCCAGTTTAAGGAGAACAGTGTCACAAGAACTTATCTGCTCTACAGTGCTCTACAAGACACCACAGTCCCGACAATACCTAGAATTCATAACCTAATCTAATCAGAAGGAAAATGAGTTTAGTACAGGGGACGGAAACAAACACCCCTCAAACCTGGCACGGCTGTTCTGCCTGATGGTGTGGCTGCGCACCTTTCCATTAGCTTGGCCCAGCAGGACTGAAGCCAACAGGAGTTCTGTGAATCATTTCACTGGAAACTGATTCTGTGATAACACGTTCTTCTGAAAGCAGGGAGGCAGCCCTTCCTGCATGAGTAAATACATCACATCGGCACAAGCATAAAGCGCAAAGACAGAAAAGACGTGTTGGATTATAGCTGAGCTCCTTTCAAAATGAAAACATACCTTACAGCTTCTCACTCATTTCCTCTTCTAGCCAGAGAGTGTTTCTTCTTTGAAGAAATCTGCTCAAATCCTTCTCATACTGACTCTTCCTATGGCTCAACAGATTGTATTATTTAAGTTGTCATGAAAAAAATTTGAAACAGCCATATCTCAACCAAATGCCTACTCAGTAAGCATTTAAGATCTATTTCTGAACTGAATGAACAAATAAAAATGTAGCATGGCGAAGTTTTATATTGCTTAATATATTTTAGTTGCTGTAATTATAATTATTTTGAATACTCAGGAGATGTTAAGAAGTGTAAATTTTTTGTGTGCGTGCGTGCCAGCACAGATCTAAAAATTCACATATACACAAAAATACATTCAGGAAGAATCTTGCAAAAATTACTGAAAACTTAGTAAGTACAATACAGCAATTAAGTTTTTGAAAGGGATAATTAATTTCAACAAAAAGACTGTAAGTGTCCTCTGATACTCAACTGAAAGTATGATCTGAGATAAATTTTTCTACAATACACTTTCTGTTGCAAAAATCACTATGCTTCTCAAGCAACATTATTTCCTTTTAAAATGTGTTATTTTGAAAATAGATACGAAAAAGGAAAAGACAACTGATTTCAAAAGGTTTCACTTGTCTACAAAACTATTACTCAAATGTCTCCATCATGCAAAATGTTATAAAGTAGAAATGACATGTTCCCAACCCTGAATTCCTCAGGAATTCCTCTGTTGACTATTTTTTCCAGTCCCATTAGGAGGTGACCATGTCACCAAGACAGTGAAAAGAGAGCAGTCTCAGCACAGAGTGCAGCAAAGAAACAGGGTGACTTCATTTTGCTGAACTGCCCGTCCGAGGACCAACAGCCACATTCCCCTAAAGAAAGATGAACATTAAACAAATCTCCTACTTTATGCCTCTAAGCTGACACAATGTGAATACCCACCACAGCACCCAGAATCCGAAAACAATAAAAAGGGAGACTCAGGCAATGCTGTCCTGAAAAACTGGTTCACTAAGAACACACTTTAAATGGCAGGTCATAAGAATTAGGAAAAACAAATTGACTCCCTTTATCAGATTGGCCTCACTAGGAAAGAAAAGGCTAACCGCAATACACTTCAGACATACCTATTTCCAACTCCCACCATTTTACTTTTGGTGATGTCTGTAGCACAGCAGTCAAGATAAGGACAGGCCAGTTTCAGTCTCAGCTGAATATTCTTTCTCCTGGTGAAACATTTAGTAATAACTAAACATTCAGGGGTGTTTGGTATAGTATTTCCTTTCATCTAACCAGAAACCTTTTAACCCATTCATTTGTGAAAGCAACATACAGGTCTCTACTGATTTCATTTGATTACAAACCAGATGCCAGATCTATCACACACACACAAGCAAAATAATAATCCATTTCTGCTTCAGAGGAAACTTCCTCATAGAAAAAGTAGTCTTGATGAAAACAAAGACTTCTGATAATGGAGAACAGTTCACACTTTAAGTGGAAGATAAATAATGTTAACAAATGAGGACTGAAATAGATTTTTTTAAAACTTTTTTTTACAGTGTAAATAAAAGCTTATTAATTACTGGGAAAATGTAGACATTAACTTGTACAATTATGAAATACATAAAGATGAAAGCAGTTGTTAGAATGTAGTTAAGCATTTTAAATTACATTTGTTCATAAGATTTTTAGAATCAGCTCTTGGCTTTCTTCTCCAAAAATATGGATGGAACAACAACTCTGGTCACTGCTTTTTGAATTTACAAAAGAAAAATAACTTCCAATTTGTCAACTTTTGTAGGCCCTGCCACTGCTTAAAAAACAAAACCAAAGCAAGCCCAATACAATAAATAACACCATTCTTGAAATAGCGTGGCAGCCCCTAAGGTTGCCCTATCGGGCTCTGATGAAAAGGGTTTCATCAGGAGTTGCAGGACAATTCTCCTTCTCAGTAACAGTCTCTACTGTGCCTGAAGCAGACACAATCACTACTGTTTTAGCTGCTGAAAGAGCCTTCTCCTTCTCTGCAATGGCAGCACAGACTGCCACAATTTCATCACTTTCAAAGTCATAGTCTGGGATTGACTCTTGCACAAGCTCTTTCTTGTTTGCCAGTGCTTGCACTGCATCAGTCTTTGTTGCCTTCTGCTGCTCATGTAGTTTTCTTGCCCAGGAAAGGTCCTCTTTCCATACTTCAGGGTTCATTGGAAAGATGTGTAAGGACACCTGGAAACTTCGGATTGCCTAAAAACAGAATAGGGAAGACACAAGGCTTAGAAACTTTAAAGCCTACATATTTCATCACAGAAATTACAACAACAAAACAAATAAATACATACATCATTCAAGCAAAGACAAAAGTGGTCCAACTCCAGCCTGTCTATAGTGCAACCATCCTCCCTCAAATGTAAGTTCAACAGCAGCATCACCCCCTAACAACTGTGCATAAAATATACCTAAAAAATACCTACAAAGGTAAAAGCAAAAATAATTTGTGTTTTGATGGTTTTCTATCCCACTTTTCTCCTATCATCAGATGTACAGGAAGGCAAAAGCAGATAGATGCGGTTTAAAGAACACAAAGAAAAGGGATGACTGGGATTTTAAGTATCATTAATATTGCTACTTTTAAATTAGCATGTAGTCATTTCACAAACAGACCTAATACTACAGCAATCCTAGCCCCGTGACAAGTAATTTCTGTAACAGGTTTGTTGTTGCAAACACACTTACCGAAGCAGGCAAAAGCAGACAAATAAACTCCCAACTTGGAGCTGCTCTAAGAAAGAACTCCAATAATCTTATAAATAATGTAATATTAATACAAGTATAGTTGATATTGTTTCTCCTGCCTTTCAGCCCAATTGGGAAAAGTCCCACAAATACAAATACTCAACATAGAAGCTGTTAAATATAAAAAAAAGTGACCATCTAACTCAGTAGATGTGATATTTGGCAACAAGACAAGATTGTTAAAATACTGGAAAAATGCTAGACTAAGAATTACAACTGTGTTGTATTTATAGTTATATTAACAGTGAAAAGGTACAGACTTATGTGTATGTACACACAGGCAAGTGTGTATTTCACATTTATAACTGTATGGTCAGTTATGGAATGGCCACCCGAGTGACAAACTCTTGTGTGACACTGTGCAGAAGCCTTCCTGTAGGGTGGGGAAACAGTGATAATATGGATTTAGATTATAGTTGGGAAGAGTTCTAGCAACTTGCATATAAAGACTTTAAAGACATATGAACAACCATCAAATTCCATATCCTGTTGGAATTTATAAATACTTACAGCATGCAAATTAATGTGAAAAATCATAACATTTCATCTGCATTGACAGAAACTGCCAATTCATCCTTCTGCTGGCACAGATTAATATACAAACTCTGTATGACGTGAACTCAGAAGACAAGAGATATAAATCAGATTTAGGAAATGCTGATTATGCTATCAGTATTTCTGTTGTTGTAATAGTCAGTCTTTCAGTTCCAGGAAAAAAAAACATAATACTTTATTATTGGTCCACAGCCAGCTCTGAAGTGTAGGAGCATGCTGAACTTTAAACAGAAGGAGGAGTGCAGTTTAATTCGTGCAAAACAGTGTTGTTTTATTCAACTTTGCTAGCCTTTCATTTACAGGGATAGATTAGCTACAAGCAAACACTAAATCCCCTTTTTTTGTATTTCTGTTGAAAACAAAATATAAACAAACACTATTGGCTTTTCAGCTTTCCATGGAAGAGGCTCCCTAATTAAAACCTGTCAATACAGTTACGGTCATGCATAATAAACAACATTAAATACAATAATTAAATGTAAGGTAAAATTTAATAAGCTTAGAAGCTGCCTAAATGATTTATACAATATAGCATAAAACGATCATCTTCGTAAATCTATTAGAAAAAAGATCCTGTATGTGAAAATTTTATAAATAAATAATAAGAATACAATAATAAAGTAAATTTTAAGTGCTGCAAAAGATCAGAGGGATTCATTTTAAAGCAGCACTGTGCTACTGAAAAATACAGAATTGACATCCACATAAAATTTCATGTTGCCACTGTTAACTGCTTCCACAGCCATTAATTTCTGTTAGGACAGAAGAAAAGAAAGTAACAGTGCTATTTTTAATTCTCCCATTGGCGGACATCTAAGTCTCCTTCTCCAACTGCCTGTCTGGCATTATAGGAAAATGTGGTGGCACTAGACAAACTTGGTATTCCTAGCCTCATTTTAATGGGCAGCTGTGGTCTTAGAGACCCTGCACGCAAGGACTGTGGGATTTTAGATCAGTACGTAGTCACGTATCTGCTTTTGCTCTGTAAGGAAGTCTACTATAAAATCTACTGCAAGATGTTCTCACTTGTGGAATTTTAATCCTTGAAGAATTTGCATTTTAAAAATATTTTACATTTCATATCACTAGAGGGTATTCTGTAGCAAACAGCCTTTCAGTTGTCCCATGAGCAGAATCCCTTCTGCTGATTTGCAGTCGTTAAATACGACGGGCAGTTTTGATTAGACTTCACTTTTTATAACATGTTTTTATAACACATGGACCTAGTAATTGTCACTGTACAATGAAAGCTTGTAGGTAAGAATTAGAGACCAAGGCAACAAAGGTAACCTTGTGGCTGGTGTCTACTACAGGCCACCCCATCAAGAGGAGGCTACTTGACGAAGCCTTCTTACTCTAGCCACAGGAGGCATTGCGCTCACAGGCTCTCATCCTACTGGGGTACTTCAACCACCCCGACATCTGCTGTCTGTTGCACGGCAAGCTGCAGGCAATCCAGGAAACTCCTGGAATGCATGGAGCATAACTCCTTAAGCCAGGTAATAGACATCCCTACGAGAGAAGATGCGTCACTGGACCTGATGGTCACCAACTCTAATTGGTGATGTCTGGAGGTAGCCTGGACTGCAATGATCATGCACTGGTGGAAGTTGCAGTCCTGAGGGATATGGGTCAGGTGAAGAATAAAGTCAGGACCCCAAGTTTTAGGAAAGCAAACTTCCAGCTGTTGAAGGAGTCAGTCAATAGGACCCCCTGGGAAACCGTCCTCAGCGACAAGGGAGCAGAACAGAGCTGGCAGATCTTTAAGAACACTTTCCATAGAGCAGAAGAGCTCTCAATCCCCAGGTGTAAGAAATCTGGAAAGGAAGGCAGAAGGCTTGTAAGGCTGAGTTGAGACCTGAGGTCAAACTGAAGGGCAAGAAGGAAATGCCCAGGTAGTGCAAGCAGGGAAAGGTGACCTGAGAAGAATATAGGAACACTGCCTGGTTGTGTAGGGATGGGGTCAGGAAGGCCAAGGCACAGCTAGAGCTGAACTTGGCCAGGGACGCAAGGAATAATAAGAAGGGCTTCTACAGATATGTCAGCCAGAAAAGAAAGGTCAAAGAAAGTGTACGCTACCTTTATGAGCAAGACTGGCAAACTGGTAATAACAAACAAGGAAAAAGCTGAGGTACTCAAAAACTTTTCTGCCTCAGTCTTCACTGGCAACCTCTGTCACCACACCTCTGGAGTGGATGGACATCAAGACAGGGACTAGGGGAGCAAAGTCCCTTACACCATAAGAGATCAGGTTCGTGACCACCTGAGGAACCTGAACATGCAGAAGTTTATGGGACCTGATGAGATACATCCCAGAGTCCTGAGGGAACTGGTTAGTGTAGTTGCCAAATCACTCTCCATGATAGTTGAAAAGTCACAGCAGTCAGGTGAAGTCTGCAGTGACTGGAAAAAGAGAAACATTGCACCCATTTTAAAAAACGGTAGAAAGGAGGACTCTGGGAACCACCGATCTGTTAGCCTCACCTCTGTGCCTGGGCAGGTCGTGGAACAGATTCTCCTAGAAGCTGTGCTAAGGGACATGGAGGACAGGGAGGTGATATGAGACAGCCAGCGTGGCTTCACCAAGGGCGAGTCTTGCCTGACCACCCTAGTGGCCTTCTCTGATGGAGTGACTACATCAGTGGACAAGGCAAGAACTATGGATGTCATCTATCTGGACTTTTGTAAGGCCTTTGACATGGTATTCCAGAGCATCCTTTTCTCTGAATTGGAGAGGTATGGATTTGATGGGTGGACTGTCTGGTGGATGAGGTTGGATGGTCACATCCAGAGGGTAGTGGTCATCAGCTCAATGTCCAAGTGGAGATCCATGACAAGTGGTGTCCCTCATGGGCTCATACTGGGACCAGTACTATTTAATATCTTCATCAATGGCATAGACAGTGGGATCCAGTGCACCCGCAGCAGGTTTGAGGACCACACTAAGTTGAGTGGTGCAGCTGACAAGCCTGAGGAATGGGATGCCATGCAGAAGGACCTGGACAGGCTCGAGAACTGGGCCCATGTGAACCTCATGAGGTTGAACAAGGGCAATAGCAAGGTTCTGCACCTGGACTGGGGCAATCCCCAATATCAATATGGGCTGGGGGATAAATGGATTGAGAGCAGCCCTATTGAGAAGGATTTGGGGGTACTGGTGGGTGAAAAGCTCAACATGAGCCAGCAATGTGAGCTCGCAGTTCAGAAAGCCAACTACATCCCGGGCTGCATCAAAAGAAGCACTGTCAGCAGGTCAAGGGAGGTGTCACCCTCCGCTCCACTCTGGTGACAGCTTACCTGTAGTATTGCATCCAGCTCTGGAGCCCTCAGAACAAGAAGGACATGGACCTCTTGGAGTGGGTCCAGAGGAGGGCCATAAAATGATCAGAGGGATGAAACACCTCTGCTATGAGGACAGGCTGAGAGAGTTGGGGTTGTTCAGCCTGGAGAAGAGAAGGCTCCGGGGACACCTTATTGCAGCCTTTCAGTACCTAAAGGGGGCTTATAAGAAAGACGAGAACAGACTTTTTAGCAGGGGCTGTTGCAATAGGACAAGGGGTAATGGTTTTAAACTAAAAGAAGGCAGATTCAGACTAGATATGTGTAAGAATTTTTTTTATGTTGAGGGTGGTGAAACACTGGCACAGGTTCCCCAGAGAGGTGGCAGGTGCCCCATCCCTGGAGGTGTTCAAGACCAGATTGGAAGGGGCTCTGAGCCACCTGATCTAGTTAAAGATGTCCCTGCTCATTGCAGGGGGGTTGGACTAGATGACCTTTAAAGGTCTCTTCCGACCCAATATATTCTATGATCCTATGAAATAAAATGGCTGATCTGAGGACTCATATTGTCAAGGCTTGATTCCTTTTGCAAAATGCAGTATCACACTTAAAAACCGCACTTAAACTGCTTTGTAGCAATACAGCAAATTGTAACCTTCAAAACATCAAACAAAGAACACACACAATTGGTTCACATTTACACATCTGCCTGGTTAACTTTGTAATCTCCAGTCCCCCACATTTGACATGGTGGCCCCAGCCCACAACGGGGTGAGGGTGGCCGGCACCTTCCCAGGTCATCTGGGCCAACCCTCTGCTCAAGTAGAACCACCTGGAGCTGGTTGCCCATGACTATGTCCAGATGGCTTATGAATTTCTCCAAAGTGTAAGACTGAGTCACTTTCAGTTGATCTTTTTTTTTTTTTAATGCTGCTTTTGTTTTGGTTTCTGTTTGTTTGTTTAATGAAAGTGTGGGGCTCACTCTGTCTCATGGGAAGAACTGCTCTAATGAAGATACCAAGGTGAAATTGTTACTGCTTCAGTTGTCATCACCAATGCAGTATCATTTGTAAAAACAAGTATTTACAACCAAATGAGAGAAATACTGCAAGCCTCATTACATTTCTACAGTTTCTACATTCACATTGCAAAGTTAACTCAGGTGTACCGTTGCAAATTGATTTGTTGGATTTAAGGAATTTCTGCCTTTACAGAAAAATGTTCTGCCTGCTCATGTTTAAGTATTACTGTTGGATTACCCTATGTAGTAAATTCAGAAAAAAGAGCAAACAGCGTTTATAAAAGCTAAATAAAAAGAGGCAAATTTATCTCACTCTTTCTGACACAAGTTCGACAAAACCAAACCAAAACATCTGTGTTTGCAAGAAATTAATATATTGCACAGCTCATAGTAGAAATTACATTTGTTTCCAAGCTGTATTTTAGACCTGGGAAACTTGAAATTAAAATACAGTAAATTATTTTTTTCTCAGAAACTAAGTGCATCATTCATTGTGAAGTAATAAAAATATTTACAGCAGACCATTTGACAGGATGTGGGTAGTGAAGACAGACATTGGTGGAGGAGAAATGAAACAAAGAAACAGAAGCAGCTGCTCCTGAGAAGGGCAGTAATTCCTAAATCTCAGGCATGACTAAAAAGCCCTGACATTTATGTTTTATTAACTTTTCTCTGTAAAAAATATAATGCAGTGAAAAATAAGAAAATCATGGTAATGAAAGGGTAATGGGAAAAGCACAATTATGACTTAGATCACCTGGTCAAGAAGCCTCCACAGGTTTGATAATTATGAAATCATTTATCATTGTAAGATCCCTCCAGTCTTAACCTTTTAAGATCCCTTAAAAATTGCTTGGTTCAGAAATAAATAGTGAACATTACATGCATTTTAGATTAACTCCCCAAGTTAGAACATATTCTCTAAGTGAGAACATATTCATCAGAAGGCAGTTCAATGTGCCTTATAGACAGAAAGGCAAAAAAGTAGAAATGCCCAGTACTAAGGCACCGGAGATACCAACAGGAGCTTTTCCAGCCCTGGGCTCCCTACTCAAACAGGGACAGACAAAAACATTCAGAGGGCAAAGTACCCGGTGGTAACTCCTCCTCCCTCTCTCTTCACAGACTGTAAGGTCAGTATAACAATTAGAGGAGCACATATGGTAGTGTTTTGTTTCAGATGAATAATGTGCTGTGATGCAAATCTCTGATTGTTCCCACTTAAAATGCTTTAGTTTCCATCATGGAGTAGTCTCAGACTACATAAACTAGATTCCTTTCCGATTTAGCTTGACAATGCACTCCAAGAGAGCACCTGAAGTGCTACTCTGAAGTAAAACAAAATTAATATAACGTTGATCCAGACAGGATAGATCATCTACTCTTACCTTCTAACCACAAAAGAAATGAAACATTACCCGTGATGTGATGTAGATATGCATGGATTTATATTAAATATTTAATATTATGAAATTATTTATATTACTGCACCAACATAAGGTAGCACAATACACATCTGCAACACGCAGCTTTTGTGTTATGTTATTCTCATCGTTTGGTTTTTGTTGTGTCTTGTTTTTTAATTCTGCTCCTTACTACATTTTAAAAGGAAGCTGGTTTTGCATGATCTTTTAGCCTCCCTCCAAGAATCATTATTTTTTTTCATTCTTGAAAATTTTCGGCCCAAACATTGTAACTTTGCAAAAGCACTCTAAATTGACAACAAAATTATTTGTATTGAACCAGCACACAGCTAAGTCTATTAGAAATAAAAATCACAGAATGGTTCAGGTTGGAAGGGACCTTCAAGGTCATCTAGTTCCAACCCCCTGCCATGGGCAGGGACACCTCCCATTAGACCAGGTTGTTCAAAGCCCCATCCAGCCTGGTCTTGAACACCTGCAGGGATGCGGCTTCCACAACTTCTCTGAGCAACCTGTCACAGTAAAGAATTTCTTCCTCATAACTAATCTAAGTCTACCCTCTTTCAGTTTAAAACCATTCCCCCTTGTCCTGTCATTACACTCCCTGATAAAGAATCCCTCCCCGTCCTTCCTGTAGGTCCCCTTTAGGTACTGGAAGGCCGCTATAAGGTCTCCTCGGAGCCTTCTCTTCTCCAGGCTGAACAACCCCAACTCTCTCAGCCTGTCTTCATAGGAGAGGTGCTCCAGCCCTCTGATCATCTTGGTGACCCTCCTCTGGACCTGCTCCAACAGGTCCATGTCCATCTTGTGCTGAGGACTCCAGAGCTGGAGGCAGTACTCCAGGTGGGATCTCACCAGAGCTGAGTAGAGGGGCAGAATCACCTCCCTTGACCTGCTGGCCACGCTTCTTTTGATGCAGCCCAGGATGTGGTTGGATTTCTGGGCTGCAAGCATGCATCGCCTGCTCATGTTGAGCAAGGAATTCATGCTTGCAGCCCAAAAAGCGAACTGCATCCTGGGCTGCATCAAAATGAAACCAGTACCTTTTTTTATCTGAGAGCTCACATTGAATGGACTTTTGTGAATGTGTCTGAATTAAAAAGTTCACTTGCTATGTTTCCTGACTAACTAGCAGAAAACTTCTACACGATATATGTTACATTATTTACAGCGTATAGCCTATACGCTGAGAGTGATCTGAGATGGGGGAAGAGTCTCCCTTTGCATCACATCATGTACCCATGACAGCACCACAGCATACAGCTGCACCTAGAGAAAAGATGCACTCCAGCTGCTACAGAACTTCCCAGCCTTTTTGCTGTCTTATTAAGAAAAGAAGCAACTTCAGCCTCCATTTGGGATCAAGGAGGCAAAAGGAAGCAGGAATGAGAACACATGATTTGCTGCACCTGAAGCAGGAGTGTAGGAGACACATAAAACAAGATAATAGAATTTTATTAGCAGGCGTGTATAAAACTGAGCCTGAATATCAACTGGGACTTCACAGTACCTTCATCTGTAAACTGTGGTGAGCTGCGCTGTAGCAGCACAGTACCCAGAAGGTAGTATGTGCAGTTATGTCAACATAATTGTTACATTGCATAAAGCTGCCACATAAATACAGTATATAACACAAAAAGCTTTGAGCTAGGCTGGTCTTCCACAAGCCCGGCAACAAAACCACACAGGAAGCATTTGTGAAAAACAACAAAGTGGAGGGAATACTGGACATAAAGAACAACAACCTTTTCCCTTGCTTACTTTCAGGTTACATAAGGATATTCATCTTGGTATTTCTGTACTTTCATTCTCTCTCACACACACACAGAGGATGTGGTTTACAAGTTTAGCATATTAATGTTGTCCGTTTTCCTACCAGTGCTATCTCTCCTAATCCAAGCTGGGCACGCCCCAAAGTCTGCCAGGCATCCCAGGAACGTGGGTTTCTCTGGACAGCCATTTCTGCTGCATGCACTGCTGGGAACATTTCATGTAAAGACATCAGGACCTATGACAGAAAAAGAAAAATAAGAGGAATAGGAATAAGCAAATTTGAAAACAGATTTAGGTTTTCTGGGATTACCCAGGCAACCACCATTATTTCAATAACTAAGGACAGGTTCATTTCACCTAGCTTTTTCTAGAATAAAAGTTAGTTGTATGATCACAGCGAGTCACCCAGAATCACTGCATAGCCCATGGAGAGAAACAGGTTATGATAGAGGATGATTCATCTGAAGTATTTAAGCAACTCCATCAGAAGCAGATTAATTGCTTCTGAAGATGTCCCTCCCTCTCCCTTCCTCCCTACAAACACCATACTCTGTAAAAGCCTAACAGAATAAACTGAAGGACAAACACATTGAGAATTAAATACAATAAATAAGCAAGTATCGTTGAAAAACTCCTGGGTTATATTTCTCTTTTTTAATAGAGGACTGGAATCTACCAAATTCAGTTGCAGTGTGCATGGTATAACTACAGAAACAATCCTGGCAATTCAGCATGGAAACAACCCTTAACAATTACTACTGTATTTGGAGAGTAATCATTCTGCAATAGCAAAACCTAACTTAGACATTAAGTCACCTACACTTAAAAAAAAAAAAAAAAAGTGGTTTCCGTATGTGGAAATCTCTTTTACTCAGCAGTAGAGCTTAGTGTCAGCCTGTCACCATAGTATTCTATTCCTTGCATTGAATCTCCATAACCAAGCCTATAAATCATACTCAACGATATATAACATGGCTCAAACTTTGCTGTAATTTTCCAAGACCACCATGAGATTGGCACATTACCTGAAGACCTGCATCACTCTGAGATCATGATTTCAGACACCCACACACCAGGGTGATAGATACCAGTGTAAGAAACAAATGACAACCGCATTCCTACAGTATGAGGAGAATGTCAACCACAAGAGTAAGACTCATGTGTGGGCAACCACTTTCATCCCAACTGACCCGCAAGCATGATGAATAATATTAGAACATATTAGGTCTACTGATGAAGTGCAAAAAGCATTTATTTAAACTTACTGCTCTATGATATATTAAATGGATAAATATGAGTGTGGATTCAGGATTCAAATGCAATAATCTTGAGTATTTATTAACATAAAGTACCTGCACGGCACTGGGATGAATACCATGGAAGAAAAAAAAAGCTTTACTACAGAAAGCAAACTTGTACTCAAGAAACACAGGAAGCGTAGCTTCCAATAAGCCCCTTGGATCCACACTCCCATGGTTTTAATAAGACTAAATTTTTTCTGAAGACTAGTCTTAAGGGTTCTCTCTCAAATTCGATTTAATAGGCTGTACGCTGGAATTTAGAAGTACCTAAAAATCTTTTTAAAAGCCCCCCATAGTTGTATGTCCTGTCATTTTTCCTTTTTTCCTCAACAGTTCTCAATGACCATCCTTTGTAAGCAAAGTTTGGTATGAATACTACTTATTTTTCCAAAACTTTCAGTTGAACTGCGTTTTTCTGTGCTCCTTCTCTTGTCTGCAGATCTGTGAATGGAATCAAACTTGGAAGCGGATAGGTATACGTCCTACCAAGATTAAGTGATTCTGCATCTACCAGATTGCTTTTACATTAATCTATTAATGTCTTTGATCTTGTAAGAGGAAACAAATCCAAGTAGACACTCACCTGAACATTTTCATACATCCTGAGCATTCAGTATTTCTTACCAGTACTTTCTACTGCAACATAATTCCAAAACTTCTATGTAAGTATTTAAGAAATCTTTTGTAGTTTTTAATGAATTTTACTGCTTTTAGTGAATTGTGACCTCACTAATAAAAGACAATTATTCCACTTTAATCTGTTTGTGAGCATTGTGTGTACTAATTTAGACAGCTGCTTTAAAAATACTCTTCCAGATCATGATGGTAGTTACTGTGCTCCTAACTATAGCATCAGTTTCTCAAGGTACATTCAAACAAACACCGCTATGAATGTATATGCATTTTGTCCAGCACAGGTGGGTTTTTTTCAGTTATTAATAAAATGACTCAGCTATACTTGTCAGTCGTTATAAAGGAATAAACTTATTAATGCACACTATTTTCCTACACTTGTTTTCAGGTGAAGAGATCATCAAAATGAGCACACAATGGCAGATCTGAATGTGTGCAGCCTTGCCTTGGGTTACACTACCTGTGACATTATCACCACTTTAATAAAATACCTCTGCATGGCAGATACCACTGCTACTTGAAAACTGTACCAGCAAAAACTCAATTATTCTACATCTGGAAAGCCACGCTGAAAAAGGAACAAAACCCACTGCTAGCATAAAGTTTTCTTCTGCACAGCTTTGACAGGAGGTGCTTAGTCCTTTTAGCAGGGCAGGCCACACAGACAAGACAAAGCCAGACAGGAACCATGCGTGCTGTAGCCCCCTTTGTCATACAAGGTGCCTGTCACACGCTCAACATGTCGTCATGTCAAGCACCAAACCTATGTGTATATGTACATCATCCCCCCATAACACACAGTCTAGTGTGGTCTCCACTTCACTAATATGGTAAGGACCCAAAGGGTTATTGTCACTCCTCACACACGTGCCCCTTAGACAGGGTGCATTCAAAAAGGGGGAAGCCAGTAGTAGATCATAAGAATTATATGGGTGGCCTTCATCAAAACATAGATTTCTCATCCTGACAAAAACTCACAATCATATTGCTAATTCCATAGATAGCATTTCCTGCACAACATATACTGTTGTATTTATATGTTATATTTACATATACTGTCATATTTATATCAAGTATTTATATATACTTGAATAATATAATAATCTTGCGTTCAGCATGGCAATGCAAGATGTGAGGCTTATTTTCTAGGATGCAGCTACTCTGAAATACTTCCATTCTATTTCAGATCTTCTTGCATAACTCATCACTAGTTTAAACATACCTAGAACTGAACTCCTTGCCTCCCTCCCAAATCATCTTACTTTCTTTTATCTGTAGTGCTGTCATTACCACAACAGTACCATTTTTGAATTTTTCTCTTCCTGCACGTAAATTTAGCCTACGCTTATGCCTTGTATGACAGCAAGGTTATTTTGCTATCTGCAAAACTGTTTTTATTGTCTTGATTATGTTCTCTTTACTGTCGGTTTTCTTGATCCCTACATACCACACCACAATGGACCAAGTCCATTTGACTTAATAAAAAATTAGACAATCACTGTCTTGTTCAAAGTCTTGCTCCTACTTTCTACTGCACACAACTTGATTTTCTCCTCTCATTTTAAGAATCTATATTGCTTATTTCCTTTTATTTACCTCTTTTTGAATAATTCACTCTTATGTTATTTGCTCCAACATGGCATCAACATAATGGTCTATTTTTCTGCTTCTTACAAAGATACCCCCAGGTCTTCTTTCATTTCAGCCCATATGCTTGAAATACTTGAGTTGATCAGGAAAGTATTATCTCTTCATTCAGATCTGTGACTGAAACATGAACCAGGAAGCCAGCAGCAGTCCCTACACCCAATCTGAGCAGAATGCTTGCTGCTACTCTTACCTTTGCTCAATTTTATCTGATTGTCACAGTCATTTATTTTCTTTGTAAGTTTGTTTGCACTGAAGACATTTAAATTCAGTAACTGTTTTGAAATAGTTATTCTGTAGAAGACAGAATAAACAGAATACACCCCCAAAAGCTCCCTCTAAAATAAGCATGTTCTCTTCAAAAGAGTAAAGTGAACTCTATGCGGGGAGTGTTTCTTGTTGGGAGCTCTATTGTACTTAATACAACAAACTCTTGACCCTCTTTTAATCTTTTATGGACTACTTCAGGACAATTGACTCTGAACTGCAAGCCATCATCAGCATCAGTCCAGACCTGCATACAATTACATTAACTCATGAGTAATTTTCTGCTTTTTTTGATTCAAATTACATTCACATTGATTTCAAGGTGGTTTGGGGGGGGGGGGGGGGGGGCGGGGATTGACAGCAGAGATAATTATCACCCTCTGCTAGTTACTTTCTGCAAAACATTCAGATTGCTAGTAAAAGCAGGAACAAGCAAGCATTATTCTAAAAAGGTCACAAACCATTATAATAAAGTAGCATACTCACATGTAATATTTCTTTTTTAAACAGATGTTTACTTTTTAGAGATACTAGGATATTTTTCAATGACCAGACAAATAGCATGATGCTTCACAGACAACTATCTATCACTGAAAAGTCCATTTAAATGCCCCTTCCTCAACATTTTAGCATCAATTTAACGGTCTTTAGATGGCCATGCATTCATAGAAAAGGACAAATATAACCTTGCATTTGAGAGTATAAGGATATTAAGCTTTTACTTACAAAATTATGCTGGGGAAAACTTCATAAAAGAAAAAATCCTACCTGCAAAATAGATCTTTAATCTGTTTTGATGCAAGCTTGATGCAATTTTGACAGAAAAGGGCTATTTTGCCAGAATCACCTAAGGTAAAGATGAGGATGTGTGTGTTTGCTTATGAACACCCTTTTAAGAGCTAACACGCTAAGATTTTATTCCTTTCCTGTTGCTCTCAAATTAATTTCTCAGATGAATTTTCTTTTGCAAACTTCATTAGCAGGATGGCACTCAAGGTTCACAGTTAAATAATCTCATTGTATATTTGATTTATTTTCCAATTATAGTGATAGCACTTCATCAGAAAACATTCTTAAAACTAATCAATTAGAAAAAAAAATCTTAGAAAAAACATCTCAAGACTCTCACAACTCAAGACAATGCACATATATATAAATGACTAGAGGGCAATGTCTTACAAAGATGTTCAGGAGGTGGATTTTCAGAACTTAATTTATTCCAACATAGACTTACCATTATCATATTCATTACAACAACGAACATCCATGTCACTACAATAACTTAGTTTAATAGATCTATTTAAAAAAAAAAAAAAAAAAAACTTATGGGACAGATAAAGAAGAACTCAGTGGCAAAGAAAAACAATTAAACATAGCAACTGTCATCAGGAGATTGACCAAGTATTAAAAATCCAGGCAGCAGAATGACCCATCCTGTCCTACCCACGTTATTTTGGAAGTGTTATGAATCTGACTAAGTCCTGGTTTTAGATGAGCTCACTGGCTTGAAGCTGAATCACTATATATAGGTACATTCCAAGTCCGGTGAAACTGACCCAATTCCATCTAGAAACCCATTTCAAAACACTGATGAATAAAATTCTTCCTACCCATAAGCAGTCTACGTTTATCCATGCTGTAAAGCAATTACCACTGTACCACACAGCAATGCTTTTTGCTATGTAGCTGTCTGGAGTTTACATCAATGTTTTGAAGGTAAACTCTTCTTCTTGCATCCCAGTTTAAACACATAAACTAACACTTAAAAATGACCAGCAATTATTAGGTGATTTTTTATAACTTAAACTTGTGACTGTCAGTCTGGTTATGCCTTAGGAACCTTCTAATTTCTTAAGCAGGAAGAGGAATGGGTTAATATTATTTCTTCACTGAGTTCAAGATAGGGAAACTGAATGATTTGAGTAAGAGTATGATATGAGTATAATAGAGTTTAGCCAAAAAAAAAAAAAAAAAAAACCCAAAACAAAACAACCAGACACATACATCCGAAATCCCAGTCCTGTTCAATGAATGCAAATTGAGAAACCAAGGATGCAGGGTTGCACAGAAAGTAGATCTTCAGTCAACTGATGACAAACATCCAAAAAGCTTATTAAATGGAGATAAACCTGACTTTTTGTTTACATTGGTATTTACTGTTTCTAAAACCATTTATAAACAATTGTATTGTGTACTTTAGGAATCCTGTCATAGTTGCACCATGTGTTTGACAATGTTATGTGAGCTCTGCGGTGGAAGTATCACTAGATGAGCGACATGAACCAGGTAAATTCTCAGGAGTGGTGTACAAAAGCAGAGTGCCTGATTCCCAAGAGTTTGTTACACATATATCTACATATACACATTTAAAGTAGTAGTAGTCCTTTAATATCTCTCTTCACCCAAGAAAGTCCTATGTGGTCCAGCACACAAACATTCAGACCCAAATTCAAAGAATTTCTCAAAGCCTGTTCCTCCACCTTTGTAATTCAAACCAGCAATAAAATAATCCAGTCAATGTTTAAGAAACTTAGCCCACAATGAACTTCAGTCTCAGTGACTGCATTAATATAGGTAGTCTTCATACACTCCTTTCAATTTACTTACAATGCTACTTATCTAATACTATAATCAACACTAGGCTGTTGTTATTTATTTTAAAGATTTGTTGGGGTTTTTTTTGTTAAAAACAAAATCATAGAAACGAACTGCTTGCATAAACATTTACTTGCCACTCATTGTTCTTTCAATGGGGGAGCAGTTTAGGCTGGTAAGGGAATATCAAGTACAGACACTGAAACATCTTGCATGCAAAGAACAGTTTCAATGCACCCCTAGCCTCTCCATGCACCATAATAATCTGTTTTTAAATGGATCAAAGAGTAGCTAAGAGCAAGGGAAAAAAGTCTCATCAACTTTTATGGGGTTTTTGAAGCAGTTGAGCAACTCCACAATTCCCATATGTTTTCCTGGAAACACGCTTCTTGCAAGTGTCATTGACAACTGAGAACTTTAAACACTATTTCTGCCCTTCAGAAATACTGAAAGACATTTGTCCTACATCTGTTAAAATACCAATCTTTAAGAACTTACCATAAATATTTACAGATTCCCATTGTGTCATTAGCATATTTATCTGAGCTGCATATTAAGCAACAGGGTATTTAAAATGTTACGTTCGCTGCTGAGAAAGGATATATTAATGAACTGGGAAGCTGCTATATAACCCAACATAAGATTATCTTAATAAATGTAACAGGATATACAGATATTCAAGCCTGTGCAAGACACTCAACCCAATGTTCATTCTCAAAAGAACTTACTTCATGAGGAGACTTCCTCACTGAAAAAAAATTAGTATAGACCATAAAGAATCTTTGCATATCGCATAAAGTCACTCTTAACGTGAATCACATCCTCTAATATGTGACTCACATACCAAGACAGGCTGATTGTCATAGACCCAATGCTGGTCAAGCCCTTGCTGGAGTTGGTGTACAGTTCTTCCAAATCTGGAGCCACCAAAACTTTCTCATTTAGCTACACAGTAATAGCTGCAGTGTTTGTGCTGGTATGCTGGATTGGAATAATATGGTCAGCTTTAAGACAGTATCATTTAAATATTAACCACAATATTTTTGGAATGAATTACATATTCCTATTTTGGCAAAAATGGATTTTTACAACTCACATTAGTGCCTTTAAAAGTAGGAAGATATCAAATTACGCATTATACTAATCTGCTTCCAGTAAGCATAAGTCATACTGCAAAAAACATCTGTAATAATTACTTGCATGTACTAAAGAGATGTCACACATTTAAACATCAGAGGTTTTGTTAAAAAGATCCAAGAAATAATTTTATAAATGCATATTTTGTACATAAACTTTTCACGTGTTCTCATTCACAGTGTAACAGGGGTGCTACGCAATATCAGAAAGTCAAACCAAAGAGTAACAGTACAACTGCTCTTCTCCTCCAGACAGGAAGCAAAGGCATGGTGGAAGCAAAGGCCTGGGTTTCTATCTTCTTTCAGCTTTTATTACTCCCCAATGGTTTCACTAGAGAGGCAAAGACATTTTGCAAGACGAATCAGTGTCACACAGCTGGTTTCTCAGCTCCTCCTGGTCAGCAGGAAAGCTGTGTGCCTTATTCCTCCAACTCACCGCTTAGCTGAAACACAGGGACTGGGGTGCCGAGTAAGCAACCACCCCTCAGTGTGAGGTACTGCAGCAGGAGAACTGCTTGAAGGATGTCACAGTAAGCATCTGTTTGCATAAGTCTCTGCATCATAGTTCGGATCCTGGTAAGCTAACCCTGTTCTCCTATTATTTCCACTGTGAAAAAATTTAATTTTGGGATAATTTCAATTAAATGGAGTACTTCTGGAGAGCTAGCTTAATTCCTGCATTCAGATAATAAGATAATAAAGAACTGTTAGAAGAGAGCTATTCACTAATTTGTCCCACTGACCATATGTGTCCTTTTCAACAGCTTTCTCCTGACTTTAAGTCAAAAAGAAGTAATTCTAATGGCAAAATAAAGGCTACTTCCAAAGCACCCTGTGTTAAGGAGCCAGCATGACAGCACGTGAACCACTTCTTTCCAACCTAGAAGAAATCCTGGTGGTTGGTCTGTTTTATTCAAAACAGAGTTCAATCTCTATACTATAGTAAAAAAAAAAATTATAGTACCAATACCATTTTCACATCGTAACAGAATTTCTTTATTAGTGGAGTAAAAATTAAATGTACAAATGAATAGCTACATAAGTTAAAAAACTTTACAACAATATGTAAAGCTGCTAATTAAAGTAGAATTATATTATTTTGTCTCTTTCAATAGTGCATTATTAAAGCTTTCCAGCTCCTTGGCCCAAAGCTCTGCAGATGCTAAAAATTTACATGAGAGCAGAAAGCAATGAGACAAGTCCCAGGGCCAAAGCTTGCAGGAGGCTGGGAAAAGTATCACGGGGGAAGTACTGCTACGTGCTTGTACCATCTGTATGACTCTTTCCCAGCCATCCACTGTTGGAAGTTTTCAGGATATTTGGCTAGAAAGATCATAGAATCATAGAATAGTTTGGGTGGGAAGGGACCTTAAAGATCATCTAGTTCCAGCCCCCTGCCATGGGCAGGGACACCTCCCACTAGATCAGGTTGCTCAAAGCCCCATCCAGCCTGGCCTTGAACACTTCCAGGGATGGGGCATCCACAACTTCCTTGGGCAACCTGTTCCCGTGCCTCACCACCCTCACAGTAAAGAATTTCTCCCTGGTATCTAATCTAAATCTCCCCTCTTCCAGTTTGAAACCATCACCCCTTGTCCTATCACTACACAACCTTGTAAAAAGTCCCTCTCCAGCTTTCCTGTCCAGCCCCTCCAGCAATCCACCAATACAATTCTCCCAAAATAATTCAGGAAGAAAAACCTTTACAGCCATAATGTATTTCTCAAACCAAATGCAAAATCAAGTAAGATCTAAACCTCTGCAGCTATATAAAACAAAAGCCTCCTTCAGCATTACTGTATTGAAATGAGTTTAATTATTCAATTAATTCTTTTGCAGAATCAAACTTTCTTCACTTCACAGACAACATGACTGTGAGGAGGAGGTATGATAGCATCCAGGAAAAAAAAGAGCAGCCAGCTTTGCTTCTTGGGTTTTGCTGGGTTTTTCTGGAGGGTTTTGTTTTGTGTTAGGTTTTGTGGAGGGGTTTTTTGGGGGGTAGGGGTGGTGTTTTATTTTTTATACAATAAAAGAATTATAGTAACAGCAAAGATTTTTAAAACTAAACAATATAGCAAGATTCCTAAAATCTATGCAACACACTCAAGAACCATGATTTTACTTTCTCTTCTCCTTTCTCCAAACTTCAATGTATTTTGCAGACGTATTTTGAGTAGCTGCCTTCCTAAAAATAATTTTTCCCATTCTAATCTGTCCAGCTGTTTGAAAGAAGCCGTACATTTCTTGTTCTCATCCTCAATCCAAATTAAAATCGTTTTTGCAGAAGAGCATTTTTATTTAATACAGAAAAAAACCAAGTATTTTTGTACCTTTGCATACAGGTAGAGACAAAAGCTTCCCAATCTAAACAAAATAATGGATCCTGGCACTTTTGCCATCTAAGCCTCATAAGGACACATTGAAATTACAAGCTGATCTCATAATTTTAGTGAGGCATTGAGGGCTACAACTTTTTCCTTGAAACAGCTTTAAAATAAAGGCTCAGGTGAAATCGACATCATAAGTATACCCTGTTTAATGCTCTTTTCCAAGACTAATTTATCTGTGTAATACTTAATAGGAAAACAGACTGGAGCATATCTTTTTCATACAGTATCCCTGTTTAAAGTTAAAAGTATTAAACGAAATCTTTAGAAAGAGCAGGCAGACTTTTCATGGTCAAATTTGCTAATTTATCACTGTAAGGCTCTCCTTGCTCCTCCCAATACAATTTTTAAATATTTCAGTTGCTTTTTCCACATTGTAACATCCTAATTCATGACTAAAGATGATGTTTATTGTGATTTTTATGGGATAATAGCATTATTTTAATCTCTGTTAAAAGATACCCTGTTGTGTTGGGAAAAATGAAACACCTAAATTGTGCTGTAGTTTATGCACACAACTACACAATGTTGCACTGTGTCTGTTCACAAGCACAATATTTGCTTTTTTAATTTCTAAACTGATAAAGAATTGTCATGCTTTACCTGAGATTTCATCTCATAAAGCGTAGCATCCTCTGGAGTTAACTGAAGTGCTTCATCCCACTTGTGAATAGCCTCTCGGTACCTGTAGTTAAAACAATATTACAGTCTCACTATATTTAAAAATACTAGATATTTCTATTTATATCCTGATATTGTCACAAATAAAGTGCCACGGTATCTCATGAGTATCAATGATTTTTCTCACCACTTCCCTGTAAGACATGCTGAACTGTTTTCAGGTACTGGCTATTTGTTCTTCTGACCAAATGGATGCTAAGTACAAACGGCCTAAAGTGAATTTACAAATCAACATCGGAAACCTATGGCAAAGCAATGACTTAAAACTAAAAATCCTGAACCGAATCCAAATCCCTCATTGTCAAAATCATCCTTAGTCAGGCATAAAGAAATATAATCTGAGCCCAACATGCCTTGTTACAGTCATAATTAAAAATTTCTTTTCAGTCTAAAAAGGAGTTTCTCTCCTGCATTTCTGTACTGTAAGATATGAAGGACATCTGAGTAACTTTGGTATGTAAGAAGGAAGTTGAAAGTAAACAGAAATCCCTCAATTTTGGGAAGGTATGCAGTACCTTCATAATATGTTGCAGAAGAGTTGACCAAACAAAACCAATAAAAAGTTCTGAATGTTCTGAACCCATTGGGAATAGAAGAATAGATCAGAAAAGCAATGCAACTTAAGTCAAACTCTCATGATTCAGGTATTATTAGTTTTCAAATGTTGTTTGAGTGCTAAGCAAAGGATGTTTCAATAAATGCTCACATTTCCTCGAAGTTTAGATACCAGCTATGCATTTGCAATCTCAGTTCATTCCCCATGGGCAGGTGTTCACACTAAAGGAAACATCACCACATTTTCTACATATGTCAGCAGAAGCCTTAAGCTGTCATTCAGTTCGCAAGAATTACTTTTTGAGTAGAACATTATAGTTTTGCTCAAGACCTAGCACAGACATGGCACAATAAAAGCTACATGCGTAAGGGATGTCCTCAGCTCAGTTAGGTGGTGTCCTGGCCATGCAGCAAGGCGCAATATTGTGAGTGTAGCAAAGAAGTTTAGAAAAAGATGATTTTGGAAAACAGAGCAAATACAGTAACATCGGTAACCAGAAAGGGAGGAACAACACTGGCATTGTGCAAACAGAAAGATACAAGATAAAAGCTGCATTTCAGGAATCTTCATTTTTACTTTTACAGAGGGGACATCACTCAAAGTGTCAATCTGAATGGGATAAAAACTCAGCAAGAACAGGCTACCTCTGATGGGAGCACCAAATACAGGCAAATATTCCCCCAGATTCTGTTGGGTTTTGCTACCAATTTGTCAACAGCCTGCCAACAGAATAAAGATGGCCAAGGGAAAAGAGTCTGATCTAGTTAAAGATGTCGCTGCTTACTGCAAGGGGGCTGGACTAGATGACCTTTAAACCCAACACATTCTATGATTCTATGAAAAGAGGTTATCCATTCACAGAAATGCTGTGCCACATGTGCTCTGTGTATGAACAGCAATTTACTCAACTCTGCCTGTGAGCCTCAGAAAGCGTGATCCAAGAACAGTGACAGCAGAATGTCAGAAGCACTTTTCCAGACTGAGAACACCACAGAAAAGGGCTGGAGAAGGAAGATTTATCTGCAGGTAAATGCTGAACCGTCTGCTCGAAAAGACTGACCATTGACTATCAGTTTACAGCGTGGAGATATTCACATGGCTGTGAAATATTGATCTTTCCGGTGCATATATTTCCTTAAGAAGAAAGTCTGATAAGACATGACTGTTCAATTCTTTTAAATACTCAGGAAAAGAGATGTTTCCATTGTTGTTCCAGGAAAAACTAAGGACATCATTCTTATTAAGAGAAACTGAGCCATGTTGCTTTTTCTAGTAACACAAATTTGGGAAAAAATACCTTTCTATAAAGATAATCTCTTAATCAAAGAATTTTCTACCTCATTCTTTTGAGGGAAAAGATTATATACTGTATTAATTATCAAGAACCTTACTGAAAAAGTTGCCCGGGGATATAAGATACAGATATAAAGTCAGTGTTCCAGTAAATGTTTTATGAAAACTATAAACCTTGGCTGAAATAAGAAGTGAGCTAGCACTGGGGTAGTGTTGTAAAATAAATAATTAAAAAACAGATAATTTTACTGCCTCTCAGTATCTTTTTTGAGATGAACTCTACAGTATCATTACCAGTATAAGGAGGGAGAACTACTTTTGAAAAGGAAAGCTTCCATATATAAATATGACATCTGCTTTGGGTTTTATCAACACATATTTAATGAGTATTCCATTTGCTATGTCTTATGTCCCTTCAGAAAAAGGGATATGAAACCTACCACTTCAAAAATTAAAATAACTTGTATCCAAAACAACATCTCAGAAACAAAAATGAGACTCAAAAATGACATATCCATGCACTGGTGGCGACATGATAAACCTTCTTCAGAAACCCCTGAAATTTATCAAAGTGGAGATTAATCCCAAGCACCAGTTGGCTGGGGGCCTACTGACTGGAAAGCAGCTTTGTATATAAAAGACCTGGGGATTGCGGGGGACAAGAGGTTGAGTAGGAGCCAGCAATGTGCCCTTGAGGCAAAGAAGCCCAACAACATCCTGGGCTGCCTTAGCATCACCGACAGACAGAGAGATGATCTACCTCAGCTCCAGCGAGACCACATCTGGAGTGCTGCAGCTCTGGCCTGCCCAGTATGACAGAGACATGGACATACTGGAGTCCAGCAATGGGCCACTAAGACAATTAAGGGCTTGGAGCATCTGTCATATACGGAGAGGCTGAGAGAGATGGGACTATGCAGCCCAGAGAAGCGAAGGCTCAAGGGCAATCTTATCAAAGTGTAACAATACCCAATTTGGAAGGAGGGCAGGGAGTAAAGAACCAGACTCTTCTCAGTCATGCCCAGGGACAGGACAAGACGCAACAGGCACAAACTGAAGCACAGGAAATTCTTTTTAAACGTATCTCCATTGTTGGAGATATCCAAAACCAAACTGGACAACATCCTGAGTAACTTGCTCCAGTTGACCTTGCTTTGAGCAGGAGCTGGGGTAACAATACCAAGACATCAGCAACCTCAGTGATACGTGATTTAAGATGAAATATGATTATGTCTTGACTAAATGAAAATAACTTTTAAGCAAAATATAATCTTATAACAAATAGACCCATTAATTTTTTAAATTAATTACTATAAAAGTGTATCTAATGTAGCAGTAAAGATGTCACAGAATGTTAGTAATGGGCACATCTCAATTTCATAGAATATCAAATTAGTATTTCCAGCAAAAGTAAAGCTGTAATCTGTATATACATTGTAACTAAGCATCCAAACTCCAGTAATATAAAGCATTTCAAGAAAAGACTATATTTTGAAGTACTGAATTACTATGCATGTGAGTATAGAGATACAGTATATTTAATTTTATCTACACACAGTGATCTCAGAAAAATAGTCCACCTCATTACAAAAAAAAAAAAACAATTATAAACAGAATTTAATTATCATTTTCTGTTCTTTATTGTGATGCCATAAAAAGGAATAAATTATTAAGAACTGGATACATCTGGGATGGCTTCAGTGTAGAAGACTTGATGGATCTTGCCAATTTTTATTTAACAGCATATGAAATCCCATAGCTCCCCTAAAGTACTGAAACTGCACTCTTCAGATGTGCTACTGACCATCTGGGAGTGACACAGACTTGGCACATTTTACTACAGCTTGCTAAACTTTTGAAACAAACATCTCGTGCTTTCACTCCACTTTTTCAACACCACTTCTGGGAAAACACGATCTCTTGAAATCTTAAACAAAATCATTAAAACAAATTCATATTTCCACAAAAAATATTTAATTGGAGACTTCTGGTTAAAAAAAAACCAAACCAAACTGAAACAACCCAACAAAAACCAAACAACAACAAAAACCCACCACCGAAGCCTGTTCAAGTTAAACAGAGATGAGTGTTTGAATCATACATGTATACATAACACTAAAACCCACCACTGCAGATCATGCAGGATCTAGACTCCTATAGCTTTACTCCGACAGGCTTGCCAGATTGAGACAGGGCTCAGACTGACACTGCAAATATCTGAAGATATATTGAAGAGATGAGATGGTTATCAAATTCAGACCTAATGAGACAGGCCTGCAGGACAGCAGCAGAGCAGTGTCAGGAGACGGGATAAGGCATTCTTAGAGACTGGGAATTCTTAGAGACTTGGAGGGACACTCCTACAATCAGATGTTGCAGGAGGATGAGGGAAAACACAGTAGAACAGAGCTAAGGAAGGGAAGAGGAAAACAATGTTTTTAAAAGAATATGGCTCATTGTCAAATACTCATATCATATCAGAGAGGATAAATGTGAATGGTCTGTGGCCACCAGAAACACCAGCCAAAACAATCGTGTAGGGTCAAATTCAGACTTTGGTGGAAGCTAGAGAAAAAGAACACTAGTCGGTAATTATAAAGAGTACATAAAAAGGAAAGAGAAATGAAAAGCACAGAAGTTGATTGCAGGAACAGACTTCCCTATGATGCAGGGCAGGACTGTGAGAGAAAAGATTCAAAGAACAGATGAAGGAAACTAAAAAGAATAAAGGAGAGATGAATGTAACATGGCTTTTTTGTTTTTAGTAAGTTCAGAGTTCTCTAACCCAGCTAGGTTTTTACAATAAAATACTTCTCCTGCTGAGGTTGGCGAGGGAAGTGTACAGCACTTCATAGATGCATCTAGAGAAGATTGGTGTGCAGGAACAGGCAAAAGGAAATCGTTTGTTTACGTGCGTGTGGAAAATTCTTATCTATACAGCCACACAGCACCTTTAACCTCACCGGTAACCTTCACAAGATTGGTAAGTCTTTAAACACATGAAGTACAATATTACGTGTTCTTTCAAAGTCTCAATGCCTCTGCATTTTTTTTTTTTTATTGCAGACAATTCTGACACTACTGATGAATCATTACTGCAGTTCAAAAGCATAGCTATTTTATGGTAAATAAAGTGTCACATAGTACTTCTGATTATGCAGGAAGGAAATTAAAACCAACTGCTTTACCATCTACTAAAACTTTCAATAAAACAATTTAACAGGCTGATTTAGATATGGCCACACTAATCACCACAGGTAAAGAGGTGCATGACAATTCTTCAATGGCACCTGACCAGGTTCTTGCGCTGAAGTAAAGGAGAGAGGAACACAAACTTGTGGTAACTACCCATCAAGTTGGTAAATGACACTCAGTTGACCATGGGGTAAAACAGCATGCACACAGCTACTGAACATCACAGCATAAGTATTCATCAGAATTATTATTCTTGCACGTATCAGACCCCTCAATATCAGGTTGTTGACACCTGGACGCTAGTAGTGCATATACTGAAAATAGGTCTGATTTATACAGCTGAATCTTTTCCGATGCAGCAAATACAAAGTGCTGTTTTAAGTCAGTCCGTTGAATATGCCACAAAATTAAATAGCTACGCAAATATTTCAGACACTTATCTCACTGAAGAACTTCCACAGAACAACAGATGGGAAATACCATTTCATCACATGCCAAAAGCAATTACCACCTATCACCACACTGAACTACAAGATCAAGTTTTTAACATAAGTTCCACTCATCATCTTCCCCATTTTTATTTCAGCCACACATGTAAATATGGACACTTTTTATCACTGCATCTATTGGGCAAATATAGTTTTGAAACTACATTCATCAAACAGAAGGTATGAAATCCAATACTGGAAAAAGATGATCTCGTTATTAATATCCAGAAGTGAAAGCTACAAAATAAAGACTCCGGTACTGTCTCTGACAGAGACAATCTCTCTCACATGGGAATAATATTTAATTTCCTCACATACAATACAAAAAAGTGATCTCAAAAAAAATCACTCACTACTACTTCACAATTATTTTATTGAGACCCAGGAATGGAATATACTGCAGTAAATCATTTTAATGACAAGTGGCAGAGGAGTTAATGCAACAGAGTACTAGATAATGATGGGGAGTGAACAGTGTCTACACTTGACAGTCTGCCCTAAGATGTCTTTCACAAACACATTTTATATTGAATCGTGAGCTGAGAGCCCTGCTGCCTTTGACTTATTTTATACCTATCCTTACAATCTGGTGAATCACCGATTCATGGTCCACCCCACTCAGATACTGCACTTATCTGTAAGGAGACAAGAAAATTTGCAAGACAAATGCAATACATCCATCTGCCCAACAATTCTCTTCCTGCTAACTGAAGACCACTTTCGTTCCTGTGCCTTGTACACTGATGCTACCACTGTGCATGATTTCAGGGCTTCATCCACAGATGGCTGACAGCTCTGTCTCTATTACCTCATGTTATGACCCTACTGGTTCTGAGAAAACAGTCACAGAAACTAGGGCAAGAAGTTAAAAGCTGTCAACTGCATTAGAAAAGAAAAAGCACCAAAAAGTTTCTGGCATTTAGATACCACTATTTCTCTATCTTTCTCTCTTTCTCTACATGGCTTATTGCGAAAATATGATACTCAAACGTAGGGTATTAAGAAGGCAAAACATTTTGGGAGAGATGATATGCAAAAAGCAATAGTCTGCTCCAATTCTTTTCTGAGCAGTTCCATTTCATCTAGTTGACATGCTCTTGTTACCTGTACTAAATAATGTAATTCCTCTTCATTTTCTTTCCCTATACTACTTCAGGCCCCTTTACAATGTTTACTGATGTCAACATCACATAGTAAGAATGACAGAAGTTATGTAAAAAATATAAAACACTGAGAAACAGATAAAGACAGAGGAAACACGCAATTCTCTATGGCATTTGAGACTTAGAAGGACAATTTTAATTTATTTTTCGTGAAAGTACCAATAAGTTAAGTAGTCAGGTACCCTATAAACCTCACATAGCTGAAACAACTACAAGGTATTGCTGTAAAATGACTATCAAGTACCAATGCAAATACTAGACAGCAAAAACCATCAAGTCTTCTGAAACAAGTGAAATATAGATGCATAATAAACAGTACGATCGACATACAAGGGCATAATATGCACATACACAGATTGTATAGAGAATGGATGTCACCATCCAGAACTAAAGGAATATATTAGGCATTTGTAAATCCCAAGATGACTAACATGCAAATCATACACATAGAAGTGGCAAGAAGAGTGGGAACTCTCACTGCCAGCACTGCAGAGACAAGGAGTGGTGAGCCTCAGTGGCACAGGCACAAATGTTCTGCAAAGGGATGGATGAGGCAAGTTCGTGCTCCCATTTCTGTGACAGAGCCAGTTAGTCACTGACAATGCTGCTGTGTTTCTATAGATAAGCGACCTTACAAGAACCAATATACCCAGACTAATGATTTTTGTTGTCAGCGTGATTTTGCATTCATGTAATAGTGCCTATCGAAAGAAAGTAACAGCAAGAACTGTTTGAACTACCTCCTTCAATTTCTCCCATACCACAGCATGAGATGCAAAACAAAACACTGAAGATTCAACAGACAATATTTCAGATGGTTTTATTTACATTAGTAGCTGGATGGGAATATTTAGGGCGTTTAGTCCACAGTATCCAATGCAGCTACCATCCACAAACTCTAAGAGTGTCAATGAATTTTCTTTAGACTGAGAAACATATTCACCTTGGTGGTTTTTTTCCAGTTTTACTCAATATTCAAAATTTCTCTCTCTGAATCTCAATTTAATATCAGAATGTGATGACCAAAACTACGTAACTTCAGCACCCTCACAATCAGTTCAAATATATTCAAAAACTATAAATTACCCAGAAGAAAAAAGTCAGGTTAAAGATTTCTCCCATACTTACGCAATGTTCAATGTAATTGTCGTTTATACTATAATTTACATAGAATTTCCTTAGGTTTTAGGACAGCAATTTATTATGTAAATTAATTATGACAGTTTAATATTTATTATTCTAATTTTAGCATTAATCTCTTTCATTCTGTATGTCAACAACACTTGTAAAATTTTTTTCCAGTATTGCTTAGAATTCCTTTCTCACTTTGAATCCCACAAAAGAAATCAGCTCCTAACATAACTAATTTCTGAAACCTCATTCATTCAGTTCCACCCACAATACAGAAGTACTGGAATTCTGCCACATTTTTGAAAGGCAAATACAAATGTCTTTATAAAGTTGTAGAGTCATTGTAAGAGTTTTCAAAAGTCGTTCTGCATTCTCCTCATCTCAGATCTACTTCATTGCCCCCGCTTTGCACCAGCATAAAAGCTTTGCTTCTTAAATCAAGTCAACAGTCTAATTCAGGTTATGACGTGTCCAAACATTAATTTGTTTTAAAATACCAATCATCTCCCCTGTGTAATTCTCCTTCTGGCTACAGGAACATGAAGACAACAGCTTTATTTAGGCAGCAATGATACAGCTATATTGTAATGGTTTCACATGATAGGTAAACTTTAACACCTCAAGTATACGTTTGGATGTTGGAGAAGTTCACAGTTCTTGCTTTACAAACATTGTGATAGTCATGAAACTGAATGCATCATAAAAAAATGGCATCTTTAGCAAACAGCTTCCTAACATGTTATGTGTAAGCAATACCAGGGAAGGTTAACCTTCTGACAAACCAAAGGGTTTCACTGACAGACTAGACTAAAGACAATTGAAAACATTTATTGTCAACATTCAAAGCCACTGAGAGTGAATTTATCATCCTCACAAAAGCAATTGCCAGGAAGAAAAAAGCTTCTGTTAAAGCTTCCAGGCAAATACAGCTTCCTACAGAGAAGTCTAGTCTGCAGAACTCCTTTCAGTAAGTCTATGCTATTTAACGTATTTAACAGGTGCCTTTCATTTGTAACAATAAAACAGGATGGTGGAGCCAGCTGAATACAAGCCATTATTCATCACCAACATCTCTTATCCAAATAAGCTATTCTAAAAGAAATCTACAGCTATGAACTGCATTTTGTCTTAACTGTCATTTCTTAATTTTTGCAGAAGACAAAAAGCTTAAGCCACAGTCTTCTACATGATATTTCTATTACCACCTGATAGGTCAAAAACAAAACAAACAATGTTTTTTTTTTTAAGATTTGCCATTTGGTTACAAGATTCAGTACAACTCCAGAGACTGGCAGGAAAACACATCCAATACACACAAATAACGGCAGCCTGTAAAAATTATCAGTTTGAACTGGTTTCAAAACAGCAAACTTCAGTTCTTCACAAAAACAGCATTTCTATGATTTTCAGAAAGTAAGAAAGAGGGGAGGGATGCATTATCTCTGTCGCTATGTGGTATTAGTGTAGCAAGCACCATCCAGAAATAGAAAAGTACGGTTCTTTGTCTAAAACCTTGAACTTACAGTATTTAAACACTGTATTAGAAAATTGAGCATGATATTAAAAATACTGTGATTCCTCTGTTGAGATCGGGATGGATGCACTGCGCTCATCCCACAAATAATTGTAGGAAGAAAAACGTACAAAGTTGATCACCTATTTCATATATGTCACACAGTTTACCAAAAGTATTTGGCGATATATTTAACAATTTGTCTACACCTATCCACCATAAAAAAAGGTGTACTTCAGTTATATACTGCTAAAACTAGAGAAAATAACTGCTCTGTGTGTAACACATTAGCACAGTCCCTTATGAGCTAAGTAAGAGTAACTTGTTCAAGGTCCAGTGATAAAGTCAAAGAAGAATTAGACTCGTTCTCAAAGACGTGAACATTTAAAAAGTGTAAAAACTGAAATGTCTGGCCTGCAAATGAAAATATATTTACAGCCATCTATTTCAAATTGTAAGTGCAATACAGTAACAATGACACACAGGCAGCAACTAGATGACAATACCACATAAATAAAAGAACTTGTCTCCACTTCCCCTGCTGTTTGGCCACTTATTCTAATATCCATTTTCCTACCTGTTTTGTCAAAAGCATTTGTGAACCAGATCAGAACCAGCAACCAGAAAGAGGCTGTTTTTCAGCTGGCTTCTTCTGCAGCCCAGTGACAAACTGGTACTACCAGCTGGCTCCCCCCAGGATCAAACAAAAATATGGGACCATTGCAAAGGAGTGGAAGTGAGACAAAAGGAGAGTTGGGTCACATTGGCCCTGACTGAAACGGGCTTAACCAGCAATGGAACTGCAGCCTTTGACTAGATACTTGACCCGCAAACAGCCAGAGCTAGGAAGCATATATACCATGCTTTCAATTAACTCAGCCCTGATACAATTTAACAATTGTCTACAAAATGACTGAATAGTTAACTCCCACATAAATAAATTAACAGAGGAAAAAGTAGTAGAGAAAGTCAAGACCCAAAATGAATTTATTTTTTATTAATTTGATGACCACATGGTTGTGTACAAGACCCTACAAGTAATTTTTCTTGTGGTAATACGCTATGTCGTGAAGTCAACTCTAAAATAATTAGCAGTCCTATAACATCAAGTATTTCCAGGAAGAAAAAAAGAGAATGTACTGCTCTTCATTTTCCCCACCCACTATTTAAACTAACCCTTCAAAAGACCTGACTGAACAAGTCATTCATAAAGAGTTTTTATTCTGAGCTTTTACTGCCAAGCATCCTTTCCAGTTTAAACATGATATGCCCTAAAATGTGGAGAACGCCATTTAGGGAACAAGAAAACAAGGTAATATACATACATAAATGAAGATCTTTGTAGCAAAACACACTGCCATATCCTACTTCTTTAGTAAACTCCTGAAACAAATGCTGATGAGTAACTATGATCCCTTAATTTCAGTACATTTTCATTTTAGAATATATGGACAACAGGTATACATCATGTTCAATGAAGATCATGCAAGGAATACTGACCTACTGTTTCAAAATTAAATTCCATGAACCATAAAGACAGTTAAAACAAAGGGGGTGGAGGGGAATATTATCTTCAGCAGCAACAATTACTAGTCTTTGTTTAAGAGCAAATGGACAAAGGTATTAAATTAGGACACCACTTTATTTTTTTCCCTGCAGCTTCCCCTATAAAGAGAAATAATAGTATCAAAAAATAGTTTCTAAATACAAAGGTTTTATTATTCAAGTAAAAGCAATTTGGCGTATTTAACAGTAGACCTGGACAGTAAACAAAACCACAAAACTGTAACTTTAAAAAAATGAAATATGATACTTTACAGTATCTAAGTTACAATAGATAATGTCATTAATATAGGGAATCCTGGATGCTGTGACAGCAGTAGTTCAGCAGCACAACTCTTGCCAGTGTCTGTCAAGGAAAGGATGTGGAAAATGCCCCAGGTTGTATTTCTCTGTAAAAACTGCATAGATTATTAATGTAAATTGCTAGATTTTGCTGAATTGTATTATACTATGTATATAAATAATAGAATTCTCTACTGAAGTTACGGGCAAAATCTCTTAGCTCAGGTCAGAAATATATTCTTTAACTTGTAGATAGTTTAACTTTTGCATTAAAGTATTTATATTAATCTCTAGCCACCATCTACCAGTACAGACCTGCCAGCACAAACTGGTTTCTGCAGCACAGTGACGGTGCCACTTTTGCTGCCACCGTGTCTACTATGTTAAAAGATGGACCCTGTCCCAGGAAGTTTATAACAGTAATAGGCAGCAAGAGAAAAGGAATGAAGGCAGTTTCAGAGATCAGCTCTGAAAACAAGCCAGACAATTGTGAGACAAATTCGCAGTGGAGCACTTCATCTCAACACAACGCTTACAGGAAATGAAAATGCACCAGGTGCACTCTGCTGTACACTTGCATATAATTTACAAGGCTAGAAATATGCCAGCACATGTGCTTGCACATATTTTTTTCATTCACTTCTAAAGCACAGCTCTGATGAGTGATGAAAATTAATTCTAAAATATTGTCGTAAGTAACAAAAATAAAAATAATAAAATAACAATATTTATATTTTTTATATTATTTATTTACAATCCATTATGATATGTAGATCCTAATAGGTCTTTAAGTAGTACTACAGAGGTTTTTTGGGGATTAGATGCAAATATGCTATTTGGTCATAAACAAAATCTGTCTGGAAAAAGTGCTAGGAATTAAACAAAAGCAACATAAGCAACTAGCAACGTAAAAATCCAGAAACTACCAATCTGTGCCCTGCTGATTACTAAGAAGAAAATTCTGCGCCTCTACTCCACTCTGGTGACAGCTTACCTGCAGTACTGTGTCCAGCCTGCAGTACTGGGGCCCTTAGCACAGGAAGGACAAGGACCTGTTGGAGTGGGTCCAGAGAAGGGCTATAAAATGATCAGAGAGTTGGAGCACCTCCGCTAGGAGGAGAGGCTGAGAGAGTTGGGGTTGTTCAGCCTGGAGAAGAGAAGGCTCCAGGGACACCTTATTGCAGTCTTCCAGTACCTGAAGGGGGCTTGTAAGAAAGATGGGGACAGACTTTTTAGTAGGGGCTGTTGCAATAGGACAAGGGGTAATGGTTTTAAACTGAAAGAAGGTAGACTAGACTAGATATAAGGAAGACATTTTTTATGATAAGGGTGGTGAAACACTGGGGCAGGTTCACCAGAGAGGTAGCAGGTGCCCCATCACTGGAGCCACGGATGGGCCTCTAAGCAACCTGATCTAGTTGTAGATGTCCCTGCTCATTGCAAGGAGGGTTGGAGTAGATGACCTTTAACGGTTCCTTCCAACTCAAACCGTTCTACAATTCTATGACTGTGTGCAGTTTAAATAATCTACAATTCTTGCACGCACTCAGAAAATTCTGCACTAAATTAGTAACAGTTCCAAAACAGAACTCCTGCTTTGCCAAATAATAACCAGTTGCTGGAAAATAATCTTTGCCAGAACAAAAGGAAAATAGCTACAATAAATTGCAATTTAAACAAAAGGAACTTCTTAAACATTCTACATGGAACTTCCTACTCAATGAGAGGAGACATCACCAGGAAACAACAATTCTATCAGTAAGTGAGGAAAAACAATAAAGCTAGCAATAAAAACTAACTTAAAGACAAAATTACCATGCTACTTCACATGGCAGTTTACAGGAGGGTGTTAAACACTCTAAAACACTCTCTGCACTTTTTTTTTTATTCTGTAGAAAGGTTACGAGGCCTGCAAAATGAACCGTATGTCCCAATTAACAAGAGAGAAGCTGCAACATGTGCTTTTTCCCAAAACATGGAGGTAAGTCCATACTTGTTCTGAGTGTTTTCTGTTTCATCTCATGTGTTCTGTACTCAAGAGTTAGTTTGCACACCCTTAGTCTCATTTTAGTGAGCGTATCATGTGTAACACACTTTCAAGGAAGCTAACAGCAGTTAGTTCATACATGTATACACACAACAGATAGTAACACTAAACATTGAAAAACATTAAAAAGTGATCAGGTATTTTGTCTAGAAGTCACAATCATTTCAATCAAGCCCCTGTTTGTCCTATACAGTGTCACTTAGAGTTATAAGCCTACCTATTTTCACTGAATTTTTTCTCTGAATGATAGACCTTAGAAAACACTCAACCTAATCAGAGCTAATAATTGCTGAGATTAAAAATTTTCATTTTATTTGGAGAACACTTGTATTGATCATTCACTCTGAAATGAGATAAGCAGTATATGGAATAGCTAATTATACCTGACATGCAAATTATATCCAAGACTGAAACCAAACAGTTATTTTCAGCCTACAAGGAATGGTAGGAGTGATTACTTACTATATTCTCCTAATTTCATGATGAGCATTTTGAAGTGATTTCTTCTACACTTAATTACAAAATCCAACTCTGTAAGGCTTTCAGATCACCTTTATGGAAGGGTCAACATTCCTGATGCAATATAGCTGCAACCTAACAGCTCCTATTCTAGAAGCCAGAAATAAAAGCTAAATTTCTAGACTCCCAGATTACCTACTGAGTCAATCCTTTTAATTTTCTAACTTCCAAAATACATCTTTGCTTCAAATGAGGTCAGTTAGCAGAGAGAGATGGGAAGAAGATGAAGCGAAGACTGACCATTTTTTTTTGCATCTCTCTTTGTACCCAAAGATTTCCACCAAAGATACATGGACTAGTGAAACAAAATGAAAAATAAATAAAAGAAAGAAGTTTTCCACCCAGAGGGAAGGTTCCATACCAACAACCTGTACAGCCAAACTCAAGTGTGAGAAACTACCTTTTGTATTCTAACTGCATCTGTACTTTTAAGGGGATATAATTACAGAATGGCTGAGATTGGAATGGACCTCTGGAGATCACCTAGTCCAAAGACCATGCTCAAAGCAGGGTCAGCTAAAGCAGGTTGCTCAGGTTATTGTCCAGTTGGGTTCCCAGTATCAACAAGGATGCAAAGTCCACAACATCCTCTGGTCAATCTGTCTTCTACCAGGTTGGCCAAGCATTATTTCTCCTTTGCTAATCAATGCAACCTTCTTGTGCTTCCTGTGTTTCAAAATGGTTTCCAGAATTACTTGCTCCCTCCCCTTCCCCAGGACAGATTTGAGGTTGACAGGCCTGTAAGTCCCTGAATCCTCCTTACCCTTCACAAAGACAAGCAATGTTTGCTTTCTAGCAGCCCTCAGGAACCACCCCAATTTGTCATGACCTTTCAAATGCAGTTAAAGTCTTTGCGATGACATCAACCAGCTCCTTCAGCACTCATGGATGCATCCCATCAGGTCCCATGAACTTGTATATGTCACATTTGTCTAAACATTTCACAGTCTAATCCTCCTCCACTAAGGGTATGCCTTCCTTGCTCCAGACTCTCCCTCTGGTCTCATGGGCCTGGGGTTCCTGAAGAGACGCTTTATCAGTAAAGATCAAGGCAAAGACAACATTGAGTACCTTGGCCCGTTCTCCATTCTTTGTCACTAGAGTCTCTACCCCATTCAGCAGAGGACTCACATTTTTCACAGTCTTCCTTTCAGTGATGATACACCTGTGGAAGCTCTTCTTGTTGCCCTTCCCATCCCTCACCAGACTCAACTCCAGGTGGGCTTTACCTCTCCTAACCCCATCCCTGCATACTCAGACAGGGTCTCTACGGTCATGCTGGGTCACATGACACTGCTCCCATCTCTTGTATTTTCCCATTTTATGCTTGGATTTTGTCAGGAGCTCCCTGTACATCTACACAGGACTCCTATCACCTTTTCTTGATTTCCTCCGCATCTGGGTGAACTGCTCCTGTGCTTGGAGGAGATAACTTGAAAAAAACGCAACCAGCTCTCCTAAACCCCTCTTCTCTCTAACACACCTCACTTCTCCTAGGCTACTCCATAATGTAACTCTGCCCATTAAACTGCTGGAATGTTTCTGACCAAGACAGCTCTTGGATCTTCTAGGAAACCTTTTTATTTTCACTATACTACGTAAGTAACATCAGTTTTACTGACTGAAAGGCAATTTTGACACAGTGATCTTTGCCATTTGCCATGTTAGTTGCACCAAAATGAATTATCAAAACAGTTGGAAAGCAATGTTACTACTTTCTGAACTCATTAGCAATCAAGAGTTTATCATCATCTAAACCTGAAAGACACAAGTAAACTGGACAAATACAAACGTTATAAGAACGTGACAGAAAGGTCTTTCAACTTTATTTAAAAAAAAGTATTACCCTTCTGCTCCATCTGCTAAATATATTATTTTTTCGATAACACTTAACTTACCATTACACTGAACAGACTTTTTATTTAAAGGAATGTGCCTCTCATCATCTGATACCGCCACCTAACAGTGTCTAGTGAGAAAGACAAACTCAATTACAGCTTAAATAGTTAAGGAATCATAAACTACACATGTTGAAGTGGTGCTGGCATATAAACATCAGGTGAAAAAGGTCTCAACTACTAAAAAGTGGAATAAGTAGCACTTCACAGAAGTTCAACATATCTTTTTTTAGTAGTTTAGAAAATTAAACTAAGTAATTATCAAAGATTAATTCCTCTGGAAATTCCTCATGAAAATTGACCTATGATCTGGTCTTCTCATAGCACCTTGACATGTCCTTATTCAATTTGCAGAAATTAAAGGAACAAAAGAGTAAAGGCTTATTAATCAGTCTAATTTACACATGAAGTGACAAAGTGTCATCAACTACTTATTTTAACATAGATGAAGCGCTATAAGCTCAGACAAAACATAAGAGTGTTCTAGTCAAAAACATGATCTTCCCAAACCAGTTCTAGCTTTAGAGACATTTTTTTTTTTAGTGCAATATGAATAATAAATAAATATTTTCAAAAGCGAGAGTAGTATTAACTTTTACTTAGCCAAATTGAAAAACTAAATGCAAATCAATGAGATTTTAAACCCAGTAGTGTCGATTTGCAAAAGAAAATGAAGTATTTAGATGAGCATTTTTTGCAAATCTTTAGGGTGCATTGAGAGGAACTCTATCTCCACCTACTGGACTAGCTACAAAAATGTTTGTAGTTTGAAAACAGCACAAGGAATCAGATTGCCACCTACAGAAGACATCTATATGAATATGCAACTCAATTACACTGAAGATACTAGTCTGACAGACCTTGTTCTTCTCCTTACTGTTAGCTCTCTACGTGCCGTATGTTTGAGGACATAAAACTTCATTGTTTAGTCTTGCCTAAATCTGTTCTTAAGGTTGTGTCCACAGCCAAAGTCTACCTACCTACCAGTCAAAATACACTGTAATTGCAAACTGTTGTGCCAAAAATACTGAGACTGAGCACATGAACTTTGATTCTTTTGGATTGTGCTGGATTTAGAACAGTATAAGACTATCAACACAAAAAATCTAACATGGATTATGGTTGGTTTTTTGGTTGGGCTTTTTTGGGAGTGAGTTGGTTTTTTTTGTTTGTGTATGTGGGCACATCCATACTGGCGTCTCAAGTGGGATAAAACACCAGCACTGTAATTTTCATAGAAGCAAAACCAATTTCTCCTCTGGAATATTTTCCATTCTTTCCACCAACAGACAATATTCTATTTGTTAATTGCTCCTTCCCATACCTGAAGAGAATACACAAATATGCCACTTCTTCCACATACCTGCCTTTTGTTTCTGGCACTGAGATTATTCATTCACAAGTCACTTCATAACTGCCTCTTGATCAAGTTTCTAGCTCGGAATTTCCTAAACCATGTCCTCCACAGTAACAGACCCACTGGGATAATCAACCTAATTCAACATGTTTCTGGTAGTGTCCCCATCTTTCTCCCCGTCCTGCAAAAAGACTAAAATATGGACCAGAAACTGTTCTCTTCAGTTTTTTTCTGTGTGTCTCAGTCTCAGATAAACAGGTTCATGCACACACATTACAGCAGCTACAAATACTCCTCAAGCAGCTCTAACAAACGCTGATAACCACGGAGGGCTGCTACCTCCAAAACAATGGACCCATGCCACTCCTGAGTTTGCCAATGGGCAAAGAAAGCAGGCTGTGCAAATTCTGACTCCCAGGAAGCCCACTATTGCTTCCCCCCAAGAAGCATTGAGACTCGCTTTACAAGCACAAGTCAATCTAGTCTCACTCGTCCGCAGAGGCAGACTTACTGCATACACAGAGACTAACAAACCCATGGTGAGCGTGCAACACCATCACTGCCTTCCCTTACCAAAAAATAAGGTAATGGACTAGCTAAGTAATAGTGGATCCGCTTACAAAATTCACCTTTCATTACTAATTGATGAATTGAATCATCATATTGATTTTGCCATGCACATTACCTCGGAGTCTCTTTTCCATAAGAAGTGAATTTATTACTTTCCATTCTTTCCTTTATTTAGCCTCTTGCTTCTTCCCAAGTCTGTTTTCTTTCAGGATCCCCTTCTTCTCTCCGTTCCACAAGTAACATCAACTAAGATAACACCTTAGTTGGTCTCTAGTGCTCAGTCTTTGCTTTTCTCCTGAGTTTCTTCAATGGAAGAGCTACCATCCCTTTACATAAATGCTACATAATTCAACTCAAAACTCTTTAACTGTTACTATGCTTTGATATTTCAGGAACCAATCTACATCAAGTATTTAATTATTTATGTCAGTTTGCTTATGTTGTACAAAAGTATACTCAAGAAATAGACCATGTAAGTCTGAAACACAATTACAGCAACCATTTTCCACCAGAGAGAATAAACATTCCTTTCAGCCTGATTCCTCAAGTTCCCTCCAATGGTATGTCAACTATTTCACCTGTTAAAGTAATGGAAGCCTCCCACTGTGAGTTTAGCTTCTGACCTATGTGAAATCTTTTTTTTCTAAGAGAAAGATCTGCCTGAAAGTTATGCATCCTGACAGCACCATGCTACCATAATTGCCCAAACCGTACAGAGCGTGCTAGAGCAACTGATGGAAACTACAGTTCCAAGTCAGAGCTTCTGTTAGGCCTCAGATATAAGTTTTAACACTAAAGAGTGTGATAAGTCTCCCAAATGCTGCATTTTAATTTCTTGTTCCTTGTTTCTCATACCCGTTGTGAGCCATTCAATGTTTTCCAGTAGCTCTTATAAGCACTTCTGATGACATATACCTCTCACTAAATTCACAAAAACCCCTTACGTTGCTACTTATGGATGGGTTAAGCCTTCGTGTATGGTTTTCTAACTAACAGGTAAAGCAAAACTCAAACAACACCAATTTAAGGATCTAAAAGCACCAAAAATTACCTGCTGCTCAAAATAAATAGGCAGCAGTCTATTTCTCTCTGCCCTAAACTACATATACAATGGATTATTTGCTGCTGTTCAAGAGATTTATTGCACTTTACATAATGCACAACAAATAATCGAATAAGAACATCAAAATCCACAGAGAAGAGATATACAGAGTCCAAAGCAAAATACAAGGAAGGCAAACATAGAACAGAAAATAAGGCAAAAATAAAAATCATTCTCTGTTTAGTATAAGTAAGTACAGTAAATATTAGTGATTACCAGATGTAGAATGAAAACATTTCGAAATATTCTTATTTTTTCAAACTTGAAAACAGTCTCTATATCCTGACAAGGACAGAATAGACCTGTCTTTCCATAGACCACTGTATGATTTATTTCCAGTGTTAAAAACGAAGATGTAAATAGACTCCTAATTTGTGTATTCTGTGTTTTCAGCTACTAATATTAATGTAACTGACTTATACAGCGACTGCAATAAAGGTAATGATTAATACGATGGCAGCGTGTTTAAAACTCATTTAGCTTAATTTGGTTTAAATTTAAAGTCAACTTTCAAAGGCTTCAAAATTTTATTCAGGAATTACAGAACTCAGGAACACAGAAGGATGTAGAGAAGTGAATCACTGCCCCCCCAAAGAGTGTTACCATTCGAGTGAACAGTAAAAAGAGAAATCATATTTAAATATTTGAACAGAAGCCTCTTCTCAAAGACCTTTTTTATTTATTATTTTCTAAATCATCAAACCAGACCACACACAGAGTGTGTTTATTATCATATATGAACTTGCCTGCTTTAAATGTCCAGGTTGTTCTCTCCTCCATATTGCCCAGGGAACCTTTTTTAGGATGAAATTTCTTAACAGAAAACATTTAACAGCACAGGAGCAAATACTGACTAATTATGAAATTATTTCTACCACAACAATAATGTTATCTCTGATCTGGGACAATGAATAAAGTTGAGATGCTCATACAATTAAAGCCAGGATAAATACAGATTTACATGTGAAGGATTCTGAAGATTTTAAGGGGACTATTCTTGGAACTGTTTTTCCCCCCTCCAGAGAAGATCTAGCCAAATTACGTTGTTAATAGGTAATTTATAGTCCCTCTTTCCCACTTCTCACCCTCCCCCAACTCCAAGGGTACCTTCTGCTTGGAGTATAAAAGGACAACGGAACCATCTTTGCAATATCCTTCCAAAATTGCTGAACTCTCAAGACTCGGTAACAGAAGGTGTTCAGAGCAGCTACCCGGACCTGACTTTCCAAAAGCATTAGGCAGATTAACAGTGCGTTAGCTGCTTTGCAGTATCTGCCTAGGCACTGTACACACAGAAATAAGCTTACCCTTAGTAAGAGTAAGTCACATTTAGAAGAGAGGAGAAAGCTACCAGAGTAGCTAAAGCATTGCTTACAGTGTGGCTTATCTCACTGCATCTCATTCACTCTTTCAACTTTTAGAGCCAATCACTTTCTATCTCCCTCCTTCTATCGTTTTTTTGATACGTGAACACACAAAAAATGAAATGGGACACAGACTTCATTTCACAGCTGCCAACACCATCAAAGGAAACAATGTATTTAGTACCACACAGTAAAGGTAGAATGAAACCAATGATCAGCTCTTCAAATAGGAAAAAGCATGTGAATGCTAGTGGTTCGAAAAGGCATTGCAGTATCATTTAGCACTTATTCACTCAATGAAAAAGCGTAAGATAACTTTAGTACCTCCTATTTTCAGCCAAATTTGCACCTTCGTCCTTCAGCTCCTTACTTCTCTTTACACAGTCCTCCAGGAGAACTTCCCTTCTCCTCTTGGTTGCGTGCACCCAGTTTGCGTCATCCTCATCAGCCAGGTCCTTCTCATCGGCCGCTTCTGCTTCAAACTGCTGGGAAGTAGCTTTGGAAAACTTTCTCGCCAATCTTTCTCTTCCACCCAAAAGAAGCCATTTGGAGAACTAGAGGGGGAAAAAAAAAAAAAAAAAAGTTACGCACCGTCAGTAGTTAGGAAATCTAGGTTTTAAGTAAACACGGGGAAAAAATGCGCCTGTCATTCCGATTCTAGGCCAGAGTGCGCCCCCCATCCCCCCTACAGATTCTGCCCATCAGCTCCACGAGGGATGTCTGTCAGGCCACTCGGTCCACGGCGAGCGAGGCACCGCGGGCCTGGCCACCGCCCCACAGCGCTGCGAGCCCCGCCGGCCGCGCGGGCCCAAACGCCTTCGGCCCGGTCGCCGGCGGGGGAGCGGCGAGGCTCCCCCGGGATGGGCCGCCCGCCCCGGCCGGGACTGGGCCCAGCAGCGGCGGGGGGCAGGGTGCCGCGGGGCCGAGGGAGGGCCCGCGGAGGGAGGCCGGGCGGGAGAGCGGTACCTACCGCGCTCCTGGGGCCGCACCGCCCCTCAGCCCCGACCGGCAGGAAGCGGAAAGGCGGGGCGGCAGGGAAGCGGAAGCGGAAGGAAAGCGGAAGCGGCGGTTGTGGGAGAGGAGCGGTGAGCAGGTAGAAACCTCCGCGCAGGTAACGCAGTAAATCACGGGGGTGAACGGTGCTTGGCTGGACAATGGGATTAGAAGGAACAAAGGGGCCTAAAACCAGGAACTTTGGCGGGCTGATTGCCCAGGAAACTTGGCGATACCGCATGAGTCAGCCAAAAATGTGCCCTTTAGGTGAACTTGACGAATTACAGCATGAAGACCCCCTCTCTGGCAGTGAGGAGACCCGCCTGCGCCTGGGAGCCCTCACCCGCGGAGCCTGCGCCCTCAAACCAGACACGCTACGTTTAATTGAAAACGAGGGCGTTTTACGCCGGCCAGCCGCGAAATATGGAATGATGAGCACCAGTAAAAAGTGGGTAGACAATATGTCAATTATGCTAATTTACAATGTAAAAATGACACTTCCAATGCTGGGTGCGCTAGCTTTGCGGACATACCCCCCCTAGCACCCATTTCTGCACAGAACTGCTAATAAATAAGGAATACCTCGACTCTGTGTTATTGGCTTCCGCAGCGGATAAGTGATCCCACACGAGTTTGGGGACAAGAGCAAGCGAAGCCGGGAATGGCACACATGTGACACCCACAGCACCGACCATGCCACAGGCAGAAAAAATGGCCCAGGAAAAATGGCCAAGGTGGAAATCAGGGGGTTTCTTCCTGAAAGGAAGAAAAAGACAGGTTACAGGGTTTAAAATTACTCCCGAGTTAGAGAGACAAATACCGGGACGCAAGAAGCATCCACAGCAGTGCAGGGGCAGAGCAGTGAAGAGGGGAGAGAAGGCGAGTCCCCACAGGGCAGAAAGGGACCTTAGCACTGAGTATCCAACATTCCTTCCATCCCCAATTCCTTTGGTTTTTTGCAGGAAAAGGGTTCACAGGATCTAGGGGAAAACGGCCAGTGCGGGGCCGGGCTGGCACCACTGGCGGCCCAGCTGGGAATTCTGCAGGAAGCTGTTGCCATGTTGCAGCTTATTCTAAAACAGTAATTTAACAACAAGTGTAGCAGTCCTTATCTGTTAATTTGTAACATACACAACACTAGAAGACAGCACACACACAGTTTCTAACAAGATGGTTCAGTATTTCATGTTTACTTAGTTTTAAGTCTTGAACGTTTAAAAAGTTATACAGTTACAAACAAGCATTTTTGCCATTCAGCTTTGTCAGAAGAAATTAACAGAGAAAGTAGGCACCTTTGTTAAAGAACAGGACTTCATATCCTACAATGGTAATCAACTGGTAAAATAAAATTTATTTCCAAGTTTGTATTAAACACTCAAGACAAACATGTTTGGTTCTTTTTTAAATATTGCACCACCAAGACGAATTTTTATCAATTACCTAGTGAGTTATATCATACATGGACAATCAGGTTCATCCCTGTTTTTTCAAAAAACTGCAATACAAAGGCAAGGTAATTCAATGTACTCCAACGGGAGCAAGCTTGGGAACAGAGACTAACATACTTGGTCAATTTGTGTATTTGCATAAGCTGCCTCCTTAAAATTCTGGAAGCTTTCTTAGTGAAGTTACGTTTCACAGCCTACTGGCAGATACTAGTGCGATGCTATAAAAAGGCCTGCAAGATCAGTAGGAACACGTTGAAGAAAGCAGCATAAACAGCAAGATCTACAAAGCATAGGAAAGTCACACAACAGACAACTGCTCCAGGTGCAACTAGGTTGTCAGTCCCCCTTTCTCCCTCCCCCATCCCCTATAAAAATCTCAGTTCAATCAGAAAACTTTTGGCCATCAAAACTGATTTATCATACCAATAAAATTTACTTTATTTAAAACTACAAGTAGAGCACACTTCTGCCAGTAGCCTACTTTAACCTCCAGATACGAAGACAAAGGAAAAAACATGGTTCTCTTAATGCATAAGAGGGCCAAAAAAGTATATAAAAATTAAAAGCTATTTGCACCTTGACACCTTGCATTTGTGGTCATCATTACAAGGAGCAGAGACCATTTATAAATATTTAGTTTAACATATGCAAGAGTGATCCCAAACCAATTCCAGATGAGGAATTACTACAATTAAAAAACCTGTGCGTTTGTTATTTGTACAAGTGCAGTATTTAACAATTTCAAAATAAAAGGGTAACAAAAGTGAACACAGCGATTTATTCAGTACATCAGAACCAATTCTTACAAGACTAAAAACAGGACTTAAGAGCAGGATTTGCAGCTGGTCCCTCATGTTGGCATCTCAATCTCAGGAGTTTAAACCCAAAGCTTTATTTAAGGAAAATCTTCCACCTTCAGATGCAGCAATAGAACCTTGCGTTACAGGGACCGCATGTGACACTCGAGGATAAAGAACTGAAATTGTGACTTGTAACTACATACTAGACAGACCACACAATTGCCCAGTTCAGAACGCAGTTACAGCAGTTCCAGGGCTTAAAGCAGCTTTATGTTTCTTCGATTCTGTGCATGTTTGTAACAGATGAATTTCTGGACTGAAGCCAGTTGGCCTGGATTAAACTGTTCTTGTATCTGTAGCTGGCAGTTTTCCATGGATGAAGTCTCAGTCATTAGCAAGAATCCCCATTCATTTTAAGAGCCAAGGTTTCAATGTTCATAGTAATGACTTGATTTCCAGTCTCTCCCTGGGAGAGCAAGTTTTGAAACTGAGTAGGTCATGAAGTTTTTTTTGAAGAGAACATTAATTCTTGAATGCAAAACTAACACTTTATGACATATACTTTACTGTTTATGCCTATTAGTGCTAGATGAGAATGGAACTGTAGCTAATTATATCCAATTTACAAGAGACTGAATGTTTTTGTGCAGGTACAAGCTGTGATTTTAACATATGATGTTCAATTTTCTTCCTGAAACATGGCAAAAACCATAAGTGCAGAACAATTTATGTTACTGGTAATTGCAATCTACTGTTGAAAACTTGAAAACTTTTGGATTATTAGCACTCAAGTTGTCATGATCAGTTTCCAATGTTCAACTGAAAGGTTGGACTATTTAATTGCACAATTAATTTAAATAGCAAAGTCTGCTATAAAGATGGACTGGGAAAACCTAACCTATATATGTAGTTTCAACTGCAAAGTGAATTCTATAAGGTATATGCTAAGTTAACATGTGATAAACAGCTGTATCAAAGTATTCACATGTACATTTAAAAAAGTCAATTTTAGATCCTGGAATAGCATGCAACAGCCCTTAGGCTCTGCTCTTAACTACATGCACATGTTTCTAAGGAAAAGGGTTCTCAGCCTGCAGTAGCAGTGGGGCGCTGCTGTGCTGCTACCACAGTAAGGTATATGCACAGATCAGGAGGCTGGTGACAGTTCTTCAGAGAGCAACATTTTGTTTTAGCCCAGGGGGTGCCAAGTCTTCTCACCATTAAGTCCCTCACCATTGCTGTGGACTCAATTGTTCTACTCAGCCCACAGAATTTCACCCTTAGTGCATTACAGAGCATCTACATGCATTTCCAACTGGTTGGATTTGCATGCATTTAATCAAATTTATCAGTTGTTAAGTAGTACACTGTAACACATTAAACTATTCTTTTTCAAATAAGGGGAAAGAAACAGTTTTAACACATTACTGTTGGAAGATGTTGATCATTCTGACCAACTGATGCACAACTGTAGACGGTGACAAAGTCACACTTAGGTCACTGAAGTAGTAAATGTACATTTACTTACAGTGCATCAGAGGTATTACCAGTAAAAAAAAAAAAAAAACAGGAAGGTCCATCTAACTTAAATGTTATATGCAGCCTAATGTGCACTCAATGTAAAATGTGATGAACACTGCCCCAAGGGCATGCAATTTCCTATACCTGTATTACCCTATTGGTCAGCAGACAATCAGAATTCACTCCAGCTTTAAAATAATATATGTTAACTGCCCATAATCATTTCAATCCCTGTGCAAATTGCATTCTGTGGCTAGCTTTTTCAGCGCCTTAGTTAGTTTAACTTGATTATAACTGGAAGCATCTGACTATGATTTAGGCATGCTTATTGCTGTAAAAGAAATAAGCCCATCTTCAAAATTATTGTGCAAGTATTTTAATAAGATTTGCACACATCTCAAAAAATTCTATTGTATGACTCCCTGGTCTTGGAGTTAAGTCAGCTGTAGAAGACTCAAGCGAAGAGCTCACTGATGAAGTAAGGGATGTATCTGCAGATTTTCCTTGCGCATCAGCATCTGAATCTTTTTGACAGGATCTATAGTTGCTCACAGAACCTGATCTCTGTGGAGTTGCAGTCCCAGACTTTGCTTCAGTAATTTCATCTGGGAAGCAAAGGGAGAGAGGAAGAAAATTAGGTATCAGTATCAAATCAGTTTGTTATAGGAACAGCAAACATCTTCCCCTTCCCACACTTCTAAATCTTGTTCTTTAAAACTCGATTAATACAGAAACAGCTTTTGCAAACTACAAATATTTGACAGAAAGTAAAAGCTTACACATATAGTAACACAGAAGCAAGTGTCCTTTGCGAATTATTCCTGTACTCTGAACGGTGCTCCAGAAACATTTACATCTAGTTTAGACCAGCAGTCACCATATTTTTCATTAATTAATTTCAGTAGCTAATAGTTCAATTTAGGTTACTTAAAACACGAACAGCATAGCATCCTAAGGTGAAGTCCAATAACAGTTCAAACACTTTGTAGATGCTTTTTGCTAGCATCTACTTTATTTGTAGTCTCTTTTTGTTTTCTTTATATTTGGTTATTTATACTTTGATATTATTTGTATTTTTACTATAATTCATTGATACATTAATTGCTAGCATCTACATTAATTTGTCCTTCTCTTTTGGAAGTTTTTCCCCATTGTATGTTGTACATTTGGGTTGCAGGAGGTTAAGTTTACTTTCTGTACAAGGAGGAAATAATTTCATCTTAAAAGCAATGTTCTGCTGAAGTATCTCTATTCTTACTTTAAATACTGAACATTAGTTTGACTTTCATCTAGCACCAGAAAGGTTATTTCCAGAAGAAATCAATGAACACAGAAGAGACTGCCTTTTGACATCAAAGCTACTTTAAACTACAGTTTGTTAAGAGGAACAGGGAACAGTTAACTGTGGTGGAGAGAAAGCAAAGTCACATCAGCTTTGCTGTTGGAAGAGAGATAGCAAATCCATGCCCTTGGGTTCTATTTCCTCAACAGCTGAAACCAGGACTGCAGCAAGCTGCCCTCCCTCAGCTCCGTGGCTCTAAGCAGTCATCTCCCCTCCCACAGGGATGGCATTTGTCCTATACTGCAGTAGATGAGTACAGGAAAGTGATTATTCCCCTGTATAAAGTACCACTGGATCCAATCAAGCACCTGTATTGTCAGAAGGAAGGAGGCAAGAACTGCACTGCCAAGTCAGATCAGATTTAACTGCCACGAGATGCACACAGCCTTAGACACCTTATACTGTAATCCAGCCACACTCCAGTAAATCCTTTTCCATCCATGGCACGTGTCTCCCTCAGGCATGTCATCTACACCATTGGCTGTAGGTAACTCTCCTTTAGTCTACTATGCCCATGAGCAAGCATTGTGGCCAGTCTCTGTTATCTCCTCCATTCATTTTCAGGAAGGTAACCAACCGGGAATTGTATACTGCATTACCATCACTATAAGATAAATCTTTCTACAGGTTAGATCAATTGCTTTCAAGACTTCAGTTACTGCAAGCATACAACTCCTGTCTCAAATTTTGTTCGCTACTAGCACTGGCGGGTTGACTCTGCCTGACAGCTCATATGGTTAAGAACACTGGAAGGGCAAAAGTGAGAAAACTCATGGGTAGAAAATAATCACAGTTTAATGAGAAGGAGGAAGAATAAAGGAAAAGAAAAAAAAATTATGCAAAGGCAACCACTCCCCACATCTCCAAAGCAGACTGATGGCCAGCCAGTCTCAAGATTACCTTCCCCCAAAGCATAACGTTACATGGCATGGAATATCCCTTTGGTCAATCTGGCTCAGCTCTGCAGGTTACATGCCCTCCTAGCTTCCTGCTCATCACCAGTCTACTCATTGGGTACAACAGACTGATGAAAAGACTAGATACTATGCAAGTTTTGCTCAGCAACAGCCAGAACACTGGTGTGTTATCAACACTGTTTTAGTCACAGATCCAAAACACAGCACCTTATACACTGCTATGAAGAAAATGAACTCAATCTCAGCCGAACTCAGTACAGCAGTGTACAGTCCAAGTCAAATTTAAATGCTTAGATGGCCAAGCTTTATCTTCACTAGGAAATGTTATTCACATGCTTACTTCAGATTTATGTTTAAATTTGGGGTGAGTGTCCAAAGGCACTTCAGCTCTGTCCCTTTTTGCACTAGTGGTATTAGTGCTGGTGCAGACACAAAATGGAACAGTTCAGGAGTTATAGCTAAAAAGCTGTTATTTAAGGCATGAAGCAGCTAACCATCTGATCATAGGAATACTAGAACAGGAAGGAATAAAGAAACACTAATACAGATCTAGATTTGCTTAAACTAATAGAAGGCAACACTTCACTTCTAAACAAGTATATTAAGACATGTTTGCATTTAGTATTATTTGCCATACAACTCTATTAAATTATGTAAGTCTTCACATACCATCAATGCTACGGAAGTCCAGTAAGTATGTCCTGCTGTCCACCTGATACAACTGTAGACTCATTTTGGAATACGCACTTGTCACTGGATTCTTCCTTCGAACACGCAGATAGTATGGGTTTACAACCTAGTACAAAAGAGATTTGAGTTAGTTACCAGAAGCTTGAGAAGCACTGCATATTGGTTTTGTCAATTCAACTCACTTGTATTAAGTGATTTCAGGATTACCTATTGGAGTTTTGGGGACTTTGTTTGTTTGGTTTGGGTTTGTTGGGTTTTTTTGCCAACAGGCAAACATTCCTACAGCCCCAATAGTAAAGTTAAGTATGTCAGCAAGACTTTTTTACCTGTCAGCAAGAATAGCCTATACCAAAACACTTCCTCCACAGCAAACACAAGCAGTCAGCACAGGCAGGTGAGATTATTTTCTAGCACAGGATAACATAGTTTCAAACTTCTAGGCTACGTAGAAGTTAACTGAAACAAAAAATTACTGTTGTCTACTCTAAAGACCCTTTATTCTTTTACCTTCCATTCATAATCCAGCTGTTTAATTGCTCGACAAACTTCAGCCATGATATCATTTGGTCGACTCTGACTACGTATTCCCAAGTGCCACTTAGCTCTTCTTACACCTTGGTGTTTTGACTTCTGTGGATTCAGCTCATCAAGAGTATGCCGAGGACGTGGTGCTTCAGCTACTAAAAATGGCACTCTTTCAGGATGAGGGCGAGACAGATGGTGATCGTCAAGAAAAGAATCTGGTGGGCTTGTAGCCAAGTAAAAGTCTTTGGCCTCATTCATTATTCTTCTATTATCTATAATGAGGTGATAGGCAACTGCTAAAGGGTCCTGATGATTTCGGCTGTATAGACAGCTTAGCACTTCCTCTTCTGTGCATTCAAACTTATCACACACTTCTTTTAAGGCTTCATCATCAATCATGGTAGAGCTGTATGATGGGTCTTCAGGAAACAAGTATTTTGGAAGGTCCTGCTTAAACCATTCATGTTCCCTAGATTCAAAAATAAAAAAAAGCCTGAGTATATTTATGTATAGCAAACCTTTTACAATTCTTTTTAAAGTAAGATTATTTTTAGCCTGTACAACAAGAATGACAGTTTTCAGTTCAAGTCCCCTTCTGCACAGCACAGACAATAAAACAGTACCCATAGGAAAGTAATCACCACCTTCACAAGATTTTGCTAGACATTTTGCAGGAGACTGAAAAAAATCCTCTTTCCTGTAAGTTTTTTTGACTACCTGAGCTCCAAAAATATCTAACTCATCAACCTTCTTGTATTTTTTACTACCATGTTAGTTTTGAGATATTTTCAACTGAAGTTCTTATACTACCCACTTGAGTTGTCCCTCCCCAAGTAAACACATAACAATACATAACAAAATTAAGAAATGTTAATGCTGAATAACTTTTTGGTAGATATCTGGACGGAGATTTTTGAACATTAGTCACACACTCCCCATCCCAAACAAGCTGCCTATTTTTTCCATTTAGAACACTCCCAGCTGTCTCTTCAAGACTTGAAGAGTTGAGGGAAGCTATGGAAGCATCATTCGGTACCTCTTTACTACTGTATCAATGGCTTGTATTCATAAGAGGGAAAAGGAAAGATATAGAAAGAATCAAATATTTACATTGCCCAATCATATAGAAAAGAAATAAAGATTGTCTTGTGTACCTAGAATAAGCTGTTTAACCATCCAAATGACGTTAATTTTGAAAGTATTCCCACCTATAGCATAAAGACTTGCATAGCAATTTAAGAGCAGTTCTATGGATGTCGTGGTTTAACCCTGGCTGGCAACTAAGCACCGCACCACCACTCCCTCACTCCTCCCCGGGGGGATGGCAGGGGGAATCAGAAGGGTAAAAGTGTGAGAGTAATTTGTGAGTTTCTCCACAGCTAAGAAGCAGGCCCATAAAAAGAGGTATTCTCTTTGAATTCTTGGAGTTGGCAGGCCAATCCATCCACAGTTGATGCCTCCACGTCTGTCCAGCTCATTATCCCCATCGTGTTGGTGTATAACATTGGTGCACTTCATACGAACTTTTGCCACATAGACTGAACGCACCAGACTTCCTTCAGGTCTTTAGATACCTGGTTGTCATCCAGGTTGCCACAGATCACCTCCACGATGGCTAATTCCCTGAGATACTGGATACCTCCCTTAATGGTGGTCCATATGCTTACAGAATTTACAAGATCTTCCTTGAAGGGATACCTGCCTGTCACACTCAACAGGAGTCACCTCCAAAGACTGAGGACTCCTGCCCCTTTTACAACCCCTTTGCCAATGGCCATACCTCTAGCAAGGGACCCCAGCTGCCGGGCTTCCTTACCTTCTAATTCCTGACCATTTGCCCCAATATCTCAGCACCAGAGTAACCAGCTGAGAATTTGCTCACCTGGTTGACAGCTGAAATTTTTTCACACACCTCATGGCTTGCTTAGGGCTAGGGATCAAGTGGTTTCTGTCTCATTTATCATTTCAATCACTTCCTCCTCCTATTCTTGTGACTGCTCTGCTACAGAACAGGCTGCCTCTTGTGATTCTCTCTCTTGCTCTCTCTTAGAAGAAGCTTCTTCATCCCTTATTAAATGAGTTGACTTCCACTTTGTGTGGTTTTGGGTTTGTTTTTTTTTTTAATTATAGGGGCAACTGATATAGCTGAAGGCTGAGTCTCTGGCTTAGCCACAATGTCTGTTTTCAGATCCAGAGACTCTCTCTTCTCCTTGAGTGCTGAATTAATATTGAGCAGTTTTCAGTAGGTGCGGGTCAGGCCCCAGCATAGTACGGTAAGTTGTGACTCTTTGGAATAGCCAGGGCATCTTTTTTTCAAACATTCTGTCCCTTCATCAGGATCCTGCACTTGTTCAGGAGTGAAGTCTCAGACCATCGGAGGTGACAAGCCTTCTAAATACCTGCCCATATTCTCCCACATGCCTTGCCACCCATAACCACGCTGCCATGGGGCCTGGGATTAATAATTATAAAGAATTTATATAAAAAAAAAGGAAAAAAACACAAAAAGAGAGGAAAATAAAACCCGAGAAAGACAAGGTATGCAAATGAAAACAATTGCTCACCACCAACTAACTGATGACCAGCCAGTCCCCAAGCAGCAGCCCAATCCCGCCAACTTCCCTCCCAGTTTTACTGCTGAGCATGACATCATATGGTATGGAATATCCTTTGGTCAGCTGGGGGCAGCTGTCCCAACTGTGTTTTCCCCAACTTCTTGTGCACCTCCAACCTACTCAACTGGCAGGGTGTTGTGCAGAGCAGAAAAGGCCTTTATACTGTGTAAGTGTCATTGAGCAGTAACTAAGACATTCATGTGTTACAAACACTATCTCCAGTACAAATACAAAACACAGCCCTATACAAGCTACTATGAAGAAGTTTATCACAGTCAAAACCAGTACCACAGACCAAGGTCTAGTCAGTGTGTTCCTGAGAACATGACTCACCATAAATGTGTCAAGCAAAACACATTTTCATCAGAAGCAACCAGTTAATTTGGAAGCAAAAAAATCTCCTCCTATAACACTAAAAAGCCCAGCCCTAGCTGGATGACTGAACCCAGAATAGCATTTCGTTCCTATTTATTGAGGTGGGCATCTCCCCTTGCATGCACCATCCCCCCAAACCCCTGAAAAATTAAGGTATTCAATTAAACTCAGTTTGCCTTTTAAACTGTGTGGTGACCTGTCTTATGGCTAATTGGATAGAACTGTTTAGGATTCAAAATCCATCATGCTTTGTAACCAATATTTTTCAACATCTTTTTCACACCACTTCCCTTCCAGACTTATTTAACATGACTGAGATAAGTTAAGTTCCTACCCACTCAAGTTTTACAATGCTTAGTTCTCATAGTGCTTTGATTTCTGCAAGAAAGTACTTCCCATTGTAATGAAGTAGCAAGGGAGAAGTGCACCACATTTTTTGTTCTACTGAAAGAACATGAACATTGCCAATTTCCTAACTTCTAACACTAAAAGAAGCAGCATTTTCACTAAGGTAGTGTATCAGAGCACTCTCCCTGAAGTTTCTTACAATGGAAACAGGAAAACCTAACTAGGCTGCTGCATGAAGTACAGCTCTATCAGCCAACAATTTGGGTTTGTTTTTTTACTCAACCCCCTGCACGCTTGTCAAAGCAGTCACGTTCTCATATCACTCATACACAAATTCATGCCGGGGCTTTGAAGCCAGAAAGTGCTATCTTGCATGTGGAATATTCACAGTCTTAACAGATGATGTTTTAGAGTCTGAGAAATATGAATAAAAACAGCAGTTACCATATTGAAGAGCCGTAACTTCCTCTCAGACATTTACAGTACAGAATAGTGGTTCTTAAAATCAAAGACTTTTTTTTGCTCAGAGAAGTCAATACAGTGCAGTTTTTGCAAACCATTCTGCATGTAAACATCTTTGCTATAGCAGTCTTAAACCCAGAGTTTTTCAGAATTTCTATATATAATGTATATAATTGTATTTTTGTGACCTACAATAGATACTTCATTGGCCATTGGAGATCAGAACCATCACAGCTAAAGCCAAACCACCAGAAGTTCTATTTTTCATCTGTCTATAAAACATAGATGACCTGTATAAATGATTCCTTTGTTCTGCATATTTGCATTGACATTATCATTCCAGCATCCTGTGATCAGACATCAGTTAGTGTTTTACCTAATGTCTCTGATTGTTGCTCTCTTCATTGGATCCACTTGCAACATGTGCTTCAAAAGACTAATTACAGACGGATTCAGGTACTGAGGGGTATAAAAGATACCATCACATATCTTCTTAAAAAGGGTTGGCACGTGATCATCATCAAATGGAAGCGTTCCACATAACAACGCATAGAGAATAACCCCACTGCTCCAAATATCTACTTCTGGACCTGCATATAATCTGGGAAAAAGTTAATTATTAGTGACTTGTGTTTAATATATTTAAATACATTTTTTTCCTCTACTTTCTTACATTATATCACAATAGTTAAAAGTGTATGAGCTTGGGACAACTAATCTGCAAGTACTATAACATTTCAGTTCTATTTCACGCCTCCCTTAAACTTTAGATCCTTCCCCTTCAAATACGTAACAGGGCACAAGTATGTAGTTTTCCTCCCTATTGTATAACAATAATAAATGCAATTTTAGGCAATGGCAAACTTAAAGAAACTTGTACCTACCACTAAGAAAATCCATGTTACACATTGTTATCATTGTTTTAGCAGAATTTGTGCAAAGTCATCTATCCCCCAAATCTGTGAGGCTACCAAGTTTAAGATAAGTTCTGCTATATGAACTCGTCATGTATACTTTGCTACTGCCTGAATAAAACAGACATTTGGCCTCCAATCAGCAAGAGGTAATATTAGGGTAGGTAATTGAAAGCAGCAGATTCGACAACCATCAAGTCCAAAAAAAAGGGGAAGCTACCTTCAGACTAAGTATCCACTCTGCAGCAGATATTTCACTGCTACTCATACTTCACAGCAGACTTTGCCTGTATTTCTATCTGTACCTCTACTTCCTCTACTTCCAAGATCTGAGCTGTAAGTAAGAATGTTAAACCAATTTAGGCACAATGTAAACACTGGATTTGGGGCATCCTGTTCCCTACAGGAACTATTCAAAGCTAGTTCATAGAAGCCTTAAACACTCATGGAAAATTATCAAGACAAAGTTCATCCCACAGTTTCTCGGCCTAAAGCTTGTCAACTGGACTAGTTTTGTAGCCTTTAGAATCAAGCAGCAAAATGACTAAGTACATGCACACATGTATCCAATATAAAAGAAACTACCTTCCTGAAATTACTTCTGGTGCAGCATAGTTAGGGGAACCACAGCTTGTTCTTAGAAATTCTCCATCTGACATCATATTTGATAGACCTGAAAGTGTATAAGAGTAACTACTAAAAATTCAGAGAGCAAAATGATTTCACACTGCATATACCACCTAGAACAAATACCAGTAATCAAATTAGAGAAACAACACATTTATCTCAGTAAAGTAACATTGTTTCGAGTTACTAATTTTTTTTTTGTATGAGCATGTCACATAATCCTCCATGTAATTTACCAGAAATTTGTGTAACATCAATCTATTATTGCATACAACCTAGAAATGTTTGAGAATGTATTAATCACAAGACAAAAACCAGCCTAATTTAAATGACACATATGACAAAAGAACAAAGTTGCTCTAGGGGAGATGCAGCAGCATAACAAGATAGGATTTTGGTCATTAACAAGAAAGTCTTAAAAAATACATTTGCTTCTAAATGCCAAAGTGGCAGATGCTACTACAGACTTGCCTAAAACTCTGCAAAAGGTTACACAGAATAAAGGGAACTGAGGAGTTCACATGACTTCACCACAATTTAGACACCTACATGCTCAGCTGGTTCCTGAATCACTGCAGTTCAGTAGTTTGATTTTAGATGTTCTGTCAGTAGTTAAAGCGTACTTTAGAACTAGGCCATCTTCATTTACCAGCCCTCAGTATAGTCTAATATCAGTAAAGAACTACCACTTCTAGAATAGCTGTGGAAAATACCTTCCACTTTCCTCAGTGGAAGCTGCATGACCAAGACTACCATAAGCCAGAGAAGTGAGTGTCTGAGAAGGAATTATGCTCTTTTACAGGGGGAAGGGGAAGATGAAAGAGTACAGCTTGGCTAGCTTTCATATTCTAATATACAAATGCTTTTATTAAGCTTTTGTTTAATAAACTAGTCATGGTTAACTGAGTGCCACAGCTTTGCTGACATTTAAGTTACAGGAAGATATTTTTGTAAATTATTGTATTTCATTTCTTTACCACATAAGCCATTTCACCCAAAATATTTTCTACACACAAGAAATCAATACAACTCCCAGTGCCCACATACTTGAACATCATACTTTTAAAATATACTTAGAATACTCAGCGTTACTTAGCACCTTTCATCAGAGACCTCAAAGTGCTTTACAAGGGCAGGTATTATCCACTATGTCCACAAGAGATATCACAATGCTATTAGCAGCATGGATACCTTACTACGCTCGTATGGCGAGGTTTCCCAATTCAGATAGTTCCAAGAACTAGCTGCCACTTTTCTCAGCAGCTGTGTCACAAACAGCTAGTATAAATTATTAAGTTTTCTAATTAGTTAGGCAGGTATGCAGCAAAAGAAGCACAGGAGTTTGCAAGATTAGCTGTTCTTATTTTACCTTTTATACTTTAATTACATTTTTTCAATCACATCTTGAGAGTTTTTAAAGTGAACTTAGAGTAGTTTAATAGGACAACTAGTGTATTTTACTATAGCAATATGGGTCTTCAACATCATGAATAACTAAGCATCTACATTTCATAGATGGTGAAGCAGGCAATAGGAGTGAATTTTGAAGTGGAAAGGTCAGGAAATAAGTCTATTTAGCATTTCAGAGAAAATACTGTTTAGCAAAACCAAACAAATCGGTTCACGATTTCAGCTGGTCACAGAAAATACCTGAAAAGAAAGCTTGAGAGAAAAACAAGTTCTACACACACAGAAGAACATCATTCTGCTTTACAGTCGTACTCCTGAGGTTCTTGTGTTGTGTCCCACCACCAGGTTACTCAAGTATACACATTTCATTAAATATTTACCATAGTAACTAACAGGATCTAAATAACACCAGAAATGCAATCAGATATAAAATAGCAATGCTTACCAAAGTCAGCTATCTTGGCATTCATATGTGCATCAAGCAGCACATTTTCAGGCTTCAGATCTCTATGTACTACCATATGCCTGTGACAGTAATCCACGCCAGAAAGGATTTGCTGGAACAGACGTCTACTTTCCTTCTCATCAAGCTAAGACAGACAAAGGTTTTACACAATTATGAGTGGAAGATAACTCGTTTTTCATTTATATGAATTAAAGGAAATTTTCCCATGACAAAGTTATAATTTATAGTTTTGATACTTTATACAACAGATTATCAGAACTTGTAGCAGCAAGCTTCATAGCTCTGGTACAAACAAAATGATGTAAGCTCTAAAATGAGTAAAACAAAACATACCCACTGACTAAGAAAGTCACTGAAATTTCTCAAGCACTCTTTTGAAATTGGTTAGGCAGATGTTACATCCTCAGTAACTAGAAACATTAGCACCCAACATATTAACTTTGCATAACTGGAACACCAATGAACTTTGACGTTTAAGCACAGTGTAAAATTTAAGTTGACAAAAGCTGCTGACACACAGCACTGAAGTGATAAATTTTAGATGCTATTTATGCTACTAGCAGCTAGCCCTAAACAGCAGACTTAGCTGGGCATTTCCTATGAACATGCCCTAATCCATACCCAAATCCATGCCAAAGTTTGTTCTAACGACTAACTTAAAGTATCCTATCTGGCTATCTAGATGGTTTGCCAAAAGTGACTTCAGAGCTCTCACAGAAACTGTTTTACTAGTAGAAGAGTGTAATAAGGGCACAATGGTACCTTTCCAATAATGGGTTATACTAAAGAAATAATTTTCAGCTACTCCAGCTGGGTACATACCCATCCAGTTTGTACCCAGTAATTGTAAATTAACGTATCACCAGAGAGGAAGAATGCCATGACAAAGTCATACATAAAGATCTGAAACCTGTTAACATATAACCATTTTTACTTTCAGAATAAGATGTAGTCATAGTATATTTTAATTACTAACAACAAAATGAATGGTGAATATGTAAAAACAAACATTCATTTAACAGGGTGTGACCAGTACCCCCTGCTTCCAGGCCCCTAATAATGTGGTTAGCATAGCTAACATAATTTTATGAGGAAAGCAGCCATTCTGTGACCGAGGAAGTCATGTATTTGTGCTCTTTCACCCATCATCAGGCCCTTAAGGTCAAACAGATTTCTTCTTTCCCTCCCTACTGGCCTCAAGGTTCCTGGGTGGCAGGCTGATCACTCCCTTCCTTACCAGCCTTGAAGGTCCCAGGCACCTGGCCAGCCAGGTGACAGTGATGACCCCCTCACAGAACAAGGATGCACAGCAGCACACAGAGCACTGTCCATAACATCAAGTAATTAGAGGTCCTAAGTGGCAACCTGGACCAGAACTGCTGCTGGACAGTGAGAACCATGACACCCCCAATCCCCTGGCCCCCACCATGGCCAGGGCTGCCTCTACTGTCCTCTGCTTCCTCCCAGGATTAAGTAACTCATATTCTTTCATATGATTTTTGAGTTTATATTGTGAATGTTATATTGACACAGCAAATCGCATATTAACATTTGACCTGATCTGCTGAGGGTCTAGGTGATTAGAAATCATAACTTGTATTATAAATTCTGTATTATGCTACTTGTAAGTTGTACTACATTGATTCTGCTTGTAGAAATCCTGCACCACTCTAACCATAAAGTCTGTGCTACACTAATCATAATATCCTGTTAAGAAAATAAAGCTTTAATTACCTCATTCTGCCAAGGATCCCCAAAAAGAACCTGTCTGTCCCCTCAGTGTCAGGTGACAAGGTAATGTTGCAAAAGCAAAAACAGAATGCAAGTCATTGATTTGTAGAGTTGGACTACTTCTTACCCTTCCATTTTTACAGATATAATCAAACAGTTCTCCTCCTGAAACATATTCCATCACCATGAAAATGTCAGTTGGTGTACTGATGACCTGGTACCTGAAAAGAGAAGGTATCTGTTAGTCTACACACTCAGTAAAAGATGCTAGTTACATTTAGGTAAAACCAAAGTTGTACAAGAGTCAGATAAAAGTATACATTAAAACATCTATCAGCCAGTTCACAGCTACTGGAATGACAGCATTTTTCAGAAACTATTTCCTCTCCTTTCACTGTGTGATGCCATCATTGCCAAGACTAGCATGAAATTTGTATTCCCCACCAGAAATATCAATCTTTGTACTTTCAGAGGACTAAGCTTAGTCCAAATGACTTCTATGGAACTATTTACAGTGCTGCCTTGCAGACAGCTTAGCGCAGTGTGGAAGGAATTCCAAAGGACTTTGCTAGTGTCTGAAAAATATACACTTTTCGACCTTAACATGCAGAAAATCTGACCTGCTATAAATAAAACGTGTACTTCAAGACTAGAAAAAAATGCTGTTAATAATCATGAATATCATCTTTTACAAAGCGACCTAAGTTTGTCATTAGTATTTAAGAGTACTAGCACTCTGGTTATTATATTTTTATAATCCTATGTTGATTAAGTTCCAGAAAAAAAAAAACCAAGCCTTTGAAGTTCCGAAATAACTAGTTTATAGCCAAAACTTCCCCATTTAAGAGATTTTGATTTTGTTCTACATATCCTTACCTAGAAGTTGTTTCATTGATAGCAGTCAGAAGTCATTGATTTTCAACGAACCAAGAAAATGAACATTAGCAACACTTCAGCCAAAATTCAGATATTATATTGAGAGGACGGGAGGTAGCAATTGGATGAAAATTAATGTATCAAGGTACTACACTTGAGTATGCAAATATCTGAATTGTAAGTCATAAATGAATTCATACACACACTACAGAACTGCAACTTTCTTCGAAATGCTAATTCCGAGACAAAGGGGAAAACACACATGCTACAGCTTACTGAGACAAGTTATTCTTGAACTACATCAACATCAGTGAGTTCAGGCCATCCAAGTGAATGCGTGTGCACATGTATGTGGCTGTATCTATTTTAGCAGTTCAGTGTTACAGTGTAACATTTCAATAACCTCAATACCCTTCTGATGCAGTTATCAATATGAGATCTTTCAAAGTTAGTTTTACATAAGACCTTATAGTCCAAGATGCTTTACCCTTTACCCATTTTATCTCCAATATCTTGGCTGAAAGTACCTCATGTACTTAAACAACAAAATTCTGAAGCTGTGGGTAAGACACTGCTACAGAAATAGTATTTTAATCCAAAAGTTACAGCCGTGCTTCTCTATAGTCAGCTAATTTTTCTGGGTATGGAAAAGGAGGTTATGGAGTAGTTACATACCTATAATATAAATAAGGTTATCAAACCACACAGTATAGATGACCAGAATGCAAAAAGATGCAATTTTATGTAAGAAAACAAGCTGCATTCTATTGGTAGAGGTCAAAAACTACAAGAGGAGGTGCTCCAAAGGTTTTTATTTAAAGCATGGTATAGAAAGAATTGCAACAGGCTTAAAATTGTATATGCTGCTAAAGCTGTGTATGAAATTTTTCATAAAGCACAGCAATGTTCCAAATTAGACATTGTCTAATTTGTAACGTTAAGCTGAAGAAATCTGTGTATCTTTATCCCAAATATCTTAAGCTGCTCCCTAGCAGTTCCCCAATCTGTTTCCTGACAGTATGAGCAGCTTGATCCTAAGTTACCAGCAAGTCTCCTGGCACAACAGTATCAATTATATTTCAAATGCTATTTACACACAGGCTAATAATCCTTCTGCTTTAGAAGTGCAGGCTTATCAAATGAAAAGTTGGTGATGCATCGATTTTTCCTTCATCTCCTAAATCTTGTCCCTTCCCTCTACATGCAGGAGAAAAAACTCTCCCCAGAATTCCCCAAGAAAGAAACTGTTAGCTGAAGCTTGTGAAGCTGACTTAACAGTTTAGCAACACCACAAGTGCACATTCCTGTTCCACCCCCATATCTCAGTTGGTACACTGACACTTCCTATTTTGTTTTGGCTACAGGTATGTCCTTTGGACTTGTCCATGAACTCTGACAGCACTAGCAGTTTTGCAGTCATATCATCTCAATAGTCTTCTGAAAACTAACCCAGTGAAGAAGTTAGCAAGTTGACCTTACACAATCCAATTTAGCTTCAGTGTAACAGCTGTTGCCAAATTAAAGGGAGTGTATAAGGATGGCACCTGTCAGCACCACCAGGGTCTTAGGACAAGACTGCCAATAAAAAAAAAAATAACACCAACACCATGATTAAGACAGTGAAAGTCAGCACACTCTAGAAGTGAAGGTTCACTTTACAGGAAATTAAAGTTTAAAAAAAAAAACAATGGCATTTATAATTTATTTCCTCAGACCAGACACAAGGGGTCTATTCTGGGACACATTTAATTGTACTCTGTACTCCACTGATGAACTATTCATCAACTAACAGATATAAACAGTCACACTGTAAATACCACATTTAGGCAAGTGGCAGCAGCTATATTGAAGAACTCTGAAATATCAATCGCTTTTAACAAACTGCACATCTTTAATTCAGAAAAATCTTGCAGAGCACCATCTGCATTGGAAAACCATAGATCACTGACCAGCGCATCACTAAGAACTTATTTGGAGTAATAAAACACAATAAACTTACTACAGAAATGCCCTTTATAATCTCGTTCTTAGTAACTAATTTTCTAAGCAGAAAAAAAACATCAAATATAACCAGAAAAAGAAAACTGAAGTAGCAAATAAACACAGAGATGGATGCTACTAGGAGTATCTATCATGCCATTATCTTTTATGGCCAAAGAATTTGTAAGCAAAGATCTAATGGCAGCTCTCCAGCCTGCAGAGATCAGTTTTGTAAAAATGCATTACAGAGGATACTGAAAATGGTTGCATACTTGGAAGCTAGTTACTTTCCTGACCAGATACTGCTATCAGCATTGCACCTTAAACAAGTTTCAGATCAGCGAGAGCAAAAAGAGATTACTACTTAAATTAGTTTGATTATAGCAAGCAAAACTTACAGCTTAATTATATGAGGATGCCTGAAGAGTTTGAGGTTCTGAATCTCCCTGCGGATTTTTCCTACAACATCAAGGCTGCGAATCTTCTGTCGATTCAGGATCTTCACTGCAACTTTATGCCCAGTTAACTCATGTTTGCCAACTGCAAAGAAAAAGGAAGTATTTAGTCAGGGTTTTCAATTGCTCCATAAAGACATTAATTTGCCCATTTTGACTGTAGCCAAGAAATACAAGTTAGGATTCCACATATCCCCATTATCTTTGGGGAGGTTGAAAACCAGACGGCATGTCATTTCTTCTGCCCTCGCACAGTTCTATCATGAGAAGATGAATGGGATATGCAAGAAAAACCTTAAACCTAACCCTCAGAAGTCTCACAGCATGACTACATTTTTGCACTATTGCAAACAAAGTATATCCCAAAACACTGCCACCCTTGCTAATTAGAGAAGCCATTTTCTCTCCCTGTGTAAGATACTCTAAGCTTTTGGCTCGCTTGGTAACCCACTCAGACATGTTTTCCTGCAGCTCTTACTTTATCTGTAAGGATCACTTTCTAAAGAAATCACTGCCATCCTTCCCTCAATAAGCCTGTTTCAGCAATTACTCAATTGCCACTAAGAGTATCTGATCAGTTTACTTGAAAAATAATAATTAAAAAAATTACCCTAGATAAGCTCCACAGTCTGTACAGTAAACATCAGAGTTTTATTATATAAAATAAGTGACAAAAGCTACAAGAAATGCCCAGAAAAAAAATCCAATAGTAACTGTGAGAAGCAATGCAAACATGCAACCTCATACATTCCTCAGTTTCTTTCCTGTTTCTAGGCGAGTTTAATTTTTCTTTCAACAGAGGAACTCAAAGTGTAAAATATTCTCTAGACAGTTACCCCTCTTAAAGTCCTTAATTTCACAGGTGCTATGGAAGTAGCCTCAACAAAGTCGCTAAGAGTATTTTTCTTAAACTCAACAGATAAACCACAGGAGGTAAATATCTCTTCCACTAGAAGGCTTTGCTATCTGCACTGTGTTTTGCATGCAGTGATTATAACTGCACTACTTTCATTCATCATCCTGATTTCTGCCTTTTGAAGGTTCATCCTTGTCCACTTGAATGGACATTGGTAACAGACCTGTGTTGAACACATTACTCACTCCTCTGGGTGCTTCTCCTCACTTGAGAATTTAACTAAGCCCCAGGCTTCAAGTTTTATTTAAATATATCCATGGGAAGCTGTGATAGACAGCAGTGATCCACAAAAATTTCTCTGGACTCAACAGATAATTTGGATATAATTAGCAAGCACCTACCAATCTGTAAATCTCATTCCAAACACAAGGCTTTCCTGCTGCCTTTTGCCTCCATTTTGAGTTAAAAACCAACCCAAGTGAGAAGAAATTCTTAGCAGAGGGACGGAGATAATGATAAGCATCTGAGTGATTATTCTTACACTAAAAAAAAAAAACAAACCAGCCACTGTGTAATATAAAGCAGTTGGTCTAAATTCCTGTAGGGAAGTAACTAAATAGTTTATTACCCAAGACCCTGAACAAACACAATCTCACAGTGGTGAGATGCCTTTTGTACCCAAGAATACAGAAGGGCTCTGACTGCAAGGTGAAGAAATACAGCTCCCTCATTCAGAGAAAGCCATTACATGAAAACGGCCACAATAACCAAAACACTGGACAGACATTTGCACTGCTGAGAGACATAGGGCAAAGCCCACATCCATCAAGTTCTAGACAAACCACAAAGCATCAGCGGGTGGCTGCCTAGAACTGTAAAATTACGTCAACTATGAGAATTATTTGCTTTCAACCAGATCTACAATTAAAGCAATCACATCCCCTTTGTTTTTTTCAGTTCAAGTGTGATTGAAGTTTTAAAGGAATCCAACAAATTGTATCACCTATGCTCAAATCTTAAGAGGTAATGAATCATTAACATAACACACTAGAAAAGCAACTATTCCATCTGAATTACAAAGTCTTTGCCTATCAATAATGTGAACTGATGTAAGCCAAAAGTATTTGCAAGAATCTTTAATCAGTAAACTAAAATTTAACATTTTTTTTTTTGTAAGAAAGAGCTTATTGGAAACTAACCAAAAATCAGTTAGACACATGAATTTACATCTTCCTTTGCTTTACAAAGCATATTTAAGGTGTTTCATTTAGTAAGTAACATATATATTTCAGCAGTTCTACAGCTTAGCATATAAATATTCAGTTCTGACATGCAGTGTGTTATAAAGTTTCATTTATCAGCCGATTTGTTTCATTTCTGATTTGTTAGTCTACCTTACACGAAAACTGGAATTTCATTAGAACTTAGAAAAACAGAAAGTAATTTATTAGTTACAACAACCTATATTCAATATGCAAGGCACATAAGAAGAGAGTTTTTCAAAACACATTTTTCATTCAAAGTAATTAAACAGTAACATTTGCAGTTGACTGAAACCAATTTTAGCTGTCACAGCATTCAGGCTGCTGTGCCCCAAGCCTTGATTTTATTCATTGACTGGGAGAAAACAAGATTTTCTGCTTCTTCAACTCTGTTTGCCAACTTTGAATAAATTATTGTAATGAAAACATACTGTGGTTTTGTGCGGGTACAAAAAGCCCGTTCACTTGCTTAAGACATTTCAAATTGAATCACTGTTTTCTTCAGTAATTTTGCCTCTGTTTTTTAATTCAGTTTAAGATTATAACAAGCCTAGCTTTTTAAGATACAGGTTTCCAATAACCATCTACTTCATGAAATAAAACTGTTTTCTTGGATATGCTTCAAGGTATCTGTTGTCAGTAACTGGTAACAGACTGCTGACTACTTTTGAATTTGGCATCAAGACAGAACTGAAAGCAGGACTTCAGATGGTAATCTCATGTAGAAAAGAAAGCAGCCAGTGTTATCTTTCTGAAAGCTACTTTGTATTACCTCTTGATAGAAGGTTTACCTATAGAAGGGAAGGCTCACAAATTAGAAGTAATTGAAATATATTTATGTTAGTCACCCTAATCCTCAACCAGTTATCAGCCCCTTGAAAGAATCACTGCAAAAAAAGTTCACTTTACAGACTTAGTATTTCACCTTATTTCTTTATCCTCCAATAACACCAGTTGTCTTCAGGCTTCACTGTGGCTATGCATAGCACCAAGATTTTCATGCCAGTGACAGAGTCTCAAAGCAGCAGTGAGTTCTTTTAACTGTTGGAAGTGCAGGACTAACAGTCTCTAAACTCAGTTCAACAGGTCTTCAATTGGAAAACTGATTACAAGGTAATCCGGAGTAAATACAATATTCTTATGAAATACAGGCACCAGTAACCAAGTTTGTAGGAAAAAAAGCTGAACAAGCATATGTTGTATTTAATGAAACATTTCTGCAAGAGGCCAAAAAGCCAACCCGAGGCTCAGTGGAAAGTAGCCTTTAAAAGCATGAGCTAAACAAATGTTTTCACTAACATAAAAAACCACCAGGAGTTAATGCTGTGCAAAGGCATGTTGCTGCACAACATTAGCTAACAAACAGATCTTCACTGTCCATTTCCAGGTCTCTCATCATTGCCTTGACCAAGACGACCTATTTACATCAGTTTTGCAGTCTATACAGACCAGGGTTTTTAACCTATTTCTATAGACTGAAACAATTATTGTACATTTACAACCTTTAGTAGTAGCCTTCATTTTCTCAGTACAAATCACTAGAAGCCCGACTAATCTTCCTTTTGTGAAAGCTAACCTTATTTCCAAAAATATATGGAACTAAAAGTTTGCATTCAGTTTCAACAGGTAACATCAGCAGTGTTTTCTTTTGGGTTTTTTGAGGGGTTTTTTTGTGTTGTTTTTTTTTTTTTTTAAACACATTTAAAAAATGGACAAAAATAGGGATAGATCCTCATAAGGTTTAAATAAGAATGTGTCTCACATAACTGATTTAGGCTCAGTACTCTCTTCTGCCCCACAGCTTTTCACTTCTGTGGCATTTTCACTTTGCCTAGATATTGGCTAGAAACAGCTGTCTCCTCTGTAACTCTCCATCTTAAGCACAGTCAAGTGAATTGAGTCAGTCAGTAGTTAATTCAGGCCAGTACAGCCAGATGAACAGTTAAGCTGAAAAAACATGAGATCAGTAACAGCAGCAGGGTGAATCCATCTGACAGCTACCTTAACATCAGGAGACCTTTAACAATTACTAAATAAAGCAATGGTTTTCCAGTTCAATCTTTTTGGGCTGCCACCACCGTTAAAGACGCAGTTTTAAGACCCCTTAAATCACAAAAGCTCAAGGAAAACCCTAACTGAATTTAAGAAAATGAATGCATTTGTTACAGTTTTTCCCTTTACCGTCAATTGATGAAACCATATCAGAGTCACCAGAAAAGGAAAATGAGGAGGATTACAGGAAAGCAATCATAGATTTGGTATTAAATTAAGAAAGTGTGTGCTCAGAAGGAAAAACAGTGCATCATAGATAAAATATGTCCTTTATTAAGCACAGCTAAATAAAAAAAACAGTAACACAGTACATCACCTAGGGACAAGAAAAAAAAAAACCAAAACCTAAACCAATTTGTATATGGGAACAAACCATTACTCCACGAACACTAACACTTGATTCCACATCCTAAATAAATTCCCAAGCCACCTAAGGAAAGTATTCAGTATGCAGAATAATGCTGCAAATCCCCACAAGTTGATTTCTCCCCCATCCTTAATACAAAATATGTTCATATATGCATATGTATACTCTTCACATCACCAGTAGTCACAAAGCAGTTGTTCTGGTTTGAGGTAAAACAGAACCAATTTTTCTGGTTTGTAATTTTACTTTTTAGCTGGGCCTCTTCTAACTGACTGAACTCTGAAATTAACAGCATATTGTTCAGAAACTGTTCACTCTCAGAGTGATAAGACCTGACTATACCAAGGAATGGTAAGCACAGAGGTTCTTGCTTATACTTATTACTGTAACAACTAAGGTCAGCTAACTTCGTTATTTGCCCTGTTAGAGGGTCAGAAGCAGAAGAGCATAGAGGGGTCCCACCTGTAGGGAGGAGCGGACAGGACAGGTGACCAAAAACTGATCATCAGGGTATTCCATCTCATATGCATCATGCTCAGTATAAAAGCTGAGGGATCAAAAGGTCAAGTCTCTTTCTTCAATGGTCAATGTCCAAGGAAGATCCTGTCTGCTCATCTGCCTTTGATCCTGATCTGAGCATTCCTGACTTCAGGTCCAGAATTCAGCTCCTGTCTGTCGCTGACCCCAGTCTGGGACTTTCCCTGTGCCTGCTGGTGACGCGATTGTCATCCTGGGAGCTGGATACCATTTTGTATATATTGTACACTTTTTTATTATTATTCTATTATTATATATTATTTCCTTATTTATTATTTTAATTAAAATAGTTTAGTTCTTTTTCTAAACTCATAAATCTCTTTATCTCTTCCTCTCCTCTCTTCGGAGAGGGTGGGGAGGGTCACCTGTCATTCTGATTGGCCAAAACCACGACAGCAGTGTAAAAGAACACCTAACACGAATCAAATAATATAATTAGTTATAATTACAAATAAACTGGCAACTCTTTTCAATTAAGTGTTTCAAGCTAACTGTATTTCATGAAATATTAGTAAGAGTGATGGTCAATAATACATTAAAATTATAACACTATCTCCACAAATTGATCATCTTTCAAGGTTTCAACTTCAGACACATTTTTGCCAGTACAGATAAGAACAGCAGCAGTAGTGCAACAGCATGCTCTGAAATTGAAAAGCATACTAGAACATTTACGTGTATGCCGACCTTAGTTTTGTGCAGTGCACTGGGGGAAAAACAAACAACAAAAACCAACCACATCTTTGATTCCTCTTCTCCCCGCAAACAACTAGTCCCTCCATGAGGAAAGAGAACCTGATACCTGCCTTCTGCCTTATCTCGTTTCCTCCCTATTTAAGGAGGTGCTAAACTCCCAAGGAAAGGGATGGTACTCCAGCTGCCAGCCACTGCTCCCAAGTGGCTGGGGGGGGTGGGGGGGTGTCACTTTCTAAACCCGCCTTGAAAAAAGGAGACCCAAAGGCCTCTACTCTCAAAATATTTTCCGCTGCTTTCCTAGATATTTCTAAAGACAAACATAGTCCTATTTTCTACAAGAGGAACATCTACACTGAAAAAAGATATTGTGTTAAAAGCCTGTTAGCACATTAGATACAACAGAATAAGCAATGTTTTTTTACTGGTTATAATATGAGCAGTCCACTAGGTTCACCATAGAAACACCTTATTAAAAATACAACCTGAGTGCAGTGTAACTCATTTGTGAAACAATGTTTTCAATTTGCACACCCCAACATTCGAACAATTCTCACAAACAAGGCAGCAGGGAACAGTGTAGGCTAATGCACAGCTTTGTCACTTGGACAGCATCAAGGGAAAGTTTAATTTCCCTCTTATTTCTACTAGGCTTCAAATTTGCAGCACTGGATCCACACCCCTACTGGGAAAAGTTTTTAAAGTCTGAACTGAAAAAAAAAAAAAAACTTTGATAACCAGTGGTCAACTAGATTTAGCATAGTCTTCCCATGCCCGCGTGTCAGCTGTGTTGCCAGGTAGTCCAATAATCCCCGACTCATCTTTTTATGCTGATTTTCTCCCTTTGCAGAGGGAGAAATCTTACCTGCGTTATAAGGTCATCAAGCGCTAGTATTTGTGCAGCAAAAAGCAACGTACGGGCAGCTCAAGAACTAAGACTGCCTCCTTTCCTTACACACCCAATGCTGTTTTAAATAAATGCAGCATCATTAGCCTCCGGGAACTATTTCCGTAAACACAGAGGAGGAAGCTGTTTCTCCCCGCCGCCGGACCGCCGGTCCCACCCCCGGCACCTCGGCCCAAACAAGCCCCGTCCGCACCGGCCTTCGCCGCCCACCAGCCGCCCTTTCCACCACACGGAGCTCCGCCGGCGGCCACCACCCCGCCGGCCGGTTCCCCGGCGAAGCTCGGCCCGCCGCAGCGCCGAGCCCGGGGCCCCCACACGCTCCCCCTCGGCCAGGCCTCGGCAGCCGCCCAGCCCCAGCCGCCGTGAGGCGACCGCCGGCGGCGGCAGGAGGGACCCCGCTCCCCGGCCCGGCAGACCCGTGCCGTGCCGTGCCACCCCGCTCACCCTTGACTTTGCCGAAGGTGCCGACGCCCAGCGTGTCGCCCAAGATATAGTGCCCAATCTTCACCCGTCCGTGCTCATGCTTCTGTTTATCCGCCGCCGCCATCTTGAGCCAAGGGCCGAGCCTGCGCATAGCGCCCGCCCGCGCCGGGCCGCGCTGCGGCGACGGCGGGGGAGGAGCAACCACACAGCGCCCGTCCGCACCGAAACCCGGAAGCGAACGCCGCTCTGGCCGCATTCCCGCTCTCCGGCGGGACGAACCATTGCGGAGCAGGGTGGGGGGAAGGGAGCCGGGCAGTCCCAGGCTCGGAGACAGGCTGGGCGGAGAATGGATTGAGAGCAGCCCTGAGGAGAAGGACTTGGGGTGTTGGTGGATGAGAAGCTCAACATGAGCAGGCAATGTGCGCTTGCAGCCCAGAAAGCCAACCACATCCTGGGCTGCATCAAAAGAAGCGTAGATAAATCTATTAGAGAATAGATAAATCTATTACAGAAACAATATAAAGACTTTTAAATACGCAGACATCAGGAAGTTAAACATTTTTTTTCTAGTAATGGTCCTAAATCTGATTCAGGGAGCATTCAGTATAACATATGTTACAGTAATTAATTTAACAGAAAGTTGGAAAACAGAAATTCTGGTCAATGGAAAATCTTTTTATTTTAAAACATCCTCCTGCCTTAATTTTTTTTATTATTATTATTAAGGCCATATATTCATTAATATGGAAGAAAAATTCTGAAATATTTCATAGGAAAAATAAAGAATCCTTTTAAAAAAATTGGATAAAACCGAGGAATTTATTCAGCCAGTGCCAAAACAGGCTGGTAAGCAATGTAGGCACTACTTATAATATTTACCCTGTTAAAATTTGCATGACATGAAATAAAATGACATTTTAAATGGTAAAATAGTAAAAACAAGGAAAGTAAAGGTAGTACATAATTGTTATTCATGTAATTTAGAATTTTCATTTCAAACATTTCAGCCTGTACTAATTGACCAGTATAAAAAAAATTAATGTTAAAATATACTATGTAATGCAGGAAAAGCAAGTGCTGGTGTTCCTCAACCTGCATTATTGTGTAGAGATTTTTCACTTCCTGACTTATGAATTCAGATATGTTAATTATGCCCTTTTTGGACATCATCTAAAGAGAAGTATTCCCACAGAAACTATCCTTTGAATCACAATTCATGCTCAGTATCAGTAGGCTTGCGAATCATGTTGCTGTGCAATTTTTTTTGTTCATGTAATTGGAGGACAAGAATAGAGAGTACAGAAATTCAGCAATTTCTCTGTAGCAGAACTTCCTGGCTACTGCTGCTGGACCCATCAGTTCCTAACAGAGTGCCACGGGCGGAGTGATTAACTTCACTCATAAGAGAGAAGTAGTGAAATATGTATTAACATTAAACAGCAATTTAACAAAGTTAGTAGTGAATGTGACAGTGTTTTACGAGATTCGATGACAGGGTACACTTGATCATTCACTGCATAGAGGCCAGGGTCAGACAAGCTGTCAGGGAGACCCTCCCATTGAGTCACCAGGTTCAGAAAGGCCCCCCTTGCTTTCTAAACTCCTTCTCAGAGAGGAGCCTAGGGGTGGCTGGATCTAATCCGAGTCCCAGACTTGGTCAACAGTTTATGTCTGAAGGATTATATATGTGCAATCAATCCTTATATCACTTAGCTAAGATTTCAAACTTTAGCATGCTATTAGTCACTTACCGAGAATCTGTTGGGGCAAGGAATCTCTCAACCTGTAGGAGTAGAACCTTAAGTGAGCATCCCCACTCAAGGGGAGATCCTGGCGTGCAGCCCACTGCAGTGCAGGAGGGCTCAAAGGGCTCTTGGGCTGTTCACTATTCATAGAGTAAGATAATTGACTTATAGTCATATTCACAAGGGAACAAAATATCTAGGTCCCCAGTCCAGACTGTTTTGACTATGTTGCCAGCCATCCTCCAAAGTCAAGTGCAACTTGTAACAACTCCCACTGATGGCCATGGCTTGAATAGCTAAACAAGCACTTTAATGAAAAATCTCAGTTCATATTTGTATTACTTACTTGGCACTTCTGGATAAATCAGACAAATCACAACACCTCTGTTAGCGGGTGCTAACAGCTGTAAAATTACACAAGTTTTTCAAGCCCAGTGATAAAAAATTACTTAGCTTAATGTTAGATCTTCAGCTCTAAAAACCTTGTACAACAAGGCATAAAGAGTCTGATTTTCATTTTATGTTACATTTACTATACACCACACAAGCCTTAACATGGTTGATTTCACCTAGTTGCAATTTAAATTATGTCCATCAAGTCTTTCTCTTCAGATCATGAACTAAGTAGACAGATTTATCTCAGCCTGACCTATTTCTCACCTATTTCTCTGGCCAAGATGACTACATCCAGCTTCCTGGTGCTGGATGGTGGCTAAACACTACTCTTAAACTCTAGATTTCTCTAGGCATCTTAGAGTTGGCACTTTCCCCTTCCTGTAGGATGCTGCCAACCAGCTGCTTTGGATCCTGATATTAATGCCTCATTTTTTCTGAGTTCATAACCATTTTTGTGGAGTTCCACTCACTCTGGCCTCTCTGGTGGCTATGGGAAAACATGGCAAGCAAGCAAAGACTACCAGCTTAGCAAAGGAACCTAGCTTAGTAAAGGAAAGTTACTTAGCAAGTAACCATTGACACATCTTGTCAACAGTATTCAGAGACACAGATGACCAAAAGTAAGAAACGGTCCTGAATTTGCCTCTGCCCCCCTTCACATTCAGGAATCTGTTGTTTCTCTGGATGGGCTCACCAGAGAAACCATTAAAGGAAGAAGTGCTTGATTGTGCTGATTTTTCATAAATGGCATCATCCCAGAACAAACGTTTAAATCCAAAATAAAATGATCCAAAATCCCCAGTACAAGTTTGATATGGAGTTATCAGAGACAGTCCAGCAAAGGACCACTAAGGTGATTTAGGGGACTGGAGTTGCTCTCATATGAGAAGAAGCCGAGCGTGCTGCAACTGTTTAGCCTGGAAAAAAGAAGTCTCAGGGGGAATTTTATCAATGTATATAAATACCTGAAGGGAGGGTATAAAGAAGAGGAAGCCAGCTCTTTTCAGCAATGACAGGACAAGAGGCAGTGGACACAAACAGGAGGTGCTGCCTGAGCATCAGGAAACAGTTTTTTACTGTGAGGATAACTGAGGTAACTGGTTGCCCAGAGAGGCTGCAGAATCTCCTACCTTGCATGGAAATATTCAAAGGCCAGCTGGACATCATCCTGGAAAACTGGGTCTAGATGACCCTGCTTGATCAGGAGTGTTGGACCAGGTGACCTCAAGGAGGTCCCTCCCAACCTCAACCCTTACATGATTCTGTAACAAAACTCCAGGTAACGGTCTCAAATGGAGGGTACAACACAAAATGAAATAAAATGGAATTTAAATAACAAATTAAATTCACACTTCTGATAGAGGTACATCCTGCGCTGTGGCACAGATTTCTTGATGCTAGTGTCACATACAGTCCCTTTTTCAGGCTTCTTTGAGAAAGGAAACCTAATTCTGTGTGAAGAGGGAAGACGAGTTGGAGATTTTTCATATAATTATTTCCCTTGTCAACCATCAGATAAAATCTAGTTTATAAAATCTAGCATATATTTATCTAAAATATTTTTAAAATCACTGTCGTAGTGGCTGTTCTGTTATCTGCAGTGAGTATGACTTTAATGATAATACATAAACACATGTTCCATCTTGCATAGGAACAAGTTACATAACTTTTTAATGAAGTTCTAATTTTTCTCACAATTTAAATAAAAGACAATATTTATCCTGTACTTTCCATGGTGTTTCCAATGAAAACAAGTTGTGGCACCACACTATTACATTACTGTTTCTTCAAATGGAGTATAAATACAAACAAGGCCAAAGCTGAATGTGAGAAAGGAAATTCTAGCCAGTTATTGCCTTGGTCCTCAATATATGCATGAAGTAATGGTAAATGAAGAATCCTTGAAATATCCTCTTAAAGACTGAACAGATTCAAAACCATTTAAACTGCACTGGTGGAATCTTTAAAACAGGATGCCATCCTTAAGGTATGAAGTAATGTGTCTGTCTCATGGAGTAATTAATCACTGGATGGAGGAATTAAGACTCAATCAAAATGCAAAGGTGTTTATTGCTGCAGCTGGTCATTAAATTATTTCTATAAACCTTAAATACTGTATTTTATTGCTTTATTACAAATCTGCTCCTATAAAAATACATATAAGATTCCCTTTTTAGATTTTGTGGTTTAGTTTCTTGTGCTTCTGTTATCCAAACATTTCCAGTGAAACATAAATATGTTATTCCACCCAAAGACAGGGTATGCTATTCTGTTATCAGTGGAATTATCACTTACAATAGGAACCAGAACTACAGAAAAACATCTCATCTTGAATTCCAAGACATGACCTTGTCTCTATGGAGGAAAAGATGAACGATGGCTGTAACACAAAATAATCATGATATGAGGTCATTTTTCCATGGGTGGGAATTCCTTTTAGTCAAGACAGGTAGCTGATTAAAAACCAACAATATTTCATGATATATGGTGGTACTGAAGAAGATTTTCAGTACTCTGAAGATACGGACTTGTACATGCAATCCTTTTAACGCAACATTTGTCATTTTGGATGGACATCTTGGCTGGTAGGGAAGGAATGAAAGAAACTTCTCTGCTGCATTTAACCCTTCAAATGACAATACCAAAGGAAACACGATTGGGGAAATATCCAAGGGACACGCATCCTCTTTACTGCATATCAAAGGACTTGTTGTCTTGTTTGCATCAACGAGGTATTTTTAGCAGATGCAGGTGCTTTGTGGAATTATGTGTTTATACTGAGGTGACAGGTGGAGGTTCATGTCTTTGATCTGAACCAAAACCTATAGACTTCCCCAAGAAAAAATTTGAATCCCAAATTTCATCACCCTTGGAGTGACTGCCATGATGAATGCCATGGTGTTGCCACACTAAGGCAAATAAAGCCATAGCGTGAATGTGAATGACATCATAGAGAAGCCATTCTGTAACAGAATGTTTGCTAAAGAAAATGAATTGGGCTACAAAGGGCATGCTTAACTAATATTTAAAAAGAATACCGAGTGTATAAAAATTTTCTTGAGAAAACTTACTAACTTCTTTAAAAAGCAGAGCTGACACTCCCTGCTAATGATGGAATGCGTCAGAAATAGTGAGAAAAAAGTGGTGGATGAAAAGCTGGACATGAGCCAACAATGTGCACTTGGAGCCCAGAAGGCCAATTGCATGCTGGGCTGCACCAAAAGAAGCGTGGCCAGCAGATCCAGAGAGATGATTCTCCCCCTCTACTCTGCTCTTATGAGACCCCACCTGGAGCACTGTGTCCAGCTCTGGAGCCCTCAGGGAGGCTGTTGATGTCCCCAGGCAACGGATTATGACCACGCATCCCTCGCTGTTTGTATCCGCTGTTTGTATCCGCTGTTTGTTGTTGTCTAATCCAGCCGTCTCATGCACGGACGCCAGCCGAGCGAGTACGCGAGGTTGGAGTCTTGAGCGAGGCTGTTGCTGGAGCTGAGGTCGTGCTTGGGGAGTTCTTCACTGCAACTCTCCATGCCTGACCCCAGAGCCATTGGAGGATTTTCCCCGGCCCTACCAGGTTCAGGTGGCCGGGGCACCCAGGAGGCACGCTCGCAGCCGCAGGGGTGAGCTGTGCAGGCAAACCTCACCCTGGGGAGCTGGGAGGGTTTCCTTCTTGAGGGGCCTGGACATTTCCCCCATCCCTCCCTGAACAGGCAAATAACTGTGGCACCGAGGTTTAGTTAAGGTCATAGGCACAATACCTATGGCTGGTAAATTGACCATCACAGGCTGTCCTGGCTTTAACGCTGTGGGATATTCTTTTTCCTCAGTGGATGGGATACTGAGTTCAGTTTTTACAAAGAATGCTTGGCTTACAGGGCTTCCAGTGGGCCCATATCGATTATTTAATTGATGGACTACTTTGGAAAATCTCCTATCCCATTGAGCCTCGTGTGGTTTGAGATTCTTTTTCAATAAGCCGTTAGCTCTTTCTACCATCCCATTTGATTGAGGGTAGTATGGAGTGTGAAATACCCATTTAATTCCCTCTTGTTTTGCACAATTTTGTACTTCTTTACATGAAAAAATGTGAGCCATTATCATTTTGGATAACATCAGGAGTAGATAGATTTGAGAACCATAACAATAGTCCTAGGATTGTATTTTTTCCATTGTCTCTCCGACATTTAGTGGCCATGAGCAAGCTGGAGACGACCTCCGCTCCTGTCAGGATATATCGATATCTTGCAGAGGATTTGAATGGTCCAATATAATCAATTTGCCATGTAGACCGTAAGTTTTCCCTTCATTGATATGTAGATGTGGTGCTTAAGCAGGATGATCTGCCTGCAATCTCAGTCTACGCTGGGACATTCTGTAAGAATAGTTGCACAAGTTTTCCGGTTTATAGGCCAGCCTTTACTCTGTGCAGCAAAGTGCTTCTTTACCTGTGTGCCCTAAGTTTGATGTAACCATTCTCCCAATCGATACCACTCTGAATCTAAGGTGATTTTCCTAATTTTGATTAGCTCATGTACCTTTTGATTCCACTTTGTAGCAGGTTGATTATCCTTAGCATGAGCTTTAACCCGTCCAATCCTAAAAGGTGTTTTCCTGGCTATATCCAACAATAGTTGCCAGTCTTTCTTTCTCCAGACTGGAGATCTATTTACTTCCCAATTTAAGGTTTCCCATTGACAGAGCCACTGTGTAGCACCGGCCCATACAGCATAAGAGTCTACATACATAATTTTTGCTCCGTTCTGTGCAGCCAAAACAGCTGCTCTTATTTCTCCCACGTGTGCACTACCTTCACCTTCCTCTACTACTTGTTTGCCAGCGGTAATATCTAATGCAACAGCTTTATATTGCCATTTACCATTTACTCTTTTTACAGAAGCATCTGTAAACCAAATGTTTTCCGTCGGAGTATTCTCAGTAAGGGGTGCTGCATCCAGAACGGGTGAGGGTTTAAAAGGTTGTTGTAACGCTAAAGGGTCTGTGTTTACTGGCATCTGCAATTTGGAAACCTTAGCGTGTCCCTCAGTTAATTGCATATTTTCTGCTACTACTGTTAGGAAGGCATACCATTTTCTGATAGTGGGTTTCTGTGCGACTACTTCTGGGGGAGCAGTCCCTTTAAGGATTGCTTCTAGTAAATTAAAGGGTCCTCTAGTTTGCACAGGTTGTCCCTAATGTATTTTCTCAACTTGTTTAACTGCTGGGACTAAAGACAAAAGTCCCTTTTCCTATTCACAGTATGGTTGTTCTGTTTCTTTAAATGCAGTTGAGCTAAACAATGATCCGTCGGGGCCAGTTTGGAACAGATTGCAATAAGTAGCATGTTCTGTGAAACCCCAGTTGGCTATGATAGGGTCGCAGGGGTTGACTGGTATGTTTTTAATTCTTCGATTAGAGAGTTTACTGCCTCGTGTTCTGATCTCCACTCCCAGGATTTGCCTTTCCGTAAAAGTGAGTATAATGAATGGGAAAGTATAGAAAATCCAGGCACATGCTTCCTCCAATATCCTAAAGTTCCCATTAATTGTTGTAACTCCTTCCTTGATTGGGGCATTTGCAGCTCTTCAATTTTTCTTAACATATCTGGAGGAATCACAGCACTGCCTGCTACCCAGCAAGTACCTAAAACTTTTACTTCTTTACTTGGTCCCTGACATTTTCCAGGTGGAACCTCAATTTCTGCTTTATTTAGTGCTTGTCACACTGCTGCTGCTGCTTCCCCCACTGTCTCAGGAGAAGTTCCTCCTGAGAATATCATCTATATATTGGTACAGTTTCATATCTTGGGGGAGTGAGACTGTCTGTAAAAGTTCAGCAAGCGTGGCATGAGCAATTGTGGGTGAATGTTTATACCCCTGTGGGAGTCTGTTAAAGGTATATTGTATTCCCTCCCAAGTGAAAGCAAACTTCTGTTTATCCTCCTCCTTCAAGGGAACCATAAAGAACATATCTTATACATCTAATGCTGCCATCCATGGATGGGCAGTTGCTCGCAGAGTAGCTGTTAAAGTTGCGATGTTTGGTACAGCAGCCGTTAGCGGGGCTGTATTAGCGTTTAGACGGCGGTAATCGACTGTTAAACGCCACCTCCCATCAGATTTATGAACCGGCCAGACGGGTGAGTTATATGGAGAGTGGGTTCTGGAGATAATTAATCTTTTCTCTAAATGAGCTATGACTTCAGAAATGCCCTTTCGTGCCTCAGCAGAGATCAGATACTGTGGTATATTTGTAATCTTTGATTTGGGGAGTGCAAGGGCTGAGCGGAGCACCCGCACTGTGGCTTCCTGGGTTCTGCACGGTTAAGGTCAGTGCTTGAGCCAAAGTACCACACGCTGCTGTCAGGCAGACACCAGATTAGGCCGTTTAAAATATCAAAACCTAAAATATTTTCGTGATTAACTTTAATTGCAAAGCAAGTAGACAATGTGTGCTTCTCATCCAGGAGCCAAAAAATAATCTTAGCAGTTTGACATACATCAGTTCCCCTGTTTATACCTGTAATTCTAACTCTTTGCCGTCCAGGTCACACACCCAGCTTCTCAGCATCTTGTGGTGTTAATATCGAAATTTGGCCCCCATATCTATTAAAAACTTTCCTAATTGTCTTTGAGGACCAACTGGAATTAATATGTATGGGCCACCATCACTTATTCACTGATAAACCCCCACTTTCCGGACAGGCAGGCCCAATTGCCTTCCAGACATCACTCATTTTTTGACTTTGTGTCCTACAATTCCTCCTTAAGAGGGAGAAAGGGATTATCCTCCTTCAAAGAAGTTGAAATACAGTCTCTGTTTCTACCATTATTTTGTTTCTGGAGTGCTTCAATCAGACGCGAGATAATGCCAGTAGACTGACCTTGAATCACAGCTCTAGTAATGCCTAGTGCTAAGGCTTTCCTCCACAATTCATTCCTCTGTTCTCAAGACGCTGTTTGCGAGTTTTTATTTCGCTTTGATTTAATTTCTCTTCCCTGTTTCACGGGTCTTACTTTGCCATCTCGTCCCCAGGATTTCTGGCTTTGTTTTTCAACTGCTCATTTCGTGGCTATAGTTAACAATGTTGTGCATTAATTCTGCCCAGGTAGGGATTTGCCTGGGAGGATGATTGCCTTCTGTATTAAATTTGGTATCTCTTCTAATCTCATCCTGTTTTGCAACTAGATGAGGTTTAAGAATTGCTGTGGCTCCTCTGATCAGTGGTTTCAACACTGCAAAATCTACTGTAGCAGATAGTGGGACATTGTAGCGTCCTCGTTGGTACATGGCTTCTATGCAAGCGGCTTTTGTGAGGACTGTGGATAACTCAGAGATCTAATGGGGATTATGGAGGGCTCCCCCTGCTCCATGGTGTCGATTCCTCCCGCCCAATAAGATACTCGGCTGGTGATAGAATGGGGTGTATCTGGTCGGGTCCTAAATTTAAGAAAACTCCTGGACCCCAGTAGCCACTGGCTTCATCCTGACTTGACATTATTCGGCGCCACCATTTAAGCATACCTGCCACAAGTATTCAATTTCCGTTTCACCAGGGTTTCTGCTGTATCTCTCTTGCAAATTTGTCAGTTGTAACCGATCCCAGGGGCTGGTTCGCATAGTCTGCCATGGATTACCACCCTGAGGTCCTGCAGTTATTTCTGTTTTAACAATGGGTCTGGCTTCATATTCGGGAGGATTTGTGGGAAACAAAGGAATGTCTTCTTCTGACTCCCTGTCATTGGGATCACCCCAAATGTTTCCATCCCAAGCTTCAGGGATACTATCAGTTTCCCAATCTATACAATGTCAGGGGGGTGGGGACCCTGTATAAGCCTCATTTCAACCTTTTTTCCCAATTTCCGCCTTTTCTCCTTTTCTTCCTGCAATTGTTTTTTCAGCTGCTCATTTTTAAAAGATAGCAGTAACTCAGTTGCCTTCCTGCTCTCTATTTCCTTCTCTAGGTCCTGCTCTCTCCTATTTCTATTCTCCCTGTCTTGGTACGTGGCTTCTAAACAAGTGCCTAAAACCTTGCAGATGACTCCCTTACCTTTTCCGTACTTTGTGCGGTCCTTAATTGCTTTTAAGTGCTCTTCAATGGCTTCGCAATTGTGTCAATTATCATGAGCCCATTCCTCTGAGAATTTGTGGCTCAGATTCACTCCATGCCTCCATAAATAATCAGTGATAACTCCTGACATCCTGCTGACTACTGCCAGGTGTAGCTGGCGGAGTGATTAACTTCACTTTTAAGAGAGAAGTAGTGAAATATTTATTAACATTAAACAGCAATTTAACAAAGTTAGTAGTGAATGTGACAGTGTTTTACGAGATTCGATGACAGGGTACACTTGATCATTCACTGCATAGAGGCCAGGGTCAGACAAGCTGTCAGGGAGACCCTCCCATTGAATCACGAGGTTCAGAAAGGCCCCCCTTGCTTTCTAAACTCCTTCTCAGAGAGGAGCCTAGGGGCGGCTGGATCCAGTCCTAGTCCCGGACTTGGTCAACAGTTTATGTCTAAAGGATTATATATGCACAATCAATCCTTTATATCACTTAGCTAAGATTTCAAAATTTAGCATGCTCTTCCTGGGAGAGGGGGAAAGCAGGCAGACACAGATGTCCTGGCTCCGTCATGTCTGTCCTCTCCCAGAACAGAAGGCATCCTGTTAACGTTCCTGTTCATGCAGCATCCATGCAGTCAGCCATAGAGATGACACATAACTTAAGTCACTAATTCAAATAAAATTAGGAGAACTCAGGGAAATCACTGGACCAATCTGATTCTCAGAAAAGTACCTATTGGGTAATAAGGGCACATGAAAATGAGAACCTTTGAAATTACAATTGTAGTTAAGAATAGAATAGAATAGAATAGAATAGAATAGAATAGAATAGAATAGAAATTTCACTTGGAAGAGACCTACAGTGATCATTTAGTGCAACTGCCTGAACAAGTTAGGGCTGAGCAAAAGTTAAAGCATGTTCTAAGGTCATTGTCCAAATGCCTCTTAAACACTGACAGGCTTGGGACACGGAGCACCTCTCTTGGAAGAGTATTCAGCATTTTGACTACAGTATCTGTAAAGAAATGCTTCCTAATGTTGACTCTAAACATCCCCCTTCAGAAATGGTCACCCCCGTCTGAGGGCTGGAGACAGCCATGCACTTGGATTCGGCTCTGGGCTGGGCAAGATCCCCAAGAGCAAGCCAAGTGCTGCCTGTCACCTGCTGTGGGAGGAAGCAGGGGAGCCCAGAGGGCTGGCCACCTGTGCTGGGCTGTGGGGAGAACCTGTGGGACTCTGTCCTGCAGCCTCCAAGGGCAGCACGAGGTGTTATCAAATGGACACTCTTGCCGCATGTCCCTGGAGACATCATCCACAGCCACAGTGACCTGAGGATGCACCAGGAAGAGATGGCCAAGGCCTCGGTGACTGGCGTGAAACACTGATGCCGGGCACAAGAGAAGGGATTGGGCGATGGAATGTTGCAGTAACGCTGGATACGTGTGCATGCACTGCAGGTGAGGATGGCCCAGTGCCATGTCCCTGAGCAAAGGACCGTGATGTCAGTGAGCAATGGGTTCTAATGTCACTCAGGGATGGACCACAACATTTCCAAGCTGTGGACTATGATGTCCCCAGGCAACAGATTGTGACCACGCATCCCTCGCTGTTTGTATCCGCTGTTTGTTGTTGTCTAATCCAGCCGTCTCATGCACGGACGCCAGCCGAGCGAGTACGCAAGGTTGGAGTCTTGAGCGAGGCTGTTGCTGGAGCTGAGGTCGTGCTTGGGGAGTTCTTCACTGCAACTCTCCATGCCTGACCCCAGAGCCATTGGAGGATTTTCCCTGGCCCTACCAGGTTCAGGTGGCCAGGGCACCCAGGAGGCACGCTCGCAGCCGCAGGGGTGAGCTGTGCAGGCAAACCTCACCCTGGGGAGCTGGGAGGGTTTCCTTCTTGAGAGGCCTGGACATTTCCCCCATCCCTCCCTGGACAGGCAAATAACTGTGGCCTCTCTTCCTTGTCTAGCGTGACAGCCGCAGCTGCAGCATCAGAGAGAGGGAGCGGCTCAACATCCCCAGCTCCCCCCAGCCCACTGCAGCACCTGGAGAGCATGGCCACGGAGCTGGAGGACCGCTGTCCAATATGCTTGGACAGCTGGCAGGAGGCCAGCTACATACTACCATGCCTCCACAAATTCTGCTACCCCTGCATCGTGAGATGGGCTGAGAGCAAGCCCGAGTGCCCCCTCTGCAAGAGGAGGATGAGTTCCATCTTGCACTTGGTGCACGCGGACGATGACTTTGAGGAGCATGTCATCCCACCACCTGCAGCACCATCAGTTGTCGTCCGGCTGACAGGAAGAGCTCCCGGACACCAGGCTGCCCAGAGCCTCCGCCAGCGTGCAGCACCCCAGCCACCAGCCATGAGGCCGCTGCCCATGGCTCCACTGGGTGGCTTCTGTGCCTACATCTGGGCATCCATCTTCCGCATCTACCCTGCTGTCCTCCAGCCCCTGCTGCCCTGGCTGCAGCAGGAGCTGGGGCAGCTCTTGGAGGATGCCCAGGAAGCAGCAGCAGTGCAGAACCTCATCGTGTCCAGCCTGCGCTACTTTGGCCTGGATGAGGAGGCTCTGATCCCGCTGCTGCGGGCCTCCCTGGGCAGGCGCACGAGGAGCTTTGTCCATCGGCTTGTTGAGACCATCGTGCACCGGTGCAGTGGGGAAGCCCGACATCAGATGGGACTGGAAGACACCCATGCTGCCGAGGAGCATGAGGGCAGCCCCGAGGCTCCCGCCAGCCCTGCTGCCTCCCAAGAGGGGTCTCCTGCCCTGAGCCCAGCCCTTCGTGGGGGTGCCGGCACCCCCGCCAATGCCTCTGTTCCCACCCATGAGGAGCGAGAAGAGCTGCAGGAGGAGCCAGAGGATGCTGTGCCCTGGCCCTCCACTCACAAGTCGGGCAGCTAACACAACTCTCAGGGGCCCCGGCGAGCCCCAAAGAGGAGGACCAGAAACCCTGAGAACTCCCTCCCAGCCCTGCAAGGAGCCACCCCGCCACCAGTGACACTGGGAGGCTGCCTCAGGGGCTGGCCAAAGCACAGCCAGGCCAGCAGCTGGGACTCAGGCCAGTTCCCAAAAAGATCCTGGCCCCCTAGATCTAATTATTATGAAAGAAAAGAAAATAAAAGCATGAAAATTGCAGAAACTGTCTCGGGATTACTAACGACACAGGTGGGGTGCTGCACCCATTGTTTCCCTACGTGTCCTCTGGGCCCTACTACCTGCTCCCCCCAGAAGCCTTGCAATGTCGGTACAGAGCCTGCAGGCTGGTACTAGCAATGGCACTGACATGTGTCTGGGCTACGGGACTCAAGGGACAGGGTGCACCCACTGTGGGTCCTGTTACTCTGCAGGGAGAGGAATGGGGGCGGGAGCTGGGGACAGGCTCAGGTCTGCGAAGGAGGTCTGCGTAAATCTCTATCTCTCCTCCTTCTCTCTGTGTGCAAGAGGTGGGGGGAGAGCATCTGTTGCCGGCCATTGGCCAATTTGTCCAAAACCACAACAGAGAGGCACAAGCCTCTCTGCTTCGGTTCCTGCGGTGAAAATCAATGGTCTTAATGGTCTTTTCCAACCTAAGTGGTTCTATGAGTCTATGATTCTACCTGGATAGACTGGAGAGCTGGGCAATCACCAACGGTATGGAATTCAACAAGATCAAGGGCAGGATTCTCCACTTGGGACAGGGTAATGCTGGTTATATGTACAAACTGGAGAATGAGAGGCTGAAGAGCAGCACCACAGAAAGGGATGTGGGATATCAAACTGTTTGAGTGTGTCCAGAGAAGGGCAACCAAGATGGTGAAAGGCCTCGATGGCAAGACTTATGAGGAGCAGCTGAGGTCACTCGGCTTGTTCAACTTGGAACAGAGAAGGCCGAAGAATGCCCTCACAGCAGCCTGCACCTTCCTCACAGAGGGGCAGTGGAGCAGGAGGTGCTGACCTCCTCTAGAGCTCTGGTGACCAGTGACGGGACACGAGGGGATGGAATGGAGCTGTGCCAGAGGAAGTTCAGGTTGGACATGAGGAAAAGGTTCTTCACTGAGGGGGTGGTCGGTCCCTGGAAGAGTTTCCCCAGGGGAGTGGTTATGGTGCCAAACCTGTCAGAGGTCAAATAGTGTCTGCACGATGCTCTTAGTGATGTGGTTTAGTTTTAGGTGGTCTTGCGAGGAGCAGGGAATGGGACTAGATGATCCTGATGAGTCCTTTCCAACTTGAGATACTGTGTGATTCTATGATCTGTTTGGTGTAAATCTGTACCACAACCCCATTCTGAATGCAAGTAGGTGCTTCAGAACACAACCAGTTTTGGTTTACATAAAGAAACAGTTATTATTTGTCAATTATATTGGTTTTCCGTTGGCTTATGATAGGCTTAGGTGCTGAAGGTCTGAAACTGTCCCAGTAGCTTTAGTGCTGCTGTTTGTGACTGTTTTTCAAGACAATCAGTGGCTGTCAGAATCTGAGCATCCAACCTGAAACTGTTCAGTGTAGGAGGTGGGAGAACATCTCAGGAGAAGGGAGGCGGGCATCAAAAACTGCATTGCCAGGTCGATTGTTGGCCTCCAAGGGTCTGCAGAGCTCAGTCTTCACCACAGAAACATCTCCCAGGGTGCGTTCACTGGTGCCATAGGCAGCCTGGGTCCTGCCTGTGTCTTTTGGATGCTCCTTCCCATGGGTAGCCTCAAGACGTGGAGGCTCCTGTGGCACAGAGCACCCAACGAGAAGCAGAAGGAGCTGTCTTTCTCTCTGGGGCAGCGGCAGCTTGTGGCTCTCAGTTGCTGCTGCGTGGGAAAGGTCAGAGACAATGGAGCCAGGCCATCCGTGGCCACCTGCTTTCCCCCTCTCCATCGCAGACCGTGTCTGGGCAGAGCAGTGGAGAGCGGGAAGAATGGCGAGCATTAAAAAGAAATGAGAGCCGAGGGCCCACGCATGTTGCAGGCCCACGGGCTCCTGTGGCTTGAGTGGCACCTGGCATGGGCTGTGGGGACACCAAGCCCCAGCATTTGATCAAGGGCCCTCCCAAAGGGCACCAAAGAAGCGTTCAGGAGGATGGCATGGCTATGTCCCTCACCACGTCCCACTGGGTCACGGTCTGCTTGGGAGAGAGCAGGACGCGGCCTGTGGGGGGACAGGCCAGTCCCTTTCCAGGCACTGTCCCAGCTGGGTCCTGGCCAGGCATGGCAGGGGCTGCAGAGAGACAAAACATCTGGGTGCCGCTGATGGTGCTGAGCGGGAAGATGGTGTTGGAGCCGTGGCCAGGGCGGCAGCCGCAGTGGGGCTTGTGCTGGCCCAAGAGCTGCCAGCGAAAGGCCTGGCCAGGCCACAGGAGCTGCCGCTGTGGGTGGAGACAAGGGACGGTGCCAGCAAGGCTGACCCTGCCTGCTGGCCTGCAGACTGCTTGCCTGTGGGCTGGTGAGGGAACTGGGCCAGGCGGCCATCTTCTGCCCTGGCCTGAACGGCACTGCCAGCAGAGCCCGCCCGGGAGCCCCCAGCCCCAGCTGAGGCTTGAGAGGGAAAAGGCTCTGCCTTCTGCCAAAGCCTGCTCTGACGGCTGACGGCAGGCAGGGAGGCTGGGGCTCTTTGGCACTGTGTGCCCCCATCGCCCTGCAGACTCTGACTGGGCCGTATGAATTGCGCCACCCAGAAGCCTTGAAAATTTGGTACAGAGCCTGCAGACTGGTAATAGGAATTGCACTGCCATGTGTCTGGTCTATGGGATTCAAGGGACAGGGTTCACCCTCTGTGGGTCCTGTTACTCTGTGGTGAGAGGAATTGGGACGTGGCTCAGGTATCCGGAGGAGCAGACACACAAGCCTCTCTGCTTCGATTCCCGTGGTGAATGGTAGGAATGCCTTGCACCAACCACCTCCTCAGGCTTTCTGTGGTTTAAGTGGAGCTGTTGATCTCTGGAATCACCCCACCCTGGTGTGATCTGGGGGTGTTGTAAGTGTTTCAGGGAGCTCTGTGTGGATCCCCAGTGTGGATGGCCTTTGCAGAGCAGAGGGAGCCAGCACTGGGGCTCAGGGACGTAGCAAGCATGTCCTAATGTATGTCAGCCCACAGAAATTGCAATGCCATCATGCCGCTTTCTCTTCTCACCTGCGCAGACCCTTTCCTAATGCGCAGGTGGGCTTTTCTGGGAAGAAATCCGCAGTTTATTCTTGTCTTTGGTTTTCAAAAGGAATGCCTGCAGTTATAAACAACATGTGGGAGGGCTCGTTGTGACCTGGCCGTGGAAAAGCTATGCAGTTCACAGACAGCAAGGAGAATAGTAGGCTCTCAGTAGTAGTCTAGGTCTAATTATTAGCCAGTGCAAGCAAATAAAGGATTGAAGATGACAGAAGACAGTCCTCAGCTTTACTAAGAATATTAAAGGGTTGGGTGTTAGTGTTGGTGGTTTCTGCCAAGGAGATCAGTGGTACAGCCTGAAAAATACATTTTTATTTTTGATCTGTGGGTTCCACCCTCAAATTCTATGATGCTTTTCTTTGTCATAATGCTTTTATGCCCTTGCTACTTTCAGAATCTTTCATGCACTGTCATTCGGCCCCCTGAACACCTTATCTCATCATTCCTGTGAAACTGGTAGCCAAGTAACTTTGAATCCCATTGATCCTCCATATCCTGAGGATCAGGCTGAGAGAGCTGGGGTTGTTCAGCCTGGAGAAGAGAAGGCTCCGGGCAGATCTTACAGCAGCCTTCCAGTACCTGAAGGGGGCCTACAAGAAAGGTGGGGAGGGGCTGTTTGCAAGGGCATATAGCAATAGGACGAGGGGCAATGGTTTTAAACTAGAGCAGGGCAGGTTTAGATTAGATATTAGGGAGAAGTTCTTTACAATGAGGGTGGTGAGACACTGGAACCAGTTGCCCAGAGAGGTGGTGGAGGCCCCATCCCTGGAGACATTCAAGTCCAGGCTTGATGAGGCTCTGATCAATCTGATCTAGTTAAAGCTGTCCCTGCTTACTGCAGGGGGGTTGGACTAGATAACCTCTGAAGATCCCTTCCAACCTAACACATTCTATGATTCTACGATCCTGGCTCTCTGAGATTCCCATCGTACCAGGGTTGTACTTTAAGGCAACCACTTCAGCCCCCCTAACTTGTTTTTCAGGCTTCATGCATGCATGTCCCAGCATCTGTAAGTTTTGCCCTTACCCCATCACTTAATTTTGCATGTGCCAGCCAACTGTTGTTAGCAGTCTAATTTGCTTTCCTTATTTGTTGCAATTGTTCTTTTTATTTCCTTTCTGGTATTTCACAAGGTGTATTGAACCCTGGCTATATCTACTTTTTAGATCACATTAGTCTGAACTGGGTGCTCTTCTGTGCCTCTGCTTCATGTATCTAAGTTCTTCCTCTCTACATCTCATTTGGGCTCTAAGACTCTGGATTTCTGTGTACCCCATGTGGAATTGACAGCATTCCAAGGAATGAAAGGTCTTGATTCTCAGCCACCTGCCTAACAGCCAAAACTTGGCCTCTTGCACTTACCTGCATCAATAGTATGAAGATGGACCAAAATAACAAGCTCTGACCCTGTAGCCTCACATCAAGGTGTTGCGTGGTGCCTGCTGCCTTTGTGCCCAGCAGCAGGTTGTAATGTAGTTTCACAGGCCCAGTTACCCAGGTCTAATAACAGAATCTTCCAACAGCACCAGCTACTTCTTGTAGTCTTTTAACTCTCTGCTGCCTCCAAGGTGCATTGTGATCCCAGCTGTAGGATGGGTCTTACATATGAAATTCAGTCTGAGGAGGGCATAATTTGCAGAGGACTGCCACAAGAGAAAGATGTTTTGCTTACAGGCTCAGATCAAAATCATTCTCTTTCCCTGGAAATAAGGTGAGCTAGCAGCATGCTACAGCTTCTCAACCTTGTAAAAAAGAAACGCTGAGGTGCAATACAGCCATGCCACCTGGCAAACACAGGTTGTAACAAGTTGAGCAAGAAAAGAGAAAGATCTCTTTGTAATGAAGTCTGAATGCATTGTGCTAAACATGCTCTCTACTATGTATTTGGAAGGAGAAGATGCTGCCGTACAAGACAGCGGGGGGAAAAGGAGTCTAGATTCAGCCTCTGTTCAGCCACTGTTTCCCTTTGTGCACTTGGCCTTATGATAACCACAAGACTTCAACAGAAGATGATGCTGACTTTCCTTAATGAAGATGAAGCCCCTGAATGATTGTGTGGGTTCAGTTCTTAAATGCTGTCCTGCCTGCACAGTGGGTACAACTATGCCTTCTCCAAGTCCTTTATTTTACTCCAGTTAGACTGCAGGTTCTTAAGATTGGGTTTCTTTTTCTTTCTCTATGTGTGTGTATATAGATATATATATATCTCTATAAAAAAAGTGCAAAGCAATAATCTCTCGACAGAAGTCTTACAGCCCAGCCACAGGGCAGGCAAAAGTGAGGGCACTGTAATTTTGAAACACTGGAAATGACTTCAACATATACACTAGTTCTGAGGAGGAAGGGCAAGGGAGCACAAGTGAAGCTTGAAGTCAGGTACGTATAAACCATGAGATCCTGTCTTTGCTCAGAGTGCCTGGTAGAGCACAGTAATCATTATCTATTGGTCTAGAAAGTATAAAGATGTACCCAAAGTACCTGACTACTCAGCCTCGCGAGTTTGCTATTATGCTGTGTTATTTCAAAAATCTAGGTGCTTAAGTCATTTAGTAACAATTTTTGTTCTTGCAAGTCTATTGATGTTTGTAGAAATACTAGTAAATCACTCTTTGCATCCACTTGCTGTACTGTATTAGCAATGTTAGAGACCAAAGATTTGGGGTTTCTTTCATACCTGAAAAGAAGTTTCCTGAAAAACTAAGGAAAATCCTGGCAGCCTTTTACCAGCCAAATCAGGAGATAAAAAAGATACCAAAAAGAAAACTTCCAAATCAATTTCCCAAGAAGTTCCTCTCGGTGATTTTTGCAGAGCTGTAATTAATCAGCAGTCACTTGCTCTGTCCCGGGGCATTCCTGTAGTGTGGCAGTGTCCTCAAACAGGTTTTTCACTGCCATCTGCTGTCCTTTCGATGGTGTTTTAGCTTCCATGACTACTGCTCAAAGCTTGTGCTAGACGCTGTGAAACAGTTTGGAACCATCATCAGTCACCACCACCTCTGAGTTGGACGATGCACCACATCCCTGCAGATGCAAGGCAAAGCACTGGGAAGTGATCTGTTGCATTTCCCCTGGCCTCTTTGAGCCTTCACTCGCACTTCCAGATGGCCAAAGTTAACAGGATAGCCTGAATTTCCTGTATTTTGTTGTTGTGACTTCAGAACTACTTTTAGTCTAAGCTTATTGGGAATTTAGGCTATACCAGGATGCACCATAGGTATCACAAGGATGGAGGGTTATATCATTATCATTACAGCTATTTTAAAATGGCATATTGTGTTTGCATGGCAAAGTTTTGGTAGCAGGTGGTGGGGTGGGTGAGAGGAGGCTACAGGGGTGGCTTCTGTGAGAAGGTGCTAGAAGGTCCCCCTATGTCCAATGGAGACAATGCTAGCCAGCTCCAAGACAGACCCGCTGCTGGTCAAGGTTGAGCTCATCAGCGATGGTGGTGGTAACATCCCTGTGATAATGTATTTAAGAATGGGTGGGAGACATGGTAAAACTGCTGTGCAACAGCAGCCAGAGAAAGTAGTGAGAATGTGTGAGAGCAACAACTCTGCAGACACCAAGGTCAGTGAAGAAAGAAGGGGAGGAGGTGCTCCAAGTATTGGAGCAGAGATTCCCCTGCAGCCTGATGGTGAGGCAGGCTGTGCCCCTGCAGCCCATGGAGGTCCAGCAGATATCCACCTGCAGCCTGTGGAAGACCCCATGTAGGAGAAGGTGGATGCATGAAGGAGACCCACATAGAAAGCCCATGCTGGAGCTGGCTCAAGGCAGGAACTGTGACTCCATGGAGAGATGAGCCAGTGCTAGAGCAGGTTTGCTGGCAGGACTTGTGACCCTATCGGGGAGCCATGCTGGAGCAGCCTGTTCCTGAAGGACTGCATGCCATGGAAGGGACCCATGCTGGAGCAGTTCATGAAGAACTGCAGCCCATGGGAAGGACTCATGTTGGTGAAGTTTGTGGAGGACTGTCTCCTGTGGGAGGGACCCCACACTGGAGGAGGGGAGGAGTGTGAGGAGTCCTCCCCTGAGGAGGAAGGAGCAGCAGGAACAACATGTAATGAACTGATCATACCCCCATTCCCTGTCCTCCTGTGCTGCTTGGGGGGGTGGGGGGAGGTGGAGAAATTGAGAGTAAAGTTAAACCCAGGAAGAAGGGAGGGGTCGGGGGAAGGTGTTTTAAGATTTGGTTTTATTTTTCATTACCCTACTCTGATTTTATTGTCAGTAAATTGAATTAATTTTCCCGAGTCAAGTCTGCTTTCACCCGGGATGGTAATTGCTGAGTGATTTCCCTGTTATGTCAACCCATGATCCTTTCATTATATTTTCTCTCCCCTGTCCAGTTGAGGGCAAGTGACAGAGTGGCCTTGGCAGGCACCTGGTGTCCAGCCAGGGTCAACCCACCAGCCCACCACAAAAGGTTTTCTGGGCTTTCTCTATAAACATCCTGAGTCAGTGAGAGTGTCAAGTGACAGTTTGTATCCACCAAGCAAGAATCTCCATACCACAAGTGAGTGTTTGATTTGTCAGTAAATGGAAATTACAAGAAGAAATACAGTTCCTGCTAGGATTTCAGGCTATTGAAATTCTCACATTGTAGAGTGAATCCTGATTTCAGCATTTCTGAATACCTTCTAAGGGAAAATGTGGCTCCTGCCACACATGGGCATTGGTTTTCATTATGCAGTAGTAAAAATGTGTGCTAACAATGCATTTATTAGCACTCACTGCTCTGAATCAGTCCTCCTTACCTACATGAAACATTCATTGCCCATATAACTTTCACAACTTCAATGCTTCTATTATTTTTTTTAATTAATTTGATTCTTTTAACATGCACAGGTGTTGGCATTTATAGCAAGAAATTTCAGTCCTACAGAGATGAGCTGAAGGTAGGCAGCAGTGCCTCTGTCTTGGCATTCATGAATTGTATTGATTTACATCTGCAGACATGTGCCATTCATCATATTTCTTTCACTCTGTGTGTTCAATATACTTCTTCCTTCGCTTTCTTGTGCAAGTGCATCAGTAAAATCAATGCTTACAGCCAGGTGCTCGGAAGCAATCCTACTTTATATCAGTCCTGTATGCTCACAGGGTCATGAGAAAGTGTTATGGAAAAGAAACAGATATCCCAGGCCCAACTCTACAGAGTGCTACGGACTTCCAGGAGACCAACAAGCACTTTTCTCTTCTGTTGACTGCAGTGGATGTAGGACTTTTGGTTGCATACAGGCTCAACTTTCAACTATTGGGGTTTTACAGCATGGCTAAAGGGAAGTTTGGGGTTTTTTTGATTATTCCTATTTTCGAGTATAGTATTCTGTAGGAAGATGTTTTAACAAAGGAAATTCTAGGAAAATAAAACTTCAATATATTGTTTCAGGCATCTTGTCATATTTTTGTTAGAGCGTATTGTAAATAATAACAGTTTATAACAGAAACTAAATTGCAGTATTTTGACTGACACATACATACTTTTACTAAAAACATAATTTTCCAGTACTTTTCAAATATGACGATTGCATTTTGAAATGCAAGCAGATTTCTTTGTCATGTGGAATTTGCAAGAGGGTGGAAGTTCCCATTGCTGTACAACCCCACTTGAGATTTGTAAAAGTGAAGAAATACAGCCCCGTTTTCTGCTCTGTGAATTTTCAGATTTTTTGGGCTTTTGTTCTGAGAAAAGCAAGAGTGGTGTGGTACTAAGTGACGCCTTTAATGTCTTACGCATCTTTGGCTGTAAGTGAAAGGGACATGCAGAATCGGTGGGCAGCTGACCATCTAATGCCAGGACATGGAGTGTCAGTTGACAGGGTGGTTCATGCAGGAACGGCGCTGAAGCTCTGCCTACTCTGTCAGGGAGCAACGGTATCTACCCAGCAGGAAGGCCATCTCCTCTCTAAACTCTGCATCTGCCATGACTGATGCAGCTTCCCAGACAGAGCTCCATTAGGAAGGTGCTGCTACCCATGTGCCAGGCTGCAGGCTGTACCCTGCTCTCATGCCAGCACCATCCACCTGTAGTAAGCACACCTGTGGGAGGTGAGCCCACGTGGAGGAACCCCTCCATTTATTGACAGAGCTCAGGGAGGAGGTGAGTAGATTGAGGAGTATCGGGGGGTCTGAGAAAGAGATTGACTACTGGAACCGCACCTTACCCTCCCTGGGATCTCCTTCTAGGACAAGGTGACCCGCTAAGTGGATGAGGGAAAGGCTGTGGCTGTTGTCTGCCTGGACTTTAGTAAAGCCTTTGACAGCGTTTCCCACAGCATTCTCCTGGAGAAACTGGCTGCTTGGACAGATCTACTGTTTGCTGGGTAAAAAACTGTCTGGATGGGCAGGCACAAAGAGTTGTGGTGAATGGAGTTAAATTCAGCCAGCGGCCGGTCCCAAGCAGCGCTCCCCAGGGCTCAGTATTGGGGATGGTTCTGTTTAACATGTTTGTCAACAATCTGGACAACGAAATCAAGTGCACCCTCAGTAAGTTTGCAGGTGACACCAAGTTGGGCAGGAGCGTTGATCTGCTTGAAGGTAGAAGGCACAGTCCTGTTTGCTGGCACACTGGAGGTAACAATGCTAAGAAAGCAATGCTCTGGAAAGCACTAGAACTTTGATCTCTGCATTAGTCAAGAAATACGACTTTTTTTCCATGAACAAATTGCAGATTTTTGCCAACTTGCCCACACCCTGTATTGAGGACTGTTGCCTTAACATGTTCACCAACATGTTTACTTGATTGAATATACCCCAAAATTATTTAAGTTGGAATTTACCTCGCTTATCTACATGTTTTTATGGACACAGCCTATGCCAACTGCCCCATGAGTTGGCAGTTTGTAAGAGGGGAATAAGACAAATAGCATCACTTAATTGAGTTATTTGATATTTTGAGTAAAAAAGCTTCCATATTTGTCATCTTAGGCCGAGACCTCAAAGGTTCTCATTTAGGGCTCATTTAGAGCTCTGAATCAAATTTTAATAAAGCAGGGATGCTTAAGAATCTAGTGTAGTAGTTACAGCTGTGTATAGGAAAGTAACTTACTCTTATGAGAGGTCTTCAAATCATTGTCATCAATAGATGAAACTTCATGGTAAATTCATCAGAAGTGACTAACATCCCTCTTCCCCCAACATTCTCCTTCTAGAGTATCTCATGACACATCAGGACCACTTCTCCCGTCTCCAGGGGTGTTATTTGCTTGTGTCACTGGGGAAAAGTAACTGGCCTGGTCTCCATGCTACCCTCACAATACAGGAACAGAGGTGGTGATCTTAACTCATAGGTAAGGTGAAACTAGCACCTCTTTATGCAAGCACTGGATGGTAGAAACATTTGGGGGTCAGAAAGTGTGAAACAGCTTGTCCTGCTGTGGAGTCAACAATCTCACACTTGACGAGGTGTAGCTCCTTCATGCTACCGGGTTTGCCAGTTCACACACACAACCTATGTAAAAAACAGGTACTGTTACTTACATGCCTTTACAGGACATACAACAGTACTAGAAATCTAAATTACCTTTGAGGTATTTAGGTTAGTTGCCCGATAGTTGTGGCTCGCTATGCACTGAACAGCTGTGTTAAGTCTTGTCAACCTTTCAATATGAACCAACACAGATGAAACACGGCTTCATGACAATACGCAGAATTCCTGTTTACAAGTCTGAGACTGAAAAAAAGCTCTGACCCTCAAGTCCAGCTGACAAGGATCCTTTTTTCAACTCTGGCATGCCATTGCACTTTTAGAGCTATACATGCCAAAGCTGATCCATCTGCCACCACTGCAGTCACCTGAACACCTCTCTTCCTTTGAAAAACCTTCATCTGATACACTTTTGTCCAAAAGCGAGACTTGATACACCGAACAATATGAAATGTAACAATTTCTGATTTAATTTAGACCATACCATCTAACTGTGCCATATGTATCAGTCTGAAGGATGCAAAAATCAAACATATGAGAGACTCTGTATGGCAATAGTTGCCCAGACTGCTTGGGCAGCTTCTGTCCCACCTACAGCAGATCTCCAAACCCTTTGTCTCTGGCAGTACGAGTGCCCCAGACCTGGGAGCTTCTTTTTGCCCAAGAAGCCATGACCCACTGAACAAGCAATACTTCTGCAGGCCTTTCAGAGCCACAGAGCAGTGAAAAATGGCTAAGGCTGGAAATCCCTCTTTAACTATTGCCTCCCAGAACAACACGTAAAGCCATTATGAAAGTTACTATCTTTGAGATAAATTCTGACTCTCCACGCTAGGGCACAATGAAACTCAGAGGCAAGCCCACACTGCCAATACTGCACTGCTCTTCCAGGTGAGTTCTTTTGAATAACACACACAAGCCTCTTTTCAAGTTCAGCACAGAGATAATGGTCCTTTTCAAGGCAGAGATGGTATCAAATGAAAAGTCAAATAAAGTTTTTAATGAATCGCATCAATGCACACCATCAAGAAACTGTGTGTGTAAATTTTCAGGAATCCTGCATTTCACTGAAGTAAAAAATGTATAAAAGGTGACAGATTTTCTGCATAAGACCATTTATTTTAACAAACAGATGAGTCTTTATGATGAACTGGAGGCTGCAACAGCTGCTCTCTTGGGCTTCGGTGTAGTTCCCTCACGGAATCCATTCCTACAAGTAGAAATATGGTTACCACTTTTTGAAAGGATGATTCCTGCTCCAGGTTATTTTCTGACAAGTAATGTTTCAGATCAAGTGCACCAGCTTTTTTCAGCTTATCTCAGTAACGCACTGGAATCACTATACAGTTTGTACGTTCAGACATTTTTAATAAGAAACATCTTACTAACAAGTGTCTGGAATAAGCAGTGTGGTTTTCGCTCTCTTCTCCTGAAGTAAATTTGCCTACTTCAAACAGAAGATTTCAGTAACTGAGTGAACACTGCAAGACTGCACCAGATACAGCACACGTGCTCAAGGCACACCTTACTTTATGTTCCTACTAAGCAACTCGGCAAAAGATTTCATGTTTGAAGTGCAAGTCACTTTCTTACAGAAATCCTCTATGCCTCCAACCAGAAATTAAGCCAAGTGTGACAAAAGAAGTCATCCCAAACTCGCTTTTGGATATGACATTTCCACTTCAGCAACACCCAGTGGAAAGCAGGCTACAGCTGCACACTGCAATGTATCTTCTGGCTGCTGTTGGGAAAGACTGCGCTCACTGAAACAAAAAGATGAACAGATCCCTCAAATACACCCAGGCCTGGGACTTAAAAGACTCCTACTTTTCACTATTAAATCCAAACTGCATTTTTACAGTAAGACTCTTGAATTACTTCGTATTTTTCACCCAGCTTTCTTGAGTATTAGGCAAGAAGGTATAGAGCTTAATTTCAGAACATGAAGGTCACACAAAAGAAATTCTTAATGAGTTTAACAGTACAATATCAGCACCATTACCTTGTAAGTACAACTCAAAGCTTTGTAATAAGTTTTAGAAACCTGTAACTCAGAACCTGATGTTAGAACTACTTCCTGTTAACTGAGCTCCAAGTAAGAAAGTTACTACTGAAGTTATTCCAGTCTTAGTTTTCTTTTTTTCTTTTGGACAAAAGGGGATTGGAATGCATTTCAAGACTCGCCTTACAAAACCCCACACTTCCGTTCAACCAGCAATTTAACTGACTCACAAACAGAGGCAATATTACACAAAACATGTATTTTTAAATGTAGGCATTTTATTACAATAACCTCTGTGTTCTGTATTATCTACACATAATAGAAACATCAGAGCTTGTTATACACCCTATGTATGAACAGTGAATGAGGTTTTTTTATCCTCAAAGCAATATGCAGCCAATTATACAAGGCATCATTTATTTCCATTATATAAGCATATGACATTAAGTGTACTAAGTGTGTGTACTGGGCTGCATGAAAAGAAGGGTGGCCAGCAGGTCGAGGGAGATGATTCTGCCCCTCTACTCCGCTCTAGTGAGACCCCACCTGGAGTACTGCATCCAGCTCTGGAGCCCCCAACATAAGAGGACATGGACCTGTTGGAGTGGGTCCAGAGAGGGCCACTAAGATGATCAGAGGGCTGGAGCATCTCCTCTGTGGAGACAGGCTGAGAGAGCTGGGGTTGTTCAGCCTGGAGAAGAGAAGGCTCCAGGGAGCTGCTTATAGCAGCCTTCCAGTACCTAAAGGGGGTCTACAGGAGAGATGGGGAGGGACTCTTTATCAGGGAGTGTAGTGACAGGACGAGAGGTAACGTTTTTAGACTGAAAGAGGGTAGACTTAGAGTAGATATCAGGACAAAATTGTTTACTGTGAGGGTAGTGAGGCACTGGAACAGGCTGCCCAGAGAAGCTGTGGATGCCCTATCCCTGGAAGTGTTCAAGGCCAGGCTGGATGGGGCTTTGAGCAACCTGGTCTAGTGGGAGGTGTCCCTGCCCATGGCAGTGAATTTGAACTAGAGGTTCTTTAAGGATCCTTCCAAACCAAACCATTCTATGAAATAAATAAAAATACTAACTTTGAATGATGAATTTTATAATTAAGTGCTATCTATGCAGGATTTCACACCACACCAGTCTGTAATAAAATGTTATACCTGAATCGACGGTAGACCTTTTTCAGGTGCCTCATGCGGCCAGTACCAGTGGTGTTGCGTCTTTTAGCCTTTGCACTCCAGTTATCTAAAACATACAAGTTATTATTATTCATCTGCACCAAATAATTAAGTTGCATATTACATTTGTATAGCACAATTATTTAATCTGACAGAAGCAAAAAAAAAAATTATAAATTAAATCAATTTCTACATAGTAATACTGCATGTTAGCTGTTAGCTAAAATATAGTTAAATGAACAATAATCTGAAAAAAGCTCCAGACACTGCAAGGCGACACAGTATTCCTCCTTGGTTGGAAAAAAAGTCATACTACTGAAGACAAAAAAACACAGGTTTCTAAACTCGTGTCAGTTAGCAATTTGTTACTTACACTTTCTCTTACGCTTAGCAGGGTAACCACATTTCCCACAGGTAGATTTCTGCAGGTGGTATGCCTTGGACCCACATCGACGACACAAGGTGTGCGTCTTATTTCGCCGCTTACCAAATGATGATGTCCCCTTCGTCTGAAAAGCATTTCAAAACACGGCATGTTCGAAATATCACTAGCACTTGGAAGTCATGTAACTAAAAGAACAAGCTCCTCTAAAAAGCATGCACAAATCCTTAAAGGATTTGCTGTCAGAGGCACTCTGAAACATCCGAGTTTCGCTTACAGGTAGCCTCCATTTCTAGAAACCATTTCCTTACGCCGTTCTTCCTGGTCGCTGTTCCTTACGGCACACAGCCGCCCTGCGCTGAAATAAAACGAAGCCGGCGCGCGGCTATCTCCAGCTCCCGCCTCCTGTCCCCCGCACCCGTCACCGGTAACAGTGAGCCGCTCTTTCCTGAAGACGATTTCCTTCACGCAGACCAGCGGCGCACTCACCATAGGACGCTCCGGCGACCGAGACCCCTCTTGCTACGCGATCCGCACGGTCGCCTCGGCCACAGGGGGAGCACCGGCCCGGGCCGACCCGGCCCGCCGCAAGCACGGAGGGGACTCCGGAGAAAATCCCGGAGAAGCCCAGGAGGCAGTACGGCCGCGCACCCCGCCGCGACCGCCCCGTCCGGGTCAAGAAGCCCCGCTCCCCCCTCCCCCCCCGCCAAGGCCGGCAGCGTCGCCTGCCGCCGCCAGATCCTCAAGGCCTCGGCCCCGCGGCGGCGACTCCGCCGCGCCATCCCGCCGCCGAGCCGGGCCGCAGCGGAACGCAGGGCCGCCCCGTGCCCCAAGCGAGGCCCGCGGCCCGGCGAGGCCCGGCGTGGCAGCGGATGGCGGCCGATCCCTCGCGCCCGCGCCCCGACGCTCACCATCTTCCCCGGCCGCCAGCACCAAAGAGGCCGGGCCCCGCCCCGCTTCCGCTATGCCCCGGAGAGCACTTCCGCTGGCGCAGCGGCGACTTCCGGCCCCACCCCGCGCGGCTGCGGCCTGGCAGTGGTCGGTAGTCCCGTCGTCAGGTGGCTGCTTCCCGCCGGGCCCGGCTGGCTGGGACAGACCGGGTCCCCGGTGAGACCCTCGGGGGCCCGGGACCTGCCCGAAATCTGGGTTGTCGCCGGCGGCACCGGCCCGGCATGTGTGCTGTCGCGGTGTGCCCTAGGCCGGGTGCGGCTGCCTGCGCCGGGCAGCAGCGGCTGGGGGGCGTCTGTGGGTAAATATGGCTCTGCCTGGTAAAGGCAGCGTTGGTGCGCCGAAGCTGCCACGCTGGCACGCCGTTTTCAACTCCAGTGCTGCTCTCCAGAGGTGCCCGCAGCTCCACCTCAGGCTGCGGGGTCAGTTCCTGGCCCTACTCACACGTTCAATGGACACGATTTTAGTGACTGAAATTCAGGGGGTGGGTACTCCTGGCTGTAATACATGCCTTCACAGTGAGCGGCCTTAAAAAATAGGGCCTCCTGCGTTTTGTGTTTGTCTGGTGTCCCCTGCCATGTGGCAGTCGGCCTGCAGTCACAAGTATGGCAATGGTCATTGTTAACACAAAATCTGTTTTTATTCAGATGTGCCATCCCACCTGCCAGCGTACCACACATCCTCTGTAGACCAGCAATCTATACCCAATTTTATCACAGAAGAGGTAATTCAGGGGAAATAACATGTACAGAGACAGATTGAAGAAATTCATGTTTTATCTTTTCACCGCTTCAACACCTTGTCTCAAACAAAGTCAGAAATTGATGATAAAGTCAGTTTATTTACCCCTGACTGTAGACTTATATAACCTTGTCTGACAGCTCTAGATTATGTATTCATCTGGCAAGTTAGATCTCACTACTTCTGGTTTACTGACTAAAAATACAGTTATTCCAAAATACAGCTGTCTGGGCCTGCCACAAGCCAGCAAACTGTGAGGAACGTCTCCGCCCCCCTACACCACCACCACCCCCCCCCCCCCCCCCCCGATGCACGTGTGGACAATTAAACCCCTGTAACATGGAGCTTGTTGTCCAGAAAAAAGCATCATCCCCTGGCACAATCCCCAAAGCAGTGAAGCTGTGTCCAACTGCTGCATTTTCACTCCTGGACAAACCAGCCTTGTTTGGTTGTCTCACTTAATTTTTTCTCACTTGTTTCATGAGCATGTCCTCTCACTTAATTCCTTTGATGCTAATTTATGTGCTGGGAGGCTTTTGAACTGCTGCCAAGGTTTCGGGATGGGGCAAAAAGCCCTTTTGAGTTTAGCTGCACTGTTTCCAGATGCAAAGGTGTGGCCCAGGCTGTTCATTCAGCTCTTTCGTTTTGATTGGTGTGTGAAAGCAATGGAAGATCAACAAGGAGGACTGTAAATAATGCTCAAGTGACTTGCACCTGGGGTACTGGGAAACACGTACATCACACTAATTGTTATTCAGGCTTGGGTGCTTGCAAGTGAAACACTTGCACTTAGTTAAGTCTGTGATTGCCTCTGGGACACCTTATCTAGCCGCTTGAGTATCCTGGCCTGTTGTTGAAGAAGTTTAAAGCACAGTGGGAAAACTATGCCTGGTTGAACCCTTTAAATACCAGTGAGAACAGGGAGTCTGTGCACTCTTGCTGACAAGGACTCTCTCACTCTGCGATGCCCGCGTCCCCTGCTTGTGTGCCTCTACCTGGGTGTTGCTTCAGAGATTCCCCGGTCCATGAGGTATCGAGATTAAATTTGTTCTTTGCCTTTCATCCATGGTTTTGTGGTTGTTCCTGCGTCCTGCCGTCATCGGCTCACACAATTGGCAATTTCTATCACCGGAATAACACCCAAGGCGGAGGTGTTTGCTTGTATTCATTTTACCTCACCTGAAAATCCAGGCATTTAGTCCATCCATGGTCCTGCTGTAGTTAAAGGAGGGGCATAAATGGTTCCAAAGGGTAAATGATCCCATCGTAAATTAGGTGTCTAAAATAGGCTGAAAAACTCATCCTTGAGAGGAACCTCTCTCCTTCCATTAATTCTAACAGGACCTTAGCCCCCTTAGGCTAGGCACATAGATGGCTGAAGTTAGGTAAAATAAATTTTGCCCTGACTGAATTTATGAAAATATTTTTATAGCAATTCTGTCTTGCCAAAAATCACAAGAGAAAACTCAATGTCCTATGGATGAAATGCCATACACAAAAAAAATATCCCAATTAACTCGAACAGTATGAATACATCCTACAGGCTGGACTGGAGTCACATTTCTCCCAGAAACCTTGCTGTCTGTCTTTTAACTAGTGCCTCCTTTCCTCTTTCTCTCTCATTAGATCTCAAAAATCTGGAAGATGCTGTGAAGACATTGGACAGATGCCATGGCAACAGCCTCCAAAGGAAGTATGTTGGTTTGGCTGCCTGCAAGGATATGCTGCCAGAGGAATTATTCTTGTCCTTTGAGGGACAAAAATAATCTTGTTCATTTACATGTCTTCAAACCTGTTAGTAAAGAAAGGTTTTTGGTAGCATCATGTGGTTATCTTTAGTATTCAGGAACATTCTAGGGTAGAGAATCGGCAGAGCTGTGGCTGACCCAGTACCATCCCAGAAGCTCGTAGTCCCCATGCAGATTGCAGATGAGGACAGAGTTCGCCACCCATAGTGAACTCCAGCCTTCTCAAAACCCACTGACTGATGGACTGGCAGCTGCTGAATGGCACCAGCCTAAATTCAGCGCTGGCTAATTCACCCTTCTTCTTTGATGCATAGGAAGTAGTCCAAAACTTAGAAGGTGACGTGTCTGGATCTCAGGGCTGTCTTTTTGCTGCAGGGAACAGCAGTCTGTCGCTGCAGCCGGTGTCCCATTGCAGCTTCCGCACAGCACTTTTGGTCCAGCCTGGTCCAGTGATGGGAGAAACTCACCAAACATGCCAGCAAACATCTAGATCTGGGTAGGCAGGTGCCTTTCTGTATCCCCTTGCACCATGTTCTTGGGCCTGTCTGATGTGGCTGAGGTTGAAAAACTGAAGTAAAATGCAACACTGGGTACGCTCATCCATTTTTTCTTCCATCCGTCGGGGGTGTAAGCCCCTCTTCCTCAAGCTGATCCCACCCAAGGCCCATAGGGCCTCCTTGCTGTGCCCTGGCATTTTGCTGGGGAAGAGGAGAAGCCAGGCCCTCCCACAGCTGAATCAGGGCAGCCTTACAGGTAAGTCCAGCTCAGGGACAGGGAGAACAAAACCAGGGCTGGCTGGGAAGTAGACAGGAAGGTGGGTATGAGCACTAAATAACTTCAGTGGCATTTGTTTTACCCAGGTTTGGTGTCATGCTACTACGTCACACTGTCACCAGGGAGCAGTACAGCCAAACAGTCCCTGATGTGACCATGGTGGGATTTACTCAAAAAGGTAAGCGTAGTTGTACTGCTTCTACAGAACTTGAACACTTCTGGAACAACTTGTGTGTGGCAAATGCAAGACTGATAGCCAAGCGATTCTGCCTAGTGTCATCACTTATTTGTGCACATGTATATTGCCCTTTGCACAAGTGGGGTGACTTCAAGGGACAGGAATAGTGAAGATTCAAGCTTTATATATACTAGAAGGTAGCTGGTACTTGGAACCAATTATCTTCAAAGGTGCAGGCAAGATGAAGTCTTTCTTTCTAAATGTGATCTCTTAGATCAAAAAAATGCCTTTCAGTATCCTCTTGGATGTTGATCACTTTGACCTAGGTAACAATGTCTCAGGAAGGCTTCAGGAGAACTGGGGAATTAAAGGGCAATGTTTTCATGAGGGTCTGTTTGGATGCCTTTGTTTCTGGATATAATCTTGATTTGCAGAGGTAGACAGCTCGGTTGGAATTAGTGGGGAAGAAACTACACTGAATATCTCTTACCAATTAGCCACAAGAAACATAACTTTATTTGTATAGCATCCAGATTCTTCAGTTTGAAAACTTTCATGTGTGAATTTGAACCATAAACATTGTTCACCACAAGATGACAGTATAGTTCAACTAAAACTTTTCTTATAAACAACTTGGTAAAAACTCTCTAAACAGTAACAGTAAATTAGGTTAATAAGTTGAAAACAGTATTTTCTGTACCGTTCTTAAATCTCTACAACAATAACAGAAAATATGAGCAAACAGCAATGCTTATGAAAAAGGCTGTTGCATCCTGGTAAGAAACTAATGATTATAATACAAAAGACTTTCTATTTGTTTAAAATGAAAATGGGTAGAAGAAAATTAAAAAGCTGTCACTAAGTTACGAAATTTCTTGTTAAAATATAGTGGAAATGATAAAAAAATTATAAAAACTCTTTGTATAACAAAGCTTATACAATGTGTATAAAATACATCTGATACTGTTGCTTCATATAGCCAGTCCTGAATGGAAAGGGAAGAGCCCCTTTATCACAGCTACATACTCTTTCCGTGCATTCAGACTCTTCCATAAAAACCAGCACAAAATGTGACCTCACATGTAGCACACTGAAATCAATGCCAGAGTTTAGAGTGAGTCCGAAGAATTAATTTTTATTATTAAAGAAAGTCTCCAGGTGTTTTTCTCAATGCTGAATTAGAATTTTTCATAGTCAGTCATCCTTTCTATTTATGATGGCATGAATAGGATCTGTACAGCAGAGGTAGCTACAGGCCTGGGACACACCTGTTACACAATGCAACAGCATAATTCAGAATTTTAACATTTCCGTATTTATTTTTTTTAATGCTTATACGCAGGTACATTACAGGGTTGTAGTGCATTGTTGCACCAAAGCAGTAACTGTCAGAGAGGATTTCACTGCCTGGCCTCAATGTTGCATAGGTGGTTGTGTGGCAATATGGGCTGAGCACCAGAAGGGGTGCACAGGAGAAAGCCACAAGTTCCTTTAAAAGGTGATGGCCATTTTCTTCTCTTCTCAGTTGTATAACAACTAAATATTCTTGTCTTTCTGATATTATTTGGTTAAAAAGCAACCTATATTGATCTTGTTTTGTTTGATATTGCTGTCTTAAACATTTGTTGCATTATTCATGCACAAATGTATGCACACGCAAGCCTAGAAAATTTCACTGGAGATGCACAAAAAGCATTTGAGCCACCACAGTCTGGAATTGTAGTTTGCATCACATTCCAGGTGGAGAGGTCCAGCTTCTAACCATGTTCCCTTTACATTGCAGCAGAAAATATTTTAGTTAGTCATTAGAAAAATTTTTGTACCAGTCCACTGCAAAGCACTGGACTTAATTTTTCTTCAGATGGTTCTGGAGTTTTTGAGAAGAGAGTGGGCAAATATTTCTCTGAAATGGCTTAGGTGTAGCAGATTTTGCAGTGGCGAGGCAAATAGGCTGGATGATCTTCTGAGATTCCTTCCAGCCATATTTCTGTGATGCTGTGACTTTATAAGAGGCCTCTAAGTATTAGGACATTACAGTACCTCTCATCTCCCTGGCTGTCATGTTCTTAGACAAACACATTTGACCAATTTTATGCTTAGAAAAAAAGATCAGACCTTCACGAATTCTGCATTCAAATGTTATCTGCTTTTCCCATTAGAGTAGTTGGCTAAATAAATGGTATGGTCTATACGTTGCAAACTCACCTTGTGCTGACAGGCCTGCATTTTAAACATCTGTCCATCCCCAGGATAATGTACAACTCTGACTTTTTCGGTATTATTATGAAGCACATTAAGCCCAAAAGATTATTACTCAACAAAAGATGAATGTCAGCCAGTCATATGTGCATATATGCATATATATAAAATCATAAAATCATAGAATCATAGAATGGTTTGGTTTGGAAGGGATCTTAAAGATCATCTAGTTCCAATTCCCTTTCCAGGGATGGAGCATTCACAACTTCTCTGGGCAACCTGTTCCAGTGTCTCACCAGCGTCGCAGTAAACAATTTCTTCCTAATGTCTAATCTAAGTCTACCCTCTTTCAGTTTAAAACTGTTACCCCTCGTCCTGTCACTACGCTCCCTGATAAAGAGTCCCTCCCCACCTTTCCTGTAGGCCCCCTTTAGGTACTGGAAGGCTGCTATAAGCAGCTCCCTGGAGCCTTCTCTTCTCCAGGCTGCACAACCCCAACTCTCTCAGCCTGTCTTCACAGGGGAGGTGCTCCAGCCCTCTGATCATCTTGGTGGCCCTCCTCTGGACCCACTCCAACAGGTCCATGCCCTTCTTATGTTGGGGGCTACAGAACTGGATGCAGTACTCCAGGTGGGGTCTCACCAGAGCAGAGTAGAAGGGCAGAATCATCTCCCTCGACCTGCTGGCCACGCTTCTTTTGATACAGCCCAGGATGTGGTTGGCTTTCTGGGCTGCAAGTGCACATTGCCTGCTCATGTTGAGCTTCTCATCCACCAACACCCCAAGTCCTTCTCCTCAGGGCTGCTCTCAATCCATTCTCCGCCCAACCTGTATTTGTGCCTGGGATTGCTGTGACCCAGGTGCAGGACCTTGCACTTGGCCTGGCTGAACTTCATGAGGTTGGCACAGGCCCACCTCTCAAACCTGTCCAGGTCCCTCTGGATGGCATCCCTTCCCTCCAGCATGTTGACCACAACACACAGGTTGGTGTCATTGTCAAACTTGCTGAGAGTGCGCTCAGTCCCACTGTCCATGTTGCCAACAAAGATGTTAAACAGCTCTGGTCCCACTACTGACTCCTGAGGAATGCCACTCGTCACTGGTTTCCACATGGACATCAAGTTGTTGAGCACAACTCCTTGAGTGCAGCCATCCGGCCAATTCCTTATCCACCAAGTGGTCCCTCTGTCAGATCCATGTCTCCTCAAAGTACTGATAAGGATTTTGTGCAATACGGTGTCAAATGCTTTACACAAGTTCATGTAGATGACATCAGTGATATCTCTATGCAGGCACACACACATGGATGGTACACACTTAGCAGTACTAGCAATGTTTTATTTCCTTTTTTTTTACTAAAAAATATAGCAAAAACTTGCCTGATTCATAGCTAGATACAGCCTAGATCTAAGCCCAGACATTATGGCTGAAATTTGCTAACTTGTAAGCTGAGTGTCTAAATTTAACTAACAATGTCAATTCTTTTATACCTCAAAGTGTCCTGGTATGAATGATACAGAATCAGAGAATCACAGGGGTTGGAAGGGACCTCTGGAGATCATCTAGTCCAACCCCCCTGCCAGAGCAGGGTCACCCAGAGCAGGTTGCACAGGAACACATCCACATGGGGCATACTCTTTGGAAAAGAAATATAATTTCAACTGGTTGGAAAAAAAACACCTCTCCTGCAGAAATATTGAAGTAAAAGTTTTTGCCAGAAGCTCAGGAAAGGAAGCTGTCTTAAATTTAAAGTTAGATTCAAACAGTTGGCTATCTTACTCTCAATTTTCTCACTTTTTACATGGAATTACATGCATACCTGGGTATATCTCTGCCATCACATTCCCTCCATGTGTTACTCGGCTATGCTTCAAATGCATATGTGAACGATTTTGTCTTTAGTAAATGTATGTGAATGATTTAACTTCTCAGCAACCATTCTGTAGAACATGACTTGATGTTGTTCTCCTCCCAGAAGTCTTCTGTGTAGCTGGAGAAATGCACAAACATGCCTTAGAGTGCCTTCTGTCTCCAAAGGTAAGCAGGTAATTCAGTTTTACAAGACCCATCCAGGTTTGGCACCTGCTGGTGTGAAAAGCACTGGTAGAGCGTGTACATGGTACAGTGCATTTTCAAATTTTTCATGTATGTTGTGATTAGAAGTGTCCAAGTGCACAAGATGTGCATTAGATAAAGTGTCTGATTTTTTTTCAGCAATACGTATTTACTTCTCACAAATATTTATGGTTCATACCTTCCAAGCTTTACTTTAGATCTGACGTTCAGGGGGAAAAATACCTGTCTGCAGCAAAGTGGAAGGTCAGAGAAGAAAACATTGGAGAAAACTGGGGCACTCATGTTTAATCTGAAAACAGCAAAATAAGCCTAATACATTATTATTTATCATCTACTTTATCTCATATCTCGCTGCAGGCATCCTAAAGAATTTACATTTATCTTGCTCTGGGCCTACTGCAAATGAGTGCTTCCCCCGGTCACTCTGTCGCTTCTCTAGAAATAAAAATATACGCTCACTTTAAAATAGAAAAACCGATCACTTGTACAGCTCCCTTTACCCTGTATGGAATTGTGGGGTTTGCCTTTACTATTCAGATGTAAGACACAGACTGTAAGAAAAAAATGCTTTACAGTGAAATGAAAAGGACAAATGCAAGTTCTATATTTATTGGAGATAAAGCCTATTTCCACAGGTAAAATAAGTTTGCCTTCCTTCATCAAAATCGCTTTGCATTTTATTATTTTCACCAGCTGAGAACCTTCCCTAAGTACAAATGCTTTGCTAACAAAGGTCAGCTCAACTCTGCAGTTACAAATGTTATCTTCTGTTTATTCTGGAATATGTTTTTCCTGCATCAGGCATTTTCAGTTTTCCATTTACTGGAACTGAGGCATACTGTCTCCATCAGGGAATTCCCCTAACATCCATGCACAATTTCCCTCTAACTAATTCACTTTAATGAAAAGGCAAAGAGGACACAGAAAAGAAACGGAGATTTTTGAACTTTTTCTTATCTGATCACAATGTGGAGCTCACGATCCTGTGGCCACAAGACCTGGGTTGGACCAGCATGTGCAGCACAGCCAGTCTTCTGGAGGGGAAGGCTGTGCACCATCTGGCAGGACTGAGGGAGATGCTGTTACTGGTCTGCCTGCCAAGGTTTTCCAAAAGATTTTCAAAAATATCCCATTAATTAGCTCCCATTATTATGATTGGAGCTACGCCTTAGCACCTTTCTGTCTCTGAACGGCTGTCTTTGGATGAAGCAGGGCAGACACAGCTTTGCCAGCACTTGTGCTCATGGTGGAGAACATGCCAGTACTTACGATTTTAGATTTCGTTTATCATGTTAGTTAGTAGTGGTTAACTAATTGCTTTAAATTAGAAATGTTTCTCAGTCGTGTTTGAACATATGTTAGAGAGAGATGTAGCCTAAAAAGTGGCTTCTTGAGAAGGGAAGAATGCCTGAGGGAATGTTGCACTGTAAAAAGGGCACAAAACTGTGAGAAGTCCAAGCCTACTCATTCTGTCTTACTGTATTTTAACAGCAGAATAAAATGCAGTAACCCTTGAAGCAACAATATTGGTAATTGACTTTTTCTGCTGAGTCTCTCAACTGTTTTACAAGTTTCTTATTGACTTCAGCCAAAACCGAACACCCACCTTTCTCAAGGTAGAAAATGATGATGCATTTTGTATGTGGCAGTATTTTCCTGCCCTGGCTTCATTACTGCCTCAGAAGACACAAGGTAGAGTCACCAATGAGTGGGAAGAGATGTGTACCTCTCTTGCCAGGAGCCCACAGAAAGAAGGAAACAGGAGGTTTCCTCGTCTGTTGCTATCACAGGCCTCATATTCTCTCCTTGGAATGGTCAAGATTTATCTCTTCTTTTGATCGTTTATAAACATTTCAAAGCCATTTGTTAGCTCTGAAAAGTCTGGACATTGCTGTTTGCTGAATACTTTTTCCTAGCTATTAATCGTTCTACAGAACCTCTGTCTGTATCAGAAACACCATACTTTAACTCACTCTCATGATGGTATGTCATACAAAGTACAGAATGGGATGTGTTTACAGGCTAAATGAGAACAAGTGCCATCTCCAGAAATACAGATTCTTTCAAAGATATTTAGCGATATGGTCTCCACTACCAGATAAAACATTTCCAATTTAGACATCTCCAAATTACCTTTTTCCATACTAATCAAAATTAGTACATACCAGTAATTGCATGGTTTGATAGGCAGAAATTCTTGGAGAGTTTTATATCTGGAAATAACAAAGTACATAATTAACATGGGCATAGAAGGAGATATGTATTCATCCACACCAAATATATATATATATATATATATGTAAAAAGGAAGAACTTTGACCCTGTGCTTCAGTGCTGCTCCTTTGAAATGAACTGGAGGTACAGACGGAAGCCAGAATAACTCACAAAACAACATGACGCCAATTTTAAGGGCTTATAAACTTGTTGTAGAAGAAGTAACAAATGTTGAGCACACCTAAACTTCTCTGCAGCTCAGGTGAATCTCTGCAACTGTTTGAGCCCTTTTTTATTACTGATATGTGTTTTCATTTATTGCAGTCTGATGGTGGTTGTATGCGTAGCCAACAGATGGTGGTTGTATGCATAGCCAGCCCAGAATCAGGGAGGGCAAAAGTCAAAGCTGTGTCATTTCTGTTTTCTGCACAATGCTCTGCATCTGCATTGTCTCTATGACAGTTTGCAAAAGCTTACTTTATTTGTTGAACTTTGGTTCCAGCTGGAAGATATCTACAAAAGCTCATTCCAGAAAGTTTCACAGTAGCAGTTAGGGTTAATTACTGGCTTCTTGAGTAAGCTGACAAAATTTTAATGAATTTCAGATGGTCCTAAAATTGTTGTAGTTCAAAAAGTCATCCTAATAAGATCTGTTTCTTTGAAGTCCTACCTTCATTTTCTTCCCTAACTCTCCTTTATAGGAGAGGAATCTTTGTTACGCTTATTGAAAAACGTATTAGTTTTCAATTTCAAGATACTTGGAAATTTTCAGGGGGAGACAGATGGATTTTGATTAAAGTTTTTTGTTCAAAGTTTGTGGCTTGAAGTGTTTTAGCTTTCCATCTACCTTTTAGCTTTTCCAGCCTCCCTCGACCTGCTGGCCACACTTCTTTTGATACAGCCCAGGATGTGGTTGGCTTTCTGGGCTGCAAGCGCACCTTGCCTGCTCATGTTGAGCTTCTCATCCACCAACACCCCAAGTCCTTCTCCTCAGGGCTGCTCTCAATCCATTCTCCGCCCAGCCTGTATTTGTGCCTGGGATTGCTGTGACCCAGGTGCAGGACCTTGCACTTGGCCTGGCTGAACTTCATGAGGTTGGCACAGGCCCACACCTCAAACCTGTCCAGGTCCCTCTGGATGGCATCCCTTCCCTCCAGTGTGTCAACAGCTCCACACAGCTTAGTGTCATTGGCAAACTTGCTGAGGGTGCATGGCCTTCAGCGATGAAGGCCTCTGAAACTTAACAGTTTTTTCAGCCTCAAAATGAGATGTCTCAGGGAGGCAAGTATGAGTGATGGTAGAAATGAAAAATAAATATTCAACTTCAATGAACACCTAAATCAGGCCTGTCTGGGGAACCAATCACTAGGTAGGACGGTGAATTTGAATGCCACCATCCTGTCCAGGAGAGTCCTGTGAAGTAGTGAGCAGTGAGGTGGTCTATATGTGCTAGGGTGACCAGCAACCAGAAAAAGTTTGTGCAGGGTGGTGGTTCACTGGCATCTCAGCAGATGCAGCACTGGCTGCAGAAGGTTCTCCTGCTGCCCTCACTCCTTTCACACTTCTCACCTCTTTTCTCCCCTCTCTCTTCTCCATGGCTGTACATTTTTACCCTCTCCCCGGGCCTCTTGCCCACCAGACCTTCTCATTCATTAAAACAGCACAAAACCACCCAGGATGTTTTGCTGGATTTATTTTCTGTCATTGTTATAAATTAAACTGGCTCACAGAGAGGAATGAAGTGTGCCAAAGCCAGCACCAGATGTGCAGACACATGGTAGGGTCTGGAAGTGAAAGCAGGGAAAGATGTGGAAAAAATGGAATAGTAACTCTCCATTTTGGGCAGTTGCAAGCTGCTAAATTTGTTCACTGTGTTTTGTGTCCTAAGTTTGACTCTAACTCCAAAGAACAGTAATTATTTTTTTGCCCAGTGGTGACCTTTGTGTACACATAGGCTGAAACGTTGATGTTCTAGACAAGTCAGATTTATTACCTATATGCTACTAAAGCTATCTGAATTTTGAATTATAATATGAGCTCTTCTCTTCCAAACCACTTGATTCAAACCGGAACTCTCACACCCTTGTTTGTTTGGTGTAGTTTCTGGAGCGTATGGATTCCGGTATCTAAGGCAATATCCTTGTATGAGGTTCCCTGAGAGAAAATCATTTGCATTACAGCTAGCACAGCATTAATGCTATTTGACATATTTCATAAAGACACATCCCAAGTCATTGTCATTAATCCTTGAAATGTGACAAATACATTAAAAGCAAAACAGGCAATTAAAATGCTTTTTAAAAAAAAAAGTGAGACGGCATTAGCAAACAGAAACAAATTCAAAAACTCTCTAGGTCAATTTCACAATTTAAAACCATAATGACAAAATGTTCTTTCTCCACTCAGTTGTCACTGGATCCTCGGCATCTGCAGCAGTCACAGAGAACAGACTGTCTTTAGGGCCATAATACATAATGAACTTGGACAATGAAGACACAAGACTATTTAAAGCTTGGTAAACTATTGAGTAACCTTAGCATCAATCCTATAAAAGGCTGGAAGTCTACAGGGAAATATCTCTGATATAATTATATTCTGTCTGACCTTAGTGTGAAGTAGAATACAGACAATACCATTTCATGCTGTCTCCAGACCAAGCAGGATATCATTAGCCCAGCAAGTGAAGCATTGCATTAATCATTCTTGTGCTAGAATTATCATTTGGTGCAAGACAAGAAATGCCTTGCCTTATGGCTAACCCTTTGTGTGTCTCAAACTACTTCTCTTTTGCTCCCCTAAAACATAATTTTTAAGCCTAAAGACAGTTTATTTCTGAATAGACAGTAGAAATGTCTAGGAAAAATACATTTTTAACTGCAAAATCGTTAGTAGACTGTTGCCATTTTCACTAACAGTAAGAGAAAATCATCCCCATCTTCTCTGTTAGTTACACTCTGTCCCTCACTACTGTGCTGTCAGGGGAAGTAATTGGGGAGCTCCCTCAATCAGGGCTTTTATTATAATTTATGTTATCATAGAAGTGCCTATCAGTCAGACTGGGACTGTGCTAGGTGCTGGATAGTCCCTCGTCACAAAGTTGCGGTGTAAGTAGATTATCATGCAACTGCACATAGCCTTGAGTATCAATAACACACAAAAGTAGAAACTAACTAAATGGTCCAGAGCCTAAATGCTAAGTAGAAAAAAGTTACTATAAGAACCCTATGAAATGAAAGAAGAATCAACCATTCACAGTCCCACTGTTGTTGAGGAGACTGAACATTCAGCCACTGCAAACCAGTAAAGGGCCACGGGACCTGTGGACTTGCAGTCCTAGGAGGGACACAAGTTCAACTCTAACCTCCCTCTGTTTTGCACCTTGTTGCTTCAGCCTCTTTGCCTTTGTTACTGCTGAAGCTAGGATCAATAAAAAAGAAGGAACCCGTTTCCAAATGGAAGAAGATAAAGTCTGTAGACTGAGGTACCTGAAAATGTGTGCTAAAAGGACTATTATTCAGCATCTGCCAAAGCAACATTTTTGTCTTGCTGAAATGCTTCTTGCAAGAAGATATTCCATCAATATAAACTCATTTGAATATGATACCCGTTACTATCAATGATTATTTCATGACCCATTAATTAAGAGCAGACTCCCACCATGACATATACTTTCTTTACTTGTTGTATTTGTCTTCTTTGATGCTTATTTGCATGTTTTGTTTGTGAGCAAATTACAGTATATCTTTATCTTGAGGGTTATTATAGCTAATGATGTTCTTACAGAAAGTGAAATTGTTATCTCAGTCATTAAAACAGCTAACTGCAAGATCAAGACATATGTCTGGAGAGATAAAATATTCTTCAGAGTTCTCATAGTCTGAGCCAGCTATTAAAGGGCTTAACTTGGTTTTAATCGTATCTTTCATAGCCAAATGACCATGGACAACGTTGCACAAATTGGTCATAAAACTTAATAGGAGCATGAGGATTTCAATCAAAAGCAATACAATATGTACAGAAGTGATGAAAGAGTATGAATTACATTATCAGAGAGCTTCATAGTTACTAAATCTGAAAAGTCCCAAGGACAGACTCTGGCTTAGCTAAATTGGCTCTTGGGTTACTGACTTCTGAGGAGTGGACATAGGTGTCCCTCACATGGGTGGAATCATGTGACCCAAAGTCTAGGCATCTTCTTAAGGAAAGCAGACCATGCCAACAGAGTGCAGTGTTTAAAAGTCACCCTATAGTGATGCTGTGACATCGAGCATTTGGTTTTCTGAGGACTGTGTTAAACTGTTCAAAGTAGAGATAGTATCTGAGATGTAGTATACAAAGAGTTTTCAGGTAGAGGAGCTGCTTTTCCATGAGGGCTTCATCTATGCTCTGCTAGGATAAATTAATGGAAATTTCCCCAGCACTGGCATTTTTGTACTGTTATGGCAATGGATCAGCTCTAGAAAGTGAAAAAAGTAAAAAGAAAAAATAAGAGGGCATGGCACGGTGAGGAAAGGGAAAGTGAAGTGCTCTTACTTCTGTAAGAGCATTCCCACAAAAGGCCAGCTGTTGATGTGCCATTGAAATATTGTGTATGATCTTAGGAAGTCTTTCACAGGCAGGCCCATGCCAGAATTGGCTGAAACTTGCATTCAGAACCATAAGATGATTTTCAGTGTGAGAACTGATACACGAAATTCGGCATAACTGCAGAAGTGGAAATTGAAGATTTGTGATCAGAATTAAATCTTGGCAACCTCAGCTTAAGTCTAGATCAGCTTTTCCTATTGAAGCTGGGACTCAGCTCTGGTGTAGTGTATGTGACACCAGGACTGGCCTGGGATCTCTGAAAAGTCTTGTTCCGAGGAAAGAAACTTTGAGAGAGAAGATAAGGAAAAGATGATTTTCTTCCAGTAAGCGCTCTTCATAACTTAGTGCCAGCTCCAGACAGTAAATCCAACCCTTGATTTATATGTCTTAAAAACACTGAGCAGCTCCCAAAGCAGGCTGTGTCCCTGGAGAGGACTAGATGGGTTAAGATTAAAATTCCTCAGCAATATTCAGCCTTTTTAGGGAAAGAAAAGCACAATAGCAAGACAGAATGAAAGGAGATGTACAGTAGCAGTCAGACTGACTGACTCCTTTGGCTGCTGAATTGAGTGGAAGTGCATTTTCCCCGGTAATTGCTGGATATCTGAGTATTTCATCTAACATGAAGGTAAGACAATTGCTTACTTCATTTGTACTGATGAAGTGAATATGGCAAGTGCAATGAAATATTAATTTGTACGGAGAAATACTTAGCTGAGAATGTAATATTGCAAGAAAGAAGAAAACTAAAAAACAACAGCTTGCACAACAAAGCTGAGGGATATCAATGTGATGCTCTCCTATATTTCTTAAGCTGACCTGTGTAAAGATTGCAGAAAGTTAGAACAGCTGCACGAGCTAACAGAAAGAGCAGTAAAGCAAAGTAAGTTTGCCTTTGCTCCTCTTTTTTTCAGGTGCTGGGGATTTTTCTGTTGCTGGAAGTTTCAGACTTCTTTCCCATTTTTTCCAGGTGAATATTTCTTTAGTAAATTAGATGCTGAAGACTAAGCACGTGTAATTTAACAGACAACTTCTGGTGTATGACACAAGGCAGGGCTTAAAGGGGTCTCCAGATATGTTTCCTGGGAGAGGAGACTGTGTTTGGTGTCAGCGCTGCCACTGCCATCGGTGGTGACAAGAGTGAGGTGTCGTGGTGTCCCTTACCACTGCCCACAGGAGTCAGCCGCCCTTGGGGAAGCAAGCGAGCATGCAGCAGTGGTGTGAGCCACAGCAACGCGCATCTGCGAAACAGCGCAGATTACTCCAACCCAGCCGCGATCCTGGGGGCAGGTTGCACCCTTAGTGTCCCCCATGTACAAACTGGCTGTTGGAGAGCCACCGTGGGAAGGTCTGTCTGCTGCACATTGTGGCACACGCAGCCCCTGGCAGCTCCTGGCCCCTCTCGGGACTTGATGTGACCTCTCTCCACTTTGCAATGTGGAGCTGGCAGACAATTGCACAATGTCCTTGCTGATATTCAGGCTCGGTGAATGTGCCTAGTTTCTTCCGTTGTTCGGTGTCCAGAAAGCCCAAGCAGGAGCTGACATATTCTTACATATGACAGGCAATTCCCAATGGCTTTAGAGGGACCATGATCGTGCCCCTAATTTTTATTGAAGGCCTGCTTTGCTCTTTAGGAAAGTTTTGCACTAATGCTTATAGATGGATATCCCTGATGATTTTCTTCTTTATCTTTTTTTTTTTTTTTCAACGCACAAAATACTACTGTAGCAGCCCTTCTCCTCCAGTTCATTGCCGCTGGAATTCTTTTGGCCCTTGGTCCGAGTGCGATGGCTGTACTCAAAAACAGGTATAGATAGACACATTTTTTCTGTACTCATGCTTTCACAAACATATGCTTTTTTTCCCCAGAATTAAGCAGTTGCTATACCTTTAAAACCGAAATCAGGTGTCAGACAAAAGCCCCAGCAGAACCAGAAGGATGGATGACAAAGAACTCAGAATGGAAATCCTCCAGCCTATCCCTCTATGTTCCCTTTCAAAATGATAATATTCATGTTGTAAAATAATTTGTGCACTTTTTATTTCGGTGATAGTTCCAAAAATGCACAACTGAACTGTTGACTAAACTGAGACATTCCTCCCCTGATGCTGGTTTGTACCAATTCTGTTCTTTTTTCATTAGTGGAGTCACATCTCATGGAAATAAAACCTGGTTGCAAAGTATTATCCTCAATGAAAACAAGTTGATGGTTTTTACAGTGCAACTCTATTGATGTGCAAGACACTTGCTTTTGATTTTCCTTCTCATTTACTTTGATGTTGCATCAATTAGGGAGGGATTAGTCAAAATTAAAGATGTGCCATGAGATTACTTAGTCTTTTTAGAAGCAAAAAGTAGCCCACTTGATGTTAGATTTTATCATCTTCCTTAATTACATTGTTTACTTTGAAGAACTTCAGCAAATTCGTATCAGGCATGATTAGTCCTACTAAAAATGTAAACCAAAACTGAAATGTGTCAGCAGCTTTCTCTTGGTTTCAGTTGCATATTAGATTTTTGAACAAACTAGCCAAGCTTATGCATCAGTCTAAAGATCTTATAGATAAAATAGTTGTCGTTCTATTAAATTGAGAGTTCGTTACCGTATTGTGGTAATATCAAGTGTGGTTGTTTCAGAAAAACTAGTAAATGTCTCATTTCCTTACAGCAGTAGGGTGGTAGCATTGTCTTAACACTAGTAAACTATTCCTGCTTTGCATCTGTATTTTCTAAGATCTCCCTTGATTTGCATTCAGATTCGGAGGCGAACAGTAGCAGTTTATGGCCAGTATGGGGGAAACCCCTGCTCTGGGGATGCCTTTGAAACAAGACCATGCACCCCCACAAGAGGATGCCCAACAGAGGATGGCTGTGGTGACCGGTTCAGGTGTTTCTCAGGTACCATCCAAGATCTTTTCCAACACTTTTTCCACTTTTTCTGGTCATAAAGTTAAGAAGATAACCTTGTCATCTTTGAAATTTAGTAAATAATCTTTGAAATTTAGTAAATGGGAATGGCTTTACAGACCCTCTGACTACAGATAAATTTGATTTAGCAGGATGTTTCCTTTTTTTTTAGCTTACTATGCATTTTTATAATTTCACCTGGAGCGTTGCAGAGCTTTGCAGATAATATGCTGTAGCCCTGGTAGCCTTTCTAAGTCATTCTGCTTTACTAATTTGCCCCAGAGCACAGTTATTTTTCATTATGAGAAAGTAACTAAGGAATGCAACCTTACATGTGATCATTTAAAGCTGTTCTAGGCTGTGTCCAAACATCTTGGAAATCACTTGGGCCATGGAAACTAATGCTTCCTGAAATAGTGCTAGTATCCAAGCAGCTTCCATTACCTTCACAAAAAGAAGCACACTACCTCAGCAGGTAGACGTTTATTACAGAGCAATATGATAAACATGTTTTGGTGCTACCAGTGAGATAATCACAGTTAATCACAAGTGATAGGGTCAAAGGATGAAAGCTCAGGAAATAAATCTAAAAGTCGACTGTTCTATTAATGTATCATAAACCTTGAATGGCTGTGGTTCCCTCAAGTGTACTATACACTATTTGTTTATGTCTACATTTACTGTTGTTTCACAAGCCCTCCTGGGCACAGACTGTTCGTCGTGGGAGCGAACAAGCTAATTAATGTAGTAGATAAATGGGGCTTTTGCTTTGAATTTAGGTGATTTATTTTCTAATGAACAAACATTTCGTTCCCTATGCATCTTTGTTCTGATTTAGGTCAGTGCATCAGCAGATCTCTTGTGTGCAATGGAGACCAGGATTGTGAGGAAGATGGTGCAGATGAAGATCGATGTGAAGAGAAGACAACTCTATGTGATACTGATAAAACACCTCCAAATTCAGAACTTACAGGAACAGGGTAATAATTCTGTGCCGGTCTCAGTAGTACTGGTGCCAAATGCATTTACGTTTTGGTTGTATTTACAAGCTCTGTCTCTGCAGAGAGACTTCCTGGGCCTATGGTAAAACGTCCCATAGGCAAAAGTGTTCAGTACAACTGCCTTCCATCATGCCAGTGACTCAGTGCAGCCAGATGTACAGGCCCTTTGGTCTGAAGCACAGGATAAAGCTCTTTGTATTTCATTCCTGCTATTTAAAAAACATATTTTAAGATGTGAAAAGAAATGTCAACCAATAACACATAATCACCAAGATAGAAAAAATGAGCCAGCAATGCTCATTCTTTTTGTTCATTGCTGTTGCATTTAGTACTGTGGATCCATATGGATTTCTGTTTATATATCCCCTCTGAAACATAGCAAAATTATTATCTTAAGTTTCTTTAGTATAGTTGTATCACTTGATACAGGATATAATTCATATATAACACAAAAGCATTTTGGAATGGAGGCTCTTTTGTTTCTGTGTTGCATTAATTGCTGGAACAATAAAACTTAATCAGATCATCTGCGATAGATATGACTGTCTTAATATTAAGAGATATTGATACATCTTCATTTTAGTTGACAAATCAAGAGCAACATTTTGCTTTCCATATTGTAAAATGCTGTGCGTATTGCAATTCTGCAGGTATAGAAGTCTATCAGTCAATATCCCCTTTTCTTGGCTAAATCAGTTCATGATCTTAACCTGCAGATACAGTGTTCAGTTATAATGGCTCTGTAATTTTCACCTCCGGTAAAATAATTTGCTACCTTTCTGTCTTAATGATCTTACACATTTTTCTTCTCATAGGTTTGATGCCATTACTGGTGAGACTAGGGGAAGGGTCATTCATACAAAAAGCTTTGGAGGACAATGCAGAAAGGTCTTTAGCAGCGATGGGAGAGAATACTACAGGCTGAGTGAAAGTGTTCTTGCTTATACTTTCCAGGTACGTTTTCGTTAAGCACAGCTTTATATTTAGAGTCATGATTAAAAGCAGGAGAATGATGCAAAGCTTGTAGGGTCTGTCGGCAGGTAGGTGTCCCTGAATGTCACCTGTTCCCTCTGCAGTCACTTATCATTTTGAAATACAAGTTGGTGTAATCTTTAGCAATCTTGCTAAAATGGAAGGGAAAAAAAAATGTGAATCCTTGGATGTGATTTCTAATTGTCTCACAGTTAGACTGAATGTAAAGCCACCTCCTTAGCATTAGTAGCCTGAATCACCCTAAGAAATCTTATGTGCACAAGGCTTTGGAGTGCTTTGCGGAGATCTTCCAGAGCTATGCTTTGTTTCAAGTCACTGTCTCAAGAGATTTGGTTTGTCTCACATTTATCAAAAGCATGCCAACCAATCCTTAATGAACTTTATAGTGTAAATACTTAATATACAAATATATTAAAAATTACATACATGTAAAACTTTTCAAATCATGTTCAGTAATTTTTATGAAACCTGAAATCGATTCAGCCTGAAAAACACATTGGATTTTTTTTTGCCTCAGGACAGACTTGCTCTACTCTGTAAGTTATAATTTTTAATATCCTTCATGAAGCTCTTTATACAGAATTCTATGTTTATCTTCTAGGTTAAAATTCAGAATGATTTCAGTTATGAATTTTTCAACAGCAGCTGGTCTTATATGAAACACACAGAGAGGTATCAAAACTCAAACAGTGGACATAGTAATTCACAGAGTAAAATTCTGAAACACAGACAAAAGGTATGTATAAGTTATCACTGTGGCTTAGTATTTTGCATAAACATTTTCATCATTTTTTTCATGCTTTTCTAGTGAGATGCAAATATTTATTTTATCCAGATATTTTTAGCACAAAGTGCATGACAGAAAAAATCCCATAAAACCTTTACGAAGAGATCACTGGTTTGGTTATCAATTAAGAAGGGTTGGCTGCTGTTTTTATTTTCTCCATTTTACCTCTTTATTAGTAACTGATTTATTTCCTAGCTGTTTTCCTCCCTATTTGAGGAACAAAAACATCTTCTTCTCATAATTAATTAATCTTTTCTAATTTCTTCTAATGATTTACTGCACCTTTTTTTTTTTTCTATTACCTCTGCCAGTATCTTGGAGCAAAAAAAATGAAATACTTCTGTGCTTAAAGACAATTTATTTTATAATACATATTATACTAGTAGAACTCCTTTAAGAGAGAGATCTGATGTCTTAAACAGCCAGGAGGTCACAGTGCTTATGCCTTTGTCTTATTTAAAAAAGAGCATTAGATAAATAATTTGAGAGTAACTCTCAATTATGAAGTAAAACATCTAGCTTAGAGCAAATAAATTCAAGTAACAGATTTATACATTTTATGGCCCCGAAGCTGGCAGAGGACAAGCTCATTTTACTACACTAACAATGACGTATTTTGAGACTTAGCATAACAAAATTCAAAAGCAACTTTGAGAGGCTGAGGTGACCATTATTGTATAGGCACATAGGATTTCATAATTCAGCAGCACCATCAAAATGGCTAGAGCCCCTTACAAAGAAAGGCTCCTCTTGACAAAACAGGGTGCAAAAAAGACCTCTGTAGTGCCTCTGATTTGCTTTCAGACAAGGCTTGTTAACCTGCTACTGCCAGACTGCTGATGTTGGAAACCACCATTAGCTTTGAAGAGTGATATTTTCCTTCTTATTTGTCCTTATGCTAGCTTTCAGGTACACAGGAGGAAAAGAAAGATGATACAGCATTTATAAATGAAGGTCCAAAAGATATTTCCTAACTTCAGGATATTCTTTTTGTATTCACTGAATTGCTTAGAAACATCTAACAGCTCTGTAAACTTGTTGGTTAGTAGCCAACATAATGTGCATGTCATCTGGCTAGGAGGAACCACCCTGATAGCGACATGGAGCATGACTGACATCTTTTCTTTCCCCCAGAGTAAGCAGCTGATGGTTGTTGAGAACAGTGTGGAAGTTGCTCAGTTTATTAACAACCGCCCAGACTTTCTCACTCTTGCGGAGCCCTTCTGGAAGGAACTGGCCAACCTTCCAGTCATCTATGAGTACAACGTCTACCGAAGACTTATTGAACATTTTGGGACTCATTTCTTACACTCCGGATCTCTAGGAGGACATTACAAAGTTATTTTTTATATGGATACTGACAAAATGAAAGCAGAAGGTAGAGTATGAGAGTATTTGCTACAGAAATAAAGTGAATAAACAAGAATAAAAATTTATTTGCATGTTCTCACAGCTAATATCTAAAATCAATTCTACTAGAGAATTCTAGTAGAGAATTCTACTAGTCACCACATTCTCTTCACAGGGAAAATAAAAAAGATTTTAAAAGTGCTCAAACCACAACATTTAGTTCTGATCCACATCTGTGACCTGCAGTGCTCAGAGTACCAAAGATTCGATAGTTGGTTCAGGACCTCATCAGGCTAAACTTGAATTCTGCTGCAAATCCAATTCTTGAATAATGTTAAAACTTAAAAGTTACTTGGAGATGAAGGTTAGGTAAAACCATGTGAGGCAGAATAAATTGCAAACACTAGAGTTACATGTATAATGGTACTCAGTGGGGATCGGTGCTGTAGAATTAGGGATTGCTGAGAAAAGAGATGAAAGAAATGATAAACTTCTTCCAGATACACCTCCCATCTCTCAGCCTCCATCCATAGGTTTTAGCAATGCGTGGACCTTTTCACAGGACATGCTAGTTGGTGGCCTTTTAATTTAGGCATAATGCTTCATAGTTATTTTCTTTCTAAAACACATCTCAAGTCAATGGGAAACTTGGAAATTAATCCAACACGCTTTCTGTGTACAGTATCGTTAATGGATTGATTATCTGCAGGTATGAGCATAACAGACATGCACGAGTGCACCACATCAGGCTGGAATGCATTCATTGTGAAAAAGAAGAAAGTAGAGTGCTCCAAACTGGATGAACTGCTACAGACTTCTTCAGGTAACTGTTCAACTCGTACAGTTGACATGCCTCCAGCTTTCATCCCCTCCTCCTCCTAAATAGCTGTCAAAGTGAGGAGCAGGTGTTGATAGCTTTGTTGAACTCTTAACACACTGAACCCAGACACCAAGTGCCTGGTTTAAAAGGCTCTCCAACACCCATCAATCATTGCTAATGCTTTCCCAGTAACTAGTACTTTACTCGACAGTCTAAGTCAGGGCTGCCAAGACACCTGCAAAACCAGGTACTTCTCATAGATTATCCATATAGTAATGAACTCTTGATCCAGGCACAGGTGGTTGATCTGCACTGATGAGTCCTTTCGCTGCTTGCTAGTATAGTTTTTGCATGTATTGTTTCCATATCCGTTTGTAAATGTAGCAATGCTGGTATTTTCTGTGTTTCCCATCCTGAATCTACAGGAAGCAGTGGTAATAAGATTAAAGGAGACCCCTACATAGAAGGAGGAAGCCCAAGTGCTGTTGCTGGACTTAGTTATCTAGAGCTGAATAATCCTGCTGGGAACAGTCAGAGATACTCCTTTTGGGCCAGATCAGTGACGGACTATCCCAGAGTAATTAAACAAAAGGTAAGGCTACTTTCCTGAAGAAGACATGAGCAGATGGGATCACCTCAATGGGAGAAATTATTAAGCTGTAGCTCATGATTAATCAGGGTGTAGTCTGCAATCATTTTGTTTTCAGATCACTTTAAAAAAAAAAAAAAAAAAAAAAAAGAAAAATTCACAGGAAGAAAATTCCATGAAGATAATGTCATCAGCTGCATCACAAATCTAGGTCCTTTGGCAGGTCGATACCTACAATCTTACAAGCCTTCAGTGACTTTATTGAAGTTCTACTTAAGAAGAGGGGGTCACCCTAGCATTGGTGAAAGCCTGGATTTCAGATAGCCTCCTTCCTGAAATGCATTGACAGGTCTGTGGGGCTTCAACTCAGCTTGCCAACTAATGGGTATCCCTTTTATCCCTTCTCCTGCGCTCTGCATCCATAAGTTTGGCATAACTGGAGATTCTGAAAGCCAGACACTTCTAAATTGGGCATTTCCATATTCACTGCTACCTTGCCTAAGCCCCTTTTGGGAACTGCCCACATACTGAAGAATGGTGTAAACCCAAAAGATTTCTGTCAGGAAGTTTTCAATTAAATGTAAAAGCACAGAATACATCAAGTAGGCAATAGGAATGCAAAATGTTTTTGCTTACTGTTACCTTCAATCTCTGTTCAATGAAATGCCATAATGGGTTGTTTAAATGTCCAGCTTTTTAGGCTGGGAACAGTTGGGAGAGAATTCGGATTACTGTATATTGGTGGTCTGTGTTACACTTTCATCTCAACCATAATCTCATAGCTCAAATATATATTTAAACATGACTAATCTACCGCTAGCTTTAAGGGATGCTTTTAAGCCCAGCTGACTTTTCAGAAAAAGGCTATTTTTAAATACTAACATACGATTTTTAGCTAGGTAGCTAGCAAATTAGAGCACCTGTCAACTCCCACGTGCTGGAGCATTGCAGGACCATACTTGACAAATTATTTTACATGACAAAATGTGCTCATAAACTCTTACATCCCAACTATAACTATTTAATACAAATGTTTCTCTACTGTGCGTAGCTAACACCATTATACGAGCTGGTAAAGGAAGTGCCCTGCTCCTCAGTCAAAAAGCATTACCTAAAACAAGCTATTGAAGAATATATGGCTGAAAATGACCCCTGCAAATGTCAGCCTTGCCAGAATGGTGGTGAGGTGGCCGTGGAAGGAACTCAGTGTGTGTGTTACTGCAAGCCTTACACCTTCGGAGCAGCTTGTGAGCTGGGAACTCTCGTGCAAGATCAGCCAGGTCAGCGCTCTTTAAACTTGTGAGAGTTTAGAAATGGCAAAGTGTGCTTTCTTGCTTCCAGAGTCTGTTTGTTCCACTGCACAACTTCCATGAGTGGCTGATGTGCAGTGGCTACTTGGCTCAGATATTGCTGTAGACATGCAGCGTGGGGAGGGTCATGCTGAGCCTGAGACTTTGCTTAACATGTCCAAACAATACTTAACAAAGAGCTGTTTTTATTATTATTTTGAAATGCAGTGGACAATACTAACCACTCAAAATGTAACCTTCTAAAAATAAGTATATAAACTAAATTAATATAAATAAGTTAAAAACTTTTGCTCTTTAACTTTTAATTATTCATACCAGCTATCAGAGCCTAAGAGAATATAAAAATAGCTAATTTACAGACTCCATGGAATTATACTTATGTAAAAGATGAGTTTGAGTAAGATTACATCATTGCAATCTGGAATTCTTTATAAAGTCACAGTTTGGATCATCACTAGATTTGAACAGCACATGCTTTTTTTCTTCTTGAAGGACAACTAACCTGAAAAGTGGTTTAATGTGAAATATTCCCAAATGTTACATAGATGGTGTTGATGGACACTGGAGCTGCTGGTCTTCCTGGAGTCCTTGTTCAGGGGGAAGGAAATCAAGGAGCAGAGCCTGCAACAACCCCTCCCCGCGTGGTGGTGGGAAGGCCTGCATAGGAGAGCAGCGTGAAAGAAGACCATGTGAAGATGAAGAGCTGCAGCATTTTCGGTAAGCAGAAAAAATCCAACATTTGGAGCATGACTGCAGGAAGATTTAGAAATTTATTTCAGAAGGATACATAAACTATTGAATTCAGTTGAATTCGGGGAGAAGGTCACTTACTGAGCTTTCATATTTAAGTTGAAACAAAATGAAATTCAGAAGCTGTGAATCTGATACAAGGCAAGACTAGAAAATGTGGTAAAAGTCAGTAAACTTAACACCATTCTAATTGGCACTCTCTCAGATAGCCTGGCAGTGCCTGACTTAAGTATAATTGTGATGTAGATGGGATGCATAATAGTCTTGAAAATGGGCTTCACTGAGAAGTATAGAATTTTGAAAGGAACAGAGACTAAATTCAAACATCGTACTTTCGTTTGCTTCACAGCTTGATTGAGCCACACTGTTTTGATTTATCCATAACTCCTACAGAATTCTGTTCACCTCCTCCTCTCTTGGAAAATGGATTTGTTCAAGTAAGTTATTTCTGGTAGTCTGTTATCTGTCCTGTCCCTACCTGCAGTGTCTCTATTACAGTTAATACAGATATTCACTTGCAAATTTGTATTTATCTTGGTAAGATTAGTATCAGAGCTACTGTATAGCGGCTCTCTCAGCATTTCTTCTTGGCTGAAGTTTACACGACATTACATGACAAGAATTCCTACTAAAATAATAGAAAACCAAAAAAACCCTACCCAGAAAACCAGAACAAAATCTTTGCTTTTCTGGACCATGGTACCTACAGAGAAAAGTAATCTACTTGTCCTTTACCCTATAAACATATTAAAAATTTTCTGTCCCACAGGAGTTATATATCAAAGCATAGGAAACTAGAGAAAAAACAGCACAGAAAGTAAACTGTCCAAGGTCATCCAGCAAGTCCATAGCAAAATTATAAACAGATTTTAGGAATCTTCACTCTACACCCTGTAACTCACCATTGCACTTTTTTTTTCCCTGGTGAAACTGTGATCTGTCAAGGTATTTGGCTGACTGTAACTTGGGCCCATTTAACAAGGGAGACTAAATTCCTCCCTTGGAAGAATGAATTATGCCTTCTCCATGTTATGAGGCTGTCTAGAGTCTTTTTGCTCAATAAACAGATAAAACGATTAGTTCAAAATCCATTAGTTGTCTCTGCACAACGGTGACCTGAGGCAAGATCCAAAATTTTGTGCTCCCTCTTTTCCCAGTGATTTTTTCTTGGTAATCAATAGTTGTCTCCCGTATTGATTTTTTGGTTCACAAACTAAAGCTAAAACCCTGCAATTTGTGGAGCAGTCTCAATTTTTTAAAAAAACTCTCCTTAGGACAGAGACGAACAGAAAATGAGAAAAGACCTGTGTCTTCAAGTCCAGCTCTTCTAAGTGACCATATCACATTAACCTTTAGCTAGCTGATAACATGCCATCCTAAGAATTAGAATATAATAAATTAGCGTATTAGCCATATACTCTCCACTGATTGCCCTGGAAGGCTGCTCAAGAGCTTATGTTCCCCCTCTAGTGCTTGGTAACAGCCACATTTACAGTCAGTTAATACACCGTCAGGAGAGCACTGTTCCTTCACTGACATACCACTGCCAAGCCCTATCACAGGGTAACTTCAACTCTAACACTCCCTTTGCTAAATTAATACAGACTGAATATTCTGTATTCTACCAACTTATTTGCAGCATCGACTCCATTTTGATCACATTTACCGACTATTGATAACGAGAATTGCCCCCGATATTCCAGACACTTTCATTAGTGCATTGTAGAGTGACATTAATACCTCCCACTGTCCTCAGCTACTGCATCCCAGAATTAAAGGGAGTTCAACCCTGCTGGTGGTTCTTAGATTGCATATCCAAACATATTCCACCTGTTCCTTTTCTTTCAGAATGCTGAAAACTCATACCCTGTTGGGAGAAGCATTGTTTATGCTTGCAGACATGGATATTCTCTTGTCGGTGATCCTGTTGCTAAGTGTGTCAGTAATTTACAGTGGCAAGTTGGAGACAGATATTGCCAGGGTATGTCTAATTGATTCTTGTTTGGAAATAATTCCAGTAAAACACCTCTGAATGTCTGCTTTCCAACATCAACAGCAGAAAAATAAACACCTGAATTTCCCAGATCCCTAGATATTATCAGGTCTAAACTGACTTTTATTTCGAATCCAGATATTGCAATACTGAAATAGAAACATACCATAAATTCTGGTTTTAAGGAAGGCTGTAAGTGAGGGAGACTAAATTCCAATCCAGGAATTGCTTCCTGTGGAAGCAGACTTTGTTGCTTAATTCAGTCCTGTGGCTATATCCAAGAACCACAGGGATGAGTCTGTGTCTAAGGCAAACTGAGGAAAAGGTCCAGTGGGCAGCACTGGCAACCACAAAGTTCTCAAATAACCACCTTGTCATAAGAACACAACTCCAAGGATCTCTTTACATCTTCGATGATCTCCCCACTCCACTGTTTTCCTCTAACCCAGTCTGTAACCATTACGGTTTCTTTTTTTCCCCGTACATTTTATTTGTGAGTCAACTTTGAGTGTGATCAGACAGACTTGAGAATTTTCAGACCTGTAACTTAAAAGTATCCTCTCCTCATTCCAACCGGGACTGACTGCCCACAAATGCTACTCCACACTGTTTAAATGCCATTTCTTTGTGTATCAGTACATGGTCTCCCTGGGATGTGGGACCTCTTTCTACTATGATGTTACTCTTTAGTATGAACCCTCAACAGAAGCATGGGTCCTAACAACAAAGAAGCCCTCTTCAAGCTAGGACTGGATCTGCAGGCAGTAGGAGAAGATATTATCACTCTGTCCTTGGCACTGTACATGTTTGGGTGGTGCGATGAGTCAATATCCTGTGCTAACACGATTGGTGTGTTTCTACAGGAAAATCAGCTAATCATACCATTCAATTTTTTAGGGAATTTTAGAGACGATATAATATGTGACTGCTTTTTGCAGTCCACTGGTTCACTGTGGCTATCTCAAATGCTTCAATCCTCAGAAACGGCTTGTCTCCTGCCTGTCCTGGAGGGGGGTTTGCAAGGACAGCCATGGAAACCTGTGTATGAGATTGGTGAGAGAATAACTCTGTCTTGCCCACACGGCATGCACTTAGAAGGGGCACGCTCCATTTTGTGCGAGCCCAGTCTCAAGTGGTCTCCTGACACGAAGACTATCCGGTGCAAGAAACCAGGTAAGCCATTGCAGTCCTCCAAGTGCAATGCAGGAGTTTCTTTCCTGGACAGACTATGGCTGATGTAGATAAGACATAGGCAGAGCTATAGCTGATATAGTGATAGAGAAGCCATACCTACATCACCAGCAGAAAGTACAGAAAATGTGAGTATGCGTTTTCTGTGGGCTGTTCAAACAAGTTGTCTTCAGACATTTCTTGTGAGGTTTCCTTACAGCTTTTTGCTTCCCACTCCCCTATTGCTATCAAGTATTGTCACTGACAATATTTCAAGATATTTCCTGGGATGTATGCTGCCTATTCTGCCACCCAAGTATACTTCACTTTCCACCTGTGTTGTGCAACACTGCCACAATATGAGCTGCACTTTAGAGATATGACTTTTCTATCTGGAAGCTGTTCAGTGCGCCACAGCCTCTGATGGCAGAGAAGAACACAGCTGGATGACTCCTTTTCCTCATCTGACAATATCTATGCACAGACACAGTAGGACACATACGTTTGGGTGAGAGTATTTAGTCAGCAATAGTGTCAGTAACCAATAGCCCCAAGGATGGAGACAATGCACTGATTTTTGGTGGAAATTTCCCCTCTGCAGGAAGACAGGGTTATGACTGCTGTCTGTATTGCAATGCACTGCAACTCTTTTTTTTTTCTTCCCTGGCAATTTGTGCCTGTCTATTTTGCTTGCCAAGTCTTAATCCATAAGGGAGATTTTTTTTTTAAAGGACAAAATGTTCAAGGGTATTAAATTTTCATGTTAAAGTAGAAAACTACAGACACCTAATCTAAAACACAAATCTTTCTCAGAAAGCGTGTCCATTTAGATTTAACAAAGTTTTGCCATTACTTGCTACAGAAGTCACCGGAGGAAAGTTTAGCAAAGGCCTATTTCATTTTCAAGCTTGGAATACAACTCAGCACTCAAAGAACAGCACTTGTGCAATCATGAAAATTCCCCAAGAATCACTATTGCTTTTGTTTTTAGAGTTAGTGCAGATTGAGGACCAAGGGTGGAACTTACAATTTTGATTACCATCAATGCATAAAGATATTCAGGTTCACATTGCTACATAAGACTTTGGAGCCTTAGCTTTTCTAGTGACAAGAGTGAAGCCAGTAACTCTGAAACCTAATGATAAAACTGTTGCCAGCTATGATTCAGCACTGCTAAGTTTATCAGAAACAAACAGCTGCTGCAGAAATGAGATGAATGTTTAAGCTTGAACATGGTACTTGTCTCCTTCCATCTGACTCATGACCCACGGATAAATTACTGAACTGTAACTTTGCAAAGCGTATCATATCTTTTTAACACTGTTGATTCCTTCCATGCCGTAGATATTTTTAATGAACATGCAGGATGTGACTTTATGTCACAGTTGTATAATTCAGTGCCTTTTAAGCTCAACTGATAGGATAATTTCAGAGTAGACCTTTAACAGCCCTTGTTTTTCCAACCCTTAATAACACTGTCTGTGTTCCTCTACTTCAGTGCCCAGTGTAAAACCAGAAGTGACAGAGCCAAAATGTCAGCCATGGGAGAAAGTGCATCAGTCACAATGTGTGTGCAAAATGCCCTATGAGTGTGGGTAAGTTCAGGCTGAATTTGGCAATGACTTTCTCACTTTATTCAAGACCAATTAAATTTCTTAAGTCTTCATTCCATGACAGATGAGAAAGCTTTACTCATATGAGAAGGAGGCATTGTACTTTGTTTGCTTTACAGCTAAATCAATGTCTTGTTCATTACTTACCTGCCTTGTCAGAGCTGTCAGTGGGTTTTAGCAGTGACGGAATTTGGTTGGATGACAGAAGGTGAAGGGATAATTTCAGCTCCACTTGATCTGTGAAATAGGTGGAAAAAGATAAAATGATATTTTGAAGATTTGTAAGATTGAGGAAAAGTTAGAACAGAGGCCCTTGGGACATAAACCATTAAAGCAGTAAGCCAGTGAAATAAAGCAGATTTCTTTTCCCTGCTGAGAGACTGGAGAGTTATGAAAGGCACAATAATCTAATCTCCCATTTCCACAGTAGTTTGCACAGACCAGTTACATCACCTTTCCTGACCTCATAACTTGCAGACCAGAGTTTATTGTTTCCTGTTTGATCTAAGCCTATATTCTGCAATAAGCAATGCAGGAGAAACGTAGGGAGATGAGTAAATCTCAGTTCTTTGCTAAACATGGAGGTAACAGAACCAAAACACAGGAGTAACAAGAAGATACCTGGAGACCATCTAGTGCTGACGGCCAGATGTGACAAAGAGCTCAGCACTCCCAACATCTGGCTGGTTTTCATAGGCTGGATGAAGTTTCCTGTGAAGTCATCAAGTGGATGTGAGCTCTGGATATGAAATCTGGCCAGGTTTATGTCACAACAGGAGCTCAGCAGTTGGAAGCTCTGTGATAACAGACCAAATTTGTCTTATCCTTGTGTAGTAGGAGGAAGGAATTTTGAAGTTGTCTTAAGTAATTTCAAGGTAGCGGAACTTCTCAGTGTACTTCTCATCGGCCACATCGTTCAAGAGTGCCCTGCATGGTGACTCTGGTTCTAAGCCAAAATTAGCACACTTTGAACACCTCAAAATTAAAATTGGTGAGCTTAGTTCAGGTTTTGTAGATCCACTGGGCACTTCCCTAGGATCCGAGACCATTGTCTCACATGCAGAGATAAGTGTCAGGTTTGTAATAACTCTGCTGAGACTCTATTCCTATCCTTAATCACCTAAATATTTTAAATAATCTGGTCCTACTCTTTTTGCCTCAATACTCATTAAAGTGAGGCAACAATTCCTCCTCTGGTTCATGGATGTGTTGAGGTTTAGTTACATAGAAGATGAGGGGAGTCCACAAAGCTAGGGAAGGCCTTGGGCAGAATCAAAATAACCTTGGAAGTTAAACGAATTACATTCAGTTATGCATTCAGGCTCTGGTTATAATTAATGTACTACTTGCCTGTTTCTATTCTTTATAATTATGTTCAAAATGGCAGGAAGACAGATAACAGTCATTTCTGTTACCTGATGCCATCTTTTCACTCTGTCTTGAAATAACACATCTAATAATAGAAGGATAAATCGTCAGCTGTCAAGGCAGACTAATCTGCCAGTCTGTTAAGGCTGTAGGACTAAGGCATGTAAGCAGATCTTAGTCCTCCCTTAGAGATCAGAAGTGTCTTGATTTGTTTTGCTGTGGCAGTGACTTTCAGCAGCAGACTCTGCTCAGAAGAGAGCTGGGAATAAGAGTTCATGTGGGAATTCAGGAACACCATGGTTTCATACCCATCCTACATCCTTTCAGTTTCCAAGAAACTAGCAACAGAGACTTCCAGGGAGAGCACGAGAACCCCACAACAGGCTAGTGAGGGGTAATTTTTCCTTCTTGACATGGTGTCTTATCTTCATCAATTACAGCTGGGGAATGATCCTGGGCACCAGAGCTGCTAAATTCCTGGTAGAACTTCGGCAAGGGCCAACTCCTGGATAATTTCCAGGCACAGCACAGGAGTTACTAGGGTCAGGGACCATTCCTAACAGCCAGTCTGATGCGGTCTCCACCTTTTGGGGTCAAAGAGAGTTTAACAGTATGGACACTAGCTATTCCATGTGAATTGGCCCTAGTGCAAGGAAGGGGTCAGAGCACAGTTAGTGTATTATATACAGATGAAATCTCAGCCTCCAGTAGCTAAAAACTATCTCCACAGTGAAACGTGAGATTTGATAATTTTTAAGTAGTGTCCCTTCTTTTTTTCCCTATATTTATTTGCGCGGCATCTATGTCTCTCCCAAGAGTTCTTGGTCTGTGTTATATTATAACTTATGGTCTTGAATATAATTTTAAGAAGTTAAAATCATTTCCAGCATGCTGAATTTTTCACTTTTTAGTTTCACTAAAAGTTGCCTGCCTCTCATTGTAGGTGAAAGGGAGAGAAGGCATTTGCTGACTTACATCTGCTATTTCATTTCTCATAATGAAGTATTTCTCATAATCTCATGGTGTACTTGCCCACGGCAGGGGGGCTGGAACTAGATGATGTTTAAGGTCCCTTCCAATGCAATCCATTCTATGATTCTATAATATGTGCTTTAGTAAACTCTTGTTCTTACCCAAGTCTTCTTTTTCAGGCAGAAGGTATCTAATTTTTCACATTCATTTTACAGAAGGATTCTTCCCTGCATCTAATAACTTTTATTGCACTGCTGTGATGCTCCCAGTCTTGTAATATCCCTTCTCAGCAACAAGTGCAAATAATTAATTTCTCTTATGAGTACAAATTCTCCATCCTTTTTCTTATGCATCTGAACATGTTGATTTCCACTGGCTTTCTCCCATCTGACCCAGCCATAGCAAATATGTGAAGCACTCTCAAGACAGTTTGAGGATTATACTGTAGTGAGAGATTGTCAACATGGACCATGAACTGCCTGGGTTCAACCTTCAGCAGCTGGTTAAATCAGCCTCCCTCCCCTCTTTTGGGTGGTACTGCAGTGGTGCAAAGCAGACAGATTAGTACACTTGTGTCTGGCCTTAATCTTTTCAGATAAATTAAGCTGTCTTGTATACAAGTTTTTGACCTTAAGACTCAGATATTAAGATTTATCACTCAGGCAAATAAAGAAGGCCTCTGAACAATTTTAAACATAATAAGTGACTTAATTATATATTAGATGCCTTCCCTGGATCACACTTTGTTCTTCCAAATGTAAGATGATATTTAAAGTTTCTCTTATACCTGTGTCTGTAAAGATAGCTTTCACATTTTAAATCAGTGCACCACTAACTCATAGGCTGTGCAGCCAGACAAGCAAACAATGTAATGCAGACAAATGCACATGCCTCCTTTATCAGCTGCTTGGTGCTGCGTATCCTTTGCACCATCTTCTTGTTGTGCCTCAGAATAAGAGAGTTAACCTCATCCTTTATGTTAACAAAAGAGCATTAAGAAAAAATCAGGCAACAAACTTTACTAGGGATTTAGTAGCTGGTATTTTGACTAAGCACAGCAGGGACACACTGCAGTTGAGGTTGCTAACTTAAGTAGGAGATGCAATACAGTTAGTAATCTTTGAAGACTTATTGGGTTGCAGGTAGATGCAGCAAAGTTTTCAGGCTCAGCTGATTAACTCTTTGCCAAATTCTAAATATCTTAGAAGTGCACTGTGTTACAGATATTTTAAACTTTCTGTAAAGCCAGCTCTTTTAAGAGGCTTCACAACTATCTCTCAAAGAACTATTCCCAAAGCTTGGAGCAGGCACTTTCCCTCAGTGTCTTATTTATAGATCTACCAAAAACCACTTTCTAATTCCCAGGGGAAAAATAAGGAAGATTACCTTAACACTAGGCCAGCAAGTGAGCAAGGTCTGAGTCAGGACTTTGTTACCACACTTTCCCTCTTCCAGATTCCTCTTCCCTACTCTGACAAGCCCCTTTCACGGGGACTGTCCCCTTCAGGCAGCTTCATGAAGCTCATTAGGGCCATTTGGTCATACCTTATCAGCCTCTCCTCCCCACCAAACACCTGTTTAGCTGGGTTGACCCTCAGAACTGACCCATTAGACACTAAAAGTCTCCGTGGGAGTGTTTCTGAGCTCAGAAGGAGCAGCTGTGCCCAAAATAAGCCTTTGGAGCTGTATTTCAAAGCTGTCCATCCCCTGGGAGCACGTCTCTGCTCTCGTACCCTGGGCAGCACCTTACCTGTGGCTGTAAAGCTCAGCCAGGACAGCACAGGCATGCCCTGCTCCAGAGAGGCACTTTTTTGGTTCACTCCACACAGATGTCACTGCTTGCACTGAGAACAAGTGGAGAAGTTTGGGGGTTGAGATTAAAATCCAGAAATACTGGAAAGGCTTTTTCCTCCCCTCTTACACTTACAGCAAGAAACACAAATGGCAGCAACTTCCTGGAATTGTCCCTAAACCAAAGGTTGTCCAAGAATTTTTATTACCACTTTTATGAGCTAATTTTTGTGGGTGTTAGAACAATATCCTAATTTCAAGAAATAGACAAGTAAATTCCCTGGATAAATAGAGCAGGTTTTTCATAACATTTCTGGGGAGATATGTGCCTATTTCGAGAAATATCTTTGGTTTCTGCTGTTGGATCATAATATTTTATTTGGTAAAAGCTGAGGCTTTTAAGGGCAGCAGAGGAAAGGCCTTTAAGTATATTCTCATCTCTTATAATTAAGAAATACTTGTAAAATATTTGAATGTATGTGTATATGAAATGTTTTCTGTGTACCTAGTTTTGTGCATGCATGTGTTATATATTACAGGATAACTGAGGTCTGAACTCTTTTTAACTAAAGTCTCACTCTCACTGCTACTGAGGTCAATGGCAAATACCCAGTAATATCCCTGTCCTTCAGAGGGAACAGATTCTGGCTCTGCTGAGCTGCAGCATCCTGTGGAAAAGGAAGGAGTCTGAATTATTGACATGTCTATGTCTTGAGTTCCCTTGCAACACTCATGGGGTGCACCTTAATGAATGGAGAAAATGGAACTCAACCCTGTGTTTTCCATTACCTCAGCTCTTTTTAAGAGGTACCAAGATAAAGTACATTTAAATACCAAGATCCCTCCTTTTGTTTTTCAGTCCTTCCCTGGACACCTGTGCTACAGATCAAAGAACCAAGAGAAACACAGCTTTAACTGTTTGCAAGATGCGTGCCTTGGAGTGCATGGGCAGAAAATATTCTCTTACTGATGCAGAAAACTGCAAAACTCCTCAGGCAGCTGAAATATCATGTGGATCGTGCCGTTCATGGGAAAAATGTGATGGTAAAAGATTCTTCACAATTTAAAGTTGTTTATATGATGAAATGAAATCCCCAGTTACGCATTAGCTGGAAGTCTGTCCTGGTATGGTATCTCCAGTCCCTCCCAGAAGCACCAGGCACTGCTAAGCTGGCTCGAACCATCAGCCCAGTGTTTGGTGTCCAAACATGGCAGGAAGCTCCAATCATGGAAAAGAACCCCCAGGATATTGTAACAAAATGCACTATTTGCAGGAAAAGCTCATTTCTAGACCCTGTTAAGTGGTTTACCCTGTTGGTCCTCTGGAAGTTTTGGGTGACACCCTTGCCCTACTCTTTTTTCACTGTTTCTGCCTGTTTTAAATTCCTTAACGTGGTAATTGTGGTAGTCCCTACTGCCCACAGGAATAGCTGACCCTTTCCTGCAATTTGCTGAGCAGCCTCCCCAGCAGTATCTTGTGGCAAGGAATTGAATGTCTTATTCTATACTATCTAGGAAAGCCACTTAATTTTGTTTGTCCTTCACTGCCTACGCCCAGTTTCTCATATTATGATTAAAGGTGAGTGTCTTTTCCCTCAGAGGAAATAGTCCCAGTCTTTTGCAATCTGTCTGCAGTGGAAGTTTTCAGATTCCCTGATCTAATTTCCCTGGGTGTCCTACACGTCATTGCATTTAATAGAAGGTTGCCAGAAATGGGAAGATAAAGGACTAAATTAGATTTTTAGAAGTGCCACAGATAGAGGCACAGTTATTGTCATATTTTGAAACTAAAAAAGATTACTTGATAGGAGTTCATCTGATTTGTCTAACAGGATTGAACAGACAAAAATAATAATAAAAAAAAAGGTAATCAAAACTGGCTGGATCTTCAGCAGAGACAAACACAGGCAGAAAAAACCCCAAACATACGACACCAAAACAAAGACACAGTTATGAAAAATACATCTCAGATGGGACCATCCTATTATCTGATTATTTAGCTGTTGCCACTGGTACAGCTATGTATATTTATTCATAGGAGTAGATCCTTTGATCTTAGTGAAACTTCTTGTATGCAAAGGTGCCAGCTGTAAGTGTCTGCATGATCAGTTTCTTACTGTCCAAGGGCAGATCTCTCATCTGTTTTCTGGACTGTGGAGCAGTAGATACATGAACTGGTTCAAGCAGTAACATCAGAGAAGTCTTTCAAAACAGTATGTCAGGCACCTTGACCAACCTGTTTACCACAACCACAACCAGCCTCTCCAAGCAGAGGAAGCACCAGCAGTTCCACTGGTTTTGTTTCCACTTCTAGTTTTTCCACTGAACCTGAACATCAGCTAATGTTACTTCTGGTTAGGGAAAGACCCAGTCATAGAATCATAGAATCATGGAACGGTTTGAGTTGGAAGGAACCATTAAAGGTCATCTACTCCAACCCTCCTTGCAATGAGCAGGGACATCTACAACTAGATCAGGTTGCTCAGAGCCCCATCCAACCTGGTCTTGAACACCTCCAGGGATGGGGCACCTGCCACCTCTCTGGTGAACCTGCCCCAGTGTTTCACCACCCTTATCATAAAAAATGTCTTCCTTATATCTAGTCTAGGCTACCTTCTTTCAGTTTAAAACCATTACCCCTTGTCCTATTGCAGGAGCCCCTACTAAAAAGTCTGTCCCCATCTTTCTTACAAGCCCCCTTCAGGTACTGGAAGACTGCAATAAGGTGTCCCTGGAGCCTTCCCTTCTCCAGGCTGAACAACCCCAACTCTCTCAGCCTGTCCTCATAGCAGAGGTGTTCCCTCCCTGATCATTTTTCTGTCCCTCCTCTGGACCCACTCCAACATGCCCGTGTCTTTCCTGTGCTGAGCACCCTCTAGAAAATTGCTGTCAATCCTATGGTTTTGCTAGAAACATTTTTGTCTGGTTTTCACTGAGTTGGATGCCACCCTGAGTGTTTTTCCTCTGTGCTTTTGCCTAGCTCAATCCAACAGCTGTGTTTGTGACGAAGACAGCCCATGCGAGGAGGGAGGGGTCCAGATCTGCGCTGAAGTGAGTGGCTCTGCTGCCCATCGGACCATGACCGAGTGCGAGGCTGGGCGGCTCAAATGCCAGGGGGAGACCGTCACCCTTGTCAGCATAAGGCCCTGTGACATATAAAGCAAATAAGATATGTTACGGTTCATTTTGCTTATTGCCATGGGATATGTCAAAATGTGTCAACTCTTGGGCAGGACATACTTTAAACCTTGCTCTACTAAAAGTAAGCTCCACTGTGAAGTCCACCGCAGCTGATCAGACTGTGTGCGTCGGCTCTGAATCAGGACCCGAGGCTCTTTGTTAGGCAGAGCTGCACTTACTGCTACTGCTCGTGACAGGGCTCTTGCTTAGGCCCTGGACTTAGCGCTGACAAGTTTACTTCACATTTTCATCAGATTTAAAAAATATTGCTGAAATGCAATTGCCAAATTAGTGGATTACAGTGTCTGACACTGTAAATATTTTTCTTAAAGCCACACAAACATATGCATGCACTGAGTAGATTTAGATTTAAAAAGATTAGGCTTTACAGCGTAAGAGAAGATTCTTCTCTTTTAATGAAGTAGCTTCTTCCTACTCTGCCTTATTCAGTGGATCAAACAGTATACACAGCATTGAACCTGTCCTGGAGTCTGAAGCTCTTAAAGGTCAAAACAATAAAACAATGTGCAGTAATAGTAAAGCCAGCTTAAGGTAATGAGAAGACTTCTATGCTTGCAGCTTCTCGTACACAGAACCACTTCATGAAAAACAGCCATTTTACATTGTCGTAACTATCATCATGAGCTACGTTTGTAGGCACAGATAACTCAGTTGCATTTGTCACATGCATTTATATTTGTGCCAAGACCAGTTTGCTTACAGACCATTACACATAGAGGTCTTCCACCACAGCAAAACTCTCTCAAAGGCAGCTATAGGGATCATGTATCTTCACAGAAATGGAGACACTCCACATGCAGTCCCCCTGGGGATACCTTTGGACAATCTCCTAAGACTGTTCCTGAATAAAAGAAGTCTCTTACACTCTTACCTTACACAGCTAAGCACACTGTCTAGCATAGTCAGACAGCAACCTCTTTGCTCAGATGTACCTTCTAAGTATGTTCAGGTACCTGTCCTGGCAATCCCATCCCTTCTCACCATTCTCAGATGGGACAAAGGGCTGGGTAGCAAGTGGGTGATCAAGCAAGTGCAGTACTATCAGCAGGAAACCTGTATCCTTTTTAAGCACCATGTTTTATTTCTTACTGTCAATAAATACCTACCAGATAAAACATTTCTCTTGGTTGTCATGTTTGTACCTGTAGCTTCCTCACATAAACCCTACCCTCAGCTGGAAAAACTTTGCTTTCTGTGGTGCCGACAATGAGGATTAAGCAGGAGGAGCAGCATGGTTTCCCTTGGAGACACCCTCTTCTGGGGCAGCTATGTTGGAGGGGAAGGTTGCCACTGCACTCACAGCACTAACCTCCTGACCTTTATGCTCGCTGGAACTTAATGTCACTTTTTTGTTTTTTTGAGCAAATCATAAATTTTTGTGAATAGCTCATAGATGAAAACAAGTACAATGAAAGCCAAAATAATTAATCAGTTATTTGATCTATATTATTTGCTCAGCAGTAGCATGTTTGGACAGCAGACCGATGTTTGCAGCATGGTTACTCCCAACTCTCTTAGTCCACAATTTCTGAGCATTTTCTTGGGGCAACTGGCACAACAGCAAGTTTGCTGATGAAACAAAACTGGAGGAGTGGCTGACACACCAGAAGGCTGTGCTGCCATTCAGCGAGACCTGGACAGGCTGGAGAGTTGGGTGGAGAGGAACATAATGAAGTTCAGCAAGGGCAAGTGTAGGGTCCTGCACCTGGGGAGGAACAGCCCCATACACCAGTAAAGGTTAGGGGTTGACTTGCTGGAGAGCAGCTCTGCAGAGAGGGACATGGGACCAACAAGTCGACCATGAGCCAGCAATATGGCCAAGAAGACCAATGGTCTCCTGGGGTGCATTAAAAAGAGGTCATCCTCCCCCTCCACTCTGCCCTGTTGAGGCCACATCTGGAGTACTGTGTTCAGTTCTGGGCTCCCCGGTTCAAGAAGGACAGGGAACTGCTGGAGGGAGTCCAGCGGAAGGCTACAAAGATGTTCAGGGGACAGGAGCATCTGTCTTATGAGGAAAGGCTGAGAGACCTGGATCTGTTTAGCCTGGAGAAGAGAAGAGTTAGAGGGAGGGTGTCAAGAGGATGGGGCCGGATGCTTTTTAGTCGTGCCCAGAGACAGGACAAGGGGCAATGGGCACACACTGGAACACAGGAAGTTGCATCTGAAAAAATTCTTCACTTTGAGGGTGACAGAGCACTGGAACAGGCTGCCCAGAGACGGCATGGCTGCTCCAGAGAAGTCTCCTTCTCTGTAGATATTCAAAACCCACCTGGACGTGTTCCTGTGCAACCTGCTGTAGGTGAACCTGCTTTGGCAGAGGAGTTGGACTAGATGATCTCTGAAGGTCCCTTCCAACCCCTGCCATTCTGTGATTCTGTGATAGCTGCTGGAGGCAAGAGAAAATCACCTGGAAATTTCCTGATAGCACAGAAATAATAGTGACTTGGTGATTCATGTCTTCAAATATAGGGAAATGTAGAAAACCAGCACAGGGCCTCAAGAAATGTCGAAAGTCATCTTGATACATCAGCAGGAACAGATCTCCACATCCATAAAATAAATTAGTCTGAGATAAGACAGACAAAATATTAATGAAGCCTGCATTTCAAATGCTTCATCTAGTCCCTGACATCTCACTGTTTATCTGACCCATCTAAATCTTCGCAGGGAACCTTTTCTCTCCTTTTTCTTTCTAATTACCCACTTCATCTTTCTCTCTCCTACTTCTCAGCCCAGCCAGCTCCTTCCCTGTAGACAGCTCATAGACTCTTTCTCTCCTAGCCACCTGCCTGCAGGTGTCCAGCAAGGGTCTGCCCCGCTTCGTGCTGTGACACTGCAGTCCTTTCCTTGCCTGACTTCTGCCACATACTGTTTTCAGTCTTGTATTTGGCCAGGTCAGAAAGCAGTTCAGTTCCATCTTCCCTCCTGAAAATATGAGGACATCTTACAGCATTTTAGGACAGCCGTGATCCCTTTTGGTTTGTTTGGGTTTTTTTTCGTGTGGTTTTCTTTTTTTTTTTTTTAAACAACCAGCGGAGTGTGTAATGCTGCTTAGAGGGGGAGGAAGAACTAAGGTGAGTAGGTAGAAGTTTTCTTCGACGCAATATGACTATTTATCAACAAAAAACAGATTCATGTGGGACCAGTGGCTGGGATGATAATCTGTCCAATTGTTCATTCATCCCTGTGGTGTGCACATCTGCTGGGCACACTTTGGCACTTTCAGTACAGAAGCATGCCCAGTCACTGTGATCCACCTCGTCACCATGTTGCTAAACAAACAAGGAAGTGCGGGACATTTTCCTCGGTGAGAAAGCAAAGTCAGATCAATTAGCATCGGATGAGAAGAACAAAGAGCGGATCATGGTTCCATGGAGTCAATAAGCTTAGCAAAATTATGTGACAGAGAGCAGCAAACCGGTTTGTTTTACCTGAACTAAATGAGCACAAGCTTCTTTTGGGGGAGTGTTTGCCCCGTCACCATGTGTCAGGATACTTGGGAGGAATTTGATATTAGATGACCTGAGCCTTGGGCAGTTGAACTGTGAAGAGCAGAAATAGAGAGCTGCAGAACACTTTCATGGCAGACAACAGGCTTTTATGGGAACTGGGCTCTTTTAACCTACTGAGAACATCACTCTGCCTTGCTTTCACATTTCGCAGTCTATGAGGCCAGTTCCAATGAGACCTGCAATGCATGCATGTCCCCAGAGGGAGCATCTTAATGTTCATGCGGTATTGGAAATATCTGCCCCTATTATCAATGAGATGAGATCCTCCCAGGGATGTGTAGAGGGACCAACAGTTTCATATATTATGTGAAGAGAGAAGGAGAAAGAATGAAGGAGAAAACTCACAGCAAGCTGGTAAATTTTTGCAAATGACATCCAACTAAAAAAAATATATTGCCCTGCTGAGAGACAAAAACCAACTGGGAAATTGAGCGATGCTGTGGCAGATTAAATTTAACTCATATAGAGGTAAGGTAAACTTGTTATCGGTACTGATGAGCCAGACTCATGGGATCACCTGAGGCCAGTGACTTGGAAGATATCACCACAAACTGCTCAGTAAAAATGCTTACCTGTTGCAGAGCAACAGGTACAAGGACAGTGGGACCTTAATAGAACAGTAACACTGAAAAAGTTCCTCCTAGTTAATACTATTTGGTAAACGTACCAGCATGTGGAGTGTAATTCAGCCTTAGTTGCTTCCTTGCAAAAAAGCGGTCCCCTGAGTAGCGCACCATCAAGATCTAGTTTTCTAGGAATTTAGTTTGTTTTACAGATTCTCTGATTAGCAAGAACAAGTCTGCACTGTGTCCTTTCCCTTGGGGAGAGCACTGGAGAGATCTTCCTCTACCCAGGTGCCTATTTTCATGAAAGAAACTAAAGAATCAATACCTTTGAGACATCTAACCTTCAGTTACGTGTTGTTAAAAGGTAGACAACAGGTTGAAATATTATTGAAGGGACAACACAGGTAGATAGACTGCTGCTTAAATGGCCCTGTCACAGTCTCCGTTTCTGAAAAATGGCAAGCTGGGAAAGGAAGGAGATGTCCCAGAAGAAAAGGTGGGAAGGATACAGCAGGACTGGCACAGAGCAGTAGCGGCCCTAGGTTAAGCATAAGACATAGAATATTCCCAAGCAGAAAAATCATGTAGCTAGAAAAAAAATTAGGAAAGAATAAGGCTCTTCTGATGTACCTTTTCCTAGCCTGGGAGCAGCAAATTAGCATATGAAGAATGACAGACGCTTTACCTTCCTATACAGTGACATGGGAGAAGCTTCCCAGCTTGCTCCCACTTGCAAGCCTGCCTGCATGGAACAGATTTGGGACCAATGGGCATCTGGAGATTAATGAAGAAGTAATGTCCACCAACCTGCTTTTGTTAAAGTAATAATGGTAGCACTAATCGTCTGACCCACCATTTGAAAACCTCTTTTTCACTGGTGACTGTATATCCCCACTGTGCTTCCATGGCTTCTTGAGCTCATGCCCTGGCACCCATAGGTATCCTGCACCTCTCAGGGTGAGAGACACATGGAGCAGGAGGCTGTGGTTCCTGAAGCACCCCCTGACCTGCAGCCCTGGCCAGGAACCTCCCAGGTAAGAGCGGATCAGCAGCTTAGTGCCCTGCCTAAAGCAAAACATCACTAACTAAATCAAAAATGTGTTGAAGAATGTTTTGAAAACATTAAAAAACAGGTGTAAATAACATTTACAATGTATATTATTCCCCGCCACCGAGAAGTCCCTTTTCTCTCCTGTTATCTTAATGTTTTCTTTGTTTTGGTCAAGCACACTTCCACTATTCCGCCCCACTTCTTGTAGGGCTTAACTTGCTGTTGTCGCTCACTTGCCAGTTCACAACCTGATGAAACACAGTGGCAATTTCTCTGGGGACAGATCTTTACACCTGATGATTTTGCTCATTGCTTTACAACCTGGGAGCTGTTGTATCACTTCTTTGTTTGTTGTCTCTCCAGCCCCAATAGAAGCTTAATCAATAACCTCCTGCCCTGGTCTTGTCACCACCTAAAGCCATTGCATCACCATATTAATAACATTATTACAGATCAGCTGCATTTCCACCACACTGTGGGTCTGCCGCATTGCTCACTGTGATGGGCCACCATGTAACAGTAGAGCCATTGCTGCATATGACGGGAGGCGCAGGAATATAAACTGCGATTGATTTCTTTCCCTCTCTACTGCAAAACACAGAAGAGTTGTCTCTGGCCAGCGGAAGGATGGTGCCCGCCACAACTGCATCCAGCAAGGACCAACTGCTCATGCTGTTTTGCTGCTGCACTCAAGATGTATTGACAAGTCTTGTTGATTTTAGAAAGAGAGGACATATATCCCAAGGCTATACAGTAAGCCAAAGTCCTGACACTGAGGTTGTACCTACAGGGGCAAGAATGGTAAACCGAAGTCTCTGTGTCATGTGTGCTCACACATGCAAGCTACCTGCAGCCTAAACAGGGACTGCAACATCCATGGCTATACCAGCAATGGGAGCATGTGGTGGTGTTGGCCAGTGCTAAAGCATTTTCAGTCCCTCCAGCAAATGGGTGTTTTTGCAGACATGTGCAGACACATACCTGCACACACCCCCAAGTGTACCCATCAAGCCTGTAGGGAATGCAGCCGCTGCCCAGCTTTTTCTTGGCAGGGCTCTGCACATTGTGTCAGCCAGGAAAAACTTCACATTTACAGGAAAACCCACTGCCGTTCTCACCCTGTTACACAGCAAATAAAAGTGTTGCACAACAAATATTGACACAGTGCTCTCAGAGGAATTTCACAGAAAAAACAACCATATATTCATGGATGCTAACAAAATAACCTGGGGTTTCACATGTACTTAGTCAGAAATTATTCCCTAGCAAACTAAACCAAGGAACCATTCTGTGTGATTCTGTGTGTGTGTGTGATACGAGATTATTATCATAAATCATCTGATACCATCATGTATTTCTGTACTGTGCAGTTTTAGCTTCAGAGAGCTTGAAGAAACATATAGAGTATTGCTTGAGGTTTCAGACAATACTGAAAAAAGATCTTAATTTCTTAAATTTTCCCAGCCCAATTAGAGCTTCCTGATGTGAAACACTACTGTCAAGCTTCCTTTATTCTTCAAAAAGTGGAATGTTTCTCTGCCCCTACACACTGACCCTTTGGACTGTTGTCTGTCCTTAGAGCATGCTAGAGAGTTTCAAAACAGATATGAGCATGTGAATAAAGTAAATCAAGTCTAGGAATTCATGGGAAAGAGCAAATAACCAGTGCTTGTAACAGTGAATAAAATGGACAGGCCTCATTTTAAGTCCCAGAGGCAAAGGGGTATAGGTCATCCAGACAACTAACCCCCTGCCATAAAACCAGTTGTCCTCCTGGAAACAGTCCTCGACTCATGTGCGGGCTTGAACTGGGCCCAAATGCTCTTTGGGGGAGGACTAGCTAGCACCGACCAAAAACACATTAAATAATTCAACAGGAAGGATAACCATGTGCCCTTTCCTGAAGCACATGGCCTGGTTGTCTTTCATTTAAGCAGCACAGATACAACCAGGCTGCTCGACAGAGGAGAGAAACAGCTGCAGTGTTATGGTGACCCCCCTCTGCTGCTTCTGGGGACACAGGACTAAAAACGCTCCACTCACAAAATATCCTGAAGTTACATGAGCCATGAAATTTTATGTGCAACTGGTTTATAAAGTAACAGTTCTGAAATACTTCCAGAAAATTAGCCCATTGCTAAGGTCCAACTGTAAAGCATTATTTATTTGCTAGATCATTTTTATTTCTTGGATGATCACTGTTAATAACAGTAGCTCCTAAAATGGTTTCATAAGAGAAGTACTTACTTGCCAGGCTCATCTCTGGCCTTCAAACCTCTGCAAATAAAATCAGCAAGTCATTACATGCGATACAAAGGTTTGTAACCAGCAGTCACAGAACTTCTGTGAATCCAAGGACTGACCATCAAATTTAGCTTTGAAAATGCGAGACCTAAATCAAGACATTTGAAAGTTATACCTAATGCATTTCCCAGTGGTAGCATGGGTCATACCTACAGGGCTGTTTCCTTCCAGTCCTCACTGAAGACTTTATTGTTTCAATAGCCCAATTCATGTCAATGTCACAATTACAGGGACCACTACACAGAAAGAAGGGTTTCTGGTCTTCTAGACATTTTCAACTAAATACTGGCAATGTGGCTTCATTTTCTAACTCTGGCAAGGATACAGACATCTCCAGAGCAGTCACTATCAAAAGAGAAAAACTTAAAATAAAGCAGAAAAAAAATCCTTAGTCCCCAAACTTGATAAAAGGCCAGTTCACTTCTGCCTCCTGAAATCCAAAGCATGCTTGTTGAATCTGGCAGCCTGACCAATGTGTGTCATGTTTTTTTGTCCCTATTCCTGTTGCAGTCCTTGGATACTTCTATTTTGCATCAATATTTTTCCTGGTGCATGGCCGTGGTGAACCAAGACCACCATTTTTCTGTAATGCAATCTAGCACTACCTGGAACATGTTCAGGTTTGAAATCATGTTAGTCTGGCTGTAAGCATGGTTCACTTTTAATGGGTTATTTTGGAATAGTGGTTTCAGGGCATCTGATTAGTTTTAGCTCATGCAGTAATCATCTCAGGGAATGGAAACACCAAACTTTCCTATATATTCTTACCCACAGTCTTCAGCTGTACTTATGCAGATGTGTTGGGATCCAATCTGTCTTGTCCAAAATTACAATTATCCCTTGAGCTCCCCTGAAAGGTGGCAGGAGGTGTCTGGCAGCAAAAATGCTCCCAGGGGAGCATCAATACGCTCTTCCTCAGATTTGCACCCCCCCAGGGTGGCTGGTGACATATTCAGTGACTCAATTCTGGAATGAGACTGTGGCAATGGCACCTATGCACCTGCTTATTATAACCTGCGTCACCCTGATTACATGTGCATTGTAACCATCAGTTGTGGAAATTAGGAAAAAAAAGTAATCAAGTGTTTTCAACCAGTTATGGTTTATTCTGCTATAACGTTCAAATGTCCCTAAGCTGAGATGATTTCCAGGAACAAATCTTCTAACTTCTGCTCTGCTGTTAATTGCAGCTCTCTCTCCAGACTGTTAATCTGAAGCTACAGATCAGCTGCTTTACAGTGTGGTGTCAGAAAGCCTTCCTGAGGTACAAGTAAACAGGCAGTGAGCTGAGGAAACAGCAGATAATCAGCTTTATTTTCTCCCTGAGTGGTTTTTAACACACCGGTCATATTGACCAGGTCTGAAGCCTCCGAGACAGCATTTGACAAGACCTACTTGTTCATCAGGGGCCTGAAATTCCCAGATGGGGCCCATTACCTGCAATCACTCGTGTGTGATAGCTTTTGTAGTTGATTTATCTGAAAAGCAAGATATCACTACAGGAAAACTAAGGCTCTCCTATCAGTTGAGCTATTTACACTATGTTTGCAGAAAGATCTAATAGAAAAGGAAGACTGGTTTTATTATTGTAGCAGGATCTCAGCAGCAGAGAGCAGTAAAGGGAGAAAGTCCCCGGTAACCAGGTTTTATGCCCAATAAAGAAAATATCATTAGAAGTTTTCACTTGCTGACATCTTTGTGACTGCCAGCTAAATGAGCACTCCTTTACCTTCCTGTCAGAGTGCCACAGGGGCTGGGGGCTCCATGGCCCCCCAGGCAGCCAGCAGCACGGGGCAGCCCAGGCTGGTCCCACCCCACAGATGGGCAGCCCCAGCCCCGGGCACCCACTTGGGGATGAGGACAGGCCAAGGCCAGGCTGGGTCATTGGCCCATGGGCAGGGATCCCGATCAATGAGGTCCATGGCCAGGCAGGGCAAGATCTGATGGCCCTGGGGACCGTGGCAGGGTGGGGGAGGCCTGTGGGAAGCTGGTCTGGGCCATAACTGTGGTTGGTGCCTTCAGGTCCTAACGCTTGAATCACAGAATCATAGAATTGCCTGGGTTGGAAGGGACCTTTCAGATCATCCAGTCTAACCATGAACTTAACTCTTACCAAAACCATCACTAAACTATATCTCTAAGTACTATGTCTAATAAAAAAATGCCTCCAGAGATGGTGCCTCAACCACTTCCCTGGGCAGCCAGTTCCAACGCTTAATAACCCTTGCAGTGTAAAAATTTTTCCTAATATCCAGTCTAAACCTCCCCTGGCACAACTTGAGGCTGTCTCCTCTTGTCCTATCACCTGTTACTTGGGAGAAGAGACCAGCCCCCACCTCACCACAACCTCCTTTCAGGTAGTTGCAGAGAGCGACCAGGTCTCCCCTCAGCCTCCTTTTCTCCAGGCTGAACAACCCCAGCTCCCTCAGCCGCTCCTCATAAGACTTGTTCCCCAGACCCCTCACCAGCTTCATTGCCCTTCTCTGGATATGCTTCAGAACCTCAGTGTCTTTCTTGTGGTGAGGGGCGCAAAACTGAACACAGTGTTCAAGGTGGGGCCTCACCAGTGCCGAGTACAGGGAGACAATCACTTCCCTGGTCCTACTCACCACACTATTGCTGATACAAGCCAGGACGCTGTTGGCCACCTTGGCCACTTGGGCACACTGCCAGCTCATGTTCAGCCGGCTGTCTACCAGCACCCCCAGGTCCTTTCCTGCCAGGCAGCTCGCCAGCCACTCTTCCCCAAGTTTATAATGTTGCATGGGGTTATTGTGATCCAAGTGCAGGACCCGGCACTTGAGATACCTTGTGTGATGTAGGTAAATGATTTAGTCACCTAAGGATGATGCTGGGTGAAAGGGTCTGCTGCTGTGCAACTTAGGTGAGCAATGGCTTCCAAAAAGCTTGTTTGTGTCAGGCTGAAGATCCCCGACTCTCAACTTAGGACATAATGGGACTCCAGGGCGGGGAGTGTGGGAGGAAGGAAAGCAACAAGGCTTCATCTAAAAAGCAACATGTTAGAATCAAGTCACTTCTGCTTGGGGTTTGGTTATTTCAGGTCCTGGAACAACTGGGCCCCAAGCTCCACTGTGTAATGAGCAGGGCATAAGGCACTAAAACCATCCTGTCCCTGTTTTGCCGGTGGCTGGCTGTGTCTCGAACAGACACGCTCGTCCCTTCCAGCCAGACGTTAATAATGATTTCTGGTTCACTGAGCGTGTGATGGGAAGGAAGCACAGGCACCTCCTGTGGTGCTCAGCACCATTTTGGGAGCCAGTCTCTAGCCTTGGGTTATCACAGTGCCAAGTCCCACAACAGCTTTGGTCCTTTATGGATGGAGCCAGTTATTCCTGAAAAGAGGCAATATAAATGGCACTGATCTAGAAGACAAACAAGTCAGTGCTGGAAATTAAATGTTAGGAGTATATATATATTCATATATTTTAAATACATATATAAACACATACAATTTTAAAAATAGAAATGGTAGGATTAATTTAATCCGATTTTAGACATCTATAGCATAAATATTTGTATCTGACCTAGTCACCCTCCATCTCCCTTCACAGTCAACAGAGGAAGACAGGCACCTTTAGGGCATGACTCATCTGGCCTGTTTTCAAATGTCTACCTAATAAGACAGAAATCCTGTCCTAAGGATTGTTTCTTTCCTCCACTGACTAAAAGGACAGCCAAAGCTGATTAGCTCGGATGCAGGCACACACTTTTAGGAGCATCTCACTCCCAGTAACCAAGGAAGAAGGAAGATCAACTTACCCAAACCCCTCTGTGTTGGAAATCTTCACACCTACCCACACACAAATACACAGAGCCTTGGGAGCCAGTTGAAAGACCCCTTATAGTAAAATTGACACCTCTGAGCAGAGGGCTTATTAAATCTAGTTAATTTTTAATTTATACACAATATTATTTTTAGCATCTTTATCCCATAACATTCCACCAGCAAAGTTGAGTCAGTTCTGTTACAGATATAGCTGAAGCCTCCATTTTCTGAAGCAACTAGCCAAAACCTACTGCTCAGGGATCTCTGGGTGAGGAGAAACGTGATGGACATCTTCCTCTAAATGCTTAAACTGAATATGTTGAGCTGGAGCTATCATGAATGCCACAAATTATGCTGCTGCTGGAGATGCGTCCCTGCACGCCCTGGAGTAAAAGCCCAGGAGTGTGTTGGAGACCAGTGAGCTGTGCAGGAACCCAGTGGGAAAAGCTGGCTGAGATCACCTCTCATTTACCGCTCACTATGAAAGTGGCACTAGCAAAAGCTCTGGTTTCCATCTTCTAACTGTGCTCGCTGCATGTAGCAACTTTGCATTTAGTAGCCACAGTCATATTTTGCACCAAATTCTCAACAGAAGTTTACCTCTCACATAACGGCTGAAATAAAGACATCAGGACTCAAACATTTAATGCAAGATGTTTTCTCTCATAGCTGTAACAGGAAACAGTAATTGCTGTAATTAAGCAGTGGCCCCTTGGAAAAAGTTTGGTTGTTACTAGTTAAACCTGTGTATCTGCTTTATCTTCAAACCCTTGAAGCAAACTCTGGATTACCCCTTTCTGAGGTTGTATAAGGATAAACATCATAACAGACACTATATATATATTCAGTTCTCTTCTATATTTGGTCAAATTTTGCATTCTATGTTACAATTGCAATAACTATTTATACGAAAACCCACAGCAGCAGCTGCTAATTGTCCAACCATTGAATCATGCCTCAGCTGTCTCACTGTGGTAAGTGTATTCTACATACACTTCACATACTCTTGTGCTAGAGAAAAATTAGATATGCTGGGATTTTGTATGGAACTTTGCATCAGTGAAAAGGCTCATTATATTCATTTTGGATAATGCCTCCTCTCTGACCTTAAGAACAAATAGATCGGATTTTTTCGGTGCAGTAGAGAAGCTGCGTTACCAGGAAAGCTGTCCTTGGAGAATCAGTAAGATCTCTGTGACCCTTGTTACCCTGACAGATTCAGTTCAGGTTTGTTTCATCTTCCTCAATTATAATTTATGACCCAAGGCAATGATCCATCAAGCCAGATAATATTACTTGGAGTTTACAATGGCAAAGGAGGGTCAGCGTTTCCTGCCACCATTGAAGAAGAAAACTCTGTCATTATCTAATGTAAATTCTCACAGTAGAAGAGGAAGGCTCATCCAAGAAAAAGATAGGTGTTGCAGGAAAAATTAAAGAGCTGCAGTCTTTGATGTGAGGGTTGGGGACCCCTGTGATGGAGCATAGCAGCAAACCCAAAGTCCTTGTGATTGCAGTCCTGACCCTTGTCAGTGCAGTCCTGAAGTCAACAGCAAAACTCCCACTGATTTCAGCAAGCTGAAGATTTCCTCTGGATTCAGTTTATGGCTGAATCTCCACCTTATTAGCAAGCGGCAGATGATGTCTGCACTCTGTGCCATAATGCGCAACTAAAACAGAAACCATGTTGTCCACATCAGGAAGAGAGAACAGCTAAGTCTTAATGTGAGCGCTTGCATAGTGCACATCCACTTTGAGACGAGAGGTGCTGGAGAAATGGGCGCAGCTAGGGAGCTCTCGTCTGCCTTCTCTTTACCAGGAAATAACTTCCTCTGGCAATTTATCATGCTGAGAAGTGTCAGGGAAAAAAATTCCTCCTATCAGAAACGTTACTGGACAGTCACACTGGAATCAGAGTCGTGTAATGAAAAGCTGGTATTAAGGTTAGAGGGTCAGGAGCAAGAAATCTTCATTGCTTGTTGAGGGTGCAGAAGGCATACGTAACCATCCTGAGTGATTATTCCCCCACAGAAGGCAATCAGCAAGAAGAAATAAGGGCATGAAAAACAAGCTGGGGACAATCAAATTTGCAACCCTCTCCCAGGCCATCACTAGCATGTTAGCATATATCTTCAGTTGGAGGAAAGAGCTACAGAACTACAAACACAAAACTGCCTAACTTTTTAATAATCATTTTTACTACACATTTTAGGCAAGAAAGCATAATGCTTTATTGTATTTAGCAGCAGATTTAATTGCTTCCTTTCGTCGAGCTTCATCCAGTTGAGACTAGCAGCTGATTTAAGGAGCTTGGCAACATCCCAAATATAGAGGTCTGATACCTCCTTGGAGGAAAAATAACCATTTCACGTCCGACCCACTCCCAGCTCCCAAGTGACTCTGCCTAGCCCATGGCGAGGTGTGGCACTTTTACACAGGGCAGGTTATTTGTCAATGGACACTTCTCATGCTTTTTTCCCTGATTCTCATTGTTCTGATGACTGTTGGTGAAAGAAGGTGACTCTCAACTTTCCTCTTGGAAGGTAGGTTTCTAATCCTCAGTTTTGTAAAATTTTGAGTGTTGAAGGGGAAATTCTGATTGTAACTGCTCAGCAGTGGTAATTTGTGACTGAAGAATGATCTGGCATGGAGGGCAAGAAGGACAAACTACAAGAAGGCGTTAAACTCACTGGAAGCAGAAATGTCAGAGAAAGAACAGATCCTTGCAAGGGAGTAAAGTTTCCCTTGGTGATGAGATGAGAAACAGCCTCTGCATCATCTTGTACCCATCCTGGAATGGGAGTGCTCAGGGGCCACCTTTGGGCAGCAGATCTGCTCTCGGGACTGGTGCTGGTGCAAGTGTTTTTAAGGAATCTGCATGTGATGCATTTTTGCAATCTTCATGTAGAACTGTGTAGCATGGTACTGCCCAATGCACTGTTATTAAATTTTTCGTTTATATTTAAGCACAAATGTGTTTCATTCACCTCCGGGGTATCATTAAAATTTCCTAACGGTGTCTAAGACTCAAAACCAGCAAACCAACCCAGAACGTTCCCCCCTTTCAGTTACTCTGATTTAAAATCTCTTGGTTTTGAAGACTTCATTGCATATTTGATGTTTTCAGTATTTTCTATTTCTCCCTGAATTTATACCATGAATGCCCAGACAGGTAGCCTCCTTCATGACCCCATTAAGTGTCAGAGAGAATGTGCAATGATGCTGAAGTCTGCCTGCCTGGATGGTACAGCCAGCACCCAGCAAGCGAGACGACCACAGTGCACAGCAGTCACAAGTGCAGGAACAGAGCAAGAAATGTCGGAGGAAAGGAAAAATCTCACCCAGCAGCAGGGGAGACCAGCGGCAATGCTCCCCTTTCTCCTTCCCGTCCACTTAGCTCCCGCCAGACTTGCCAGCAGTGAGAGCAGTCCCTATACCCCACACCCCAGATCATTTTCAGACCAAAAAAAGCCCACTGCCACCCTTCTCTCAAAAATCTGTTAAGTGAGCTCTATTTTTTTTTCATCCTTTGCTTTTTGATCTGCTTGTCCTTTCATAACCAGCTGAGTTTTCCCCAGCATGGCTCAGCCTGCACGCATTGGGATAATCGTGGTGGCTCTTAGGAGAGCTGATGGGTTACACCAGGCAGCTCTCCTGCTCCAGCACCTCCAGTTTGATGCCAGCACACTTCATAGCCGCCAGTGTGCAGTGACTGACTGTCCTCCTCCTCCCTGTCGACACCATATGGATGCAGTGAAGACGTTCCTCTTCTTTGGGGCACTGGTAAGGCATCAGGCAGGAGCACTGGGTCTGTGTCTCTGTGAACGAATGTGTTGGAGTTTTAGCTGCAACTGTCATGACTAAAAACATATTTCATAGTTTGACAACATTTCAAAGTCCAACAGGGAAAACCACTATTGGAGGTTTGTGATACGTTAGTTACAAAAAGCCTATAGCGCATACACTAGATGGTAGGGTAGTAGGAGTAGAGACAAAAGCAGCTTTAAATATCAGTTTTTGCAGCAGTGGCCCATACAGAAGCAGAAATGAAGTATCTAACTATTTTTATCCACTGGCTTTCCCTGACCTTTCTTCTAAACTAAAAGATATTAAGTTGACTTTCTGTTCCCAATTATCCTGGCACACAATGTTGCTGTGAAATGGAGTCTTAAGGTCCATATTGTGTCAGCTCCTATTTCGTTAAAGCTCCTTTTATGAATGCTAAGCTACCTGCTGCTGGCCTGTGGTGAAGCTCAGTCCTGCCGGTTATTTTATTACCCATTTCTGATCTAATCAGATTCTGACTCCTTGTATTCCTTCCCAGAAATTCCCTAGGCACAAAACTAAGTTTCTGTGTTCCCTTTTTTAAAACATATGAAAAATTGGTGTTTTCCTCCATTTAGCTGCTTTCACATGGTATTGCAGTATCTTCTGCCTCTACATTGATACTCATTCAGAAGAAAACTAAAACCTTAATTTCCTAAATGTTTGTGCATTCTCATGAAAAAGAGGACTTCTATGGCAATAGAGAGGAGTGAAGTCCAATTCAAACCTTTTGAGAACCACAATGAAACCTTATTTTATTTAGTGTATTTTTCTCCTCTCTCTCTCATTTTTCCTTACTGAATAGGGCTCATCTAGGCTTTTGAGAGAAAAACGCTGAGGTGTTGGCACAGGATCCAGCTTTAAGCCACTTTCACAGAGGGAGCAGATCTACGCTTCTTAGGGGCACTGGAATAAATATGCCAAATATTTTTTAAAATTAATTTATAACCACCTTCCCAGGAGCCCAAGGTGCCTAGAGGCTCCAACGCAGTATGTCCCTCCCTAGTCATGTCCTCTCCTTCAGCCCCACAAGGAACAACATCTCCTGTGGTCATTTTACAGCCACATACTTCAAATCCTGTGCTGCAGAAATCTTGCATCTTAGAAGCAGGGTCTTAGGACTGCTGTACACTGCTGTTCCTTTAATTATCATAAGTAGACAAGGTGTGATAAGGATCATATTTGTCTCTGGAAGCAAGCGGAGGAATGAGCGTGGTGGCCACTCAGCCTTTTCCTGGCAAGGGACTGACATGCACAGAGCTAGCCAGCAACTCAGACGTTTACAGGAAAACCCACTGCTCTTATCAACGTTACACAGTAAATAGCCAAGTTGCACAACAGTGTTTATAAAATAATCCTCTTAGGGATTTCACCAGCTTAGTTATTTCATTAAAACTCTCGATAAACACAGTTTTCACATATGGGTATTTGCAAATTTTACCATTAAAATCCCATTAAGCCTGATGGCCCCAGTCTTGCTTTTTAAGTACTATAATGATTTAACTTCATAATTTAATTATATGCTATAGAGGGTGTGGCCCAAATTAACTCATGAAGTACAAACTAGTGGTTATAGTAGCCTCACAGGGAATGGGCAATAACATTGCTGACTATGTTTCTGTGATTAAAGATTCAAATGTTAATGCTCCTGAAAAAGTATCCTTAATCTTCAAGTTCCTTTTGTGCCTTACTAATGGGAACTGGCAACGCTACACCACTTGTGCCTAAAGGAAAAGGCACATATCTAAGTGTAATACTTGATAGCAGGGACGTGGGACTGACCACACTTTCACATTCCTCCCACCGCAACTTGCTCAGATGGACCACAACGCTTGTAAATCCCATTCTTGGGGCAGTGAAGGAGTCAGCACATTTTATTTTTAGTTGCAAAGGGCTGGATAAATCCCACCATTCAGAAGTCATACCTGGACACTCCTCCCAGTCATAGCAGGTGTCATAGCCACAGGGCACTTTCTTCAAGCTATTTGTAGAGAGCTTTGCCCTTTCAATAGCCCAGTCTAGGTTGGAATCACCATGGCAAGGGCCAGCATGCAAGAAATGAAATGACTGCTCTCCGAGGCACATTTCAGCTGAATACTGACAGCTGGGCTTGGTCACTTTCTGTCCAGAAACAGCATGTAGCACACAGATATCTTCTGAGTAGTGGCTGCCCCAAGGAAAAAAGAAAAATTATTTTAGCAGGCTGTGGAACAAGTCAGTGCTTCTAAACGCTCCACCAGCTTCAGATGAAACACAGCAAAGCCATGGCCAGGTCGGGCATCTGTCTAAAGACCTAAGGCTGTCACAGCTACTGCAGGAGTTGAACGTGATACAGCATAGTGCTGTGAAATGAGGAAGCTTTGGTCCTGTCCAACAGATGGGAGGTAAAGGACATGTGCCTGCACAAGAAAATGAGAGTGCTATTACCTCCACAAGGCATGGGAAATTTCCATTGGCCCTGGGGTGGCTTGTCTGAGTTAATGCAGCCCTGCAGCTGTGTGTGTGAGACTGCCTCTGAGGCACAGTTATTTTGGGACCAACGGCAGGCAAACCCAGCCATGCTGCTTGTAATTTCCTTATGTATTGCTCTTGGTTCCTGAGTGGATTCATTCTCAGCAAGTGCAAGCATTTCCAGGCTGCTCTGTTTTGTTGAGCTTAGCCATTTCCCAAAGAGAGGGAGCAATACAGCTCACCTTGTTTAGCCTCCTGAGTTAAGCTTATAGCTTTAATCAACAAAGGTTCTCTAGTTTTCAGGGGATTTGGCCTATATACTTTTGACGATGTCTACCACCCTTTGAACATGCTCTCTTTCTACCCAAGGACTCTTGAGAGAGAGAAGATGCCTGTTTTTTTGGGCACTGACATGAATGAGATGAATCCCATGCCAAGGGACTTGCCTGTGATCGCACAGGAACCCTGTGGTGGAACGTGTGTTGATCTCAGCCCCACAACAGCCCAGCTGATACTCAATCTGTGCTCATCTTTCCTATCTCCAGCCCCACACCACACCTCCACCCTGGCCAGTCACGTATTAAAAATACTCTAGGATAACCCTCTATTCACTTGAAGGCTCAATGGTCTGTGGAGGTCATGTTGTATAAAGAGATGGTAAATCCAAGTCTTACACATTTTTATATGCTGTGGAGACTGAAACACACTGTATTTTGCAGCATGTTCATCTGAAAAAGGTGAATTTCAAACACAAGGAGCATGACCTATTGTAGCAAGGTGATGACAGTGAAAATATAGAAATTGGATGAATAAAGAGAAGAAAAGGAAGAGGTGGGATCTCTAGTAGCAGATGGTAATGTAGGTTAGAAGGATGCACCCTGGTGTGCCATTTGGTTAATGTCATTGCGCATTTATTTAATACAAAAATGGGACTGTAATTTCAATATTGAAGCATAGCTGGCTGATATCTGAACAGAGTAGCCCCAGATTGCTGCTGTCTTTTGTTACCCTTCCTGCTTTGTGTCACAATGGACTCTTGGTCTATCAGTGGAGAAGCTTCAACTTTTCTTTTTCTAATGAAAGTATTTAACTTACCCACAGTCTTCTTCTGGAGACATACAGACACACTGAGATCCAATCTGCTTTTGTCCTGGATTGCAAATACCTCTAATTTTAGTTTGGACATCTGAAGCAAAAGAGTGAGAGTTACTGTAACTAGTAATGGAGCGGACAGAAATATCTTAGACTCCTGCTGTAAAACCTAAAATGGATTAATTTCCATTTATCCCATATTTCTCAAAAAGCTGCTGTGGTTGGATTCTGCAAGTACACAACAGTCTTTGCAAAAACTACTGGAAAATCCTGTACAAGAAGAGAAGGTGAAGTTTCAATAGAATGCGTTCTCCTATTTTGTTTTCTTTCATAAAGCCTCGTTAATACAGCTGGGGTTTGTTTTGTTTTGTAGTTAAGAAAACAGTTTCAGTATCTCAGTTTCATAATTAAAGTGTACAGTACATTGCACCCAAGAATTCCAAACTTAATGCAGAAGTTTGGGACTGAAATTATATCGTACTGTGGTAAGGACAAAGGAAAACCAAAATTAATGAACAGTTGTCATATGTTTTACAACCAGTCATCTGCCTCCTACTCCTACCTAGCTAAAATAAACCGTCCTGTTATTACCAGCAGTATAGAAGCAGTAAAGTATCTGCAGGCATACTAACCTTTTTCACATGTAATAGATCTCAACACAGGAGGTATCCAGGACAGGTCTTTCCCACAGGTATACTGCGTTTGACCCGTGACTATAAACCCAGCTTGGCAGCTCAGCTTCATGGTTTCACCAATGTTGTACTGTTGCTTAAATGGGGAAATTGTGACACTGTCAGATGTTGGTGGCCTGAGGCATACTGAGGCTGTAATAAACAAGAAAAAAGTATAAAATTCTTCTTGGGTTTATGGTGTGTGGATAATTACAGCAAGTCACAATGCTTCATCTGAGGAGACATAAAAACACTCAATAACACTGAACATTGGACTGACATTCAAAACTAATAAATATTTAGCATAATTAAATCTAGACATTTTCAGTCCATTGTCGTAGTCTTTAAAATATTTTTCAATCAATAACTAAATAATTACAATGTGTTTCTAATGTATGCTAATACAACAAATTTAATTTTATAGTTTAAAAATAATAAGAATTCCATTAACAGCATATTTTCATTTTTCTTTTCTAAATGAAGCTATTAAAACAGTTAAATGAATGACAATAGAAAGCTCATAAATGTATTCAGGTAATTTTTTTTTTGATAAAATGAACACTAAGTTAATGAAATCACACTGAGTTCTAGAAAACTACTGGAATCTCTCCTGTTAGCAAACCCAGGTCAGTTCTGATCCTTAAGTGGACTATAAATACTTCAAGGCATTGATTTATAGTGGGGATTTTCAAGGCAGCCTTGGGGGGTGGTGGTGATCAGAGTCACATCATCCATTTAATATAAAAAAAGGTAGACAAATTCCTCTAAGAACAGTTTCTTCAGCATAAATGTCATCAAGTTAAAGATATCTATGTAAGTCTGGAAACAAAAGATGGGTCTTTCTGTTAAAGACGTAAAACTAGACAAAAGAAGGACCTCACAGCATCCATCTAAGGGTTTTCTAAAGCATTGAACATTACGGTATCCTGATAAAGTACATAATAGTAACACCTCTGAATTGGAAGAGGAATGATGTACTGACTCACTAGGTTTTTGCCATCTCTACATGAAATACCTTCTTAAAATGCTATCTTCTCAGATATCATTACAGATTCTCTTTTTAAAACCTGTATTAAAATATATTTTTTGTCTTTTTCTTCCACTTCTGTTTTGCTGCTGGGCTAAATTAGTTTTCTCTTTCTTACGTTGACATTCAACAGGTTGCTGCATCCAGGTTTGATCTGGCAGGCACCGAAGGAATTGATAGCCGCTGAGGACATGACCACTCACACAGGAGATTTCAGCTTCTTCCCCCACAGCATACTGGTTCTTTTCATTCTATAAAAAATGAAACCAAAAAGCCCCTAAAAAATCTATGGTAATGACATTGAACATCATTGTTAAAAGAAACAATGATAAAAACCTGGTCATATGATGTAATTAATGCATTTTTTTCATGATCTGAAATATGGGTCATCCACTCACCTATATAATGATACATTTGTCCAGCTGCAGTAACTGATGTCACAGTAACAAAGGAAGGATTCAAGGACCACTCTTTGAAATTGATTTTACCTTGTCTTTGCTTCAGTTGCTGGTGGACTTTGGTGGACCAGAGTCCCACAGCATGCCACACACACAGCAACACGCTCACTAGCACAGTAGCTAGCTTGGGTATCAGGCACATGTGGCAAAGAAGCTGTACAATTTCCCAGCTCTGCAACTACTACAATTTCCATTTTTCATTCTCACCCTAATAAAGCCATTTTCTGGTGGGTCTGGCCTGGAGCATCCAGACTCAGGCTCACCAATGAAGATATCCTCTTCTCTCCTGGCTTCATCATCATTTATACAAGGAGCGCCTCTGAAAAGGAAGTATGTGCTGGTAAGGATGTATCTTAAGCATTGTGTCACCAAATAATAATGTCATAATGTCAGGAGCTTTGGACAGGAATGCTGTGAGTGTGTTGTCTGTGTCATATAGTCCCCCCCTGCTCTCCAGTGAAAAAACTTTATTTAACTTTGAAATAAAATATGGTGGACATCAAAAGTTGCAGGTGTTGATAAGAGGGAGACTGAGAGAGCACTAAAAAAGTCATAGATACAGGGCTACAATTTCTGTCAACATAACTCATGAAATATTCTATAGACTAAGAAACAGAGGCAACAAACAGCATATAGAGAAAGGCTCTAAGGAGTCCACATGATTTGGGGTTTAAGACAGTGTAGTCAGAACCCGCCTGTTTCCATCAGGCAATGGTTAAAGAAGGCTGATCTTTCTGAGCGTGGAGCTGCACAACCTGTGGTGTCTAACTGAAATGAGTGACAAAGAACTGTGGACCCTATTGCTTTTAATCCTCTCCTGTCCACTCCAGAATCTCCTCTGTAGTCAGTACAGCAGCAATGATGAGAATCCTGCTTCAGCTCTTGGTTCCAGTAGAAAAACTGAATCTGCACAAAGTCTTGCTCTTGAGGATCCAAGAAACTGAGCCAGTTTGGTGTTGGAGTTATGATTTTAAGTTGAAACCATGCAAAACCTGTACATTAGACACATTCAAAGCAGGAATATGAAAAGTTGGTAGTTCCAGCGGAATTAACTCTGAGAATTCTCTGAGAATTCTGAGTTCAGACCTAAACCTCTAAGAGATGAAGATGTGATAGCAAAAAAATGGAAACTGCTGACTCCCATGAACAGAAGCAGATGAGTTCTCCGTGGCTTTGGAAAAGAAGCCATGCAAAACAGTGTAAGAGATCTAGAAGTATACCTTGGTATGTAATTCATCAGTCATTTTCTAGGAGTAAACAATGTATAAATCTCAAAGCAAGCTGTCAATATTTTCAGACGTTGTCTTCTCTCAGTCCCACCACAGAAGTTCAGACAGGAGAGTTGTCTTCTATTTCTCCTAGGTAGTCACAAAGCCATTCTGGAGGGCTCCTTAACTCTGCGCCATGACTATGGAGGTCTTTTTATCTACCATCTTCTTACCTGTCCATGAATACAGAGACATAACAGTCCTCTTCTTCTTCCCATTCGCCTTCACAGGGCTTCCCACCATTCCTAGGGGAGGGATTATTACACTCCCGGGTCCTTCTTTTTTTGAAGGAAGCATCACATGAACTCCATTGAGACCAGCAACCCCAGCGGCCATCTACAGCAACTGCAAGAATTAAAAGAAATCCCATCTTTTGGTAGATCTGTACCATACATAGTATTTCTTTTAAGGCCACATACAACAGGGATGGTGGTAAATTCATAACAGTCATTTTCAAAGGATTTAAAATTGTTACTGTTAAGGGAGTAGATTGTCTCCAGAATGTGAAGTTTTCCAAAGAGATGATCAGCCAAATTCCAGCTGCTTCATGAAAACCTGAAATATATTTTCCTTTATAGTTTTGATTGCAAATAACTTTCAAACATAGAAGCAGCTTATTTTCTACTTCTATTGCACAAACAGATGTTTGAGTTTTCATGGTGCTGACAACCTATTTAGATACCTCAGTATTTAGTGAGTTATTAAATAAATCTGAGCTCTAACACCATGTCTAAACCCCAAATCTACATCCCATGCAAGCTAAATTAAAACACTACTGTCTTTTCTTAACCCCTCAGGTATTTTTTCTGTGACACCATGAATCATATATAAAAATTTTTATTTACACACATTTTCTTTTCTGCATGCAATACACTTTCTACATTCATCTCTATCTTCATATCTTCAATTGTTTATTTCTTTCAAAGTATTTCTTTATCAGGGTCAGCTAATAAGACCAGGAGCTGCCTGAGTGACTTTTCCTTCTGTCCCCTTTTGGTCCTGGAATATAAACATGTGTAATAATAAATATAATACTGTAAGTCTCTTCTATTTCCCATAGGTATTACACTAGTGCTAATTTCATTCAAAAACCCATTTCCATGAAAATGTTCTTTAAATTTTTCAGAACGATGATTATGTTCCCTCTTCTTAAGACAACTCCTTAAGAGTTTTCCTTCTACATTTTAGTCAATAATTTTTATCTCCACTAGACATTTAGTCTTAAGCATAATAGACTATAGGGAAAACTAAGGAATAAGTTTCTTAATTTTTGCCTCAATTATCTTTGATCTCAACTTCATCCTTATTTCTGAACTGCTCATTTCCTAGTGTCTTAATTATGTAGCTAAGGAATCTTTTACCATGTCTTACCAATGTCTTTTGAGCCATGCCTATTCAGTTTGGTTTTTTATTTTTATTTTTATTCCTACCTTTATTCTTATACTTTCTGACCATGTGGTAACAAGTACTATGGATTTAGTAAGACAAGGTTACATCAGATTCATCTTTGACAAATAGATACCAGAAGGACCATATTTACATTACGACAGTATCACCCCTAGTACCTGATTTGTAACCCGGAGCTCGTATCTCACAGTTTTTGCCATAGGTGCCAGCCTGGCAGAGGCAGAGGCACTCTGTCCCGGAAAGCACTGGCCTGCCGTTGTTGGGGCACGGGGCACACTGGCAAGGGTCAAACCTGCCCGCGTATTCTCTCAGGGCTCTCCCCAGGTTGCGACGTTTGGTCACAGCACATGGCACGTTCTTCACCAAATCCACGATGGGCGACACCTGGAAGACAGCTGTTGGGTGAGCAGTTACCAAGACCTGGCAGGGTCCTGCTGGGGGTAGCTGCAGGATTTTAAAGACACTAAAGCCTATGTATGAAGCTAATATGACACAGGAGTCAGGCTTGTTGAAAGTTATGGATGCTTTAAAGGAGTATGACAGTGCTATACATCTATATTATACCATTTATATTGCTTTTATTTCCCCAATTTGGGGCTCTGTGAGCCAGTGGAAAACCAACCAAGTGGGATACCACGCCTAAAGATTCAGGACACCATAGGCAACGGCGGGTTTCCTTAAAGTCAGTCCCTGCCATGTGAGACACCCCTACACTTCCTTCAGGAGCTCAGCAGCTGCAATGGGAGAAAGACCACAGCATGCTGCATTCAGGCAGGTTCTGCTCTTTGTCTCGAGTGCTTTGCTACTGCTGCTGAGCGGCTGCTGTGCCAGCCGGGGAGCCAGGCACACTGCATTAAATGAGCAGGACAGACATAACAGGGGACTGCTGTTTTGCTTCAGTTTAGCTACATGCCATACCTTGCATCATAGGCCTGACAAGGGAAAGAGCACAGGGAAAAATAGCGTTCCCAGCACCATGCACTGCTTTCCTGCACAGTAACTAACCCCTGTCCATGGCTCAGCTCCTGCTGGTGCCTGCTATGCCAGAGGCGTATTCCTCCCTCTTACTCTCACTGTCCATGGATGATGCAAATCTGGTGTGGCTTATAAACCGACATGCACAAGAAGTAGTTCTAATAAATCTTTATGTGCTTTCATATCACCACACAGCATCATCCCAATTTAAAAGACAAAATACTCGCAGAGCTCTCTGAAGAGCTGCTAACAGGTGAGTACTTTACTATCTCAACGTTTTTCTTGTTCTTCTCTTACCTCAAAGTCAATCACCACGGGATTGTCCTTTGCTGAATCCAGCCAGTTTGTGAAGACTCTGTCACCTGGAAAAGCTCCCTTTTTCTCCCAGGCCAGAGCTGCCGCATACTCTGACATGCCACCTTTTACCAGGGAGACTGACCGCTCTGCTGACTCCAAAATGGAACCTGAAAGGGGATTTCATCACAGTATTGTCAGACAAAGGCCTCCAAAGACAGCAGGTATAACAACAGAGTTCTAAGAAAAAGTGAAGAGGATATCAAAGAGTAAACTAAGATTGATTTTTTGAAGCTAGCTGTGGAAGAATGAAGTCTAAGCTCAGAAAAACAATCCCCACTATGGCAGCAGTGTCTGAAGGTGTCTGAGACCTCAGCCATGGAGGTATTCAGAACTACACAAGACACTTGTGGAAAATGCTGGGGATACAGCAGGCTCCTCTAGAAGAACACACTGCAAGGCAGGGTCTTTAGTCCCAGCTGTAAACACCCAAGTAATGGAAATTGATCGTAAAATGAGGACAAAAACATGGTGGAGGTGATGAAACCCCTGTTTTTAGTGATGCAGAGCATGACTCTTGCCATTCTTGCAGAAAATGCAGAAAATTTTTGCAGTTCCTGTGACGCATTGCTGGCATTTCCAGGTAACATTGCCAGGGAGTTGGTGTCTTCTCCCAAGTAACAAGTGATAAGACAAGAACAAATGGCCTCAAGTTGCACCAGGGAAGGTTTAGGATGGATATTATGCTGAAAGGGTTGTCAAATATTGGAACAGGCTGCCCACGGAAATGGTGGAACTGCCATCCCTAGAGGTATTTAAAAGACAGGTAGATGTGGTCTTAGGGACATGGTTTAGTGGTGGTTTTGGCAGTGTTAGGTTGATGGTTGAACTTGATGGTCTTAAAGGTCCTTTCCAACCTAGATGATTCTATGATTCTATGGACTCCTGCACCCAGATGTCTGCTTGGCATAAGGAAGGTGGGAGGCGAAGGTCAGGGAGCGTATTACTCCTGCCCAGCTCTCACAATGAGCCCTAAGCAACCCTTAAGGAAGACCAGCAACTCAGTCATGATCATACATTTCTAGTTGTGCCCATTTCCCAGTCATCATGCCTGGCCCTGGACCCAGGAATGTTTGTCAGATCTGTGACTGACTGTCACTGGATCCTCAATGGTGGTGCTCCAGAGCAGTGGAAGAGTGTGCCTACATCATAACTTCTTTTGCAAGTAAGAGGATGTTTCCAGTGCTTCCTTCAGAGACAAAAAGTGAAACACTGGCTCTTCTGACAGTGATGGAAGAGCATCTGTAGTTCACAAAGCTGAGAGATCACCTGGGGCACCTAGCTGAGGGGAATGGTGTCTCTCAGGGTAAGTAGCAGGACATGGACACTGGTCTCATAATGGTCACCTTCGTGTTTCACAGTCATCCTGTTTGTGGTGCATCTGGTACTGACTTTCTTTTTCTTCCAGAAGAACACACGCCTTGTTGTTTCTATTCGAACACACTCTGTTGATTCATCCACTGCCAGACCTAGAAATACGACAGAGCAGCAGCTTCATCACCATAACCATGTTACATGCCCCCAGGTTCCCACATCGAGGTGAGCCATCGCAGGTCTCCCTGCTCCTCACTCGCCACTGGAGACTTCACTACTGCAGGTGCCTGCTTCCCCAGGTAGAAACAGTATCAGACTGAGTCAAGCTTACCATCCCCTTTAGGTAATAGTTACGCAAGTTACAGCAGTTATTTTAAGATTCATAGCTTTTAACCTTAGATTTCAACTTTCATGGTATTGTCTTTTCATTTTGACAGTCTTGCAGTCATGGAAATATTTTCAGAGTAATTTCTAATCAATACCAACAACTTTAATGACTGTATCCCAAAAAGTACCACTTAGACCTCTCAGACCTCAGTCCCGCACTGAAGTATGCTGGAAGACCTTTTCCTTGTGGCACCTGGTCTCAATCTGAAAGTCTTAAGAGGTTTCCCTGAACACAATGACGTTTACCAAGTAAGAAACCTCTTGAACTTTTCAAATTAAGACAGTGTAGAGAATAAATTTATTCTTGCTCTATATTTAGGCAGTGTGAGTAATTCCTGGGTCTATGCAAGTCAAGAGGATTTTTTGCTGTTGGAGAACTTACGATGTGGTCTAAGACCTTAAAACAGTGATAAGAAAGATGGTAAACAAATCATGATATTTTCTTGTTAAAGATTACCTACCCGAGTTCTTCAATTCGTCAGAGCTGTACTGGTAAAGAATGTCATAGGAACCACCCATCTTCCCAGAGGTGTAATAATGAGTACCAAAGTCATCAAATATTCTGCTGTATGAAGCATAGTTGTACTCCAGGGGCAGGTGGTTAAGTGCTTTTAGAAAGACGTCTGAGAGCTGCAGATCTGACTGTTTCATTGTGAAGTTTGCAACAGAAATGACTTTATGGACTCTAATAAAGTTGGAATTCTAGAAACAAGAAAAAGGGAGTCTTAGCATCTTCATATGTAGTTAACTGCAGAAAGCAGAGGAACCAAGAGTATGCCCTGAGATACACTGCAAGAACTAATTAATCCTATGTATCAAGCTGCTTTAGCCATGAACAAACTAGCCCTGGAGTTTTCAAGAACCCTGTGAGTTCTTGAGGACAATGCTCATTACTCCTTTACATTGTGCATTCCAATAAAAATTAGGATTCTCTGAGTACATACTGAACAGAAAGCAAAAGGATTCCTGCCATAACAAGTACACCAGCAATTGATAAGGCAACAAAAGGTTTCAGAGGAAAGGTTTCAGCTTATAAGCATTCATGCATCATTTGCGACTAATCTGGTGAGGTTTTGGATACTAACTCACTGTTTTGATGTTTCACAATTTATCAGTCTGCTAAAAGGAAAACTAAAGCACAGAGCTAAATATCTCATTGAGTTCAGTGTCAGGCTGTTAATGTGAGAGGCAAAAAAACCCAGAAGTTCAAAAACTGGAAACATCTCTTACGTTTAGAAAAACTGATGTTTTGAAACAGTTAATTCATATACTTTTGCAATTCTAGAGGCTGTTTATGTGGGAGTTTAACTAAACAGAAAAAAAGAGGAATAAAAAATACTGAAAGAAGGGATTTATAAAGTGACAAGGGGAACTGATGGCACGAGGCTGAAGCAAAGAGTTCGAGAGCAACAGGAGGGGCAAGAAACTGGAGCAAATTACTAACTGGCAGATAGGAAAGATTCATTCTAAAACACTTTGTTACTGATTTATACATTGGTTCTTCTGCTGAATTTTGCTGCTGGTAGGTTGGCTTTACTCCACTTCTGTCTCCAAGGTCACTTGGCTTAAAAGGCACAAGGATGCATCTAGACAGGGAATTTTCCCAGCCAGGACTGAGCAACATAACACACAATCTGGACCTCAGCTCTCAGGTCTGCACCGCACTGCTCCTTTCAGTGCTCTCATTTGCACTTTGGAAAATAAGCTAAGGATACTCAGTTTTCTGATGTAGTGAGAATAAGAATGGAAGAAATAGGGTATGTAACAATCCCCAGTTTATATTCAGCTCCTAAAATACCCTGTGGTAACATCATTTTTAGGATTTTCAGATGGTTTATGTTCTGATCCTCAGTTTTTGGCTATGCCAGCTAACATTTCAGTTATGACACACAAAATTACAGGCCACTTTGGCAAATATTGACCCTAAAACCTTAACTGGTTTTAGCATCCACTTGCATAGTAAATATGAGTTTCTGCTTGACATGCATCTCACGTTTGCATTTTCTGCTAGTAAAAGTATCTTAAGTACTTTTATTACTAGCAATTTACCTTATGGTTGTCAAACCCAGTGATTTCTGTGTTAAATCCGTGAGGCACGCGGAATGTTGGAAACCCTCATTTGTAGAACAATCCCAGGAAATGGGATTCCAAAGTCTCCAGTCATTTTGGGGCATGTGTTTAATTGGCTCTGGAAGGCAGGGGGCTCAAGAGAGCTGACTGGTATTCAAACACCACTTTCTCCAAGCTCAGGATCAATGCATCACTAAAAACAAGAAATCGGGCAAGGGACGCAGGAGACCTGCATGGTTGAGCAGGAAGCTTCTGAAAAAGCTCAAGTGGAAGAAGGAATTTTACAGTAAGTGGAAGAAGGGATTGACCATTTGGGAAGTTTACAAGAATGCTGCCAGAGTGTGCAGGGATGAAACGAGGAAAGCCAAGGCCTCCTTGGAATTAAACCTGGCAAGGGATGTCAAGCTCAACAAGAAGGGCTTCTTCAAGTATATTGGAGGCAAAAGGAAAACTAGAGAAGTTGTGTGCCCGCTGTTGAATGAGACAGGAGCCATGGTGACGGAGGATGCAGAGAAGGTGGAGTTACTGAATACCTTCTTTACTTTGGTCTTTGCTGCTCGGGACAGCCCTCAGGAGTCCCAGACTTTGGAGAAAGTTACAGGGAAAGAGGAAGACTTCCCCTTGGTTGAGGAGGATCAAGTGAGAGATCAATTAGATCAATTAGACATCCACAAGTCCATGGGTCCCGATGGGACGCACCCGAGAGTGCTGAGGGAGCTGGCAGAAGTCATTGCTGGGCTGCTCTCCATCATCTTTGAAAGGTCCTGGAGAACAGGCGAGGTGCCTGGGGACTGGAGGAAAGCCAATGTCACTCTTCAAAAAGGGAAAGAAGGAGGACCCAGGGAACTACAGGCTGGTCAGCTTCACCTCCATCCCTGGAAAGATGATGGAACAGCTCATTCTGGGCGTCATCTCAGAGCATGTGGAGGAAAAGAAAGCTATCAGAAGTACTCAGCATGGATTCACCAAGGGGAAATCACGTCTGACTAATCTGATAGCCTTCTATGATGGCATGACTAGATGGATAGATGAGGGGAGGGCGGTAGATGTGGTCTACCTTAAATTCAGTGAGGCGGTCGACACTGTCTCCCACAGCATCCTCATAGGGAAGCTTAGGAAGAGTGGGTTAGATGAATGGACATAAGGTGGATAGAAAACTGGTTGAAAGATAGAGCTCAGAGGGTCATGATTAGGGGCACAGAATCTAGTTGGAGGTCAGTGATGAGTGGTGTTCCCCAGGGGTCAGTACTGGGTCCAGCCCTCTTCAATATATTCATCAATGACTTGGATGAAGGGATAGAGTGCACGCTCAGCAAGTTTGCTGATGACACAAAGCTGGGAGGAGTGGCTGACACACCAGAAGGCCATACCACCATACAGGGAGACCTAGACAGGCTGGAGAGTTGGGCGGAGAGGAACCTTATGAAATTCAACAAGGGCAAGTGTAGGGTGCTGCACCTGGGGAGGAATAACCCCATGCACCAGTACAGCTTGGGTGCTGACCTGCTGGAGAGCAGTTCTGTGGAAAGAAACCTGGGAGTCCTGGTGAACAACAGGATGACCATGAGCCAGCAATGTGCCTTCGTGGCCAAGAAGGCCAATGTCATCCTGGGGTGCATCAAAAAGAGTGTGGCCAGCAGGTCGAAGGAGGTCATCCTCCCCCTCTACTCTGCCCTGGTGAGGTCACATCTGGAGTACTGTGTTGAGTTCTGGATTCCCTGGTTCAAGGACAGGGAACTGCTGGAGAGAGTACAGCAAAGGGCCACAAAGATGATTAGGGGACTGTAACACCTCTCTTATGAGGAAAGGCTGAGGGATTTGGGTTTCTTCAGTCTGGAAAAAAGACAGCTGAAGGGGGATCTTATCAACGCTTATAAATACTTAAAGGGTGGGTGTCAGGAGGATGGGGCCAGGCTCTTTTCAGTGGTGCCCAGCAACAGGACAAGAGGTAACAGGCACAAACTTTAACATAGGAAGTTCCACCTGAACGTGAGAAGGAACTTCTTTACCTTGAGGGTGGCAGAGCACTGGAACAGGCTGCCCAGAGAGGTGGTGGAGTATCTGCCTCTGGAGACATTCCAAACCCATCTGTACGCGTGCCTGTGCAGCCTGCCCTGGGTGACCCTGCTCTGGCAGGGGGGTTGGACTAGATGATCTCCAGAGATCCCTTCCAAGCCCAACCATTCTGTGATTCTGTGATTCTTTGAATTGTAGTGGTAAACCCTGGTGCCTGTAGCAAGCTTGACCCATGAGTACCAGGTATTAATACAAACTATTAGTAGATCAGGGATGATTATTCCCAAAGAAAGCCTGGTCTAAATCAAGTGTGAGTATTCAAGTTTAGTTTTGTTATACAACTTTGACAAAAAGCAGCCAAACACAAGCTGAGCTGGACTGATGTTGGAACCAGTAGTTTTAACTGGAAATTTTCTAACAAAACAGGATTTCATCTGAATGTGCTGATTAAGTAATCTTTCATCCCAAATATCACAAGTAGAATTGCCACAGAATCACGTCTGTCCTTGCCTGACGTCCCCATGGGTGGAGATGGCTTCCTATCTTTGAGGTTTCATTTTTTGAATTGTAGTTCAGGCAGTCCAACAGTCCAACTCAATTAACTGCTGCTTGAAATACTAGGAACATGGGCTAAGGGAATGGGCATAAAGTCCTTTGACATCACAGCATGGGAATTCAGTGACAAAAAAGTGAAGAAAATAGTACATAAAAATAAAAACATGGAGCAGCATGGGCAAGATCAGTAAAGAAGTTTATAATGAAATATGTTACGTAACGTTCCAGTTTCACTTTAAGAATCTTTCCTTATATTTAGTACAGAGAAGAGAGAGAGGTGGTCACCTGGGCTCCCTCTTCACACTACTAGGGCAATATTCAATTAACAGATGTTTACGTAGAAACTCACCCAACTTCTCTTCATCAATACAAAAGGAGAGTGATTGGCTGAGATGCTGGTCCCTGTGGAACTGCTGCTGCCGATGGATATGTAAGATGCATCCCACCCTAGATGGTTACCATGATGCAAGCAGAAGACATTAGGGAGGTCACAAGGATGATCTTTAAGGATGCTTCCTATAGAGCACAAAAGCTCTCAATTGTGAGGTGTAAGATATCAGGAAAGGAAGGCAAGAGACCAGCATGGCTGAGTCGAGACCTAATGGTCAAACAAAAGGGCAAGAAGGAAATGCCCAGGCAGTGGAAGCAGGGACAGGTGTCCTGGGAAGAGTATAGGGACACTGTCCAGTTGTTTCAGGATGGGATAAGGAAGGCCAAGGTGCAGCTGGAGCTGAACTTGCAAGGGATGCAAAGATTAAGAAGAAGGGCTTAGAATCATGTAATAGAATAGGTTTCTTTAGGCATGTGAGCCAGAACAGGAAAGTCAAAGAAAGTGTACCCCACCCGGACAAACATGACTGGCAAACTGGTAACAACAGAGGAGGAGCATGCTGAGGTACTCAACAACTTTTTTGCTTCAGTCTTTGCTGGCAATCTCCCTTCCTACACCTCTCAAGTGACTGTAACAAACCCATGCGGGGCTACGGTCTTGTGGAAGAGTAACTGGAAGGCTGCCTGGTGGAAAAGAATCTGGGGGTATTGATAGATAGTCGGCTGAATATGAGCCAGCAGTGTGCCCAGGTGGCCAAGAGGGCCAATAGCATCCTGGCCTTTACAAGAAATAGCGTGATAAGTAGGACTAGGGAAGTGATCATTCCCCTGTACTTGGCACTGGTGAGACTGCACCTTGAGTACTGTGTTCAGTTTTGGGCCCCTCACCACAAGAAAGACACTGTGAGGTGCTGGAACGGGGGTGGTAAGGGGTCTGGAGCACAAGTCTTATGAGGAGCGACTGAGGGACCTGGGGTTGTTTAGTCTGGAGAAAAGGAGGCTGAGGGGAGACCTGAAAGGATGTTGTGGCGAGGTCAGTGTCAGTCTGTTCTCCCAAGTAACAAGCAATAAGACAAGAGGAAATGGCCTTATGCTCAAGTTGAGGATGTTTAGGATGGATATTAGGAAAAACTTCTTCACTGAAAGGGTTATCAAACATTGGAACAGGCTGCCCAGGGAAATGGTTGAGTCACCATCCCTGGTATTTAAGAAACGGGTAGACGTGATGCTTGAGGACATGGTTTAGTGGTGGTTTTGGCCGTGTTACGTTGATGTTTGGACTCAATGATCTTAAAGGTCCCTTTCAACACAGACGATTCTATGATTCTATAAGTGGATGGACCACAAGGCAGGGACTGGGGGAGAAAAGTCCCTCCCACTGTAAGAGATCAAGCTGGAGAACACCTGAGGAACGTGAACATACAGAAGTCTATGGGAGCTGACAAGATGCAGCTCAGAGTCCTGAGGGAATTGGCTGACGTAGTTGCCAAGCCACTCTCCATGAGATTTGAAAAGTCATGGCAGTCAGGTGAAGTCTGCAGTGACTGGAAAAAGCAAAACATTGCACCCATTTTTAAAAAGGGTAGAAAGGAGGACCCTGGGAACTACCGACCTGCCAGCCTCCCCTCTGTGCCTGGGAAGTCATGGAACAGATCCTCCTAGAAGCTGTGTAAAAGCACATGGAGGACAGGGAGGTGATTCAAGACAGCCAGCGTGGATTCACCAGGGGCAAGTCTTGCTTGACCACCCTTGTGGCTTTCTCTGATGGAGTGACTACATCTGTGGACAAGGAAAGAACTATGGAAGTCATCTATCTGGACTTCTGGAAGGCCTTTTACATGGTTCCCCACAAAATCCTTCTCTCTAAATTGCCGAGATATGGATTTGATGGATGGACTGTTTGGTGGATAAGGAATTGGCTGGATGGTTGCATGCAGAGAATAGTGGTCAACGGTTCAATGTCCAGATGGAGACTGTTGACAAGTGGTGTCCCTCAGGGATCTATATTGGGACCAGTACTGTTTAATATCTTCATCAATGACATAGATAGTGGTATCAAGTGCACCCTCAGCAAGTTTGCAGACAATACCAAGCTGAGTGGTGCAATTGACACGCCTGAGGGACAGGATAGCATTCAGAGGGACCTGGACAAATGTTCTGGGCTGAATCAAAAGAAGCGTGGCCAGCAGGTCGAAGGAGGTGATTCTGCCCCTCTACTGTGCTCTGGTAAGACCCCACCTGGAGTACTGCGTCCAGCTCTGGAGACCTCAGTATAAGAAAGACATGGACCTGTTGGAATGGGTCCAGAGGAGGGCCACAAAAATGATCAGAGGGCTGGAGCACCTCTGCTATGAGGACAGGCTGAGAGAGTTGGGGTTATTCAGCGTGGAGAAGAGAAGGCTCCAGAGAGACCTTATTGCCGCCTTTCAGTACCTGAACGAGGCCTACAAGAAAGATGGGGACAGATATTTTAGTAGGGCCTATTGTGATAGGACAAGGTTACCCCTTTTTGGCTTTAAACTAAAAGAGAGAAGATTTAGACTAGGCATAAGGAAGAAATTTTTTACAACGAGAGTGGTGAAACACTGGCACAGGTTGCCCAGAGAGGTGGTAGATGCCCCATCCCTGGAAACATTCAAGGTCAGGTTGGATGGGGCTCTGAGCAACCTGACATAGTTGAAGATGTCCCTGCTCATTGTAGAGGGCTTGGCCTAGATGACCTTTAAAGGTCCCTTCCAACACAAACTATTCTATGGTTCTATGATTCTATGATTAAAGGATCGAAAACCAAGAAGACACACTAGAGGACCAGTCAGCTTGGCTAAAAATGTTTCTGGTAAACAGAATTAAACTTGAAAAATGTCAAGTTTTCATATTTCTCCCATGCCAATATGGGAAAATGCATGACTTTTCAAGTGGCTAGGGGCCCCTAGAGATCCCAGGATGCTCATATGAAACCCTTCTGCACACAGTTTAATATAAAGGTCTGAATCTGACCTCACAAAGTGCAGGTAAGTTCCCCCTCCTTTTAAGTGGTCTATATAAACTTTTATTTTCACTATTTAAGGAAGTATTACAAATTCATTTATAGATCTCTCAAGCATATGTAAGCATACATCTATCTACAAACACACATAAATAAAATTTATACAGATAGAGATAAAAATAGAGGCTCCCCTTGTGATATGGTAGAGAACATGAGAAATACACAAGTTAAAACTCCTGCCCACTAAGAAGGGATTTTATCCCGTGTCATCTTTAGCCAACACCAGACTAAGTTATTCGCTGTTTCAGGTGGATTTCTGGGATTTCATGACAAGAATGCTGATAACAAACATACCTCCAAAAAAACCTTCCTGATGAAGGGTGAAGTAGCTTTGGTGTGTGTTTAAGCCAATAAGAAGCACCACTCCACCAAAATAAACTTGAGTTGTACAAAAGAACAGACTGATCTTTATACAGGTATCTACATGGGACTGAAATTCAACAGGTTTCCAGCAGCCAGAACTTCAATATAGTTGAATTCAAACTAGAAGTAATGGACTATTTAAGCAGTCAAGTCACTTAACCATTAGGACAATTTAGCAAGGCCTGCAGTACACTTCCATCATAGGAAATCTTAAGACTAATATTTTTTTAAAAGATTCGTTCTAATTGTATTAGAACTCTTGGGTTTCAACAGGCCTTAGTTTTGGTCAGTCTTACAGCCTTTCATGCAGAAGTGCAAACAATAGGCCATCCTTTTCTGCATTTAAACTATAAAAGTACATAATCTTACATCTCACAGTATTCATCTGCATTGATGGTGCAGAATTCTATGGGAAAAAGGTTTTCCATTCTCAGAAAATATTCTGTGGATGTGTTATTTCTGAGACTATCTTTATGACCAAGTGCATCTTGTCAGCCATGACACTCCAATATGCAAGTTAATTACCAAATCAAAAAATAATTTAGATTGATTCCCAGTACATGCATATATATGACATACCTGACTGCACCCCCTTTTTTTTTAGAGTTGTCTGATACTGTAACTACATGGCATTCTGCCTTCTTAATCTATAACTAGGACAGGGAAAGGAGTGGTTTACCTGATCTGGTAATCTCAAATCTATGTCAAATCTATGCTTTTTTAAGTTCAATAAACCTATGATTTCTGTACTAAAAACAGAAAAGCATGTTGCATTACATAAAGTATAAGGTATGTTACAACCAGAATCATCCTGTATCAGGAGAGGAACTTTTTAATGCGTAATTCTAGTGTGTTTTGGTTTTTTTTTTTAAAGTAATGCCAATGCCTTGATAAGGAAAGTAGCCTTTGGTAGCTCAGTTCTGAAATGAGGAGACAGAAATCGAATGAAAGGAAGAAATTGGAAGGCTCAATTACCTTTTCATATGAGGCTTCAATGGCTTTCTTGAAGGAGGAAGATGACGTGACTTTGACGCGTGTCTTTCTTGAGAATAAAAATGGGATACCAGAAGATCTTTGACCAGCATGAGTGGATGAACTACTTTCATGAGTACTATCAATCAGGGGAGTTAAATCATTGTAGAAGTCTGATGTTACATCATCCTCTTCATCTATTACCTGGAGATTCAGGAAAGCAAAATGCATTTGCCCAAATAGTAATCTGAAACAGAAACCTATTAAGCAATGAATTCCACACCCCCATGCCCTAAAGCTTAGGAATAATTTTCAATAAGTGTTTCAAAATGCTTTGCAAAGACCCTTAGACCTTCATGCTATGTTGACACTATGACCAAGTCCCAGTCCCATGGTTTCTATATTGTGCAAGGCAAAAAGCTTGATGTTTTCTGTCCTTTCTTCTTAATTCCCAGCTAGAGGAATGATCAGGTTTCCAGAGAAGATCAACACTTGCAGTGTTAGCACCCATATTGCATGATGGTCTGAGGGTAGGTGGAGAGGAACCACGAGCAAACATGCCTGATCAAGTTGGTAAATCTCAGTGGTGCTGTTGTGCAAAGCACCAAGACAATTTCAGCACTAGTTCAGAAATCACTCATTTCCCAAGACTCAGGAAAATCCCTGTGGTTGTTCAAAAGATTCAATTTTTCCCCTCCTCTAAACTTGTTTAATTAATAGGGCTACGAAGGACCTTGGGAGGTGAGGTGGTCCACTCCCCTATCCATTCCCATTCTTCCAAGAATTCATATGCTTTTGCATGAAAACACACTGGAGTTTCAAGAAAACCTGATCCAGTGACCCTTCTATACCAAAGGCTGCTCTACATGTTAAAAGCTACAGATGCACTCTCAAAGTGAGATTCACAAATCCTTAACAGTTCTGCAAATGGACATCAGTAACTTAATAAACCACACAGATTTAAAGAGACCACCACGGGTTAACCAAGTCTTGTTTTTCCCATTGAATATTTTTGCATACAGCAGTTTTTCACCATTATTGACAAAACCTATATGTCATGTCCAATCCAATTGCTGTTTCCATGGGGCATACCAGGGTGCCCTTTGCTCCTTTTAAAGTTACACTAAAAACTCCCAGCACTCGTGGCAAAAATCAGCATTTCAGATTTCATCCATTAGTTGAGCTTTTTTTCACATCCCGCATTCCTTCCTTTGCAATGCAGCATCTGTTGGCTTCAGGCAGGGCCTGCCAGTATGTACACAGCCAGATGTTGGGCCCTAACCATGGTATTCAAAGTGTTTTCTAAAGATCAGTGTCTAAAAATCTGAAATATCAGGTCTAAAAAAATTGATTCCCGTATTTTTTATAAGATACAAGCCAGGTTGATTTTGTCCTTGGCCTGTCCTGCAAGACTCCTCCCCAGACTGTGTCCTTCTTGTCCTCCTGCCTCCCAGATTTCGTGTCCACCTCCTCCCCTTGTTGCTCTTCAGAGGGGCTGGGCAGGGAACAGGCAGGACAAAGGGGCTGAAATTGGTCAGGGAGGAACTGTGTTCCCAGGCTGCAGATGACTAGATGACTAGAAGAAACCTAGAGTTGTGACAGCCATTGGTACTACGAGCATACAGCAGCGATGCTGAAATGAACTTTGGACTTGAACAAGCCTCTGGCCAGATTATGTCAGGGTTAGGAGCAAGGCTTTTGGTACCAAGTCAGAACAAAGACATGGCCACAGCCATAAGGAAGCAGGAGAGAAGTTCAAATCAATCATCTTGACTCTGATATATAATGCAGTGAGTAAACACAGATCTGAAAGGTGTGAGTAGAGTCACCCCATTCCCGTTTATCCCATTTCCACACATCACCTGAAGCATACTCAGGCCTGATCAGGTTGATAAATCTTGTCCTAAAACACACATTAACATCTAAGACTTGAACGCATAACTTGAATTGTGATTATGGCAACAGTTTTTCAGCCAGGATTTGCTGGTTGAGAATACCTGAAAGCTGACAGCCTCCAGATTCGCAGGAACACGATATGATTTCCGTGTCTCATTGCGCTTCACTGTTGTGCATTGTCCTCCATTGAATGAGTTGCCAAGGACTTCCCCTCGGCTATCTCCTGCCAGAATGTGAAATCTAATAGAAAATTATTTCCAGAGGTTAAACAATGCCAGAAAGACACATAGACTCAAAATAATTAGTGCTATATAGCTGCACTGAAGATTTTGTAGGTTTGAATGAAACGGTATGAGCATTTGCGTTATGTTACTGCTTTGAAAGAAGTTTCTTGACAAGAACTTCTCATTCACACTGAATTCACCTGAATAGTGCTGCAGTAGAAAACCTGTTTCCTACCTTCCAGTAGCGCCTAACTCTCTACATAATCCAAATGTCAGCATAAGACACTCTAAAGCAGAGAAACACCTAAAAATGGCCTAGGAAAATGAACAAGCAGTTCTCCATTTCTACCATAAGTGATGTTACCAGAGCACACTGAGTTCAAAATTCAAATAGAAAATGCAAGACTACCTGGGACAGGCAGCCCATGTTTAGGCTTTACACCACTTAAATTAGTAGCCTGGAAGAGGTGATGGTTGGTATTGTGTGACAATTTTTGTCATAGACAATCAAATATTTGTAGAGGAACATCCTCAAAATTCCTGAAGCACTTGACATAACTGAGCTGGAAGTTGCCAGTACGTGTTGCTGTGGTTGCTGTAGGGCAGGAAGGGTCACTCAGACAGCAGTGCTCTTTATCCAGCACACCAGCAGTGCAGAGCAGGACTGGCAGATGCAGTGGGCAAGTCCTAGCCTCATGGTTTGGTTGCATTTTTATAATTTCTTCTTAATTTTAATCTGAGAGATTTTGTGTTTTAATGGGATAATATCTAAGTATCTTTATGTCAACTAGTGAGATAACAAGCTCAAGGTTATGGAAAATAACCAAAGCTGGCTTACCCATTGCCTATTAACTGCACACCTGGGATGCTCTCATACTTCCTGTTACACACCGTCTTTTTCCTTCCACAATTTCTTTCATCAGAGTTATCCCCACAGTCATTTTCTCCATTACATTCCAATTTTTTTGCAATACAGCGACCTGCACCAGAGAAAGAGCAGCAGCAAGAAATTATGCAAAGATTCATGTCTGAATGCAGAAATGGGCAGTCTGTCTTTTTTCCCAGTAAAGGTGTGAACTTGCTGTAGAAATTAACAACGAGGCAGTATGTATAATGCCTAGATTATTCCAATAAGAATTTAAATTCTGTCAGTTTTGCCTTGCTTTGGAGCTGCAAAGGCTTAATTTAAGGTTTAGCAAAATGATATGTGGATAAAGTTATTTTTGAGGCTGATCAGGTGTATTTATATTGAAGCAAAAAAGAAACACCCACAAATTTAATAAAAATAGTGCAAGTTTATGTTCAGATAAACTCTATGGATGTGTTTGCACATGAAAAATTTGTACAAAGAAATATTATTGGAACAGTGCTACTGTCCAGCTGTCGCGGTTGTACTGACTTCTCAGGCTAGAGATTGCACTTGAATTACTTTCAGTTACAGAAGAAACTGCCAACATAAGCTGCTACTAATACATATGAAATCCTTAAGTAGACTTTTCTCCTTGCTCCTTTTCCCTGGAACAGACAAGATTTGTATCATCTGGACAAATTTTTTGTCTCAGTGTCTAATCTTTTGACTATCTAATAACGCAGCAGTTACACAATGAAGATTGTCATTACCACTTTCACACTGAAATTTATTCTTGCAATCAGCTTCCCCTATGTGGCAGAGCTTAGTTGGGAAGCATGGGCGGGAATCCACCAGCGCCTCGGTACAGGCCTGGCCCCCAAACTGGGATGGTCGCAGGAGTGTCCGGACACGAAACTGAAAGGCAGAAGAAATAAAACCAGGGTTGTTTGTGTGAGCTGTTTTTATAGCTAGGTGCCCCCCCCCGCCCCCCGAGCAGAACCATGTGCCTCAGTGCTGCTGAAGCTTTATCAAAACCAGACCCCTGAAGGAAATAATAGTTATTTTTGTCCTTACATCCTACTTTGCCATCATCACAGGTAAGGCGGGCAGGGAACTGAAATCCAAGGGTCTCAGTAGCCCTGATGGAGCATACATGATTAAACACTTGACAACCTGGGCTACACTGCTGGAGGAATCAAAAGTTGTCCCTTTATCTTCAGTTTTAAAGGTACAGTAAGAAATGGTGTGTGAACAGGCTAACTAAAATTTTTCTTGTTCTTTATCATCTCTGTCAAAATATAAATATTCTGATAGTGGTATGTATCCCATCCCCAAACCAGCTGGCTTGGCTCCTGCACATGGGGCCTCTTGTCTGAAGAACACTGGATGTCTGGGGAAGACACAAATGGTTTTCCTGAAAGTTTCTGTTACTAAAGAAGGTCTGGGAGCAGAATCTGGAGTTCACTGGGTTTTCTTTCCTCAAGTCAGCACCCTCCATGCAGAATAACAAAGCTGAAGGCTGCTAGACAAATCACTTCAGATAGATTTTCCATTCCACTTCAAGAGGCTGCGGTGAGACCTGTCTGCATGTGACCGGACAGTTCCTCCTCTAAGAATTTTTCCGCACTGGAAAAGCACAGTTCGTTGCAGACTTCTGTTACTTCCCCCCCTGTAGACAGACCCTGGAGTCAAACGGGAAGTGCGGGAAGACATGTAGTAAAAATCAGTAACCAAGTGATTATGAAGGGAGACTGTGAGGAGAAACACCGCACCATCTGAAAGCTTTTGAGCTCAAGATAACCCTTCCTTGTACTCCATTTGGCATCCATAACACTCATTATATTATTTGTGTGAGCTTCCGCCTCTTCATCCCTCCCTTTCATTGGGAGCTTGTTTGCACTAGTCTTCACACTCACCTTGGAAGTCACGTCCTCCGTTCTGATGCTTGTTTGTATTTATAAAGGTCACAAGCGGTAATCTTTATAGCTCGGAGGGAAAAATGGATCTCAGTCCACAAAAGCACCCTTTTGCTTGAAGCAATAAATGCATTGTATCAATATTTAAAGTTAATAAAAGTGAACAATGCTTCTATATATGGATGTGTAGGTAAGAAACCCAGCCATTTAAGAGGATAGTGATTACAAAAAAAATCACTTCAATTGAGACCAATGCCTCCTTTCAGCTCTTGCATTTTGTTTGCTGTTTCCCACTCTCTCTGCTCTGCTTTTATACTCTCCATCCCAGTTTCAGGATGGGAACACCACGGGGTGGTTCACATCTCGTGCCTAGAACAGTTTCTTCATGTATTCCTCATCCTGCACGGGCATCAGAAAGCTATAAATGTATGTAAAGATATACTTACGATATCTGACAGGTTTTTCAAGATTGTGTTTCAGGCATGGATTTCTGAAACTGAGCAGGACATGCCTACTGAGCTGTAGGCAGTGCCTGTACAGAAACTCAGAGCTGCTATCGTGGTCAGCCTCAAAGCTCAGACCCACCAGCTACATAACTACCCCAAACAATGTGCACTTCACTCCTCTTCGCTCCCTACAACCTTACACTTGCCAGGGCTTGGCTTCTTTAGAAACCTGACTTTTCACCTCTTCCCTCTCTCTCATCTCACCTCTAAGTCTACCGTCAGCCAACAGACACAGGCCCAAGAGGAAAAAAACAGCACTGTGGGGCTTTGTTCCACGGATACTAAGTGCATCCACCTGTTTTTTGTGTAGGCTATAAAGGTTGGGGGAATGGCGCTCTGGATTTCTTAACAGCAATCTCAAACCAATCCTGACTATCAGTGTAAGATGTAGCCTGAGCATTTCTAGCCAGTGCTGGTTAGGATTTGCAACAGGTGATTTGTAACAGGTGACTTGATCCTATTTTCCTTGTCTTTAGAACATAGAGAAAGCTACGGATAAGCTAAAGATTCCATGATTTTCTCCTGCTTGAACAGATATGCAAATTCTACAGCTTAATTTATCCTTTATGTGGAAGACTCATCTTTAATTGTGACAATGGAACTTTTGAAGCAAGTTCTCATAAATGGATTTACACTACTAAATCACCCCTTTTTATTTTGATCTGCTTATTTTAACTTGTTCTTTCCATTTTCTACTCTTATAATTCATAATCAATTTCCCTTGTTAACTTAAACTGTCATTTTGCAGATCAGTTTCCATAAAGTTGAATGTCTGAAACAGAGAGATCTCTTAAGCATAATCTATTGCATTTAACCCATATAACACATTTTCCACCTACTTGTTTTTTAACGCATGGGTCACATTCTGACCAAGGGCCAAAGTCTCCAAGCTGACAGTTGATAGGACATGTTTGCTGGTTACATGCACGAGATTCCTGCTTTGTGCACAGCTGGTCACAGAAATTTTGGCTATAATATTCATCCATTCTTATTTGCCTAAAAAAATTTAAGAAGTTATGCTAGGAAGATTGTAGATGTTCTCTAACTGTGGGTGAAGGCTGGTGAAGAAAATTATTTGAGTCCCATGAAAAAAACTCGAGAGATAATAGGTAGTTGCAGCATGTTGATTAAAAGAAAAATCCAAACATGCCTTAAGTTTACAGAGCAATTATTTTTGATTCGTGTCACTTCAAATATCCCAGAGAATAGCTACAGAAAGAGGCAGGAGGAAAAGAGTGGATTTTTCACAAGTTTAGAGTATACCACTGAACTGCACCTAATTTGGTGCTGCTGAATCTTTATTTAACTGTTGTCATAAAATTAATCCTAGAGGGAGGAACTTTCCGTCGGCTTGCGGCTCTGGAACTGACCCCTCCTGTGTCATTGCTCTGCACTGGGCAGAGCTCCCGGAGCACCGAGTGCCAGCCCCATGTGCACGCTACTGGCATGGCCATCATAGGACCTTGCTGTTCTCACTGCATGTGTTAGCGGATATAGGTTTGTTTGGAGGCTCTACATAAATAATTTTGTAATTTTTCAGTCTTGCAATTAAAATATAATCTGTTCATCTGGTAAATACTTGGGTATGACAATTTTTCTCAGTGCACTATGGAAGCTGGAGCTTCAGATGCAGGTCCCCATCCCTAGAAATGTTATTTTCTCAAGGAATAAACAGAAAGATAGAAGCAGTGAGATAGTTTGGCCCTACCTGTGCCTGGTCTGCGTGCCGTAATTGCAGGTTTGTGAACAGGCAGACCACGGCCCCCATGGATAATGTTCACAGTAGCAGCCCTGGCTGCTCCCGATGGCCAGGCTCAGCAGGATCATCAGCGTTAACATCCTCTTGTCCGTAGTGAAGGTGCCCATCTACAGCACATGGACAGGTAACAAACGCTCAACAAACTATCACTTGCAGTTGTGCCTGTATCCTTAGAGAGATATCTCTTCTAATTTGCAGAGTCTATAAATCTGCTTCACAATATAGAGTTCCTAAGCAGTGTACCTAGAAAAGGGCAATAATGCAATCAATAAATGATACATATTTATCAGTAATTTAGTTAATACTGTAAGGACCAGAAGTCACAATGGTTTTCTTGCCCATTTATTTATCAGGAGTACTAATCATGACTGTGCATTATTTCTGCCTAAGAAGTTGCTTATAAATCATTTTGAACATGACAAATAAAGACCTGATATTGCTCTTCATTGCTTAGAAGTATTCTCAAAAATATTTTCTAGGAATAAGAATAAAAGCATGAGACAGCTCTTCCGGTAAAATATACAAAACAACAAACAGAACCTTAAAAGTAAGCAGCCCCATCTATTACCTGTGACCAATTGATTTTCACATGCCTATAAAACCCCTCTGCATAAGTGCTTTGCTATAGTGAATGCTTCCTTCAGTTTTTTGCTGTTCTTAGTTTTGACTAGCCTGCCTAAACCGCAAACCATCACAATTCAAAATTCATCCAAATTTTCTACCAACAGCAGAAGACAGAACAGCTAGATAATTTCTCAGTCCAGTGGTCAATCAAACTGTATTTGATGAAGCAGAAGATTGTAGGTAGTCTTTAGGAAGTAATATTGCTTAGTAAATTTGAAAAATGTTTTCCAGACAAACTCTTTATGCATTAAAAAATGCAAAAGATTTTTCCCCCTTATCATGAGATTGAATCAACACTAAATTTGATAGGCTGTTGTAGCAGAACATTGTCATTTTAGAACATTTTTTGGTTTGCCTCCAAAAAACCAAAACCCAATAAGAAGTTTTAAAAACAAAGATTTTATTTTAAAACAATACTCCAAAAGATTTTGTTTTTAAAAGGTTGAAATGAAATGTGCAAATTTTGTCTATTTTAGGTTTTTAGCCACATATGCTGTTATGATTTTTATACCTTGCTGAGAAAAATGAAATTGCATCAAGTCAAAACATTGCTTCCTCCTTTAGTAAAGGAAGGCAGTAAATCTTCACACAGCTGTCGCAGTGAGAATTCAGAGCATTTTTTATGCAATAATTCATCAATGAACAAGCCTTTCAGAGAGATTTAAGTATAATCAAACCCAAAATACTGTAAAACCGAAGAGAGAGAGGTTGGCAGTCTTGCCAATGAACCAAGAGGAGAATAGGTATAATGTATTTTCTTACCTGAGTTCCTGGCTCCTTGCACCAACAGTGCCGGCTTAGAAGAGAGATGAAGCCCTATGGAACAATTACTTTGTTTATTCCTTCACTGTACTCTACACAGAAAAACACTGTTTATTCTCATTCATGAGCAAAACTCCAAGCAATCAATACATCAGAAGCATATCAATAGCCATATAATGTAAGTACATGGGAGATTAATTCAACATTTTAAAGAAAACAAAACAAAACAAAACAAAAAACCACAGAGAATTCCACGTATGTTTTGTAACCTGTGTGCATTGAAGCCAACCAAAAAGCTTCGTTATTAACTTACTGCAAGACTGTTAGCTGCAAAGTCAGTCAACTTTGCAGACTGGTGTGGCCTTCGCGTGATTTTCTGCAGCCTCTTTAATGAAAGGTTGGAGGTTTTGTTTGATTTGGTTATCCGTTAATGAAGGCAGGTCTGGTCTGGTGGCAGGAATGGTCAGAACAAAACGGCCTCTCCAGAGAGACGTGTTCTAGAGACCTGTGGAGGGACAGCTCTTCCTACAAATGTGTCTGCCCAACATGAGCTGAGAGGAATAAAAATATCTTTGCATCAGGCCACAGGGGCTCAGTGCATTGCAGGTGTCCTTGTGCTGCCCGATAGAGCTGTGCAACCCCTCTGCTCTCAGTTTGAAGGCAAGAGAATGAGAATCTGGTAAAATAGCACTTGCTCATAATTCATTATTGGTTTCAATAGGAAACAGGAGACAGAGACCAGGCCAGGGCAAAATATCTGCCTGCTGCTGCGCCTTCTCTGCAGAAGTGGGGCTCCCAAAGAAAACAAAAATAATAATACATTTGAGGTTATTTACAACACTTTGCCTTTTGCCCTCTGTGGTGAGCTCTGGGCGCGCAGTGACCCTGGGGAAGTGCAGCCAGCAGACAGCCAGCAGGCCAACAGCCTCTGCCCTGAAACACCGGCACCACCCAGAGGCGGAGGTGCCAGGGCAGGAATTTAAATGGAAAGCAAGAGAACACACCCATGCAGAACAGAAACAGCAATGACAAGCACAACCCAAGTAGTTTGCCCTAAAAAAAAAATGAAGTCTGTAACAGAACTCAAAATTCCCAAATACCCGGCGTGCATCCCGCCAGGAGTGCAGCGCTGCATTGAATCCCTCCTCACTCCAGCAGACCGGCAGCAACACGTCAAGATGACATTCCTCAAAACATATTTCCCAATTTGTTGGGACCCAACGGCATATATATCCTTCCAAAACAACTCAGAGCTTCCTGCATAGCTTCGTTTTCCAGTTGCCTTTGCAATTGTTTTTCTTAATTCTTATTTTGGCCAAGGAAGTGTTGTTACACAACTTGAGGACACAATTAGCAAACCGATGTTCTGCCAGATTCTTATTACGTTGTGTAAACTTGTCATGAGAAATCAAAATAGCCATCACTCTGGCTCCGTGCTTGCTGCTGGGTGGGATTTGTAAAGTTATGCGAAAAATACTGGCTTCTGCCTTTCAGAGAGCATCTCCTAACCCTCAGCATTTCCAGCCCCCGTGGGACCCCAGACAGGAGATTCCTGGCTTCTCCCAGGCTTGTAGAAACAGAGGACAGCTGTGAGCTGCAAGTCAGTGTTTGTAGTAGCATAATGCAGATGGCTAAAAGCTTCTACCCGAGATACTACTTTTACACTTTTTCGTAATAGGAAAACAAGGAGTTACTAAATAAGTTTATAAATTTTAAAATTATTACAAGGAAAGGGTGCTTCACACAGTCTATAAGCAGCCTGTGCCGTTCGTTGTCAGAGAACAAGCCAGCAGACAAGCACCACAGTTAGCATTAACAGAAATGTAAGGTGGAGACCAGTGCTGGTGTACTTCATACCAAAGTCAGGGCTTGAGGAGAACATGAGTACATCCATGTTGAATCCTTAGATTCACGTGAACTTAAGACAGTTGCCCGAAGCTGATGGGCCACAGCAGCAAAGAGCACCGCTTGAGCTAACTCACATTTTGGCAAAGCTTCGTGCAACTGCTGATGTGCCCCAGGAGGCTGTCAGCTCGTCTGCAAGCAGGCGAGATGATCAGAGGAATGAAGGGTCTGGACCAGGACAACAAATCCGGCACTCACATAACAAAAGTGAATAGAGAAAGGAGCTTTTCCCAAGTGTGGCAGCTCACCTCACGACACTGCAGGACTGCTCTGCATATATGTTCCTCAGTTCCTCACAGACTTGTCTATAGGATATCCTCAGAGCCATCTCAGTCTCCTCTGCCCGGGCTGGAGAACTGCACTTGCATATGTGCATCCTCCCCTTATATCACGTTAAGGCATCAGAATAGCAGGCAATACCCTCGTGCTGACACTCAACCTCGTGTTCACTTTTTGTCCTTGCAGTCCTCACAGCTACTCACAAGGTTTCCTCATGACCTTTTAAAAGTATGACAAATCAAATTAGTCTGCTTAGAGAAACAAGCACTGAGAAATTTAGTCAGCAAAACAGCGAGTGATGGCTCATGCAAAAGGTGCCTTCTAGGGCTGATTTTCACATGGAAAGTTGTCAGCACCAAAAGATGCTCTTCCTCTGGACTGCTGTTCTGCAGGCTTTCACACCCATATAATGCTGTGCCTTACCAAGTGTCTGGTCTCAAGCTCTGATGCAGTATTCCCCAAAGTCCAAAGCACTATCACTGGAATCAGATTGGGAGCAACCCAGAGAGGTCAGTGCATAGATGCATGACATTTTATAACGCTCAAGACTTTGGGAGTGTCTGTGCACATATCCATGGCCTGAATTTCATTATTTCTACAAGAAATCTTTCTCCAGCAAAACAAACATAACTTATTTATGAAAGATCATTTTTAAAAAAATGGGATAATGTTATCTTAAAGGGAACAAAGAAATCCAATGAGTATTCTGCCTGAGATTGTAGCGTTTCTATCTGGGTTTCACAAGGTCATTATCTCATCTATTTCATCCTATATCTAATTCCTCCTACTCAGAAAAACCATATTGTCCTCCCAAGTCAACCTCTAACCCTGGTCTGAGAGCGGCATGTCTTCTGACCCCAAAGCTCTGCATGAGGGAGAATGTCTACAACTGTAAAGGGGAAAGAGCAGAAGGAAGGGGGCAAAACATTTTCTGGGAGGTAAGAAAAACAGCAGTCAAATGGCTCAGCAATTTAAGTGACATCCCCTGGTGTTTTCCAGATCCCCTAGGTTCAGGGACAGGAAAAACCATTCATCCTGCCCCATAAAATTCGCAACTGCAGACTGTTACCGCCTACCTCCAGTTCTTTGGATGATGAATAGCAAGCATTTATTGAACTGCACCCCTCATGTCACACAGATCTTGCAGACATGGCTTCAGCTCTCTGCTCTCTGACAAAGTTCGGAGTTTTAAAAGCATAAACTGATAGTATTCACTAGACAGTTTTTTCCCCTCAACGTCTTCCTGAAAACAAAGTACAAGAGAAATCTTTCATCCCTACACGGCAGATTAAAATTTACTATCAGGCTGGACTGAGATGAAAATACACTTTGCACTTAATTCAATAATTCAGTGAGGTATTTTTCCTCCCCTTTAAACTTTTATCACCCTGTGTGCCCCCCCCATGAGAAGGGATAGTGAAACAGAAAAACAAAGGCACCTTTCAGCACGAAAGGCCATCTGAGTGGCTTCATTACTGAGCTGTTTTGACATATCCTGTGGCAATAAGAAAAGTGAACCATAAAATATCTTATTTACCCTGCCTATCACCGGGCTGTCTGATGACGGTGGTGGCACTGCCCCCCGGCATGGCAGGGGGATGGCGGCAGCAGCCTTGCCTGCAGCCAGGCGCCCGTCGCTCACGCTCTGCTTCGCCGGGAGAGCCACGCCGCTGCCGCCGCTCCTCTGAAGGAGATGTGGGATCAGAAAGCTGAGGGAAAGGCTTTGAGAAGAGGGGTTGTATCAGAGGATGCTGCGAAACAGCAGCACCCATGGAGAAAAACAGCTTCTGCTCAAGGGTTGTGTTAGCGGAGTCAGCTTTTATGCTGCAGGATTTGCAAGTGCCGAGTTACAGCTGCCCTCTTGGGCTGCTTTGTCAAACGAACAGTCAGGCAACCCCTCTCTTATACAGAACTTGCTGCTCCTTGACTTTAATCAACAAGCTGAAAGTATTTGGCGCGTCAGTAGCAGCCCAGGACTCAGGATTTCATTGTGGTGGGGGCCGGCACCAAGGTCACTGCAGGGCATCCCATGGTGATGGCTGGGCTGCAGCCAAGGAGGGAAACCCCAGATCAGCACCTTCCTTCGTTTCCATGCTTTCAGGCTACTGTTTTCTTCCTTCATGCCACAGATCACCTGGAAATCACCTCTGCAAGGTTTATAGGTAAGGAAGGAGGTCAGAAAGCACCTGGCGCTAGTAATTTGGGTACTCAGCTGGAAGGAGGACGCATGAGCTGGGCTGCTCGACCCACACCTGGTATTAGCCCAGGTGAACATGACCTTACCTTACCGTATTTTTCAGAAAAAATAAAAGCTATCATTAAGTAGCTACTATTCAAGCTGCCTGTATGTTGAGGAGTCTGCCTCTAAAGCATGCCTACTATACGACACAAATGATTCATTTAACTATTTTGTTTCCTGGTTTACACTTCAGAAGTACCAATGAGATGGCATCATTAGTGACCAGTAAAACATACTCTGATCATTATTTTTATAAGGAATCAGTTGAAATGTTTGTCAAAACTCTAAAGGAAATTTCCTTTTTAACATTTTTCATAGAAACCACCTACTTGACCTTATTTTTTTTAAAATGTGAAAGCTTGCGTTTATGATGACTGTCATTTTTAAAAGGGAAGGGTTTTTTTCCTTTTTTTTTCTCCTTAAGAAATAGTAAAAATTTTCACTTGAAAAATGCTTGAAAATTATTTGGAAAATATATTTTTCCATTGCCTTGCAATTTTTTTTGACCACAGTTTTCTCTGCTCAATAAATCTGATCTGTGGTGTGCCCAGAAAAAACTGAATCACAGGTGTACACAGGCCCCTCCTACAATCCTATGAGTGCTTGAATGAAGGTGAATAAGCTCGACAAGAACAAATCACAGAGCAGGATTTCCTCAGTACAGTTATTGCTTAATTTTTGATGCATCCAAATCAAATAAGACTTAAAAAAACCCTGCAAGAACCTTGACAAAATATTATCTCCTAAAAGATGCACTGGGAGAGGTCTCTCTTCTTGCCTTGAAGGGGTTGGAGATCAGCTGGAACTGCCAAAACTGAAACCCGTTAGCTTCTTCCAATGCCAAAAATGTGCTCCTTTCCCATACTGATTGTAATTGTCAGCTGCCAGTGCTGGGGCTCGCTGCTCCTGGGGCAGGCAGTTTGCAAGGCTGCTTTTCCCTCCTGTGGTCAGAAACTTAGGCACATCCCCTGTGGCCCGTCCATGGGGAGAACAGCATTTTCTGTTCATGGTGTCGCTATTTTATGTGCAGAGTAGGCACCCCAGGACAGCTTGGGCCCACGGATACAGGCAGCATCTTGGAGGAGTCGCTTTCCACCACTCCTGGATGGGTTGTCTGGACCAATCTATAATTTATATAATTTATAATTTAGTTTATAATTCTATTAAATTATATTAAAGGTATAATTTATAATACATATTTTAGATATTTTCTGATTTCTATAAGCACACAACTTGCTGGGGTAGATTCTTCTGTGGAGAATAAGTCAAAGAGGGACTCATGTCCCAGTGACTAACACAAGTTATAAAACGTGGCTCTATGCCCTTTTTTACTGAAAAGAAGCTGTAAAGGGCAAGCTTCCCCCACACAATCCAAAGGAGATACGTGACTTCTACCTCCACAGAAGTGAGTGTTTTTTGGTCCATGGAGGCTTTTAAGGACCACCCAGATTACCACAGGAGCCCCCAGCCTATGGAGAGGTGAATACAGGAGAGGGACGGCAGGTTTTCGGCCCCACGCTCTCGTTTTGCTTCACCAGCCCAGCGTTGAGGGCCTGGCCTATGGTTCATGGCTGGACCATGGGCATCGCTCCACGTGAGCTGGCACCACCACTTTGTCCCGCACCAGTCATCTATCATGGGGCAACGTGAGACCACCGTCTCTGTGTTTGCAGTCACCTCCTAAATTACTCCCACTGTTTAAGTCATTGAGCAAATTAACCCTCCCTCGGTACCCACAGGCACTGGAGAACTGGAGCAAGAGATGGATGTTGAAGTCGGAGACAGAGAATAGGGCTGGATACTTGGGATCCCTGAAACACCACCCAGCAAGTCGTGCTGGAAGCTGTGTCTGTGTTTAGCTCTTCTACGAGAAATGCTAATACTTCTGGAGTGCTAGCAAAGGAGGGACAACAGAGCTGTGAGGCATTTGTATGCCATGGGCAAGCAGGTATTCTAGAAAAAAAGACAGGAGAAAATACGTGCCATTTCACATAACAAATAACTCTGCAGCTGTATCAGTGCTCGATGCAGATCGGTGGCACTGTGAGAACCTGTGAGCATGAACTGAACTGTTCCAGTTCAGGAGGCAGGGGCTTGTGACACGGCTGATTTACCCAATATTTACTAGGGCAACCGCTCCCCATGTGCAATGAAGGAGCCAGGGTGCGCACCGCCTGCCTACAGGCTTTGGAAACTCCCAGGGAACCAGCTCTCGAAAACTCACCTAAGTCATGGAGAAAAGTCTCTGTTCCAGGCCACTGGAAATAAACTTTGCAACTGCATGAGATATCCGCCGTACTGGGCTTTCTTGCATCAGGAGGGGAGGTCTAGCAATGTGCATGCAAAAGGCGAATGCTAGAAATGGAAATTTTCCTTTGCAAGTTTCACAGACTGATTTCAATTTGCTTCCAGCCAGTTTGCTGGTAGGTCTCAGCTTGCTGAAACAGATAACATTGTGCTGAAAATGCTGAAGGTAGGAAGTTAAGATCCTGCCTGATAGGAAAAGGGATAGAAAAAGCTTCAAAAGGAACAATGTGAAGCAGTAAGTATTCACTATCAAAAAAAGTTTGATAATAATCAATCAAAGCATCTGGTAATCACCTTGTTTGATTAAATCAGCATCTGAAAGCCACTCCACAGGGACAATGTGAACTGGGTGCATCCCTGATCACCATTCCCATCCCAGTGCTTACAGTTCCTGCTCAGACTCACTGCCTCAGTGCAAAAAGAGATGATCCTCTGACTCCGCTGTTTTCTCCAGGGTCTTTTGAAGTCCTGGGACAATTTCCCTTTCTCAGCAGAATCTAAATCATGACAGTCAACCTTGTCCTTTACTGGAACGGGATTAGTGGCAGTTTCCCTGGGGCAGAAGCATCCGACTGCCTCTGTGGACATGGAGCTGTGGTACTCCCTTTCCTGCAATACAGCCTTAGCGATCTTTCAGATAAATGAACCTCAGCCAACACTATTGTGCTGGGCTCGAGTGTTTGAGGGTGGTGTAATTTATAACATATATACATGCCTTATATGCTTATATATATATTACATACATGTATTTAAAAGATAGCAGATCTGGATATATCGATTGCACCAACTTCTCCTTTTGTTCTTTCATTTGCCTGCATAGACATAAATCCCAGCATGTGCTGGGGAAACCCAAAGGCTTTAGGGAGTTCATGCTGGAAGAGATTAACCCTAGGAGAATTTACCAGTGCAAATCCAGTCTGCAGGTTTTAGTCCATCAGCTCAGGCTCAGAGTAATTCCTGTACCATGGCTGGCAGTGGATGAGGGCAGAAGAGACTTTTTTTTTTGGCTTAACTGCTGTTGCTCAGGGGCAACATGGTTATGCTTGGCTGCTGCTGCACGAGGGAGCTGTGGCACTTGGCTGCATACACCTATTTTGCAGGCAAGGGTAGACTCATGGCTGTGGGGTTTCCTCCTCTTTCAGATATTTCTCAAGGTGTTCAGCCCAAGAGAGGGGCATGGGTTGATGCCAGTTTGCCATTCATCAAAGTCCTTTTGGCCAATGCTTTGTCCCCAGCCTGGCAGATTTATGAGCCGTGGAGCCCAGCACAGGAGCGACCACCCTACTGGGAACTGCACCACTTGCTGCTGAAAACGGACCCCGGGGATGGGTTTGGGAGCAGAAACATTCTCCGTGTCTCTATGTGTCTTCCTGACCGCATTGCTGCCTGGCTTTCTGTCTGATACAGAATGAGAAAAGAAACAAGAGGGGCATATCTTGTCTTATTCAGGAAAGGTTATGTAGCACGTTAGTGCCAAGGACAGAAATGAAGCCTAGGAAGGAAAAAGGATTTTCTTTGCTGCTGTGTACATTTTTCGCATCACAAAGCCCTGTGCTACATGGAAGCGCAGTCCTGCAAGCACTGATATGTGCGAATGACTTTATACCCCCAAAAAGGCTTTTTGAGGGACTTAAATTGAAAGCAATTAAGATATGGAATTGCACAATCATTACCAAAACTCCAGCAGCTTTACTGCAGGCAAACTTCACCACTAGGGAGCACCAACAGACAAAGTTTTTTAGAGCTTTTCTATACCAAAATCAAACCACAAATATAAAATAGAGAATGTGTTTAGCACTGACACAATAAATATTTTAAATTGCGATTTTTTAAAGCTGCCCACTGAGAAACTAGATGAATCAGGAGTAACGGGGCAAGAGATTTTAGTTTATTTATTCACTAAGGCAAGGTCTGTAAATTGATACCAATCAAGAACTCTGCTGATTCATCTCCGCAACTCGTGGATATTTTTTTCCGAGTTTCTGTGTGATTGGTAACTTTATCATGATAAACAGGGACAAACAGCAGGCACCAAAGGAATCTTTCTACACCACATACGAACTTTCTAGTTCAAATACAAAGTACACTACAGATCCGAGAGAAAAAACAGCTTCTTTTTTTTTTTTTTTTCTGTGGCAAATCAGGATCAGAGGTTCCTGATGGCGTTTGGCAGCGGCTCAGAGGCAGACAGAGAAAATTCAGAGCTGTAGCTCAAATCCCGCAGATTCAGTTGACACGGCAGAACTGACTGACCAGAGATGGTTGCTAACTGCTCCCCCACTACATCTTCAGTTCCTCTTCCTCTTGTCAGAAGCAGGACTGTATGTCCTCCTCACCCTCTCTTTCTTTCTGAGTTGGACATAAAACATGAGCATTGCTGTCACATCTCTGCAGAGCAGGGTGACATTAAGGACGGTGTCAGACTGCACTGTGAAACTCTCTGGCTGTTCTGGTCTTAGCCGTACGCCCCATCGGCCAGGTTCCACAGCGACATTTTCAGGAGCCTCAGGCCATTGAAATGAAGGCAAGGCTCAAGTCAGCACACCCTCGACTCCTAAATGGCTTTGTGGGTAAAGATCAGTGTGTATAACAAACTGATCGTTAATGTAAAATTTCAAATCTCATCTTCTGCTTCTGACATGAGAAGATGGAGCTAGCCTTGATTATTCAGTGACTCAAGAGACACCCAAGTTGCAGCTCTTCCCAGTCTTCATTTTCCCCAACAACCCGGACATGCACTCATGCCAGTGTCAGCTTGGAAAGCAGCCCTCCCACAACTCACACCAATTCCCACAAAACACAGGAGGTTTGACTGGAGACCAGTCTGCAGCCACTGCTCACAGGGGCTCTCCTCCATGGCTGGAGCCATGACCGCAAGGAAATTCTCCAAGCAAACGTGCACCTGCTGTAGCTGTCAAAAGATACAAGACGCAAAGCTCCACACACAGCTCTGATGCAGTGGATGATGGCACACCGAGCGCTCTTACCAAAACCCTTTTGGTTATTACATGGAAACCAAACTGTATTAATCTAGCCTGCCATGGTGTCCCAGTTCCAGCTGGACTAAGGCATGTTATTTCATATCTTGCTCTTCCCAATAGCCATATCGCTGTAGTGAATGTGCTCTAAATATCAAGAGAAGGTGTAATTCAGTAGGAAAGCTCCTGTTCACTTGTGCATTGCAATGACATTTAAGGTGGCATTCCTGACCGTGTGCAGAGGGATGGCATCTGCGCTGTGGTGCTGCTGGGCCAGCCAGGGACGCCGATCCCCGGCTGGGGGGTCCTTAGCTCACCGGGGCACTGTGTGTTTGCGGGCGATGGGGATGGGAGCACAAGTGCGGCAGCCGAGATGAAATTGAACTGAGAACAGCAGGCGCATACCTGAGTTACGCTTGATAAGCTCTGCAAAGCTGGATGGGAGAAACCATGCAGAGGGTGAAAGTTTTGGGTGTTGCTGGGTATTGCATGGGCTGTACGATGCAATACAGAAATAATGCTCTATGCAGGAAGAAGCTGCTTATCCTTTAGTATCAGAATAACTATCCTAAATATCATATCTTAGGGACTCTACTTCCTTATAGTCATAGCACCCATCTAAAAGCTGGCTCTCCAAAATGCCCTGAAAGCTACACACTCAGTGGAACAGCTGAAGTTTGGTGGGGGGGGCAGAGGTGCATGAACCGAGCTGTGAGAGGTCCCAAGGTCTCTGTTGCAACTCTGCTGTGCTTTGACCTGTGATATTTCTGTGCAGACCTAATAATCAAACCATGGCTCTTGTCAGCTGAGATGCCAATGCTCAACATCAGTGCTCATGAAAACTGTCAGTCTGGAAAGCTTTTCCTCTGGCTGGTGTATACATAACCCAGACTCTGCCTCTTCACTGCAGGGCAATGCTGACTACCAAAGAGCTGAAGATCAGCCCCAGCTTTGCAGAGCCCTGCTGTATCTGACAGGACTGCTTTCCCTGCAAGGTCCCAGAGCCAGCAAACCCAGCTTCAGCAAAACCGGGAGAAAACGGCAAGGTGTACATGCAGGCAAGCTTACCTCTGCTTATTTGGACTCATGTCCTGAAATATCTAACACACCTGCTTTCAGTGAAGCTGAGCATCAGCTACCAGCATCTGCTAGCAGTCAGCCTTCTGCAAAGAAAGCACTGGATGAATCCTACTGCGTCTTTCCAAGGACATGAACTGCCCTTGACTGCAACCATCCTTGTGGGAAGCTGGGAGATGGGCTCAGCCCTCCCTGCCAAAGACTTTGTCTTGCCCAGGCCACCATGTGTCCCTGTCCCGGCAGCATCAGGAGCAGCAGGAGCTGGCCCCGGAGGCAGACACTGCTCAGAGACATCAGCTGCAGCAGGACAGTGCTGTTTGCCCAGGCTCCAGAACTGATGAACCTGTATTTTGGGAAAGGCGTAGGAGAACGTGAGGCAGCCCTGACCTGGTGTTAATGAACTCGGTCACGACTGCATTGCTATAAAATAGTTTCAACGCCATTCAGCTCAGCTGAGATATTTTTGTTTCATGCTAGTGTGAGTGGGAAATGTTGAACTTTAATGTGCATGCAGTGATTGACAGGCTCACGAGGCGATCTGAAGATACCCCACTATCTATCTAAGACAACTTTTAAAACTGAGCTTACAGTAGTCAATCCTTCTTTAGAGACTTAATGAGTTTAATGATCATCCCAGTGCTCACATCCCAATGCTCACTTCACAAAAATAAACCCACAGGACAGAGAGTGAAGTCAGGTACGTTTCAGACCCTTAAGCCAGCCCCACTGAAGACAAAAGAGGATTTAAGGTGTACCTGTTCTGCAGATAAACAGGAGACCTGAGACACTTCCGTAACTACGCATGTGCCCTCCTCTGGAAGCAGTGGCTATTTTCATACCACAGGTCAATAAAGGAAAAGTGAGAGGCATCTGTGCTTTGTTTATAGCTCCATTAGCCTTTCTTGAACTGTAAATTACTTGGCAGCCGCTAAGACAAAAGGGAAAGACAGGGCTGGATGCCAAAGGAAAAGTTTGAAGTTCACAGCTAATTCAAGTCTTTCAGATTTTACTGCCTAAAGTTAGAGTTCCTTTGAATAGTTACTCCATAATTACAAAACTCATTAGTGGAAATCGACACATTTACTACATGTTTAGTTGTAGAACAGAGTACTGTAAAATATATTTTTTATATATAAGCGCTTTATAACATTTAAACTATGATAATTTTCCATGGCAGTCTTCACCCTTGTCTCCTTATTCTTCATCAGTCAGTGAACAGAAAAGAGAACAGACAAATGGGTTTGGGGTCTGCCTAGCACACTTGAAATTTTCAGTGAGGGGCGTTAGGAACAATAAATTATACTTTTCTCCCATTTCCAGCCCCCTGGTTAACCACAATGACAACACTAGGAGAACATAAAGGCGCAGCCTGCGAGGGCCAGCAGTAGGAAGCATAGTGCTGTAATGGCATCTGGAGCATTATCAGTAGCACAGTTGTGAGTAATTGCATTAATTGCCTTTAATTACACTCTGTGACCTGAAACAGGCTGCTTCCAAGAAACATGACACACAACCAATCATGATGGGTTTAGAAAGTGACTTGTTCAAGTATATGGTTAGATCTTTCTTTGCAGAGCTGCAGCTGGAATGACAGACGTGTTCAGGAATACTTGTGTGCTTGTTTTACAGGTCACACACAACAGAAGTAGAGGAGCAAGCAGCAGGTCCTTCTTCACATAGGAAACCCTATGCAAACCCCCAGAAAAAGGGCAAATCTGGAAATGGTGCTATGCTTTCCTTTCCCTGGGACTAAACATCACCTCTATCTTATGCCAATTAGTGTCCCTACCCCTACAGAAAGGCTTTAGAGACAGCAGGTTACAACACAGTTCCTGCTGGATGGTAACATCTTTGCTATGGGCACGATGAGAGTTATAAATTACCACAGCTGTCCCCAAATCCTGAAAGGAATTTTGCCTCAAATGCAGCTCTGTCCCCTTTTTAGTTACAGTCCTGCAAACATGAATAAACACCTACATGTATGCATTTACATGTGAGGCAGTTCTGTTCAATGCTGGACAGAATTTACCGATGAAATCCACAAGTCAATGAAGGAGTTGCATTAGAAAAGCATGATCTCAGCTCTCCGCCCTAACCTTGAGATGGACCTAAACTCCTGGTCCAGCGTCCCGTCAGCAGAGCCAGGGGCTGTGGTTGTAGATTTATCCGATGATGCTTTGCAGGCGCACATGTGCCTCCATGGCAGGCAGGCAGGCTCCCGAGATGGCTCTGCTGGCAGAGCTGAGATGACTGTTTCTCTGTCACTCCCCGTGTCCTACAGTGGGATGGAGTTGGTGGTGTTGCCATGCCATCTTTACATCGCTCACCTGCAATTATGGGAGCTGCGCTCTTCTCCATGACTCAGAATGTTTTATTCATGATCCATTTATGGTAAGACAAAGCACAGGGGACTCTGATGATACTGAAACTCCTTTGCATGCTAATGGCTAGGTTTTCAGCTGTGGGTCTCTAATTCTCATGCCTTATGCTGACATTTGCGTGTCTGAAGGAGGGTTGCACTGCCAAACCTGCAGCATGTACATTTACCTGCGTCTGCCCTGCACGCAGAGCGCAGCTGGCTGTGCAAATTTAATGTGCCTGACTTTGTATCCAAGGATAACTGTGTGTGCACGACTCCTTGAACACCTGTACGAAGATGAGAGAAAAATTATATGCTATGTCATCTGTCCCAGGCAGTCACCCTGCCAGACTCTCACCCTTCCCACTGAGCTCCTTCAGAGCGTGTGGTGAGACCCTCAGGCTGACCCAACTCCCAACTCGGCCACATCTGGCAGCCTTAATCTCCTGAGCTGCACTGTAAATCCTTGCATATCCAGGAAAATAAAGGGGGAGTCTCCAGTATGCCTACATGATCTAGTCATGCTGCTAAGTGCTCTGTGGCAGACATTGGTGGAAACCCACACAGATAGACTTATGAAGAGGGAAAACCAACTCCTTCCTTGCTCCCCACTGTGGATGTCCATGCAGTCACAGGCTGTCTCTTCCCCTGCCCAGGGTGTCAGTAGGTCCTCAGTGACTCATTTTTCAGTCTATGATCTTTAGCCTTATATGTATTGATACATTTTGAGGCATTCAAGAGGTGGATCCGGTAGGTCATACTGTGATTTTGTTGTTCTAAGTCTACCTGTCACACAAGTCTTAGTTTTACATTTTTGGGGGGGAATTGTAGAAAGCACATGTGCATACTTAACTGTCAAGGAACTTGATGGCTATGTGCAACAGTCAACAAATACAACTACCAACTGACAGCTCTTCCAGGGTCCATATAATTCTTCTGACCTCCTGCTTTGCAAGCAGGAGGTGAATAAAAGACCTTCAAATTCTCTAAGACACCATTTACAAGTAACTGAGATCTCAGCTTTGCAATAGGTTTTAAAAACAAAAAAAATCACTCTGGAAACCAGCAGTGAGTCTCTGACTCCCTCAACTGTCCTTGAAAATCCCAGCCTAAGGTCTTGCTCGTGTTCCCATTGAAGTAATTAAATTAATGAAATTCAAGATAGGGCAGCAGAGGGTAGCGTAGTCCAGACAACCAAACACAAGGTTAAGAACTAGAAATTACAACACCCAGTCCCATGCCTTCTTTTCTATGGATTATGCCAAGTCACTTACTTTTCTTGCCCTTTTCCTCGTCTATTTTTAGACTCAGGGATTTATTCACCTGTTTAAAAAAAAGGATTTTTTTTCACCTCTAAATCCACTATACGATCTTCAAGTAATTAATTTTCTTGGATAAAGACATAGCTGACAAGCAGCTCTGCTTCTCATCACATGTGTCATCACAGCCGAGCGCAGCCTGGAGCTGCAGGCACTCACACCGGAGAGAGAGAGCAGGCAGCGCTGCACTGAAGGGAGGAACGCACCAGAAAGGGTTTTGTTCTGCGCTTGGGAGCCACGAGGACGCAGGATGCACAGAGTCTGCTCCTGGAGGAAGCTGGTGAAGGTGCAAGCCCACACTGCCCTCTGGAACATAACGCCACAGGAAGGAGGTCTCACGACTAACGCACCACACTTGGGCCTCCGGAGCATCAACATTGCTAACTGCAGGCATTTTGAGGCTTACTTTCCCACTCACACTTTATCCACTAAATCCTTCAGTTCTCAGTGCTTGGGCACGAACAGCCCTGGCTCCCAGCTTCTGTGTATGTTCCCGGTGCAAAATCACCCGAGCTGTGACATTCATCTTTGCTTGCCCAGTTTATAGTGCAGCAATGACCTGCTGCCACTGTCCTCCACTGGCCCTATCCTATCCATCCATCCATCCATCCCTCCATCCATCCATCCATCCCTCCCTCCATCCACTCACCCACCCCATCTGCCCCGAGCCTTGGCAGCACTCTAGGCTGCCCTGGTTATGGTTTCTCCTCCACAGGCTGCTCCAGACCGCCATCGTATCCCTCTCCGCTGAGGCTTCACAAGCTGCTTCACGGACAACTGGAGGGGCATGTAGGCCTTCTGGTGACTCCGAAAGGGATATTCCAACATCACGGTTTTGGCTATACAATTTCACATTTCAACATTTGAAGTCAGTCTAGGAGAAAGAACCTGGAACGAGTCGAACACTTAGTGCAGCATCAGCATATTGCAATCACCAGACCCACTGTACACAAACACTTGCTTAACAGCACCTTTGCCCTGTAAAGATATTAATAATGAGAGGTTTTTTAGCACTGCTAATGATGGTGGGTCTTGTGAAGAAAGCTGACTGTACCACTGCATCAAGGGAACCTGTAGAAACAAATTAAGCAATATATATCAGAGATTTGCCTTCTTTTTGATCCTATTCACCCCCGCCAAGAAGGTCATGCAAAATATCTTTCATTTCATTAAAGGCAATTTAAGTCATTAATGTCCAGCTGACACTGTACTGCTAACTCTGTTCTGTAGAGGTGAGAAAATGGCCAGTGACCTGAATTTTTTAAGCTGCATAGAAACAGCACAGTGCAATTACGATGCTTCAGCCATAGTTAGCTCCATCTGTGGGTATAAACAGGGTATTCCTTCAGACAAAAATTAGAAAAGGTCAAACTTAAAAGCAAGGTCATAAGCAGAGCATTGGAAAGAACAGTAAAGGACTCTTAATTTTGAAATTCTTTTGATATTTTCAGATCATAGTGGCTGGACCTTTTTTTAACTTAAAAAAAAAAAAAGAGCAAGTCAGGTGAGAAGCTTCTCTTAGATGAAATGTCAGAGAAACTCAATGAGTGTAACAGAAGGTAAGTACACAGAGCAGGGATTAGTATAGTGAGTAGAGCTGGAAGTTTGAGAAGAAGATGATAGCAAAGAGGACCACGACCAAGCCCGTGAAGGAATTTTAATTGTTTTTGAACAAGATACAGAAATAAAAAAATCAGGGGTTTGGTACCACCACATTAACTCAGCTTCATTTTTCTTATGAATGAGTGAGGTGAGATTCAGTTTCACTGACAAGAATTTGGTTTTATTGTTTTGATGATCGTAAAAGTCTTGTGGAAGAATTAGAGCAGTTGTGGAAAAGAAGCATCCGTTGCCTAAAAAAAAAATTAATTACCCAGAGTGTGTGCTATCTAATTAGACATGATCCAGCTGATGTCTCATAGCAGCTGTGAATAAAGACTTCCCCTTCTAGAATCCTCACAATCTGACTAAAATGAAGGACGGTGTGATCCAGAGGCAGCTTCTAGGGTTACTAAATTAAATAAAGCAAAATAGTACCAAAACTATACACGGTAGATTTGTAGGACACATTCAGCTACAGGTGAAGCAAGAGAACAGTTCTGTACAACAGGGAGCTTGTGCCGAATGCTCTCCCAAAAGAAATCATGACTTATTTAATATAAATATTGCCTCATGTATATGTGCATGCACGTGTGTTTATTATAACCAGGCTTACTATTTTCTGCCTAACAGAAAGCAAGAATGCTGAAGAGGTGCTTCTAAAATATTGATTTAATTTTTTAAATACCACTTGAAGCCTAATTGCACTATTCACTTGAGAATTTACAAACATGAGCAATAACTGATCTTTTCAAAGTCCTCGGGGATAACCACGAAAACTGGATCTGTATGAATTAAGTCACAGCAGAACCTTGTTATCTGCATTCAGGTGAGTGATTTGCAGCCACACCATCACCCCGTGCAAGAGGAAGCAAACGCTGCCATTTAATGCCTTAGTATTCAGTGCTAAGCTCAGGGCTAACACATGCTGAGACTGTATGGATCAGCGCTGCAGTAAGAATTAATGCGTTTCATAATTCATGGCAATATAACTTTTATATCACAGCACTGCTGAATGAAGCAGCAGAGGCTGACAAAGCCAGTCGTGCCAGCCTTAATGGTGGCTGGCACTGGAAATAATATACCGAGCTCTTGCAGAGCAACAGTTACGGACTTCAGGACAAAATAAGCACATCCCGCGTTACATGTGTTTGGCTCCTTAATGTAGGATTTTATAGGTTGCTAAGCCACTGTAAAGCACTCATCTCGACTTAAGTCTCGAATTGTTCAAAGTACCGCACAAACACATTTGAATGTTTGGCTGGTGGCACTAAGGCACATAGTCCCCGCAGCCTCACAGCTGCCCACATTGCACATTCATTGTTTGTTTTCCAACAGCCCATTTTCTCCTGATTTGGTCCTTGAGCAACACTGTGAAAGGAATTATCACAGACTGGTGCAACCCAGATCCTCTAAATCTTATCAAACTTTAGTGTATTCTGGTTTCATGAGCATGTTTTTGGGCAGGAAGGGGACAGGGAAGGAGGCGACATTGTCCTGAAAGTGGATATTTTCTTCTCCCCCTCCCTGCTGAAAAAAAAAAGTGTATGCTAAACTTTTGGGTTTGAGAACAGAAGGACAAGTAGAGGTACCTGGGAAAACCTTAGTTCACAATTAGCCACTGCAAAATTCCTGTAAACCCCCCAATACCAGTACAACATTCTTTGCACAGGACTTGCAGGTGCCTGAGTGTCAGCATTTTGAACACCTGGTGATTCTAAAGTTCTTTAAAGAGCTTCAAACTACATTTAAAGGGGGAAAGGGATAAAACCGGGCTTGCTAGAGATAAGCCCTGCACGTTAGGGAGAGTTTTGACCATCTAGAGCTTGATGATGGTGATGAAAGGGTTGAGTGTTTACCGGTAAGAATCAGGGGGAAGGCCAACAAGGCAGCAGTCATGGTGGGATTCTGTTATAGAACACCCAACCAGGATGAAAAGGCAGAAGAATGCAGCTGGGAGAAGTCTTATGATCACTAGTCCTTGTTCTTGTTGCGGATTTCAACTTACCAGTTGCCTACTGGAAATAAAAACTGCAGAGAGGAAACAGTCTGGGAGGTTCCTGGAGTGTGTGGAAGACAGATAACTTCCTGACACAGCTGGTGAGTCAGCCAGCTAGGGAAGGTGTCCCACGGGACTTGTTGTTTGTGGGCGATGCGATGATTGGAGGCCGTCTTGGGCCCAGTAATCGTGAAATGATGTCAGTTCTCATAGAAGTAAGGAGGGGCGTGAGCAGAACTGCTACCTGGACTTCTGGAGGGCAAACTTTGGCCTGTTTAAGGACCTGGTTGACAGAGTCCCTTGGGAGGCAGTCACGAAGGGCAAAGGAATCCAAGAAAGCTGGACATTTTTCAAGAAAGAAACCTGAAAGGCACAGGAGCGGCTTGTCCCCGTGTGCCAGAAGATAAGCCAGCGGGGAAGAAGACCAGCCTGGCCGAACAGAGAGTTTTGGCTGAAACTCAGGGGAGAAAAGAGAGTTTATGACCTTTGGAAGAAGGGGCAGGAGGACTACAAGGATGTTTTGAGGTTATGCAGGGAAAGAATTAGAAGGGGCAAAGCCAAACTAGAACTTAATCTGGCTACTGCTGTAAAAGACAATAAAAATGTTCTTATAAATACATTAACAACAAAAGGAGGGCTAAGGAGAATCCCCATCCTTTATTGCATGAGGGGAAAAATGTCATGAGAAAGGCTGAGGAAAAAGCTGAGGTATTTAATGCCTTCTTTGCCTCAGTCTTTAATAGTAAGACCAGTTGTTCTCAGGGTACCCAGCCCCCAAAGCTGGAAGACAGGGATGGGGATCAGAGCAAAGCCCCCATAATCCATGGGGAAATGGTTAGTGACCTGCTGCACCACTGAGACACACACAAGCCTATGGGGCCAGGTGGGATCCACCCAGGGGTACTGAGGGAGCTGTGGAAGTGCTCACCAAGCCACTTTCCATCATTTATCAGCAGTCCTGGCTAACCGGAGAGGTCCCAGGTGACTGCAGGTTACCAAATGTGATGCCCACCTAGAAGAAGGGATGGAAGGAGGATCCAGGGAACTACAGTCCTGTCAGTCTGACCTTGGTGCCAGGGAAGGTTATGGAGCGGATCATCTTGAGTGCCATCATGTGGCACATGCCGGACAACCAGGTGATCAGGCCCACTCATCAGGGGTTTATGAGAAGCAGGTCCTGCTTGACTAACCTCATCTCCTTCTATGAGAAGGTGACCCGGTTAGAGGATGAGGGAAATGTTGTGGTTGTTGTCTACCTGGACTTTAGTAAAGCCTTTGACACCGTTTCCCACAGCATTCTCCTGGAGAAACTGGCTGCTCATGGCTTGGATGGGCGTAGTCTTTGCTAGGTAGAAAACTGGCTGGAGGGCCAGAACCAAAGAGTTGTGGTGAAAAAAGTATTCTGTCTGCCATCTGGACACACAGCTGCAACATAGATGCACCTGGATGTGTTATGGAGCCATGCTTATATCCTGACATGCCTGCAAATTGTCAGGGTGGTGTTACCCATACAGGAGATCCTGCTGCACCTTTGAAGGGAAACTTTGAGACCTAGCAAAGAAATGGAAGAGCCATTTCCACCTATCATAAAAATGCAATTAATGGAATCCCAAGTGACATGGCTTAGATCCAGTCAGAGAGACAAGGAAAGTTCTGTTGTTTAAGAACAGCTTGAAGGTACAGAAACTGTCAGTCATCTTGTAGTTTAAAAGGGAATCCTTTGCAACATGATGTAGTGGAGGTTGCCTTCCCCAGCGATGGGAAGGCTGTTGCTGCTCCGCCGTGGGCAGCTGGGCACACGCGGGACCCCAAGCCTCCCATCATCCCCGGCTGCCTGCAAAATCCACAGAGAAGCTCCTGTTTCCGAGGCTTTACATTTTTTCAAGCAACTATGAAGTGCTAGCAAATTAGAGCATCATACCTTACCCTCATTTTGTAGAGGTATAAATGTCAGGCAAGCTCTGCGGAGCAAATAAACTGAGAGCAGGAAAAACAGCAAAATCTGGGCAAATCCTCACACCAGAAATGCTGTAAGAGGCAAGCACAAGGCAATCCCATGTTAAAAGAAGGCACTAGACCCCTAAACAGCTGCACATGTGCAAATACATATAACACAGACAGGGAGAATCAACAGTGGTTTTCACTCATAAAAGAAAAGAGCTTTCTGTTTGCAAGGTCAATGTGCTCTGAACCACCCACCACACAGGTTTTGTATAGCAATTAGAGAAAAGATGCATGAGAAACAACAGGAGACAAACATGTTTTGTCTTCTCCTTTACCCTCTAAAGGTACCCATCCCCTTTATAATCACAAAAATAGCAACAGAAACATCCTCAAACCATTTTGTTCCCTTCCACCCTGTCCAATTATTAGGGGAGTATGGGCTTGAATCAAGACATGCTATTTCCACATATCTGTTGGTATTTAAGTGCTTTAAGCAACATAAAAGAGCCACAGGAGAAGAGAATGGAAGAGCTGCTGACCTGGTGGCAGATGGACCTGTTCCTGGGGAGCTGCCTGGGACTGGACCCCAGGGCTCCTGCATCACCAAAATATTTGGCTAGCATGATAGAGATTAGCAATTTTGTGTTGAAAAACTGTGTTTCAGGAAATAAACTTCAAAGGGGAAAATAAGCAAGCCCAAACCCATAGGCAAGCTTGTAAAATATAAAAACACGCCAATTTCTCTTCTGAGGAGGTCACCTCTCCCCTTTAAGTGCATACTCATAGGCAAGTGCTCACACATATGCACATATGATGTTTACAGGGCAGAATCACTGTTCCTTTTTTCTTAGAGGATAAAAATTTATAGATTTACTGACAAATCTTTGTAAACATAGTTTGGCTCAGCTCCTTTACACGGCCTTTCAAAAAAAATTGACAAAGTTCTTGCAACTCAGTGTCATAAATCCTCAATGCATCAAAATAGCACTCAGATCATTAATGCTACAATATTTACCACCTGCTTTGAAGTAAGAGAGAACTTGTGCAGACCTCTAAATAAATCCCATTTATATTTATCAACAAACTGTTTCTGAGCATGCACTGGGTCCCACAAGACAAGACCAAGAGTTACCACTGATATTCTGCTCCCATGAAGGTTCCACTAAACCACTTCTTTCCACTCACCTGATCCAACTGATGCAGCAAAGGCTGTAACAGAAGCTGCAGAACACTGGCATTGAACACCACAGGTTAATAGTATCAGGTCTTTGTCCAGATTTTGTCCACGGTGCTCAAGAAAGAAAAAAAAGAGCTCCTTGCAGCAGTAGCAGGTCAAGCAGTTGGTTTGATGTGAAAAGTGAAACGTTCTTGTCCAATTCTCTATTCTTCTGCACAATGCTATGGGACTAAAAGTTACTACAAAATTGTCAGCGTAATTCTCCAAGCTATTTATTTAATTCTTCTAGAAGGTCAAGAGCTTTTCCTGAATTTAGTAACACATATACAAGTTCTCACATGAGTCACTTGGTCTTTTAATCCACAATCTAATCTTAACCGCACAAAGAGAACATCACGGGAAAAGCTCAGAGCTCTACTGTGTTAAACATTATGATTACAGGCACACAAATACACTTTACACATATTTGTTAACTGCAGCCTTTGCACAACTGACACTTTCAATGTACAGAAAGAGCAGCCCTGAAAGCTGAAAGCAGCTTCATCATAAATTGTTGATTTACATTTTTCGCTGTCAAGTCCTTTTAGCAAGCTCTAATTTAGCACTCAGGCTTTATAAAAAAGAAAGATGGGAGAGGGAAGATGACAAACATTCAAGAGCAGCAGCAGCCAGGCTCCCTCCACCAGCAAACAGCCTTACGGGGCTCCAGAAGGGTGGGGCTGCATTTGCTTTCATCTCCTCCTATTTCTGGTTTTAAATGGCCAATTTGTCATCATCAGGCTAAACTGCAGCCACATTTTATAAAACCAGAACCCTTTAGTTGAACCCTTAGAAAGCAGAGATCCTACCTGATGTGCTCTGCTCGAGACAGAGTGGTAGGGTAGGCCAGGGCACCAGCTCTTAATAAATTATTGCCAATAAAACTCAAAGGCTAAATTTCTTGTACCTTAAGTATTCCGTAGTGTCCGGCTGGGTGGTCCACGCTCCGCTTCTGCAGTGAATGCAAGGACCCTTAGTCCTCACTAAAAAAGCAAGTGTACTTCCCGCGCTAGCTGGCGTTGCGTGATACAACAGCCCCCATCCGCTTTCGCTAGCCTGGAGACACATCGCCTTTGCCTGGCTGCGCTTCAGAGAGGAGGCAGCTAATTGCCTCAACTGTTCCCTCGCTTTCAACTTTTGACTTTGCTAAAGCTGAAATGCCAGTGTTCAGACCACGTAGTCGGTGCTTACGGTGGTGCTGTCGGATTTTGCGGGCGGCTTTTTGAAAGACGTTCCCCCTCCCCTCCCTGTTACAGGCAGGACGATTATGCACACGTATAAAAAAGGTTCAGCCAAGTTTAGCTCGCACATTTAACTGTTCTAGTAAGGAGAATACAGATTACCTGATTTTCTTGCAGCGTACATTGTCTGTGCAAGCAGATGTACAGTTATAATCCTCGCATTACAAAAAAGCACCTGATCTGACCACACTAGAGCTTTAGTAATGCAGTAATTCAAGCAGATGACAAACTCGTCTCTAAAAGGTTTGATTAATTGGAGCACTGCTATTCTGTGCAAGTCCATGAATCGTGGGTATAATTACCTATTTGTATAACTACGTAGTTAACCATCCCAAAGCATTCAATGTGGAAGCCTGCTTTGCACCTGGAAAGGGCTACTGCGGTCTTTATTTCACTGAACACAGAGCACGAAGACACAATAGCTTGTTAGATTGGTCTATGGAGACAAGGCGTGCAGGTCGGTTTGATACCAGGCCCTGTGACAAGCTGTGACTGCAGCTAATAAAGTAGTCCTGGCTCTCCACTCTGCTGTAAATTACGTGCCCAAATCTTTAGCCCACAAAAATAGTATTACACAAACGCGGGTTGGCTGAACAGCTGGGCAGCCTTATGAAAATATGTACATCAAACAGATGAGTGAAGGCATACCAGGATCTTTTCCTCCAAGATAATGCTTTTAGCATCTGATAATCCTGTCTAGCCAAGGGTATTAGGATGGATTAAATATGGAAATAGATGAACCTGAATTATTCTGTGACTCTACAATAACAAATCAGTGGGGTTCTCAAGGGTGAGCTATCCAAGCACAGTATACCTTTACATCCATATAACATGAATTAACTTTTTTCCTATTCAGCACTAGGCAAGTGCTATTGGATTTTGATTTCTGTGAAAGGTTATGCTTTATTTACCAGACAAATGTAATAATTTTTCTTTGTGTTATGAGACAACAGCTTCTAAGCACCATCCCAGCCCTGAGCTGTTCGCAGTTTAGCAACTCCCTGAGATTAATCCATTCTCTGTGTATTTATTTTCAATAAATTTATTTTTCATGAACTTGCCTAGACTCCCTTTGGGCTGATAAAAACATTCAACACCCACCCCAGCATCTCATGGCAAGGAGCTCCGCAGCGTAACTACACAGCAGGTGAGAAACCCTTCCTTTTGTTTGCTCTGAACATGCCTCCAGCAAGATACAGCTGATGCCTCCTCCCACTTGTGGGCCACCAGTTGCAGTCCACCCTTTCCACACCACTCGTGGTTTCATAGCCATATGTTGTACGTCCTCCTATCTATGTTGTACCTCCTCCTATCAGCCTCTTCTCCAGTCTGATGAGTCCTGGCTTAGTCTTTCCTGGGGTGGAAGTTAGCCGCAACCTTGCTCATCCTTGTTGCCCTTCTCCGAGTCTTTTTCAGATCTGTCACATGCTCCTTAAGTCTGGGTGACCAAACTGCACTAAGTACTCCAGGTGCAGATGACGCTTAGATGAACACAGTGCATAATGATGAGATCTGGCTTGTTCCTGTTTCTTTCATCACAACCCCTACTGTGATTTGCTTTTTTGACCTCCAAAGCAAATGAATTTTATTGCTGCAATTTCATTGTTGATGCTAACAGCCATTAGAGGATCAAAAGGTAGACAGATGACAAACACACGTTTCTCAATAGCCTGGAGAATAGGCTACAGCAATTCACTGTCTGTATTCATTGCTAATTGCATATTTCATTTCAGATAAAATATAAAACCAGACACTTATTCTTGAAAGAATCCAATGCCAATGGGATTATTGGAATGTATTGGCCACTTTGTGAGCTTTCAGTGACTCTGTATGAGCTACAAGACTGCAGCATGTAAAAGTACATGCAGTATGCTTTATTTCTGACAGCTTCTCATGCTTTATATTTTTTGATGTTGGAATTAGAGGAAGAGAAGAGGTGAATTTTACAGGGCAGCAGATGCATGACACAGGGGAAAAGGAGTTCACTCAGATTTTGGGTCAAGTGTTTTAGTGAACATGGGCAAATCTTCCCGTTACTGCAAGGAAATAAAAGGTGATTTGCTATCAAGAAACTAAACTTCAAAAACCTTCAAGACGTTTGATGGGTCCGGTCAGACGACTGCCAGGTTGAGACGTACAGCACTAGAGAAAGATGAAAGCGCTAAACCCCATCTGCATCAGTGCCCTCACCCGCAGCACCTCCTCTGCCAGCTCCCTCTGCACGGGGCAGGCAGGACGCAGAAGCTGCGGAATAACCAGGTCGTTCAAAAATGCCTTTTGCCGTTTCCTCACAAAATGAAAGGTGAAATTAACAATCTACGTGACTGTACGTTAAAACAGATACATGTTTACCCATGTGTATAGCTTACCCTCCTGTTTAGCAAAGACATACCAAGGCGAATGTGCTATTCCACAGTTGCTAAACCAGGTCTTAATGCTTACCTGTACAGATTAACCGGTCTTTAGACAATAAAAAGTTAACGATGAAAAAAGGGAAAGCATGACTAAAATTCATTATCTAAATCAGTTTCGTACTTGAAGACTTAAGCCTAATTAAGACCAGTTATTTAAGTTACTTTGATTTCAATCAATACATTTACAATGCAATTATTTTTTCCTCAGAAGTTTCACAGCTGCTGGGAGAAAAAAAAAAGAAAAAAAAAAATGCCAGAAACTGCAGTTAGGGCACTAAGGAGCAAGAAACTGGGCCAAAAATGTGGAAGTCCCATTTATCACTTACACTGTGCCTATGCCCACAAACTGCTTATTTCCATAAAATCTATCTAAAATTGACCTTCCAAGAGAATAGTTGCATTTTAATTGAACTCTCCTATCAAATTAAAAATCTGTAAAACCATTTTCTTTTTTGGTTTTTTTCTTCCCTCCTCTCAAATTCAGTGGCTCAATACACAATTACGTTCTGGAATCAGAACTATTTACTAAATAACTGCCTCACCTAGTGTTACATATGATTTTTTAAAGGCATCAGCATTGCCACTGGCGGTGTTCTCACATATCATCAGAGCACTGTATTAGCGGTTAGGACAGAGGCAACCCATATTTGGAATAAAGGAGCTATTGCAACAGCAGGATAAAGTTGGCCTGCTGATTATTCTATTGGAGTAGTTTAGGAAGAAAACAAAAAAAAAAAAAAAAAGAAGAGAGAGAAGAGAACCGCTTTTGCAATGAGGAAAACTCATTCTGTGTACTGAGCAACCCATACTCTCCGCTGGTAGGACAGTACCTGTGGGGCAGGAAGAGGAGGGGAGATGTTTTAACCTGCAGGCAAACTTCGTCCATGGGTTTCTGCAGGGAGGCACTGACAGAGAGGCCTCCTTGGCACCTCCTTGGCACTGCTCATCTTTCATGGCATCTTCTTCTGCAACCCTGGCAGCCTGTGCCTGGCTCCTTCACTTCACACTGGGCCAAGGGAGATGGCAGGGAACGTGCAGGAGCAGAGCACTTGGGCTGGGGCTGCCTGTGACTCAGTCGCAGAACTGAGCAAAAGAGGTCTGTCCTGGAAAACAACACTTCTGTCCTCGCTAGGAAGAAAAAGTACGAGCCGTAAACTCCTAGCTGTTGCCATGGAGCAAGACTTTAGTTTCTAACATGCCACACTTCATTGCAGGAGGCTGCAAAGCCCAGCCTTGTTGGCCATGCTCCTTGGTGGCAGAGCTTGCCTGTCTCCCCCTCCGAGAAGCGGGTCCCCAAACCCCACAGGAGGCACCAGGGAGATGATGGAGGGAACTCATCGGGTGGCTGGCACGTCCCGGAGCCAGGCTTGAGGCAGCGGCTAGTCTGCTCCACCAGCACCTGCAGGCAAGCTGGGCTGGCAGCAGTGGTGGGCACTGCCCACCGTGCCCACAGCTGCAGGCAGCAATGCTGAGAGGGCACAGGGAAGCAATGGGACAGACTAACACGTCAGAGGTGTAGTCCCTGCTTTCCATCTCCCTCCTTCTTACAAGATACCACCCATGGCAGGAGTCAGCAGCACGGGCTCGTGCAGGCTACAGAGCTGGGTGAGACGCTTTGGTGCTAGAAGCAAACTGGGGCTGGAGAGCCCTGGAAGGAAAGAGGTAGCCGAGAGCCTGCTGTGCCCCTGGCAGCGCAAATACATCACAGCGTCCTGTGGTATTCAAGGGGCCCACAGTAACCAGGTGGAAATGGTACTCCGGCTGTGATGCCCTCATGGGGTGGTCCACGTAGGCCCCTAACAATACAGCACAGCCTGTGTCTAACATCTGACTCCACACCGTATCGCAAAACTGTGTTTAAAAAGTCTCCTACGTGTAAAGTCTTGAATGCAGCAATGAAGCCATAAAACAAGAATACAGGTACCAGAGCTTTATTAGATGTTTCACTGGATACAAAGAAACTGGATTTTTTATTACTCTTTTTTTACATTAAATACACATTCTTGTCATAAAAATTCACATTTGCTATACAGAACCATAGGCATTTTTTACACACCACTTATTAAAGTACCATTGAATAGATCCTAAAAAGAGAAGGTGCAGCTCTGTGAACCTTTGTGGGCACAACACACAGGGAGCTCCATGTCCTCAGTGTTACACAATCGTCCTTCCCACCAAAAGAGAGAAAAGTCATTCAAATGCATTAATGCTCATTGGGAATAATAAGGCTTCTGTACAGAGACCCTGAACATGTCAGGAGGCAGTGTGGCAATCCTAATCATCACTTACATGATCCTAAAGCTACTGATGACTGAGGCAGTCAAAAACTTAACAACTGTTCTGGCAAGTCCAGATATTCCTTCTTTTTTTCCTTTTTAGAATTGTATTTTTAACAACATATTTTTATTATCAATAATAATAATTACACATAAACCCAGGATTCTGCTTTAAGGATCCCAGCTTCACAGCAAAACTGATTTCAGCTACTCAAGGAATCTCTCCTGATCAAATTGACTTTTGTAGGACCCAGAGCTGAGGGAGGCTCAGATGACACATCATCTCAATGAAGTAAAAAAAAAAAAGTGCACCTCCATCTTAGCATATACTCATTGGCATATAATGCAATGTGGTTTTAATTTGGAGGGAGCAAGTTTATAACTGAATTCTCATCAGCCAAGGTGAGACCCATCTAAGAGGACATGTGTACATAACTTGGAGTATACAGATAAACCATCCCGGGACATCAGATGTGGAACGCTGCCATCTTTTAGCCCTGTACTTAACATCTTATAAGAACCTGTGGATTGCTATGGTCTACCGAGGATGACAAACCTGTAAGACTCACTTTGAGCAGTGCTGCTCACAGCTGGCAGTTAAAGGGGGGCGTATGCAGAAGTTGAGATAAGGAGCACTGATGAGAGGCAAAGGAGAAGAATGGGAGGACGCTGCATTTTACCTAGACAAAGATAACAGAAGAAGGTCTGAAATCAGACTTCTGCCTTCCCTCAGTCACTGTTCAGGTGGGTCTGACTGAAGCTGACCTCACACCAAAGGTACTGTAGGGCAGGCACACTCTGCCTACTCCTGTCCAACCAGTCCTCTCTGTGTTCAGCATGTCTCAGAATTACCCTTGGCATCAGGCAGAGACATCTCAGACAGAATAGCTGGAGCTGGCTATGGGAATGGCAGAAGGGTCATACCTGTGGGTAATGAAGAGATTTCTAAGTGGAGCACTAGGTTCTGTGAGCCACTGTGGAATTACTAAAGCCTTTTAAATTAAAGCTGCCATGGCTCCTGAAAGCAGAATGCTGTATGTGGGCAGGCCAGGCTACACTGCTCAGCGTCTGACATTTATCATTTTTACGTAAGGATTTTTACAGTCCAACCTAGACTGGAGCAGAGCTCAAAGCTCTTCCTGTGAATTTACAGCTACGTTCCAGCATGGGACTTGAGCAGTATTGCATAGCATCCAGGCACTTCCCCAAAGCCGGGTATCACCTCCCTGCTATCATGTCTGTATCCCAGAAGATGAATTTTAGGCCATTCAATTGCATGCTCACAATTCCAGTTGGCATCAGCAGGAGATGTGTGTGCACAGAAGTGATTTGATCTGTATCACACTGGAAATCACGTCTGTACCACCTTGTACAATCAAGGTAGTCAATCAGGCAAATGTCCTATTCTTTATTTACCAATACGTAAGTGAGCTCCAAGTAACTCCAAGTTTGACTCCTTAGTGCTGAAAAGTGAAGGAGTCAGCCCTACAGACAATCCTCAGCAACGTCTGAAATCAGAACTGATAATTATGGGATTTAAACATTATTATGTGAACGCATTAAGGCAGGTTACATAACTGCCCTTTTCCTTTAGGATTAATTATTATTTCCTCATACACTGTAGACAATCCATACTCCCATACACACACATACCTACAAAACAGCAGCACAGTAAAAACTAAATAGATCACTGAACTCCAACATACTTGTAATCAATACATTGCACATACTATACAGCATATTTTAACCTCATTATTGGGTAAACATACACAATTCAGAACAACATTAACTGTATGTAACACAGAAGCTACCACTGAGATATGGCCAATACATCATATACACTATTAGCTTTTACTTCACTGAAAAGGCGTTTAGAAGTTTAAAATGGTGTTAACTGAACTCTTGAAATCACCAAATAGCTTACTCAGTTGCTAATACCTAGTGCTCCCTATACGATATTCAGGATGAACAGCACTGGAGCTGTGTTTTCAGGGCACTCCACTTTGTTGATATTGTGGAGTTAAGCTCCACAACTTTAAATTTCCGTTGCAACACAGCACGTGCTTACTACACACCGACTATCAGCTCCCCTCTCATCCCAGGGTAAAGGTTTAGTAACTACTTTGAAGTTAGTAGAAATGGCCTAGATGACAGAAAGACTTAGCCCAGCATACAGGATCGTACATTCCCTCTCACGCACGTATGTGCACATATATATACACACACACGTGTACGTTTAAAAGAATGGCTTGAAATGGCAGGACCCACAAAACCATTAATGTAATCAAAAGCAAATCAATATATAAATAACCCACTGATTTTAAAACCAGGCTCCTGGGGTCTGATTCCGATCTTACCCCTCTCCACACAAGGCAGGAATCAGACCCCGGGACCAGCTGCTCGTTGGTCCAAATCGCTGCAGGTTGGATTCGTACCGAATAAAGACATCTCAGCTTGTGTAAACCGAAAAAATGTAGCCAGGCAGGTTTACACCAGCCGAGACACTGCAGGTGTTGTGCAGCGCAGTCGCAATTTTTTGAGTATGACTGAAAAGAAAGGATCAAGTAATGACATGAAAAAGTCAGAAAACAAAACCCATGACGTGTACACAATGAACATAGAAAGGGGGGAAATGAGCACAGGAAGAAAAAAAGTGTTTTGGCAGAGAATGACATGACAGTTCGAGTAAATAGAAGCTTATGAAGATCAATAGTGTAGACAGGTATTTTTCATCTGATGGGCTGATTACAGTCATCTAATTTCCCTTGTAAGATTCCTCATAATACGTGTGTAGAAACCTCCCAAATGAATCGAGTCAGAGCAACTCATCTGACCCAACCCCATAAGCACATTTCTGGTTGAAATCAAAGAGAGTTTTAGCTGCATATGGGTGGTAAAACCGGGCTCTTGAATGGTCCAGTTGTGCTGCATAGTCCCTTCTGGCTTATTCTTTTCTGGCGAGATCTCCCAAACAGTATCAACAGGGAGTGAATCCCTATCAGGACTTACAGTTTTGGGGCCTCGCAGATGAAATCGCCAGAAAAGCGTAGATAATATCCCCAACACACACTTTTTTGTTTTAGTAATTAAGGCAAGTTTGTTTACCTGTCCCTAACATAAAGTGCTGTGCTTCTCCAACAGAAAGAAGATCAACAGCTAAATGAAAACAGAACTTTTCTGACCAAAATTTAACATTTTGCTAAGATTTTTTTTCCCCATTAATGGAGAAACTATATGATTTGTCTATTATCCTTCTTATCAGAGGATTTTTTTTTTTTTTTGCTTTGCTTTTATTTACCAGCACCCAAATGATAATTAGAATAAAACTGACACTAAGCAAACATTTCATAACAATGCTAACAAGCTCAAGATAGCTCTATGTTTATTCATATATACAGGCACACACACACACTTTTCTTAAATACAGCAGAACATTTGCTTTAAGTACACCTCTGTGTAAGCAAAAAGCCTGGTGTGTCTGGTGTGTGTTTGAGTGGGGGGTCCCAGGAGGACCTCAAGTGTTGTTGATGCTCCCAGATTCAACAGAATTTCGATCAGAACCCAAAAAAAAGAAACCTAGTTTTTGCTTCACCCAAGGATTCAGATTACTTTACTATATTAAAAGGATAGTTTAACTCTTTTGACTATATGTAAGCAGCTGAAGGACAGCAGTAAGAGTCTGGAAGGAAACAAATCCAGCTAAACAGAAAAATTAAAAAAGCATTTTATACCACATCGCCAATAAATAAGCAAACATCTACATGTTTCTATGTGGGACACCCACATAGGGTGGGTTCAAAGAAATCATACGCTAATGTTTCATTTTATGTGTCTGTTACATTAATTTTGCTTGGAGAGCCTGTGGAAACTGGAAATGAAGTGCATCAACCCACCCCTTACCTTGCTCAGTTGTGGGTGAAAGCACTAGAGTCCTACCCCTTGTTCAATGCAAATATGGGCTGTGACTCTTGGTAAATTTTTGAGGCAGTTCAGGTATAGTTTTAACACTGTAAAAAACCTAACTGGCTTAGATCACAGATTTCACTGGGGATGAATCTTAGAGTCCTAACCTATACCGAAAAAAAAGCTACTGAAGGAGGCATCATAACTTCATAACATGTTTTTTCAACCAAATTTATAATATGCCTGTCCAGAAACCCAAATATCATTATGCAAGTGTGCATGGATGTCTTTGTGTCATATACATACATTGAAATGTCTCATTATACTACACATACACTTAAATGTTTCTTTATAGTACACACACGCACACTTTTTCCAAGGCACCCTCTCAGTACAAAATAGCAGCAAGTGTTCATTTTATTCCACTTCTTCCTAAACTACAAACAACAACAAATGCCCTATAATCTGCCCATAACCCACCTGTTCGATACAACCATTTTTGTTTTTCTAAAGTCTGATGGTAGATGGTAGTCCCTATCATCTGACAGAAAATAGCAAAGGATCGTATGATGCCATCCTCTCTTCTCACTCAAAACAAAAGTTTTAGTAACATCAATGGGAACTTGAGCTTAGTCTTATCCCATAAAGCTCTGCAATATTTCAAAGAGCATTTTCCATTTTTCATTATAGCATCTAATGTTTTGCACACAGGAAATGTTTTGCTTTCCAAAGTTGTGTGCCTGTGCATTGATGTGTCCAGGAGATATGACTGATTGCATTGTATCCAGTTAGGTGTCATACAGTGGCAATGCTCTCATTTTATAAATCACTAAATTTTCCATATATTTGAGTTTTACATATGTTTCAGGATGATCAGCGATTCTGCTGCTAGAACAGTGCCATTCAGTAATCCCACAAACAATTGAAGGACTACGTTGTTACTAGCTAGAAATTGAACTACTACACTGTTCAGTACAGCAATTTTTCACTGATGAAACCAGCACTGATTTTTTTTTTGTAATCAGCAGAAAAGTGTTGTGTTTGTAGCTGCCTTAAAGAGAATCTTAGACTGTACCCATTTTTTTTTTTTTAAATGCAGTTTTAGTTCTCCAGAAAGCAGGTTTCCACTATAGGAAAAAATCCTGTCCATCTTACAGTACACAAAATGTACTATGCCAAATCCATGCTAAACACAGGAAATTTCCCTATTAAATTCAGCAGATGACAGATCAGGCTCTTACATGAAATGAATCCTTTGAGGGAGTGCTGCTCCAAGCTGGCCTAACTTTGTTCCTGCTACAACCAGGCAAAATACGCACTGGCAGCTCCTAGTACAGAGTTAGGCCAGCATGACAGATCTGCTGACTTGGCCTAGGGCAGAGACACTGGAAATCCTCATTTTGAGAATGAAAAGCAAGTAGAATTTAGTCTGTGCTCTGTGCAAGCTATGTAATACACCATGTTTACTGTCCACTGATGATGAGTGTGTTAAAGGCATGAATTTGGATTTACTTCACAAAGGCATTTAAACCTGTAGCTCACTGATAAATACGATCAGTTAAACCATCTAAGAGATGAAGTGTAGCGGCTTAAAATTTTTGGGCCAGATATACTGTCCTCGGTGTCCTGGTGTAACGTGCACACCATCGGGAATCCTGCCATGGGCAGGCAGAAGGTAATATACATCCCATTGCTCCGAAAGCAGCAAATTTCTTGGCACTGTTCATAACCATAGAAGACACATGAATCGCATTTGCTACGTTATGGAAAACATGTAAATGGCCTTCTTTTATCAAACACTGTAAACATGTTTGGTTTTGCTCTTCACATGAAACACAAATGTAAAAAATGATCATAATTGATTAAAACATTTCCCCTACGCCCACCCACTAAAGCCCTAAACACCTCAGCGTGTTATAGGAAGATTAGGGTTTTACAAGATAATTCTTTTAAAATGCAATCTTTTTTTTTTTTTTAATTCTAAGTAATGCAACAACACACGTATTATAGTACTATCAAGTAGTGTCATCTTCACCTTCATCCAGGTCATAGTTGAGCTTTATGACTGTGCTGATAAAGTCACCAAGTTCTACAAAATCTGCAGTGATAATATTCACACCACTTTCTCCTGGTTTCTGAGTTCGGACCCACTGCATCATTGCAGGAAGAGCCCTAAGGAGAAAACAGGAACAATAATTACTCATAAATCCGCAAGACAAATGCATCAAGGCAGGATTTACCAATAGTGACTGTAAGGGAACCATGTGACAAAGGACACAGGTTACTGCTCAGGCTTTTTGAAAACCCTTCTTTTTATAATTTTCATTCTCTGTGGAAAGAATATGTTGATTATATTTCAACTCCTCAGTACAAAAGAATGAAAGGAAGATCATACAGGCTTACACTGATCTTGCCTAGGGGCAAGGACCAGATACCTTTTCATATCTGGCCATATGACTCCATCAGATTTCTTAATGGAAAAAGAAGTAACAGAGAACTCAAGTTATCTGCAGAGCATGTTTGACACATTTAAGTTAATACTGGACACATTTAAGTTAATACTGAAACTAATATTTTGGGGGACACTGGAGCAACCATGATTTCTGCAATGTAAGTACAGCATATACCAAATACCCTTTCTTTCCCTGCATTAATATCCGAGCCATGAATTATATTTAATCATAAACCAGCAGTTAGTAAGTGAAACAAAGAGCACCACAGGCATAACGACTCCTTTCTAAGATGGCATATTTTATTATGTAGGACCCTTAGCATGGGAATACTGGGGTGTAAAAGATGTCTGTCTAATTGGGTTTGTGAGTATAAAGAGTTTTTTCTAACACCATGAAAATATAAATTAATGATCACAAGAAATAGCTATGGGAAAATAAAGGAATATTGCTCAGTCCTTCTGAGCAAGTCAAGCAGCAAGATCCAGTTTTCAGAAGACAGAAGTAGACAGAGCTCCAAAAAAGTAAGGTACAGATTTTTCAGAGAAAGTGTATTTTTCAGAGAAAGGGTAATTGACCGTTGGAACAAACTCACAACAACTGTGACAAACTCTGCAGCACTTGGAGTCTTTAAATCAAGCCTGGATGTCATTCCAAAAATACACTCTCGGTCAACCTCAAGCTGCTGAGTTAAATAAAAGAACCTACAGACTGGGCAGGACCGCAGTCAGTTTAGATGAACACTGTGTTCTCCCTTTGCTCTAAAATCCATAAATCTGTGATTCCCCCTCAGCCAGCATGTTGTACAGCTTTTTTTCACAGAGGCAAGGTACATGTGAAGTCTTGGTCTGACAGTAATTTAAATCAAGCTGAACATGCTGAACCTAAATCTGCTCCCCAAAGCCTTAGGAAAACATATCTAAAGAAAACCGAACTATTAGCAGTCACAGATTGTACTTGTCAGTGGCCACCAGAATCAGTCATTTTTTTAAAACAATTTTGTACAGTAAAAACCCACGTTGTTATAATTAGCCCCCTCTCTGATTTTGCAAGAGAATGTACAACATCAAGGTTTTGCTTCAGCAAAATGTGCTTAAATCCAGAGTAAGATCCACATTTAAGCCCAGCAACACATTGATTCAATATGACTGAATCACATGAATGTACGCACACCAGCTCATAAAACTGAGCTTAAGCACTCTGCTATATAAGAACCCAGCCTGAATCTTTAGATTTAAGTTTATGTAATCCTGAAAAGCTGCACTCCGTGGCAATGTAACAGGCACAGTTCAGGTGTTAAACATCCAGCAATGCCTGGACTGTTTGAAAAGATCTGCGAGCAACCAGAACCAGGACAGATCTCAGCAGAACAGCATGGACCACCAAGGTGATAAAAGGCAGCTCAGAGAAGTTGAAAACTCCACTTCATCTTTCACATGCAAGAGAGACTGCCGAACACTGGGCAAAGACACAAGGCTGAACTTCTAAGATGGCAGTATGTTGCCTTTGTCTTTAATATCATCCTACTTAAGCTCAAAGAGTTTCAGATTTAAAGGTGAACTGATTGATCGTAGACAAGCACAGACTTTTTCTTCCTTCCTTCTGCATAAGTTGATACCCTTGATATTTTACTCCCCCTTGAGGCGTAATTAACTTCTTTTGGTGTCCTTTGTTTGTTCCAAAGCTGGTTCTGGTGTAATTCTGTCTTCACACCATAGAGTTTGCTGTCTATACACTTAGCCTTATAGACTGAAACACTGTTTTCTTTTTCCTACTGTGCTCTTATTAAGTCAGCCTTTAATAGTCATGCCTCCTTTTGATTTGCGCTCAAAGTTGTTTGCCCTGCCATTTCATCTTCAGTTAGGCCTGATAGTTAAATGGGTTATTTACATTTTACTGATGTTTCACACAGGACACAGTTGCATGACCCTTTGCTCATAAGCAAACTGTTAGATAAAGTCACAGAAATCTTTTGTTCATGAGACTAGACACCATTTAAAAATAAGTCAAAAAGTGAATCAGATTATCCAACAAAAAGCTTATTGCATAGAAAAGTGAAAGAATACAATCCTGTAAAAAAACAATACCTGAACAAAAGATTCCACTGACCTTTAAGATTTGATCTAGGCTACGCAACCCTGCTTATGATAAAAATTCATAGAAAAAAACCCATACAGATCATCTTCCTCCCATAGTGCCATCTTGAAAGTAGATTACATCAATGACTGTAAGAAGCCCCACGTTGCTCCGTTTCAGTACATGCTCACAATAATTATTAGAATAAGCCTGCTTTAACATTCCTCAGGGTGCCTTTGTGCTAGCAGCACAAACCTTGTTCACCCTTCCTTGTAATTTCCACTCTCTGCATGCCTCAAATTTGTAATTGTTCTCATTAAGGGTTTTAGTCAGAAGAACAAACCATGTTGTGTGGCAGCCACCTACATGACTGTGCTCACAGAAACCCAATATATAATATGGTCTTTGTAGATATTCTTGCAATGTTGATAAGAAATGATCTTGCACACGAGCAACAGACAACATGGCTTCACCAAGGGCAAGTCATGCCTGACAAATCTGGTGGCCTTCTACGATGGTGCTACAGCATTGGTAGGTAAGGGGAGAGCAACAGATGCCATTTACATGGACTTGTGCAAAGTGTCCCACACAACATCCTGGTCTCTAAATTGGAAAGGCATGGATTTGATGGATGGACCACTCGGTGGATAAGGAATTGGCTGGATGGCCGCACTCAAAGGGTTGCGGTCAATGGCTCAATGTCCAAATGGAAACCAGTGACAAGTGGCATTTCTCAGGGGTCAGGATTGGGACCAGTGCTGTTTAACATCTTTGTCGGCAACATGGACAGTGGGATTGAGTGCACCCTCAGCAAGTTTGCCAACGACACCAAGCTGTGTGGTGTGGTTGACACGCTGGAGAGAAGGGATGCCATCCAGAGGGACCTGGACCGGCCTGAAAGGTGGGCTTGTGCAAACCTCGTGGAGTTCAACCAGGCCAAGTGCAAGGTCCCGCACCTGGGTCACAGCAATCCCAGGCACAAATAGAGGTTGGGCGGAGAATGGCTTGAGAGCAGCCCTATGGAAAAGGACTTGGGTGTACTGATGGATGAAAAGTTGGACATGAGTGGGCAATGTGCACTCACAGCCCAGAAAGCCAAGCTTATCCTGAGCTGCATTAAAAGAAGTGCGGCCAGCAGGTCGAGGGAGGTGATTCTGCCCCTTTGCTCTGCTCTTGTGGGACCGCACCTGGAGTACCACATCCAGCTTTGGAGTCCCCAACATAAGAAGAACATGCACCTGTTGGAACAGGTCCAGAGGAGGGCCACGAAGAGGGCTGGAGCACCTCTCCTGTGAGGACAGGCTGAGAGAGTTGGGGTTCTTCAGCCTGGAGAAGAAAAGGCTCCGCGCAGACCTTATAGCAGCCTTCCAGTATCTAAAGGGAGCCTACAGGAAAGCTGGGGAGGGACTCTTTATGAGGGAGTGTTGCAATAGGACAAGGAGTAACGGTTTTAAACTGAAAGAGGGGAAATTTAAATTAGATTTTAGGAAGAAATTCTTTACTGTGAGGGTGGTGAGACACTGGAACAGGCTGCCCAGAGAAGCTGTGGATGCCCCATCCCTGGAAGTGTTCAAGGCCGGGTTAGATGGGACTTTGAGCTGCCTGGTCCAGTGGAAGTTGTCCCTGCCCATGGTGGGGGGGTGGAACTGGATAATCTTTAAGGTCCCTTCCAACCCAAATCATTCTATGATTCTATGATATGCAAGTGTTTCATGAGTGCAAACCCCGATAGCACCACTGCCTCTGTGTTACGCAGGTCCTCGCTCTCCTATGGAGGATGTTGATCTCCATGCTTAAGGTCTCACTAGAGCTCTGGCACCAATGGTTCAGATCCCAACCCTGCAAGGGCTGAAGACGGCCCAGCCACGTAAGTACAGGCCACACCGGTAGATACTCAAGGTTAGTAATCTCTGCTGTTACTCCACTAACTACAGAGGTGTAGTCATACTGTAACTACAGACACGGCTCTGTTATGCTGGTGTAATAATTTTTCCTAACAAAACAGTGTCATGCTGGTAATGATGACAGCAACACCACTACTGAAACTGCATGCAGGACAGGCTCTAGCTCTCCTGAGGGCAACCTCAAGTCTTCCAGCCCTCCTGTGCCTCAGCTGCCTCTGCTGTAAATGATGCAGTGAAAGCTGGATGAGTTGCTCAGGAGTCCTACTGGCCTCAGAGATGTGTTAATGAGGTTTCAGCACCGTGAGTAAATGTTCTGAAGGGCATATAAGATGAAAAGTACTACATTAATGTGCTAACAGCTGGAAAAGCTGACAGATGCAGAATACTTGCAGCCCTTAAACTTACTGAGTCGGCTGCATCCTGCAGCTGTGCAGTCCAGCCCTTGCAGCCACAATCCCAGTTCTTGCAAGGAATCACTTCTAACCCTTAGGGGTTGCAAAGACCACTGTGTAACATTGAGACACACACACACAGGTGCTGCTTGACTTAGCCTAGGGCTAGGGAGGAGAGAAGGTGTATTTGTCAGCAAAACCTGAGTGGGGAGAGAGAGGAGTCTCCTCCTCTGCCCTACCACCTGGTACTCCTGCTGCAGCTCCATCAACCCAGGTTGGGGCGGGCCAGATCTAACCCTGCCAGGCCAGTGCAGCACTCCCCCACAAACCAGCATCTGAAGTCAACTCCTTTTTCCACATCCCCGGCAGGAGAGGTGGGCTAGCGGCATGAGCAGGGCAGGGATGGGAAAGCCACAGAACTGGGGGACTTGACCAATGGTGGGGAAAGAGGGGAATGGCACATTACCTGGGTTTGACTATGGATTGAGATCAGTAATCTTGGTCAAAAATTTTCTGTCCTGAAGGGATATGTAGAATGTATCATTTATTTGCACTGACTGGGAACCAGGTGGTACCACACTGCTGTCCCTCACTCCCAGGAGGGTGAGAGAGCAGGAGGATGAAAACGATGTGACTGGATGCAATGTGGAAGGACCTCATGGGAAGGGCTGTGGTCCAGCCCCAGCCCACCACCGCTGCACCTCACCACCAGCAGCCAGATCCACCCCACCACCCATGCTGCCCAGCAGCCTCCCACAGGGGCTCTCGGATGCACCAAAAAGCCTGCACGAGAAGGGGGAGAGCGGAGGAGATCTGGGCAGTAGCGACCTATCTATGCTGGACAATGCAGTGTCATGCAGAGATATTTAATGTGGCTATATTTCTTCTGAAACCAGAGCTTTTATCTCTAGGTGGCACCCAATTAGGTCAGTCAGAGGTATTAATCATGTGAGCATGGCTTGGATATCAGGATGGCTAACCTCATGCATGCCCTACATCACCGTTTCCAGCCTTTTTTTGTTGAGGAGCCACATACTTTGTCATATAGCATTGAAATAGTGATTTTCATTTACAACCCAGTAAAATTACCTCTATTTTCCCTGTTCTATTTGCTTGCTCATATAAACAGCAATATGTGCACATTTCTTTTTAAGTTTTTCATTTCTTTCAGGAACCATTTTCTGATGCATTAAACTCAGCTGAGAAACACTGCTCTAAACCACAAAACATGCACAGCCCTTTTCAAAGCTATTGAATATTCAAGACTTTTTTTTTCTTTTAATCTATCAAAGATCTCAAGTGGACTCCAATGGTATTGAATTTTGTTTAAAAATAATAATTAAACATTCAAGTAGCTTCAGTTCAAGTAGCAAAACTGTGAGTCCCACTACGAGCTTTCATAAAGAAAATATGATCTAACTAATTGCATTAAAATTTGGTTTAAAAAATTTGCTCTTAGGCTATTTTAGTTCAGAAAGAGAGGTGGTTGGGTTTTTTTTTTTTAAATGTTTGAGTCATCAAAGCCTGACAACGTGACAGAAGACTAATGACAGCAGCGCTCTAAGACAGGACCTCCTGTGGCGAAACAGCCATTCCTCTCCACAGAGCTTTCAAGGGAGAGGAGGAGGAAAAGCAACTTCGTAAACACAAAAAAAAAAAGGAGGGGGGGGGGGGCTGTTCACTGTTTAATGGGAGTTTGGTCACTAAAGGCAGAGAACAGATTTTCTTCTGGAGTGCAGGAAGTCGGCAGAATCTAATCCAGAGTGAGAAACCGGTCTCATTTACAGATCGTGATGCTGCCGAGCATTAAGCGCCCATTACCAGCAACACCAGTCAGAACTGCAGCAGGTCTGCTTGCTCAGGGTAGAAGTGACATATGGCATTTCTTCCCTCTCCAGCAACGCACACACCCTGCTTTCCTGCAGCCTTTTGCAAATAGGCATTACTGTTCAAGAAAAACAGCACTCCTCTGCAGGAGGATGTATTCACACAAGCCTGAATCCCTACACTCTTTAACTTTTCACCCCCTCCATCCCATTTTACCCACGTTTGCAAGTATACTGATTAATTCTGGAGCCATAATTCAGCACATGCTGACTTTGGCTTTTCAAGGATGCTGAGAATTCATCGCTCCCATGGGAGCAGTGGATGTCTCATGTGTCACTGAATCATAAACAGCATGACTGGAAAGAACCTTGAAAAGTCATTCAAGTTCATCCAGCCCATCCTGGGCAGGATCAACTACATAAAGATCAACTATACAAACCACTCCTGGCAAATGTTCAGTTTAATCAGTTCTGACAGGGCTCCAGTGATGGACACATCACAACCTTCCTCCGTATTCAGAGCATCCGTAAGTTAATATCCTTATGCATCGTCATTAGCTTCAACTGGAATTGTAGGTGCCACCAAAAATAATGGCATTAAGGTGTGCTACTCAAGAGTGTTCACCATGTTCTCACTCTGTTCCTGCTTAAGATTTACTGTTCATCAGTAAATAAGCTTCCCTGTAGGAGAAGAACCTTAGGAACCATCCCACAGTACATCATTCTACCATAATTCTCTTCTGTGGCAAAACTAGTTTAAAACGTCCTCTTCTTTCACATGGCAGCCATTTGTTTCTGCTCCCTGATTAACATTTACCTCTGATTAAAATTTATCTCAGTTGTGCTAAGAGACCCGTAAGGACAAAGTAAGAAGCAGCATATGGAAATGGTCTGGATTAGCAGAAACAAATCAGCCATTTTTTCTCTCCCTCTCTCCCAAATGGCTGCAGTTCATTGAAGAGATTTGATTTACACCAGGACTTCACAAATTGTTGAACTGTCACAAACAAGGAACAAATTAACTGAAGCACAGAGATTTACATGAGCTCAGCATGAACAGGCTGTGAAGGAACTCCTTAGATGCAATTCCTTACCCCTCAGATCCTCTCTAGGCAGCAGCGGTGTGGTCATAAAATTGTCACTACCAAGGCCAGACTGACTAGAACCAGAAAATTTGGGCAATGCTGGGTGACAGGTTATTATTAATAGTCTCAAAGGTACACAGGTGGGAATTCCTTTCCCTGGATCCTGAATGGATGTTACACTGCCCAGGGGCTGTCATGTTGCAAAAACTACCAACGTTAACGTCCAACAGCCCTGAATCCATTATTTTGAAATGCTTATCTATAATTCAGTCAAGGTTGAATCTCAGTTAAAGGCTGAGAGAGCTGGAGCTCTTTAGCCTGGAGAAGAGAAGGCTGAGGGGAGACCTTATTAACGTTTACAAGTATCTAAAGGGTGGGTTTAAGGAGGATGGAGCCAGACTCCTTTCAGTGGTTCCCAGTAACAGGACAAGGGGTAACGGGCACAAGCTGGAACATAGGAAGTTCCCATTAAATATGAGAAAAAACTTATTTACGGTGAGGGTGACAGAGCACTGGAACAGGCTGCCCAGGGAGGTTGTGGAGTCCCCTTCTCTGGAGACTTTCAAGACCCGCCTGGATGCCGTCCTGAGTAATGTGCTCCAGGCAGTCCTGCTTTAGCAGGAGAGCTGGACTAGATGATCTCTAGAGGTCCCTTCCAACTCTGAAAAATTCCGTGATTCTGTGAATATTTTAATGTAATTGACCATAGCACTGTACTCTGCAGAGTCACCGGGGCCAGATGTCTTCACTCTCCAAGTGAGCTGTTCTTGGTTTTCTGGGTTTCATTTTTAAGGAAAGGCAGACATGAGCTCAAAAGGGCCTTTCCTGCCCTCCCTTCAAAGAACATTTCAGCTGAATTTATTGAACCTACCCCTCTAACTTGTACAAAAAAACCACAATGGGATATTTAATAGCAGCAAATGATGGTTCTGGAGGTGATTAACATTCAACATCCTATTTTTTTGCCCGATTCTGTGTTTTTAGACATTGCACCTAGAGCAATAACTAACAGCACGAGGAATGCAGACAGCTAGCAAAGGAATCAGTGGACCCCGTAGTATAAAAGACCTCATTAATGAGGCAGCTCTGGTATTTTGGCTACTCTCTTGGGCAATGTACTGTTGGGCTGAAGTGGGAAATGCCAAAGGTAAAAGCTTGACTGACTATCACACGAAGTGAGGCATTTAGCTTTTACATCATGACTGAAGAAGGCCTTGTAATACACCGTAGTTACACTAATATGGACAAATATGTGATAGTCCATGGATTAACAGGAAAACTACTGCTGCCATGAGGATGCCTGTGTTCAAAGCCTGTTTTTTTTTCAGCAATCCAATAGCTTAAATTAGACAAGCTCATCAACTAGTCTTTTAATGACTTTTATCTTTGGAGATTACATGGGGGAGTAACATCTTCCATTTTCATATCAGTGGTGCAAGTTTTAAGCTATGAAAAAGATGGGAGAGATCTGAGTGCTGTTCAGACGTCATTCCTTTAAAGCTTTTGTGGCCCAAAGAGAGATAAGCCTGAACACCCATTTACATAGGTATCTGCATGTGGCATAGTTTACCTGCTTGACACAGTCTCTCCTGGTCCCAGTTCCAGCCACAATTCTGTTCAAGAAATGCCAAGGAATTCACAGAAATTACAGTAAACATGGACTATCTATGGAAATAGGAACTGGAAATTATTCCACTGCCAGTGAAACAGAGAAAAACCTCTGTGGAAGCTGGAAATCTGTTTCATTCGTGAAACATCAGCGAGTATACCACAAGGAAGCAATCCACCCAAGAGAGTTCAAATGGAAAATTATGACAAAAATAATTCGCCTTGATAAAAGGTACAGGGAAAGAGTAATTTTTCATCACTGCTGCTATCTGGACAGCAAGAAGCAGCAGGGAGTATAGTAAGAGCTTCAGGCTCTTACTCCACATCCAAGTAGCAGAAATTGGGCATAATTACAGCTTTGATTTGAATAATGTTGTGATTAAAACAAGTCAGGAAATGAGATGGTGGGGGACAAAATTATATAGGAACATACATATTTTTTTTGTTAATTAAAAAAATTAAATGTCTAGTTAATATTCAATGTAGCCAATTAAACATTCTTTTCTTACTTTTTGGCCTTTTAAAATTTAAATAATTTTAAACTAGGTGTCATTTTAAAATAAAGTTATTTTGAAACTGTCAAAATACTTCAGTATTTCTAAAACATTAAGTTAGAAAATACCAAGGTGAAATGTTTTCCTACATATTTCCCTCAAATTCAATTAGTCATCAAGTTTGACCCAATTTCCCAAATAGCACCAATCATGCTCAGAGATCTATTTTTCCAGCAAATTTCTGTTTAGCACCAGAATTCCTCCCTGCTGTACCTCTCTCCATCTGAGGCATCACCTCTTCCGCTTCCTGCTGTTGTTATTTTTTATAATATTAGTAACTGCCTTTTTGGCTGGACTGAACTTCCTCTGCCTCTCTCTCCACCAAGCCTTTACGTGCCGGGACAGTTTTAGTGTTTCCCTTGCAAGGTCTGTATCAAATAGATACACAGCACCCAGGATCCTTATTACACTGCTGCAATTGCCACCCAGGGTTTTGCCACCCAGCACCGCAGCCCAGTGCCTGGAGCGCAGGCTGCGGGGGTCTAGGGTAGTCACATACCCACCATCTCCTGCACAACAACTGCTTCATCTCAGCAGTGAAGGAGATTAAGCTGCGTATTATCCTTTATACATTTTCTGGCTTCTAGCTCTGGCCTCACACAGCTAAACCAGCTTTGTTAATCAGCTGGATCCCAGAGGCAATATCCTCCTAAATAGCATCCTGGGCATTGCTGTGAACCATTTACCAGGAGCAGCCTTCCCTGAGCTATTCCTCATTCCTTCCACTCGCTTTCCTCACTGCCCAGTATTAACAAGCCCAAAGCATTCACATGATAAAACCTGCATTATACCAATTATAATTATGCCAAATACAGTACCCAGGAGATATTACAGAATAGACACTGCTCTTTCACAGTGAGAAATGTTTGCTCCGGCTACAGGTGGGGTAGATATGCTCACCAGGCTACCTTCCTGCCAAGGTGGTCCCACATCAGGAGGTTTTTTCCCCCAACAGAGACTTCTCTGACTCCTCAATAACCAGTGGGTCTATGAACGAATACTGCAAGGGCACCTGCTTTCCCCATCTCTGGGTGGTGGCTTCTCACATGCCTTGAGACCAGACTGCTCCTGGGGCTCCCACAAGCAACCCAGCAGAGAGAGGAACGCTGCGCCACCTGGTCCTGTCCTCCCATCTCCAGCAACAAAGCAAGTGGCATGGATAAGGCCGTGCACAGCTGGCTGTGAAAAGGTGGGTTAGCAGCCGTGCCGTCCTCCTGTAGAAGGGATCCTGGGAGGAACCTGCTAATGATCTCTGTCCTCTTTCAAAAGCTGAGAGAGCTCAGCTTAAAAGCAGTCAGCTTTCTCACTCCCGCTTTTCCAGCTGTAAAACTGTTGGAAAACTTGACTGCTCCGATGGCAGGGAGCCCTTCTCTCACTTCCAGTCTAGATTTATTTAGTCAGTGTATAACTGTTGCTCTTGTGAGAATGCTGGCCTTTAGCCTGAACTGTTCTTTTCCCTCCCTGGTATTTATTCCCCTGTGATATTTATAGACAGTAATCACATAGCCTCTCAGGCTTCATTGTGCTAGGATAAACAAGACAAGCTCTCTCCATGTCTTCAGCAATTCATTCCCTGATTATCCTAGTTAGTAGTCCCTCTCTGCATCTGTTCCAATTTTAATCTACTCCCCAGAACACGGATGATCAGAATTGCACAGGATATCCAAAAAGATATCCTACCTGCACCTTGGCAGCAATATCCCCACCTTTCCACACGCGCTGGAAATGCCTCAGTGCATATCAAGAGGATACGGCTCTTTTTCCCAGATGCTTTCCACTGAGGGCTCAGCTTTAGCCAGCCATGGGTGACATTCCAGCATCTGCTGTGCTCGGCTTCCCCAGATGATTAAAACCCACTTTACCCACGCTCCCACCATTATGGCCTTGCATTTTATACCACTGAATTCCAGCTTATTTCTGAATATGGCAGGCATCCGGTTCTTGCTGTATGTTACCCCTCAGCTTTCCTCGGTTACGATGATAGCCTCTTACTTTGTGTTATCAGCAAAATCCATTAGCAGTCTCCTACAGCTGAATCAAAGGTCCTTCATGGAAATACTAAAGACAACCGGGCTCTTTGAGGAATGCTACCATTACCCATGGCAGGGGAGTTGGAACTAGATGATCTGTAAGGTCCCTTCCAACCCTAACAATTCTATGATTCTCTTACCTTCTCTTCAGTCTGGTACTTCAGCTCCACTTCTGATTCCCAAATTCCATTTCGGTTGATAATATCTTACTTAACACTTTACCAGATAAATTATTGAAATCCAAAAATTTTCCTGTAAAATTTCCATAGAATTAGTTACAAAACCAAATCAAGATCATTTGACACCATCCACCTTTGGCAAAACCTCATCAACATTCATCCTATTTTCCATTAACCTCTGTATCTTTAATTATCACTTCTTTCCAGTTAAGCTGTTCAGTCTTGCCTTATGAAAGCTTGGGGGGACTCAGACCATTCCCCTGCCATTTTTACATAAGGGCATTATGTTTGCTGCTTTTCACTCTAAGCCACTGTTTCCATATGTCTGCTTTAATGCTTGCAATGCTCACGCTGGTCCTTCAGCAATTCTGCTATGGAGATTACACAGATCACACTCCACTCTGCTTGAATGCATTCACTTCCTACAGCTTTTGTAAAGTATCTTCCCCAGTGATACTGGGAATCGCAAAGAAGGGTTCAAGAGGAATCCTGACAATTCGAACACTGGATGAAAAACTAATTTGCAGGCTCCACAATGAATATAGAACAATTTAACATGATGATAAGCAGGATTAATACAGTTATTTTAACCAACTCACAAGGGCTATCATTAAGGTACCAGAGGTACAGTTTACTTACTGCACTGTGCAAAGGAATGCACTGGAAGGAATAAAATTTGCTTGTTTCACTCTGGTAGATATTTTTGCTGACCTTTGAGCCACTCTTTTTAACATTTATTACTGGCAGATTTTGTAATCAACTGCTAGTAGTCATACTTTCTTTTAACTCAGTGTTATAGCCAACAGTCTTGAGATGTCTAGGTGATGCCATCAATGGCAACAGAACATGACTGACAGCAAAATTCACATCAGTCATAAAGCTGAGTCAGGCTCTTCCACATTGCATAGTCCCAAATCACTAACTCTGGACTACATCTACCATCTTGCTGCCCATCTTGGCTTCAAAACATTTCAAATTTTAAAGAGGGCAGCCATAGAATCATAGAATTGTTTAGGTCAGAAAAGACCTTGAAGATCATCAAGTCCAACCATTAACCTAGCACTGCCAACTCCACCACTAAACCATGTCCCTAAGCACCACATCTACATGTCTTCTAAATACCTCCAAGGATGGTGACTCAACCACTTTCCTGGGCAGCCTGGTCCAATGCTTCACAACCCCTTCAGTAAAGAAACTTTTCCTGATATCCACTCTAAACTTCCCCTGGTGCAACTTGAAGCCGTTTACTCCTGTCCTGTCGCTTGTTACTTGGGAGAAGAGACCAACACCCATAGTTGGGCCATTTCACTTTTGGCCACAATAATGAGGTTGAACTTTCTTAGAGAAAAATTAAAAAGAAGTTCTGACTTATTTTTCCTGCAAAAAAGTGAAGATCCTGGAGATGTGCCACAGTATTACTTAGACGATAGCGTCTCCCTGATGAACTCTGTCCTACAGAATTTATTACCATGCACACCAGGCGAATTATTATTGTTAATAATACTGCTACTTTGCTTGGCCAGTGGTATTCGCCCTGTATCTAATGGATAAAACTATAATTTCCAATATTCATAAGCAAACTTAAAATGGACATTAGGAATGAGAGAAAAAGTATGATATTGACTGCAGACTGTCATTTGATCAACAGTGATATCGAGGGACAAGCAAACGCTGAGTACTTTAGTGCTAGACACCCACTGTGGTATTAAATAAGATCTGGCTCAAACCCAAGAACTGCTGTTCTGTGAGAAATTCCAGCATTTCAAAATGTGATTTTGTTTCGAATTAGAAAGCAAATACAAAATGTTGGCCTTTCCCATCAAATAAAGTTCAAGACCTATTTCTGAATACAAAAATTAAAAGCTGGGAATACAGAAACAGCATTAAATATTGCAATTAACACTGTAACATAAATCTGAAGACAAGACAGAACTAATAGAAGCAAAAAGTTGAAATGTTTTGACATAAATTATTTTGCTAAAATAGACTTCTCCCTGGAGAAAAACACTGAAAGATGCACTCCTGAAAAAAACAGCAGACATTGAGATATTTGCAGTTTTCAATAAAAAGCTGCACCAATGGGAAAAAGAACAAACGGTTTTGTAATCTCTGGGTTGAAACAATTTATGCAAACATGCACTTGCTGCCGCATCTAACAAAACTAACAACTGTAGACCAAACTCTTAAAAAAGGAAATAAAATATTAACAAATATACTACTGATGTGATCTCAAATTAGCTTTAAAAACAAAAATGTTTTGTGATACAGAGAGCTCTTACTGGTTCAGATCAGCACTAAAAATAGGCAGACGTTGTGAGAAGTCTCATGTTTCCAGTAATACTGGTAACTTCTGAACTGATCTCATATTTTATTTAATGAGAACTCCACACTGATGAACTAGGGTTTCTAAACCACAAATGAAACAAACCACATCACAGACCATGAGGGAAAAGGCAGATTAAAAAAATGCATTATGTAGCTTGTAAAAATATAGCAAGGGATTGCAGAGGACACATCAACAATAAACTAAAATCCTTGTGGAGTGAAGTCAGGATAGATATTTGGTTGAGACACACCATAACAAAGAGGTCACAGAATCATAGAATAGTTCAGGTTGGAAGGGACCATTAAATGTCACCTAGTCCAGCCCCCACTGCAATGAGCAGGGACATCTTCCACTAGATCAGGTTGCTCAGAGCCCCGTCCAATCTGGCCTTGAATGTTGCCAGGGATGGGGCATCTACCACCCCTCTGGGCAACCTGTGCCAGTGCTTCACTACCCTCATTGTAAAAAATTTCTTCCTTATATCTAGTCTAAATCTTCCCTTTTTAAGTTTAAAGCCACTACCCCTGGTCCTATTGCAACAGGCCCTAGAAAAAGTTTGTACACTTCTTTCTTATGAGCCCCCTTTAAGTATTGAAAGGCCACAATAAAGACTCTCTGGAGCCTTCTCTTCTCCAGGCTGAACAACCCCAATTCTCTCAGCCTCTCCTCACAGCAGAGATGCTCCATCCCTCTGATCATTTTTGTGGCCCTCCTCTGGACCTGCTCCAACAGGTCCATGTCTTTTCTGTGCTAAGGATTCCATACCTGGACACAGTACTCCAGGTGGGGGTCTCACCGGAGCAGAGTAGAAGGACAGAGTCAAATCCCTCGATCTGCTGGCCACACTTCTTTTGATACAGCCCAGGATGCGGTTGGCTGTCTGGGCTGTGAGTGCACATTGCCCACTCATGTCCAGCTTTTCATCCATCAGTACACCCAAGTCCTTCTTCTCAGAGCTGCTCTCAAACCTTTCATCCCCCAGCCTGTATTGATACTGGGGGTTGCCCCGACCCAGGTGCAGGACCTTGCACTTGGCCTTGTTGAACCTCATGAGGTTGACATGGGCCCACTTCTCGATCTTGTCTAGATCCCCCTGGATGGCGTCCCAACCCTCATGCATGTCAACTGCACCACTTAGCTCGGTGTCACCTGCAAATTTGCTGAGGGTGCACTCGATTCCACTGTCTATGTCATCGATGAAGATATTAAACAGTACTGGTCCCAATATGGGAACACTACTCGTCACTGATCTCCATCTGGACATTGAGTTGTTGGACCACTACTCTCTGGGTGTCACCATCCAACCAATTCCTTATCCACCAAACGGTCCACCCATCAAATCTGTATCTCTCCAATTTAGAGAGAAGGATGTTATGGGGGACCATGTCAAAGGCCTTACAAAAGCCCAGATAAATGACATCTGTAGCTCTTCCCTTGTCAACTGATGTAATCACTCCATCAGAGAAGGCCTCTAGAGTGGTCAGGTAGGACTTGCCCTTGGTGAAGCCACGCTGGCTGTCTCGAATCACCTCCCTGTCCTCCATGTGCCTTAGCACAGCTTCTAGGAGGAATGAGTTCCATGACCTTCCCAGGCACAGTGGGGAGGCTGACAGGTTGATAGTTCCCAGGGTCCTTCTTTCTATCCTTCTTAAAAATGGGTGCAATGTTTCCCATTTTCTGGTCACCAGGGACTTCACCTGACTGACATGACTTTTTAAATATCATGGACAGTGTCTTAGCAACTATATTAGCTGGTTCCCTCAGGACCCTAGGATGCATCTCATCAGGTTCCATAGACTTCTGTATGTTTAGGTTCCTCAGGTCATCACACACCTGATCTTCTCTTACAGTGGGAGGGACTTTGCTTCCCCAGTCCCTGCCTTGCAGTCCATCCACTTGAGAAGTGTGGGAAAAGAGATTGCCAAGAGAGGTCATTCCCTCCTCCTTCAATGTGACATGGAGTCCTGCTGAACTACTCCGCTCCATCGGCATTGAACATGAGAGTCCATGCAGTGGCGCAGTCTCCTCTTGTGGGATAAGGACCAATCTGCACATTCACCATAGAGCTGCTGCAGTCCCCTTCCTCCTACAGACCTCTCACACCAGATGCTGATGGTGGTCAGCCTCAGCTGAGCATCTGCCTTGCATCAAGCATCAAAGACCAGCCAGAGAAACCTTGCACCCCTCCACCCAGCACTGACACAGGGCGAGATCTGCTAGACAGCACAGCGTCTGTTAGTGTGACTCAATGTGCTGGTATATTGTGCATCAGCACACACATTATTTAAGAGAGTACAAGAGTTCACAAGCATGGAGAAAAATATACGCCACTTAGAAAAAAATAAAAAAGCAGATGTGAGTCTGCATCTCAGAAGACCTGCACAGCAGGTATGGTTGATGCTGGCTGTAAGCAGGAGAAAAGTCCAGAAGGTTACTGAGAGGGAATTACAGTAACTGAGCCTTGAGGTCAGTCCATCCAACGCATTATTTCCAGTTACTACAGAATAAAGAAAAGTCCTGCCTGAGCTGGAAAATATTTTTCCAAGTGATGGCCCAGCTATAACTCTCATGAGAAATAGCTTAGAGAAGAAAAAAAAAACAGATTTTCATCGTATGGATTACTACTTCCACAAATGTTCCTCAGACTGCAGAGGTCAAAGGAGGGAGCTTCCCACCAAGAGAAAAGTTTTCAGTTGGATTTATGTCTCTTCTGTTCTAGTGCAGCCAGACAGTAATAGCACTGAAATGACGTCTGATGGAGAGAGGGAGCCAGCAGCCAATGCCACTAGGTGAGACAGATCATCATCACCCTCTCGGCTGAGATTAGCAACAGGCTCAGAAGAACTCACTGTGCCTGGCGTGAGCGTGGGGGCGAGAGACCAGCTCTCATTTCCAGTGCCACAGTGGTGACCTTACGCACCACCCTCGGGTGAGCCCTGTCCTTTACCTTCTACAGAAGGATGCTTAACAGATGGACCAAACTGGGTGCAGACACTCGCCATGCCACATGCTCATACTTTTCAGAGAAACACCACTGGCCTTAGACAACACTCATGTACATCGATGACCTTCCAACAATGAGCTTCAGGACTGTCTGGCTAGCACCCAATGAAAGCCTGAAACAGCCTCTCTGGGTGCAACACACCCTTTCCCTAATTCCTCCCAGAGGCAACTTCAAAGGCCGATGGTAACACTCTGGTTTCAGATTTAATTATTTCATCTTAACTGTCCAAATCCTAATCATCACTGCACATGCAGCTGAAGTAGAAACAAAACTTGCTGGGCTGACTGCTTGCAACAGCCCAGAGGAAGAAACAAAAACAAAATAAGAAAAACTGTACATGGGAGGAGAGAGGTGGCAAAAGGCAGCTGATGAAAGGATGCAACCGCAGCAGTCGTGAGCAGAGGCAGATCCTCCTCCCGACACAGGGACGGCAGCCACAAGCCCGGCACAGCTGATGGCTCCGTTGAGACATCAGGGAAGGGCAGTGAGGAGCTGAGTCCTCGCTGCTTCAGCATCTTCCTCTATCAAAGGCAGGGAATGGAGGGGTGGCCCTGTTGTTTCTCTCCTGTGGTATCAGCAAAACCAAGGCAAACCATAATGAACTTACCTCTGAGAAAAAGTCAGCTCACAAGGAGGCAAGTTTCTTTGCAATATCCACTCACCCTTGGGAAACAAGGCAGCAAACACACTGGCTAAAATGATCCCCTCCTAGTTTCTCAAGCAACACAGTACACTACCATAACTATAGGAATTATTTGGATTATGGCATTGCCTCCGAGATGTAATTTGAATGGATCTCACAGGAAAAGGAGAGAAGCCAGTTTCAGACTTCAGAGTATGTAAGTCTGAGTAGGAAGGGAGTAAAGGTCCATGGCTGTCCCCCTTCGCTTCCAGCAGCAAAATTAAAGAGCCCATCACCTGAGACCTGATTTCATTCTCGATTTACTACACAACAGTGTTTGCTGGCACAACTGAGAGCGCCACAGCACTGGCTGAAAGAAAGTTAAGCAGGTTTTGGTATCACACCCTGAAACAAACGATGGTAAGGTTCCTCCTTTGTATTGTAGCTCAGAAAACAAAAATTTTCAGTGGGAAAGTGCCTGCGGCTCACCATGGCCCCTACTCCACTCTAACCGCTCAGTCTCCTTCAAATCTTAATACTATTTTACGATATAATACATTCTGGATGACAGTTGCTTAGTTACGAAAACTCTGAGATCAACAGCTACAATATTAAAATCTTGCCAAAGGTCAAATCTCACTGTATGATCATTCAGTGTCTTAAAGACATGTCTTTTATAATTTTTCTTAGTGTCTGACACAAATATTGAAAGACATTTCACTGTAATAGGCTGTGCTGTGTTGAAACAACTGTACAGCCTAGGACAATACATGCAATGCTATCATCATAATTATAGACAAACTCTTATTATAATCTTTGACTACATGAACTTTATATCTTATCCACAAAAAATCAATCAATCAATCCTGGAAGAAAATGGAATTATGAAACATTTGCCTAGGAGTAAAGCTGTAGAGAAAAGAGCAATAAAATGAGGTTAAACATTTCCAGGCTTTAAGAACAAAAGAAATCAAAAATAAGCCTATATTTTATCAAAAAAGCATCTTCCGCGATAACAGTGGCTCCCTAAGAAAGAAATGCATTGCACCCCACATTACTGAATTCTTAGGGAACAAATCTGTGTTTTAATAGAACAAAAACATGGGCATTTTTATAGCCTATGCAAGTTCTGCATTATACAGAAGGTGGTACACCACCAAGACCTTTGGCCCGGCTGCTTTTCCTATTTACAAGTCCATTTCCACTCTCTCTATTTCAGATGTTTCTTTTGTGCAAATGTGGCAGCAGGGTGCCACAGTCCCTTACTGCTTCCTCTGCATGGTTTGCCCCAACACAACGCTGGGGATAGCCTGCACGCCCAACTGCTCATTTGGTCTACAAAGGCTACTTGTTTGTCAGCACAGGGAAGCATTTAATAAGATTAACTGCAGGCTTGGTGCACCTTCTGACAATAGATCCCAGGGGCTTTCTGTAGCCAAGGTTTCCTTAGCCTACCATCCAAGTGGAGATAGCCAGGTGACCTCCCTAGGGACAGAGCGGATGCATTCTCTCTAGATTACAGTTGAAATCCCTCTAAGGCCTTGGAGGATGCTGAGAATTGCCCAAGTCCATCTGGAATGATACAGTTTGTGCAACAGGGTTTTAAGATCTCACAGAATTTTTTTTTTTTTTTTTTTTTTTGACAATTTCTGTCTACATCCTACCACTCTGGGACATACAGGGGATAAAAAATTCAAACTTCCAAACATATGCATGTTACTGCATGTTAGTTAGCCCAGAACTGCCCAGTTTACAGATTAAAAATTGCCAAGGATGTGCCTATGGATCTACTAACTCATATAGTCCTAAAGGCAATGGTTTGCAGTGTGCAAGCACTAATACAACGTAGAGACACGGATGTTGTCATACCTGCTGAGTTTGTATTTGCTTGAGTTTGTATTAAATGTCTTTGTATTACAGAAAGTCATTATCAGCTTGAAAGCCACCTCAAGAATAAATCTGGAACGGCTTGTTTGTGTAAGTCTCTGCACTCATTTTTTACCTTATAAATGAAGAGGAGAAGGACCAACCCATCAAGGAACTGTTCCCTTCACAACAAGGTAAAAGCAGCTAGGCAGACCCAGGCCCCACATCAACAAATGCATTTCCCCCAGGGTCAGCACTTGTTAGCAGCTATTAGCTATAGAGTTTCCTTAGCAATCTCAATAATGTCAGAAAGATCAAAGAAAACCCAACTGACTTAATGAGCCATTTGCAATTTCACTACAGCAGCCACTCAGAATGAAGCATGAAATCTTTGAGACAAGTAGGTGTTAGTGACAGCTTACAGCAGCGGGGCTGGGGGAATGAACATTTCCTTTTTGTGATGAAAAACACTTGCTGCTTTCTGTATACACAGGGTCAGACTGTGCTCAGAGCGTGATGATGGCATCACATAAAATATCTTTACAAATAGTCACACAGCATATACTGTAACTGTAAGCAGGTGTTTTGGTGTATAACATGATAAAAGTTACAAGCAGGCCAAATAGAGGAAAAGACTGTGAGACACCCCCACGAAGCCAGCTACCCCAAAGAAACACCCCAAAGCTAAGCCACCAATAATGCTGGTGGTCACAGAGCTGGTGATCACTATGCCAATCTCCTTTCTGGACTAAATCCCACGGGCTACTAATAGGTATGTAGATAAATACTTTTCCCTAACAAAGTTATTAAAATTCCTGTGCTCTTGTATTTTGTGGCATTTTAGTACTACTCCAGGTTCATGACCAAAGCCATCGGACACAATCACCCAGCACTTCCCCAGGGAATGCTATACATCCCCATGCAGATGGATGCTATGATGATGAAATGCCACTAAAACGCCTGCCAGCAAAATCAGCCTCAACATACACAGCTCATTCAGGATTTTACTGTGCAGGCGTGTTGACACAGCAGGTAGATGCTTCAAATGAAACAAGGGTCTCCCTTGTGCTGCTCTCTGTTCAAATACGGAGATTGCCTCTTCTGTGGAAAGATTGGGGAAGTAATGAAGGATAGTTTGAGGAAAAACAGAAATACTAGGGATTTGGCTGGATTGCCCAGACTACTTTTGAATTCCCTAGTAATATACCAGAATGATAGTTTGTGCCTTCTGGGCCAAAAACAAAAGGAAAGAAAAAGGAAAAAAAAAAAACAAAGATGGGAGCCGCCTCCAAAGTCAAACACATTGAGGGACAGGTGTGCTTGTACCTTACACGCTAATGAGGGACCGAGTCTACACTTGTTTCTTGGCAGTCAAAGAGCTGACACACTACCTGTGCTGCGATGGGGTCGCCGAGCCCTAAACCCAAACCAACTCATCAGAGCCTGCTGCTCTCCTGCAGCCTATAATGGAGACAGACATCAAGGTCACAAGTAGGATGGATGACCAGACAAGTAGCAAAATACAGTTGCTGCAGTTGCTATTTCTCTTGTTGTTTTTCTTTTTCCACATAAAATAGTTTAAGAATGGCATCAGTCAGTACCAAGTGTGGATCCAAATATCATCAAATACCACTCTTCCAGCAACACAGAAACTCTCTAAAAATTCAGCTGGCTGAGATACGGCTTGGAGAAGGAGCATGCCCTCAGTAACTGACTCAAAAATCCCACTTCTTGCAACTTCGGAGATTATTTTTCGTATGTCCACCTATTTGCTAGCCAAATCTGACCCTGCTTAGTTTATGACTGCACCCAGAGATGGCTTTTCTCCAGACAACTTCTGTGGCCTACTTACTACCCAAGCTGTTAATAGAGTGGCTGCTTTGCCTCCACTTCAAAGGCTCATTCTTGTGCAGAATTTTTTTTTTTTTTTTTTAATTTGCTTTGGTTGCTAAGGGGGAAGCTTTAGCATGGTGGGCAAGGATTTAGTCACATATGAGCTACCGGGAACATTATCCTTAGAGATTAATTTGGAAATCAGTGACAATCGGCTGGGTATGTGTTTATTTTCTATTTCTTGAAAGCTGTAAAAGTGCCACAGGATTTTTGCATCCTCTGAAGGAGATCTATTTTTCTTCTTCTCTATCATTCAGCCTCAGAGACAACAAAGAGAATATCATGCTTGTCTCCAGCATCAGAGATAAAATTAGTAATTTCATTGCAAATCAGAAAACAAACTAGATTATTACGAAGAACAGCTCTACAATCATCAAAAGGTTGTTTCACAACCGTCTTTCAGATGTACTAAAGGCAGCTGCCTAACAGTGAAGTTAATTCAATAAGCAGAGGGAACGTAATTCATTTGGTACATAGTGTTTGCTAATCAAAGAGTATTTCCTGGCATCTAAACTGTGCGTGACAGGATGTTAAGCCTGAAAACATATTGTTAGTCCTCAAAGTTTTTCATCAAATCCAAGAAACATAACATGCACGCAGGCAAGCAATTCTCCTCATTTAAGTAATGAAGATGAAAGCTGAGCTGTGGTCCTAGGAAGAGCTTATGAGAAATGGTTTTTCCGTCTTGTATTTATGCAGGACAGAAAGCTTGATGACTTTATAATTTCTCCTTCTTTCAAATTATTGTCCCACAGAGTATTAATGTGATGACAGCAGCAAAGCCTGTGAGCAAGCATTAACCGTAAAAAGCAGTCCTGGTATATCTTTACTGAATTCAGTCTTAAGAACATGAAACTTGTTTGGTTTTGTTTGTTTTTTTTTTTTTAAACCAAGGTTACCGTGGGTCTCCTATCTTCCACATACGTGCTGTGGGGAACAGGCTAAGGAATAACAACACTTCTCCTTCCAAAATATATCACCTTATCAGACGGCTCTACTGCAGTTGGAACACATGGACCCCCACCACCACAAGCAGCCGCAATGAAAACCTATTAAACCAACCATCTCGGCTACGGAGGAATATTTCACCATGATATCTTTCACATGAGATACAAAGCCGCAGAAAGGAACATAGACTGCTGCACGGTGCCTGCTTGCGGTTTCCCTGGTGTGACAGATGCTGCAACTGAGACAAACCAGCTTCTCCCCCTAAGGTGGCCACTGCTCTTCAAATCATAAATAACCTCATGACTAACAAACAACTTCAGAGATCAAAACCTGGTGTATTTTATTGGACCTGAAAGGATCTAAACTTCGCTCTATTTTCAGAATTAAGTCAGTATGTAAATGAAAATGGCAACTGTACAGACTGGGGGGCGGGGGCAAGAGGTGACTATGGGTTTTATGTGAAAATTCCAAAGGAACAGTTCTTAAGTGTAAAATTTAATTTAGGAGAAAAAAACCCACCACACCAGAATTATTTGAAAAATTCAAACTTATTCCACATTTCCATTCAGATCTTTCAAAATTCAATGTGAGGGAAAAATCCTACCTAAGTATTGTTACAAAACTGCTGCCAAAAGCAAGATATTGCATTCTTAATGCAAACCTCTTTGCCAGCATTTATTAACAAGTAGAAAATAGTATAGAATGTATAAATCTATGCAGCAACTGGCAACAAAAGCACATATGCTATCTACCTGGATACAATAATGAGATTTGATCTGTGTATTTGTTCTGAAAAGGACAGAATAATCCTTTTACAAAAAAATTATGAAATGGTTCAAGGTAGCAAACAGTGCAGCTGGAACATATGCTCTGGCTCCTTTTGTATGAATTACATAGTTTTAAGTTACTGAAACATTAATGCTGCAATATTGAAGAGAATTCTGCAAATTCTACTAACTGTGCTGCATCCTTTAGTTGCTCATCTATTTATTTTTTAACAGGACCATCATCAAATGAGAAGGAGTTCTGAGCATATTTGATATTTACTCTTAGAACAGTTAACTCAATATACAAGCTCAGTTTCTATGCAGATTAACACAGATTCCAAGCCGGTGTCTTCCTGCAGTGTATTTTTGTAATAAAAATACAAATGAAAATTCAAAATGAGATGCCACACTTGGAAGACTAAATACTAGTTTTGGAGATAATTTTAAAGGTCAATTTCTTTTGCAATGGTTAAAAGAGTTATGTAAAGAAGGAAAAAAGTATTCATGCAGCAGATGTGATTACACACTTGTGGCTCGTGAAAAATTTCAGTTGCAATTTGGTAAAACAACATTTTCTGACATTTCAAGTTAGTCATAATCTCAAAATTTGCTGCAGAGAAAGGCATACCAAGAGTTCAAAGGCTTAAGTCATTCAGAGCTCAGCCAAACATAGCCGGAATCCATTTGAAGTTTTTATTTTTCCAAACAGCTTCAAGGAAGCTCATTATGAGTCAGAGAAGAAGAAAAGGTTTTTTAATGGTCATTTTATTGATGCAGCGAGTTTAAAGAAGAACCTGGTAGTTTCTTGGTTCTAAAGAACACTCTCTCTAAACAACTCATGTTGTAAAGAATCCCTGAACAACAAGGTGAGTGTTTAACAGTAAAATCCATCAAAAAAATTCAAAGTATTTCAAGTAGTGCTCTTCAAACTCAGCAGAAAGGGAGATCTTGAGTCCAATGGCGCCTATAAAAACATATGTGGAGGATACACAAACAGCTGCAAGTGCAGTCGCACAAGCACTTCTGAATCATATCCCACTGCTTATAAAAACCTCCTGTGTCAGTGTTTTACCATTTCAGGTAAAGTTTTCCCCTGTTTTTTCAAGTTAACAGTCGCTTGGGAAAGCTGCCATAAAAATGGCTCAACCTTTCTTAAAAAATGAGGCATGCTTTCTTAGCAGGTTGCAGTGTCACAGGCACTGCATCATTCATCTCATAGAAGGGGACAGCGTTCCCAATAGACCTTCCTGGCAGAGGCACATCCATGCAGAGAGCAGAACGTTAGCAGGCCCTTGATCCCCTTATATATATATATGTGTGTGTGTGTGTGTGTGTGTGTTTATTTTTAATTGTGGTGGGTTTTGGGGGGGTTTTGGGGGGTTTTGTTTGTTGGTTTTACACTCTGCAACCCTTATTTTATTTATTTATTTTTTATAAGGGGGGAAAAAATAGCTCTCGTGTCTTTGCATTAAATTTCAGGTTTCCTACCAAGTTGTCAAGAACATAGTCACACATATATGCCTTTAAGCTGAAAACTGGCTGTGATTTATCAAAGTCAGAATGGTATAAATAATGCATGTCTTGCACAGATGGCTTTTTTTGTAATGTAACAACTAATAGCCTGTCAACACAACATTCCACGTACAGAACCTCTACAACGATCTGCAGTCTCTTTCCTGTATGATAGATGATAGCCTGTTAGGAGGCAAATGTGATATAATGTGTGATGATATGCAGAGACGTCATGGTTTGGTCTGGACTGGACACTAAACGAAACATAGATGCTCTCCTTAACCTCTCTCCCTTCAAAGAAAGGAGAGAGAGTAAGAAAGAGAGAGAAAAACTTATGGGCCAAGAAGAAATTAAACTACTTTAATGAAATATTAATAATAAAAAGAAAATATAATAATATTAATAAGGAAATAATGAAATATATACAATATACATAAATCCAGTATCGAGGTCCCAGGGTGACGATCACATCACTGGCAGGCACTGAGGAAGTCCCAGACTGGACTCAGCAATGGCTGGGAACTGGATTCTGGATCTGAAGTCAGGAACGCACAGATCAGGATCAAAGGCAGATGAGAAGACAAGAGTCCTCCTCGGACACTGGCCATTGAAGAAAGAGGCTGACCCTTTGCTCCCTCAGCTTTTATACTGAGCATGATGCAGATGGGATGGAATACCCTGTTGGTAAGTTTTGGGTCCCCTGTCCCATCCACTCCTCCCTGCAGGTGTGACCCCTCAATGCTTTGCCGCTTCCGACCCTCCGACAGGGCACACCACAAAGTTAGTATTAGTATCAAGTATAAACATCAGGCCTTATCTGCTAGAAGCAGACATTGCATGAAAAATGTGCTGTTAATTTCAGAAAGTGCAGTTAGTTAGAAGAGACTTAACTGAAAAGTAAAATCACTGAAAGGAAAATTCCTTCTGTTCTACCTCAAACCAAGAAAAGAGAGAAAAGCCATGCCTCTAAGGTGTGTAAAGGTAGTTAGGGATGCAAATTCTGCATTGTCTGGCTTTGCTGATGAGCCAAAATGAAAAAATTATTTACCCAGTACCTGAAGACTGATACATACACAAGAACTTTAATGATCTAGATCATTCAGAAGAGATTTGTCCACATCCAGTAAGGAAATCCAAGGCAAGATGTTCAGTGCTTATGGTAAGAAACCACATTTGAAAAACAAAACAAATGGAAAAACCTGCATTCAGGAAAAAAAAAAAAGGTAAGCCAATCCCATAAGCTTTTATTAGGCTTTAGTGCCAGATTTTATTTCAAATGCAAAAGCTTCTCCTTCAATGTGTTTCTCTTTAAATATTTTAGGATTATGCCAAAGTTCTGACTAAGCCACAGTAGCATGGAAGAAACATATCTGCTGGAGTTTCTTTAAAGGGAATGAGAAAAGCAGCATTAGCAACACACACCTTCAGCACAACCAGCACACGTTACCCACCAAAAACTTACCTTTCTGTGATCGTTTCTCTGAGACCACTAGCAACCCCTTTTACCACCGTACTAGCCTTTGGTGTCAGCACTACTTGAGATATAAAAAAGGAGCCCTTCTTTCTTCTTTCGGTGATTGATGCCTGGAGGAATTGAATCAGTTTTTCCGGATCTGTTGTGTTTGCCCAAGGAGCTGGCATCATCTGGCCTGGCCAAAGAAATGGTACCTCGAGAGCCACTGGACTGTGGTAGAACACCAGCACTTGGTGTTCCTTTTCCCACAGGTACTGGAGGCTGACTTCATGGGCAAATATAGCAGGACACATTTTGTTTCCGTATGTGTCTTTGAGCATTTGGACAAGCTTTTCATGATGGTATTTCTGCATCCCGTAGAAGTGATTGAAGTCCAAGAAGACCACTTCTTTTGGGTGGTCGGCAAGAAACGCATTTATCTCTTCCAGACCCTCCTTGACTTTGGCACTGAACAAACCATGAGCAAAGTAGAGTTCATTGTCTGGGTCTCTGGGCTTGGTGGAAATTCTAAGATCAAAATACCGTATACCTGCCCCCAGCTGGCTGGTGAAGTTCATGGTCTGTGTAGCCAACCACTTCCTCATCAGCTTTTTAGCCACAGTCCCAAAAACAGACACAAAATTCTGGACCGTCTCTGGCTGCTCAGGCCCAACTGGAGAGGCTTCATCGATGTAGAAGCTAAATGAGTCATGAGACCCTAAAAACACAACAAAGGGAAATGATCAATATTGTTTTCATACATTTAAAGTCATTAGTGATTCTTTCTTAATAAACATAGTTTTCTGACCTGTACCATCGCTCATCAACAGACTCCTCCCTTGCCCTTTTTCTCAATACACTACATTTGTCTGGCAGCATTTACCCCACCAGCACCTTGCAGGAACTTGAAGTAAAGGTAGTGCCTGTTTCACTGCTTGTCTGGGCGCTCCCTCACTCTCTTCAGGCTCTTACTTATGCCTTTGTGTTCACCGAAGTCAGCAGGCTCTGAATGTCAAAGCAATCCTGGTGCAACTCCAGCAAAGCTAGTCACATTATAAATCCCTAGAGCCAATGAGAAGAGGAGAGCCTGGCCCTGTACACTGAATCACGCACTGTCTGCTTTGCAGAACCAAAGAAAAAACTAAATCAAACCAAAAATATCCACCACACTCCTTTATAGCTAGCTAAAACATGAGTTGAAAAATGCCAAGGACACGTAACCTTTCTGACCTTTTTTTTTTTTATTTCAAGTCTCATCTGGTCATCAACAAGGTTACTGAATGCTGTTTTCCTTCTTAAATTTACCTCTAAAATTCTTTGCTTTCCTTTGCTACATAAATACAACAGATAGAGCCAAGGATAGCATTGCATGCCACTGCTAAAATACAGAAACTCCACTGCATGCTCTTGACAAGAATGAGACGTATTACTTAACACGCCTATGTACAGAAGTGATCATTTTCCACAACATAACAAAATTGAATAAAAATACGTTAGACACTTTGCTAGGAAAGATTTTCTCTGTCTCAAGGTACATGAATTAAAAAAAAAAAACCAACAAACAACACAAAACAAAAAACCAACAACTTATTTTGCTCAGCATTTAGACATTTACATGAAAGCAGCTGATAAAGCTAAGGACATCTGCAAACACACGATCATTCCTCTGTAAGGGACTTTGTCTTGCTTTATGGTGAGATGAGCTGACCCTAGGAGATGCTCATCACCCTTATCTACCACTAGCCTTCTGGCAATTTACGCAGAAATACTGTCTGTCTGCAGGCAGAGCCACACTCCCGCAGTCCCAGCCAGAGGGGATGCTTCTGGTCAGTTCACCGTGGCAAGCAGGTCGGCTCCTCAGCCGCTTGCAAAACTCCTTCAAGGTCAGCAGGACTTGTATTTCTGAAATGGACTGCAGCACTAGGCCCTCAGAGAACAAATCCTAGCATCAAAATGAGTTCAGAGCACAAGCCTTGCCTGATACTGATGCTTTTGTAGGTGCTTTTCAAAAATTACTTTCCAAAGCACACATGCTGTGGCAAATAAGTATCACATTAATGAAATCCTGGTAGTCAGTCATTTCTGACGGCGATGCTATTTTAACTGAACTGGAACAAACCCTATAAATTGAAGTGACAGCTATAACATTTTCTTCTTTAACAATAAATGGAGTCACGACAAATCATCTTAGACTCTAGCCTGGATTTGGCTTTGTTTAATCTGAGAAATGTCTTAAAATTTTGTACACCCCTGCTTTTCATGGCTGTCTCTTTGAACTGCGTTTTACTTTAAATATTAGATGAATTTTCCATTTTGATCAAGCTTTCTACTGCTAAGTGTTGAAGCAATAGCATATTCCTTGCAGAACCTGATTAGATCGTGGAGTATCTGGTTACACACAGATATCCCAGGGGACCAGATCTGCATCCAGAATTTTAATGGTAAAACAAATGATTAGAGCAGTGACTTGTGATTCAACAGTATTACAGGGAAAATCAATAAGATACATTAAATGTTCTGCTCAATGTAACCCGCACTAATCTAGAAATCAAAGTAAATCCAGTCTTGTTTAAAACAAGGCATAGCTACAATATTAGCAAGGGATGGATCTTGCAAACCCTCACTTTGTCCATTGAAGTCCCTTTTATTTCAGTAGGATTTTATGTCAGAATAAGTATATGTATCAGCTGATTGCAGCAGTAGGCTCAAAATGGTATTAATGTTAATTAAACTATTTGTCCTTTATTGTCTGACATACAGCCACCAGCAACCTGAAGTTGCAGAAGAGATAGCTAAACTTGACCAACACAGTGCCAAATGCTACTTAAAACTACTGAAGTCGAAACAGGCAGCACAGTTCTCAGGGCAGAAAACTAAGGGGATCAACTTGTCAGCAGGTAGCTTTTAGCTACTGGTGATGCAAAACATGGAGAAAAGCATAGTGTGTGGGGGAAACACCACAGTTAAAAATGACTATAAAGTATGTGAAGTATGTGAAAAACTGCCTGGGCCATCAGGTTCAAAAGGTTGTGGCTGAAGGCTCAAAGTCTACTCGCAGCTGATGACATGCCAATTCTCTTTAACATCTTCATCAGTGACGCAGACAATGTGATGGGGAGCACCCTCAGCTAGTTTGCAGGTGAAACCAAGTTGGGGGAAGAGGTTAGTGCTCTTGAGAGAAAAGTTGGTATTCAGAGAAACTGCAGCATAGCAGAGAAGCTGGACGACAGGCACCTTAACAAGTTCAAAGGCAAGATGGACCCAAGACAGACAACCCCATTGAGTAGCACAGCTGGGGACAAACTGTCTAGAAAGCAGCTCTGCAGAAAAAGACTTGTTCACACTTGGACGTAAGGAAAAAACAACTTCCTCACAAGACCAGTTAAGCTCTGGAGCAGGAGCCCAGCACGGGTGGACTCTCTATCTCTGATTCTCAACACTTGGCTCGATAGCCTCATCTAACTTGGGGTTAGCTCTGCTTTGAGCAGGGCATGGACTGGATGACTTCTGGAGCCCCCTTCCAATGCGAATTATTCTGTGTCTGCTTATTCTTCCCTCCCCCAAGATAAAGAGAGATTCATTTCTTGTCTCTCAAACTCAGAAGCCATTATCAAGAGATACTTAAATGTCTGCATCAGCTGTGATCCAAAAAACAAAAGTGGCTCATTCCAGCCACCAAGACATTAAATTTTCATTAAGTTAGTTGTGGCCAAACACTATTTGGATATTCAAGCCCGAAACACGCAGTATCACTTAGATTGCAAGAAAACAGCTGCTAGTACTTCTACTAGGGAGAATGAGCTCCTGTTTTCTTTACTGAATTCCTGTAATAGGACAATCGGGAATATATAACCCGGTACAGCTCAGCTATTGACATATTTACGGCTTCCCTGGAGGGCTAAATCCCCCATTTAAAAAATAATTGGGCTCAGTGCTGAAAAAAGTCCCTCAGAGAGAGCGCACTTCAGTTCAGAATCATTTCTTCAGTCCCACAGAGGCACAAAGAAGCTACTATTTTTAGTGGCTAAGCTTTAACATATAATTCATAAAGCTGGCAAGCCTAGCTGAACTTAGTTCTGTCCTCCCCTTGCCTCACTGTTGGCTCTGTCCACGCCTTGTAACAGCCTGGTAAACAGCACCCAATACAGACGTGCAGAATCAAATGGTTCTGTGCAACATGCTCCTTTTGGCAGCAATCACACCCTGAAGATCCACAAGTTACAGAAAAAATCACAAACATATAGAAGCAAAGTTTCACAGTTTTTGGCATGTTTTACTCTCTTCCGCTTCTCCCACAAATCTCAAGCTCCTTTTGTCTCTATGCTGGGAGTGGAGTCTTTTACTACTGCTTTGAGTGTCAGTAAAAGCTTTACCTGCTGTTGTTTTCCTATATTTAGAAGATGGCACCCTTTGGTGGCTATTGCTGAAATGTCACATACAATGCAGCCTAACTTTTTTGAAAACATTCTTGTCAATGAGGGCCCTAAAGTGAATGACTGCAGATCACAACACGTTTCTTGGATGTTGTGAAGAACAGCTAGGACAAATTCCATGACCCCTGGTACACAGGAGATCAATGCAGATGTTCTTGCAGTCTCATTTGATCTGTTCTCACTCTCTCGTTTGGCCTCAAAAAGAATCAATCAAAGAAAGAAAAAGCCCTATGAATCTTTACCTAGCTGCACTGCAATTTCAAGGAATAGTAAAGCCTAGTCACAAACTAGACTTGTTGAACCTCAATATTGTGTTTCACCTTCTTTTTAAGATGGCCGAGCACTGTTGTCTCTATCAAAGCCACAGCACATCTCAGGAAGTCAAAAGGTGCTGCCGAGAGCAATGCAATTCAGACTTTACAGTCAAGTTTAGCATTCAGACTGCATGGGTGACACAAGCTTTGTTTGATAAAAAGATTAGTCAGGAGAGCAAAACAAAAACAACTGGGGAAACAAGAGGTTATACACCATTCAATGACTCAGCCTCCCCACAGGTAAGTGCCTTCCTTATGAGCTGTTCTTCCAGTGTTCATCCCCAGTTGTGCACCCCTGACACCAAGCAAAGGCCACAGGGCTTAGGCACTCAGCACTCCATGATCCAAAGGAAGGCAGAGGCAGATACTACCCCAGGTAATGCAAAAATCCAAGTAATGAACAAGTCATCTGAGTCAGAACAAGAGTACATGTATGACCCATGCTTATATACATATGCCCACTAGCTATGTACCCGATCACATTAAGTTATGATGTAATGCGTACAGACAACACTGTGCTACCCTAAAACCTCTTTCTAGGCTGACAAACTCTGTCAAAACCCTATGAGAAACAGCTCGGCTCTACAAGCACCATGCTGCTGTTTCTAGGTAAACCAGTTAAAGATGCACAGACAGCCCCATGCAAGTAAACTTAGAACCGAGAAGCCTAAAACTGCATCTCTGCAGGGAGACCAGGGAGCTTTCTCCCTGCAATCCTCAAAACTTTTGTTTTGTTCTGTGTCTGAATTAAGAGCCCTGCAGAGACTGAGCTGGCCACCTCCCAGGTCTCACCCACCCCAAACTCCATGGCCACAACCAGCCAAACCGCCACAGTTAGCCAAGGGTACCTGGCAAGGAAACTCATTCACAGTTTCGCTCCCCCAACTCAACCTCCAACAGTCGCACGGGATTTCTGCAACTCCCCAACCATAAGCAGTCCCCACGTTACCCATAATTAGGAAAGCTTTTCAGGCAAGATTGCCAGCAGCACCAGGAGGATGGTGCCTACCTTTCGGCCTTCTGAAGGCTCAGGAAACCTTCTCAATGGGAAGTCAGAGCAGTGGGTGCTCTTCCCAGAGTCCTGGCCAGCCAAACAACCACACATTCTTGTACCTTGGTTTCAGCATGGAAATTGGGATTTTCATTGAAAATAAATATCAGACTTTTCGTTACATGAGAGGAACATTTTTTGATATCTAACAATATCTGGGTTTTATTCAAGTGAATTGTCTGATCAGAAAGTAAGAAAAAATACTTTATAAGCCTGCATTTATAGGTGGTGAGCTACCCATACATAACTCAAATCAAACTGAATCACTCCCTCTCAACCAGTGAAAAAAGAAGAACTGCTTAACTTTTTGTATATAAAGCCCTGAAGTTTCTATTAAAAAAAGACATAAGCCAAAATGAAGACATTTTTAATATAAGCCTGTTAAACAAACTTGAAAAGTCTGTGAGGTAACAGTTAAATCCAGACAGTTAAATCTTGCAAAGTCAACAGTTTTAACCTGTTAAGTAAGCATTTTAATGCTTTCCAGCTATAACTACGTGATAAATTAACCTTGGTTTTCAATGGGAGATTACTGATGAAGTACAAATACAGAGCCCAATTCTAAGCACACTTAACTGTTTGAATTATTTTAATTATGTGCATGAACTTCTGCAGGAAAGAGCCACATTTTGCTTGAGCTTCTTTCAGAATAATAGAATTCCAAATTGCTGTGGAGTTACATTAACACCAGATAAATTGAAGTCGTTGAATATCAGGGAGCAAGAAGAGGCAGGCAGCGACAAAAGAGAAAATGTATTCTGGTCGTATTTGAGAACGTAAGCAAAAAAGGTGACAGGAGTGACAGAGAATGAAGCTGTTAAAGCAACATTTGTTACATTACTATTAACTACACAAGAATTCAGATGCTGCTGCGAATACGGCACAATCACAATTTCCCCATCAGAAATGCACTCCCCAGCCTGCCCACCTCCTCTGTGCCAGTCTTATCATCTCTTCCAAAAGAGTCCAAGCTCTTTTCTTCCTCTCCTGGTATCCCCTTCTGCCTTGAAGACCTTGGTGATAATGTGGGACAAGAAAAGGAAATGTTTGCTTCCTTCCTGCCCCGTTACTTCCCAGAACTGGTAGCCTCCGCCCATTCCCTCACCCCAGGAGATAAAGGTGCATTTTCCCTGTGCCACCAGCTGACTCCTGTACCGGCCATTGGAATTGCACTTAACCATAACTCCGACCTTGGTCCTGTGCCCAGGGACACAGCAGTGTGCTGCCTTATGGAGACTGTTATTGCAGGCAAAGTTGTGTGTCAAAGGGACAATCTGAGAAACCAGGGAGGTGCACAGTAATTAGTATGCAAACATTTTAACGTGGTTTGCTTGCAAGGGTGACCAGAACTATTTTGTACTAAAAATCACTTCAAAGTTGTATTTTGTCAACCTCTGCCAGACGTGGTTTCTAATACTACTTCTCCTATATGTGGAACCCTGCATTTCTCAGCCAAACTATCTCAGCTGGAACACCTTAATCCACATCAAATGCCACAGCACAACTACAACAAATGCACCAACTACTGGATCAATGGACACAGCCTAGAGCTGCACGTGGCAAAGTACAAAACATTCAAAACCCATCACAAAGCAACCTCTCTTTGATCAGCGTAATATAGAATGGAGACTTCATCCTTCAGAGAATCACAGAATAGTTGAGTTTGGAAGAGACCTGTGGAGGTCATCTGGTCCAGCCCCGCTTTCCCTTGAGTCTGAAGAGAAGTAAGTGAAAGAAAGAAAAATGTCTGCACAGATGATACAAATCATTGAAGACTGCTCAAAAAGACCTTCCTGAACCAGCATCTTAGCTAGGAAGAAAAAACTGGTAGTCCATCAGTCTGGAGATGGCATCCCATATCTAGTGACCAACTTTCACACCTGACTATATTTTTGTTCTCCTATAAACAAATAAAATTTTCACACACAAGAAAGGATTTTAAGCAACTACTAACTCTTGTTCCTCTGGCATGTCCTTATCACCTATAAAATACTCCTGAGGATCATTTTGTTTTGTGCTTTTTAACATGGCTACAATTGCCTTCAAGAGGAGCCTATGACTGTTGACATTGCCAGTAATCTCCATGACCATGACAAACTGCTTTTGACTCAGGCTGAAGCTGTTACCACTCTAAGTTGTTTTGTAAGAGACACCTTGTGGACTATGGCAGTGCCTGCACTGGAGCCAAGATCAGTGCCTCACCTAAGCGCTGCTTCTTTCCTATAAGGAAGTCACTTCTAAAAATAAAACAGGTTGGAAGGTGGGGAAGGATCTACTTGGCTTTAAGGCCCAAGATAACTGGCAATTACCACAGTACGACAGGCAAGCTTGGCTAAAAATCTGATTAGGTTACTCATTATTCAATTCATAGTAATACCTTTAGTGTACATAAAAGTACCCACATTCAGTCTCTTACAGCTCCCTCCAACAAACGCGAAGACCTGTTCCTGCTGTTCTTAGAACACTAGATCAGTTAATTCCACATTCCAAATTCTAAATACTCTGTTGAAAAGTCAAGAAGTAAGACAAAAAAAAGCTGTAATTATATTTGCAGCTCGCGAAATAGTGTTCAAAACTATGGACATCACAAGGTCAATTCTGCTAAAGAAACTATTCTTTAACAGAAAATTAGCACATGCTGCCCTCCTGAGAGCATGTTTCCCTTCCCACTTAGTAACTTCCTTACTGTCCTGTAATTATTGGTGTAGGAGGAGGTGTTGTAATGTTTTCTGAGACACTGCTAAGAGTAGATAGCCTCCTACCTCTTCCCAGTCAAACCACCTCCAGACAGATTTCCTTGCAGACTTCACGCAGACAGCACATACAAGACAGCAGAATGGAGCAGTATGCGAATGGTGGGGGCTTTCCAAAAGCCTCAGATTACTGTACTCTGAAAGCTCACTATTAAGTGAATTATTAGTTTCATCAAATGTAGGTTCTAAACAAGCCAGTCTTTACTCAGACAAGTGTAAGATTAACACCACTGGAAACATGAAAAAGGCCTCCAAGATCAGGCCATAGCACAGAATGGAGCAGGCTAATCCTCACGTTTAATCAACTCGATGGAGACCTGGCCCCAGGCCACAGTGGCCGCAGGACAAGCTGTGGGCAGCACCACTGCTCACCACCTCTCCCCATCTCTGCCTCCCCTAGACCCATACTCTGTTGCTCCACCGAGCGCGAGTCACGCCACCAGGTTTCCTGGAGACATCTAACTGCACTGGGCGTGGGGAACATTTTTGGAGTACAGATGTATAAGTGGAAATGGTCATGTTGAGGACTGAGAGAATCAGTTGGTGTGCTTTCCCCACTCTTTTTTCCAAACAAAATCTAAACCTCCCAGCTGTACGCAGAAGAAGAGGTGGAAGGCAGTAATATATATGTGCATATACCAAATGCAAAAAAAACCCCCATGCTGTTGGACATTTGTGCACTGCAGTGAAAATTTTAAAAGGTGCAAAAACCTCAAAACTTTTAAAACCTGCCCTACAATAAGCCACTAAAAAAGTTATTTTTATTTCTTCTGTCAAGTGAAACTGTAAACATGATTTCACGATGGTTTGTGAGCAGACACATAGCACAAATTCTTTAATAGAAAAAGGCTCCCTTTACCTATCAGGATAAAACCCACCAGGATTTGTGGAACAAGGACTTCAACTAAAGTTACAAAAATTAATAAATCAGCTCCTATTTCTGACACAGCAAGAGTAACTACCATTTTTTAAAAAAAAAAATCTTTACATCAGGATTGACCAAGCACCTAAAACATACAGTTTAAGATCATCAGAAGTTAAAACTTCAACAGCAGACTGGACACAACACTACGGCTTGCATAATGCACGTCAAGCGCTGTGCTGGGCAAACTGCCATGGCCACCTTATTTATGAATTTGAATGAATTTATGAAGACTGAACAGAATATTCTATCTCACATTAGTAAGCATCACATACAATCTTGTATTTTATGGACAACTATAATCTGAAGACAAATTGGCTATCTAATCACTTGGAAATAAAATACTTGGGGGCAGAGCTGTAGCTACTGTCAGTCACCAGCACTCCACAAATGACAATTCTCTCAAGTTTCTGCTTTTTTGGGAACACTGCAAACAAATCTACTATGCTATTTTTTCTTTTTGCTCTCCAAGCTCACTGCTGCGTGTTCACGTGCATCAGAGATCTCTATCAGATCTGACATTTTAGTTAAACACTAGTCTCAGAAGTACCGTATTAGCTATTTTTCTTCTTAATTCAGGCACTAGCATACAAGAATGTGAACATTTCAGGGAGGAAAAAATAGCACGAAGTATATCTGATTCTAAGCATAAAATTAATGTGCCAGGAATAGTTTGGGGCATATTTCATTCCAGCACCAGCTCAGTCTGGCTGAGTATGTCATCAGCATCCAAGTCATACCTCCTGGGGCAATCATCAGCTCTTGAATTGTGAGCCAATAGCTTTGGGACTAGTGAGAAGCTGTGATGACCCTATACAGCTCTGCTGAGCACGCGAAATGGCATCTCCCCACAGTGAGTGCCTTCTGACCATAATTCTTGTTCATAACCCCATTGACAGGACAAGCCTTGAAAGGCAGTATGCAACCGAGAAGGCGTATAAAAAAAAGAGAGCAGGTTGTTGATCTGTTCATATCTCTTCCTCCCCATGCACACATAAAGCACTACTTCTTATGTATAGCCACAAGTAATTCAGTGTTCACACTCTAAAACAGGATCAAATACGACAACCTCTGCTTCTTGTGGTTTTATTTATTTGATTTCTTTTCATGGAAAATGTTCTTTAATACTCTTGGTAACGAGAAATTTCCCTTGAAATAATTGTTTCTGATTACACAGATCTCTCTTGCCACTTACTGCGTCTTTGCAGCAGCACAAAATGTTTTTGCATACTTCATTTTGCGTTTCCCCCATCTCTTGCCTCTCCTCTCATCTTTGATCTACATTTTTTCTTCTCTGGCATATACAGTATAGTCCTTTCATAACTCACGGCTGCATTAATGCACGTATTAGCCTCAGCATAGCTCTTATTTCATTGTGCTCTCCCTTCTATTTTTTTTTTTTTAAAAAACAAGTAACAAAAAAAAAAACCAACAGTGCAGTGTCTTCTATTAAATCTGAGCATCATTACTGAACAGTTCTAGTGATCTTGTAGCTGACAGAAATTACTTGCACAGCACATGCAGTTTCTACATCATTACTCAGTATTTTAAGGCCAAGAAAAAGGAAAAATCAGGAGGTGTGGCTGGATGAAATGAGGCTGCATTGCGAAGCCAGTGGAAGAATGATGCTTTAAGGTTTTCTGTAACTTTTAAAATCCCTACAAGAAAGCTACCGCCATCTGAGATATATCACCAGAAGAACTTTAAAAGGCAACATTTTTCAATTGTTTGTATAAGCATCAAACACTCCTGCAAGGACACCTGCAACAGAGAATAAGGACTCCTCCTGCACTCTAATGAGTGCACTGACAGTCAGTTTATCAGCACTCCTGGATGGGTTGTCCTAGGGACAATATTGACAGTTTTCTACTGCCATGCAAGAAGTCCAGGCTACATTCCTTTCATTTTCTCACTCACTGAACTTGAAAAGCTGGGCCAAATCTGAGCAGTTCATCCGATTCTTGTGGAAGAAAACTGGGAAAGCAGGTGGGAGAAATATTATTCCCTTTTCTGAGTCAGTTCGCAAAGGCTTTCACGTACAAACCCTCTTAAAAGGTCACTTTTAATAAGCTGTCCATCTAAATTTAGCTGACTGACCATGCCATGGCTGAGAGATAACAAATGAAATGTAAAATACTGCAAAGGAAGGGGAGGAAGAGGGAAGGTGTAAGGTGTTATATTTTGATCATTCCCCTTGCTCTGCACCTTTCTTCATCCTTTGGTTGCTTTAAAGCTTCACATTAGACATTGTTCTACTTTTGTGTATTGCCTGGCACATTTGACCAACTGCTACAAACAAAATACCTCCCTTAGCCACCGCAGTGAATGCAAGACATGTCTCCTGAGACAAGGTGCTCGAGAAGAAGCCTTTCTCATGCAAGGTCTCCTCAACTATAAGCAAAGACACTGCAATGTTTGACTTCACGTTCACTAGAGGGAAATAATGAAATATTTTCCCTCAGGCCCTGAGATGGGAATGGAAAACACTATGTCATCTTTGCCAAAGCATTTTTTTTCCTGAAAAGCCAGAACATCCCTAAGCACTTGAAGCCTGAACATTAGGAAGTCACCGGCTACGCACACACAAATGGAGTAACCCTCTGGCCCAGAAGATCCCGCGCAGTCAGTTTGCTTTGTGGGAACTCAACAGAGTACGAGACTGTGGGCAACTGCAGCAGCGTCACCATGAGGAAACACATAGGCTCATAAATATAACTCCTCCACCAAGTTACTATACCATGGTGTCACTGGCCTTCTCAAGCCCAGAGGTCTGCAAATACAAGCACAGCTCTGCTTTGCTACGTACAACCAGTGCTTTACACAACATGACTCCCTGCGAAAGTACTACAGAGGAAAAAGCCTTTCTAGGAGGCCTCACTGTCTCCTCCACATAATCCGTATTTGACTTCTACATCCAACTGCAGAACAAGGAAAATTATCTCATTCAAAGATTTTGCATGTGAGGGTTCAAGCCAGGTGTGGCTTTCATAAGACATCAGCTGCAAGGCATCATGAACCATCAGACAACAACACACTCAGAGCTTGCTGGCACCCAGAGTCAGTGGCCGGTGTCAGAGCACGTCCTCCTCGCAGCCAGTGCTTCCCTCACGTCTTTCACCAACTCCTTGCACCACGCTCTGCTGCTGGGATTCTCATGGAAGATCTCTACAGTCATATGTAGTATAACACCTGTAAAACACTAGATCAATGCCAGAAAAATGCCTCTGGCAGTGAGACAACACCAACATCAGAAGACAATGCGCCAAGAGGCTTTAGAGGGGAACAGTGGAAAGGTACACCTAGTTGGAAAACAAGAATCCAGAGAACAAGTTTAAATGAAACTGTTTATTTGGTCACTACTGAATGGAAACATTAGCAAAGATGAGCTGCATTTTAGTCCTTGACTTCGAGGTGTGGATAGACAAGAAACCTCTCTGCAACCACAGAAGGAGGTTTAAAAATAAGCCCTATCCAAGCTGGGTGTATTTGCAGGCCAGCGTGGTCCAGGTAAGCACTGTCAGCCAGACCAGCCACCCTGTGACGAGGCAGCATCCCCTTTTTGCCAGAGGCTCCACCTCAGCAGAGGTCAGAAAGTCCTCCAGACAGAGATGTGGGACAATGTGCCAGCCCTTCTTCCCCACAGGTTCACAACCTGACTTCTGAATAAGGTTAAACCCTAAAATATGAAGTTTAATAATACCCTTTCCAAAGTTTTCATGCTTTTACTTATAACCCTGAACAATCTTCCTATCCACACAAGCAATTCATTTCATTTTTAACCCTTAAGACCAAGATATATCACAAAAGAACAGAAAGGAAAACACAGCGTAACACCAAAGCCTAAAGAAAGTCTCAATCTCAACCAACAGGCAGGAAACAGGACTCACTGGGATGCTATTTTAGCTGGTAGATCAAATAAAAAAAAAAACCAAACACATTGTAATACAGGTGAGCATTACAAGTGCCACTGTTGGAAGAGTCTTAGCTAGGATTGCAAAATATGTGTATCAGCCACATTATCTGGTGCACATCCTCTCTGGTCCAGGAACATAAAGAGACTAATAACTTCATTTCGCAAACTGAATGGCGACAAGTAAAGACACACAGAAGAGAGAGGATTCAAACTGTGAATGCCTGCCTTTTACTTGTCTTTTCTACCATCACCGAACAGGCAATTTAAAGCCCCGCACAATCAATCAACCTAGAGCCGCGTCAAACACACTGTGCCTAGCAATCCAATTTCAATCCAGTTCTTGCATTATTTGTTGCTAACAGCATCCCTGCTTGATTCAATATGGCAATTAAATAAGCCACTACACAATACAGAGGACTATAAGAAATGAATGAAAGAAGTTACAAAATAGGAGTATTCCATTTCCTAAATTTTCAGCCTACAGTGTACACCAGATTCCCAGTTGGTATTTATCAGTATAGCTCTAATGACCCATTAGGCCAATTTACACGCTGCAGATCTGGCTGTTAGTGTTTACCATTTAGCATTAAGAAGTCAATGAAAAAGCACAGGCAGTACTATTGATTTACTGAATGAACAGTCATCTGATCTGCACTTTGTCCAGGCTCAGGATACATCCAATTTATACTGGATATGCTCATGTTTTTAAAAACAATAATTAGTTTAGCTGTTTCATACTAACACTACATAAATACAACATTTCATAGTAATTTCCTAACATGTAATTGGATACTATCCTCATCCTCTCTCTAACTCATTTCAGCTGCTTTCATCCCCCTGGTTCAAAAGTTAAAGTTAACTTTGATACAGTAAAACTTACAAATTAGTAAATGTATTTTAAGGATCTTTCAAAGCATCTGAACATGGAATGTTTTCAGTCCTGAATGTGCCCCAAAAAGCCATGTTTTTTTCTGAACATCATGGCAATGGCTGCAGTCCACCTAGACTGTTTTGGCTTTAACATGACACCTCCTCAGCTTAGATGTCAAAATATTGTTATCTGCAATAATCTCACAGCTGGTGATACTGGTAAAGTTGACGATACTGGTAAAGCTGACACAGTGCAGTGATGATGCCAGCACAAATTCTTTCATGTTTCTTTTGAATTCTCCAATAACTTCTGTGTCACCCTTTTCTTCTCGGTAGAGATTGCCCTTATCATTCAGGCAGGAATATCACAGACCAAACTGCCTTAACATCCCCTTACCCTCTGCTCTCTAGTTCTGTGCCATCCTTAATATTTATTATTTCAGGACATTTGCAAGGTCTTGCTGAAGACAGCCCATTTCTGAGCCAGTTGTGAGAGGATGCAAGTGGCTTGAGTTAAAGAAGACCCTTTGCTTTAAACTGTTAAGTAATTCTTTAATAAAATGGCACTGGCAGACAGCGTCTCAGTTCAGCAGTCCCACTCCACAGCTAAACACAATGGCAGCTGTTCTATACTGCTATTATTGCCGTTTTTCAAGGAAGCTGTCAAAGCTGAGTCTTTATGAGACAGTCTTTTTTTTTTTCTGTCTCTGCCTTTCTTCCAGTTGTAGACATATATATTAATTCAGGAATTTGACAAATTTTGAGTAACTGAGATATTTCAAAAAATAAAATTCTTGTTACTTTTAGGAGCAGCTGTACTGGGAAAAAACCCAATCTGGCAAGCCACTTGCAATTATCTAAAAGCGGACTGAGTTGGATAGAGACCTAGATCTTCATACTTAACTTTGTTTAAAAAGCTTTTTCACAACCTTAACCTCTCTGTTGGATGCAGAACTGCCCTCATGCCGGGACGTCACTGAAGCTGTGGAGCACATGGGGCCAAAGCTCCCGGGACCCCTCCCATCCCTCCAACACACAGTTGTGACCCAGAGCGCGGTGCAGAAGACAAATTCAGCGCTTAGCTTTGGTGGAAATCTCTTCATCACTCAATTGTCATTTCTGCAAAACAGAGGATATCCATACACTCTCTCTCATTAGAAGTTTCCCAGTAAGAAGTACAGCGTAGGAACTAGGCATGGCTGAATTTTTAGTTGAGGCAGTACCTGGTGCAAGGAGACAGTCAATGGCTGAACAATATTCTCATTACTGCCCATCACAGACCATAAGGACATCCCTCTCGCCCACTAGAGCCACCGTGCTGCATTGCCGGCCGCCAGCCCACAAACCTGTGTGCCATGGGCAGCCAGGCAGCCCCTCAGCGCTGCTGCCACTTCAGGGAGACCAACACAGCCACAATGGCAGCTGCAGCACCTGTAAGTTCATCCTCGGAGGCACACGGTGCTCCAGATGGTGCCACAGCAAGGAGGACACTGCCCTCCCCTCCTGCCCCAGTAGCATCATCACTGATCAGACAAATCCCACGTACAACACAAGAGGCCTTTTTGAAGAAGTTCGGTTTTGTGCTGTGTGCACAACTGTAAAACATTCACCCTTGCATACAGTGAAAATGTTCAATATTTTAAAAAGAAAACATCAAAATAATTGCACAGCAAATTATTTCTCACCTATAACAAACACCTAGTCTGTAATCTCGTTACTAGCAACAGCACTGACATATAAACAAAGAATAAATACCTGTTATCAGAGGGCATGTTTTGAAATCTAAACATATTCATCAAAAATTAAAATTTGCAGGAAGCTCCTAAATCTGTTCCTGCAACTGGAAATCAGCCATTTCGTACATTATGCTACTGACATACTTTAATTAGCTCTAATTCACACATTATAATCACTGTCTAGAAAATTTGCAATGCACTTGTTATGAAGCAGTTTTGCATCTTTATCAACACACAGTTGCTTTAATCTTAGAGAAGTCACTAACACAACAAAAAAAAAGATCTCTTTTTGCATCATGAATTATGACATACCTGTCTTCAAATTAAGTACTCTGGGTTTTTTTGCAAGCCACTTGCACACTAAGAGCTAGAAGTATTAAAATCTTTCTTCATTGAACACAATAAAGAAAAAAGGAAGAAATAATTCCTTTGCTATAGAGACTAGTATTTTTTTTAAAGACATTTCAACAGGACACAGAAACTAATCTTATTCAGTTCTTTTGAAAAACCCTCTGAGCATATACTTCTATCTTTCTGTTCCCAAAGACCTTTGAAACTCTGCCTCGCAGGAGCCTGTCTATTGCTGGGAGTCAGTGACATGTAGGCTCTTCCAAGTGAGATAGACAGCTTTAAGCCTGGCAGTGCTGAACTACAACATGCAGTATCATTGCTATTGAAGAAGTAGGAACTTAAAATTGAAATTAAAGCTTTCTACCCTTTATACCAGTGACGTAGCTGTTGGTGTTACTAAAGTTCAGATCTCATTACTATTCAGTTCTTCAACATCCACAGTTGATTTCCGAGCATTGTTTAATGCAGCCCAGTTACCAAGTGTGGAGTTTTCTGAATTTGCTGGATCTCCTAGACGAACTGTAATTCCCCCTAAGTAGTGTGAAAAATGGTGAAGGTATTGTTGGCTTTCGCAATAATAACAAGGCTATAAATACGTGAATAATTAACCTTTAGTAAATTAGGAAACATGAGAAACCTTAAAGATAACAACTAACAGCAGCTATGAAGAAGAACATCTGAGAGAAACAAAAGAGAACTTCTCCAAGAGACCCCACAAATGATTAACAGAAGGAGACAGACGCATAGGAGAAGGGAGCTGATATGCATGGAAAAAGGGAACTGAAGATTATCCTCAGAAACAATTGCCAGAAGGAAAACACACAAATAGAAGAAAAAGGGATTAATGATAAATCATTACTCTGATGCAATGTTGAATGTATATAAGACATGGGTGAAGTAGTAGCTGGTGTGCCTCTGACTTGAGTCATGCACCCAGCGCTGTGCTTTTGCTTTATCGACTTTGTCCCTATAATAAAATAAGTGCCATTTCTGTTTAAGGAATCTGGCTGTTAATTACAGTAGCAAGAATAAAAAGCAAACCTGGTGCAGGTGAATGCAAGCCAAAGGAACAATCAGCACAAAACCTTGAGAAGAAAAGCTTTTTCAATTGCAAACTATTTTGTCTGAGCACAGATTGGCAATACATTGGCTTCTTTATTCACTGCAACGCACTTCAAGCACAGGTACTTCTCACTCCAGGTGCTCAGCTGTCCAGAAAAAAAAAAAGCCAGGATTGCACCTGATCCCCAAGCAAAAGATATATTCCGCCTTTTGCCTTATTTCACTAACATGCCTCTCTCTGTGCAGAGGTATAAATCCACATTAAGCACTAACTGTTTCCTTCTTCCACGAGTGAGCCTCCTTTGAAGAACTCCAGAAACAAGAGAGTCAATTATTTGCATACAGAAAGCTAGACTTAATGGCACTGATTGATTTTCACCAGTCAAGCAGTAACAAAGAGGCATGCAAGGGCATTGCACTCCGGACAGTAAATGAAGCATTCAAGGATGACGAGGCAAGTGTGGAAGCAGGTGGCAGGCACGCGTTTGAGTCTGATGCCACACGTAAATGAACGGCCCATAAAGCAGAATAGGAGACATACGGCAACCGATTTGTGCCGCAATCCATCCCTGCCCACTGCATGCTCTATTTAGTGGTTCCACACAGGCACATCACCCAAAATGCTCGCTTGTCCTGTGCGGCAAGAGCAGCTGCAACGGAGGCAGAATCTGCCCATCAGTGTGGGAGGAAAATGAATAGTGAGCAGAACTGTCCCCACCCTCATGCCACCAGTTAACAGTTTTGCCAGCGTGTGACCTTTTGTTTGCCATCAAATCATCTCCCTAGCAGTCAAATCATATGTTTGTCTATTCATCGTGTCCTCTGAACATTCAAACCACCTGTTCACGTACACAAAAGCTGTTTGGATCCTTCCTGCCCTCTATTGTGGCAGCTCAATAACTAAGACAGGGAGCTCCCAGCTGGGTAGGAGCAGTGGAGAAACACTGCACAGCCAGAGGGGAAGAGATGTCGGCAGAGCACACTTATATAGGGAGAAAATTAGAGTCTGGAAACTCAGCAACAAGTCATCCCTTTTCTTGTGAGTGTCATAAAAGAAAGATGCTCAGAATAATTACTACAATAGCAATGTTAAAATGTTAATTTGTACAGTACTCTGTGGAGCATGCAGTTCTGATTGACGTTTTGGCTGGAAAAGGAGCCTTACTTAGCAATCTCTGTTTGCTGAATTAAAGCACTAATAGATGCAGTTTGATAAAAATGATGTCACCCTATTTGAAACCAAGCCAAAGGAAAGAAATGTTTTTATGATTTCGCTCCTGCAACTGTACAGTGATATTTAGACATAGAGATTTCCAGGATCTGAGTATGGGTGGATTTGAAGCCTCAGTATTAAAAATTAAAAATTGTGGGAAATCTCTAAAAAATTCTAGCAGTAAAACCACCCCCAGCTGAACACGTGCTGTTTGCAGAAGCAGCAATGCGTGGGTATTTAATTTCATCACACAGATGAAGACCCACTTACTTCATCCATGTTTATCACCCCGACCACCTCATCCAATTCTGTCCGTTTCAAAATAAGCCTCTCATCTAAACTGGTACTCGTCATCTAAATTCCTGCAGAGATAGGAGAGAAAGAGAGGGACCTCTGGTGTGTACTCTACCTTGTCCAGATATAGGTGTCTAATATAAGTTAGGATAATTCACCAGTGGAGGTGATGATTCTTCTTCTGCACTCTTTAAATGAGTCAAACAGCTCACTTCAGGTAACTAAAGCTCGCTTCAGCATACATACTTCTGCTATTACTGAATGCTTCTTTAAGGGGAGGAAAATATTATCCTTGTATTACTAATGGGCAAGTCAGGGTCTCGAGAAGCTGAAAGTCATACCTTAAAAGAATTTGAAGTCCACCTACATGGAATTTAGAAGCTTAAAATCTAAAATCCCTCTGTGGCAGACAGGCAAAGTAGAAAGAGTAGAAAGTCTTAATTCTTACTACAGCATTTCCCAAGCAGTAAGAGTTGCCCAGAAATGAGTCAGTCTCAGTACCCAAATGGTATATAATCCCTGCTTCGATGCACAAACTTAAAGCATCCTTGCTCTAAATCCCTATCTAGGAATTAAGCTGTGATCCCAACAAGAGAACATCAGAAAGACCTGACGGTGCTCAGTAACTCCAGACATCAGGCCACATGGTCCAGAGGATGAAGTATGTTTAAGGGATAAAGGGTGTGTGTTGCGGGGTGGGGGTGAAAACAGTTGAGAGTGCAAATCATCTGCAAAATCCAGGCCCACAATATTTCAAACTGAGCACCAGAAATGTTCAGGGTTTTTTTGGTTTTGGGTTGTTTGGTTGTTTTGTTGTTTTTAATTTTTAAACGTACTCTCCCATATTCAGTGATAGCTCCATTTCTTTTCTGTCTCACTGACGCACAATTACATCAGTGACATCTGTATTGGGATAGCCTGAAGAAGTCCTCACGAAGGACCATGGCTGCCTTGCTCAAGAAAGAGTTGGAGAAACTTCTACAGAGACACATCACAGACAGCCTGTATCTCTGCAAGAATTGAACCATCTAAGGATAAAAAGAAACACATGAAGTAGAAATAAAAATCAAAAGAGGAGAGCTGAAAGAAACACTAAAATAATAACCAACAGCTTAAAAAAAGGTCACAGCTCATCAATTGCTTGCTAAGTGCTTCATGCTTTTACATCACAGTAAAGCTCAATTTTAGGCAAAGACTGCAATAAAACTCCCATTCTGAAACAGTGTTTCTCCCCCACAGAAATACAGAAAAAAAAGAATAAAAGAAAAGGTGATGGTGGTTGTGGGAAATGCTGACTCAGGTACAGGAGAAGCGTGTGCAGGCAAGAACCAACCCTCCACGGCTCTCAAGACTCACCAGTTGGGCTGAGGCAAGGCGGGCTCTGAAACCAGGGGTGAGCACCCTGTGTTTGGTGGGATGGATAGGGAGGTGTGGATGAGGACAAAAGCAAGGGGAGCCTGCAAGACCAGAGCTGCTGTTACGAGTCCAGCAGAAACACCTATGTGGAAACACACTGTTCTGTTTGTGCATTTGCTCTATGTGAGCGGTGTAGAGGGGAAGGTGCACAGGAAGGTACAGAGCCCCATGCAGCCCCGAGAGAACCACCACAAACCCTACCTGAGCACTTTCTGTAAGCTACGAGACAGACATCCTACGGGGCGAAACAGCGTTATCGCCCTGTAACACTCTGTGTTGGACAAACTAACGCTACACAAGCCATCTTGGTATTTCTCTCCCCACAACATGAGAACAGTGCCCAGATGCTCAGTCCTTGGCGGTCCAAGGGGAAGCATCTTTTGGGATATACTCAGCACAACCCGGGCTGGGCTCCATTTGATATCCAGACAGTAACACTTTCATGTTTCACAGATTGAGCTACTCAGACTGTATTTATTCTTAGACGGCACTAGCATTAGATTAGTGTCAGGCTGTATTTTTGTACTTAGCTTGAAGTCTGCTGCTTCCATTTCAGGCCTGGAGAAAGTTTTCTATACCTAAAAGTTTATCCAATTTTTTCCAATTATAGCTGCCGGTTCTCAAAAGATATTATCTTTTCTATGTGCCTGGGACTATCACAGCTGTAAGGAAGCTACCGCAATATGGGAAGATACTGAATTTGGTGCTTGAATGGAGATTGCCCAAAATGAAGAAAAATGGAGCCACATTACCATTTAGTTCTCAAATTTACACACCATTCCCAGAAGACCTATATCCCCAAACCTCTAAATATTACTCATTTTTAACTACTATATACAACTAGGCAGAGACTGTCAAGCACTGAGAAATCATGTTTCACTCAGCCACTCAACTCCACAGAAAATAATTTAAACAAGAAGTGTGCTCCAACACACTAAAAAAACCCAACCAACCAAACAAAAAACATTCCTGAAACAAAACCAAGCACTATACAGCAAACCCGAGAATGCTGCCAAAATAATTTGATAACAGACAAAACAAGGGGAAAAAAAAAAAAGAAATCTCATTAACATGATGAAAACACCTACTGCCAGCAACAAATTGACCTGGAAACACTATGAAAGCATCAAGAAAAATAACATTAGATTGGACACCCTTGGACACAAATTTGGAGCAAAGTCCTTAAAAGACTATTTCTTGAACACCAGGAGGCTAATAAAAACCCAAGCCTCTTGAACTTTTAATATTTTTGTGACCCCTAAGTTTCTTCATTAAGCTAATCCCATTAACCCCTGATAAACAGGTAACAAACTCAGCTGCAAGCTCTAACAATACAGCAAACAGGACTTGGCAATCTGTGGCAGTAATTTTCTTTTTCCTCTGCCAAGTAAATAACTATTAATCTCAGACTGCTCTAATATCTAAGGCTCCATCATTAAGGCGAGAAAGAAACCCCAGAAGCTGTATGAACTGCCTTGCTATAGAGATGGCACTTGCTTGAAGGCAAAGTCCTCTCTCCCCCAGCCACTTCCCCAACCCCTCCCTGCATACATGCGCAACTTTTCCTTTTGATATGCTACAGGCATCCGGGGAAGCCACACACCGTAACGGGCACCTCATGGCCCAAGAGAAAGGAAGGATGCACATTAAAAGGAAAGAACATTACACACAGGCAAATGTACATTTCTTTCCACCTATAGAGCACGGGAAATCAATTTTTTTTTTTTTATTTGGTTGAAGAGGTGCATAGAAGGTGAGCTCAATCTTGTGCTTTCTATGGGTTACATTAGCGGCTCGATTGCCAGTCAGTTTAGTATTTCCAAATACAGTCCCTGTATGTCTCTTTCTGAAGTCTGCATTGAAGGGCTGGACACAAATTTGGTTGTCCCTGTTCCCAAAACCAGTTATGTTCAGTGGCAACTCCCCTCCCATACACTCCCTTCCGCATCCCTCTCCACTTCCCCCAGCCTTCTGTTAGCAGCAAAGAAACAAGAGAAGAGGAGATGATAACTAACATCAGGCACACTTCAACTGAAGCCTGATATAGCATTTTCCCATAAATCTATCAGTTATTTCCTATTAATAATTTATTTATGCATTTGTATCCAAACATATAATAGCTTGTGTCACAAATGGTGCACAAAACTGAGAGGACAGAGTTTCTTAACATGGCTGTAATCCTGCTGCAAAAACTGGCAACTCTAACAGGCTTTGGTTTTGCAGAAAAGGCCAGAGTACAATCGTGAAATGAAAGGTCAATCTGACCTTCACTTTGAGAGGTTTTATACATTAAACGTTAATACACATAAAAGATGTAAGCTCTGTCTCAAAGACTCCTTTCCAAGCACTCTTTTGTGTACAGAAACGATGTTTCTGCATGACTACCAGAGAGTCTTAAAATGATATTTTAACTGCCTTCTGATAAATCAATGCAAGCCTCTTAGTGGACACTTACATTGATTTAAGGAGTTCAGACGGCAAGAGTGCGGTAAGATACACCGTGTCCAGGCACAGTGCTCCTCTCCACCTGCCCCATGGTGGCCCGGCTGGGGCAGCAGCCCGCCCAGGGCCGGCACCCTGGGGCTGGTTGTGGAGTGATGCTCCCAGGAGCCGTCCAACCCCTGCGTGGTTCCACCGCGCAACAGAAGCGGTCTCGTTAGCGATGCATCATAACCTCATTTTTCTTGACGAGGGTTCATCTTCTTTTCGTTATGGATGCATTAATTAGTTAATGAGGAGGAACTGCCACTGTTAAAAGACTGAGCGGTAGCACAAGAACCCGATTGGCATGAACTGGATTTCAAAACCTGCATGGAGCCATATAATCTGTTGTTTAATGGGAGACTTTGCAGCTCTCTCCATCACACTGAAATTTTTACATTTGCATTTGATATGACAGAGTTGCTAACTTTCTCCCCCTGCCCCTCATCCCCAGTAATATACACTTCTAAAGGAAGCGAGAAGAGGGGATCAATTGTCAAAGACAGGTGGAAATTTAATTCCACAAGTACAGAGATATTGTGAATAGAAAAATTTTATCCAGGTAATACTCATGAGCCAGAACACTGACAAGGACATGTTGTAAACTGCAGGCTCCAAAAAAAAAAAAAAAAAGAAAAAAAGAAAAAAAAAAAAAAGATCCTGTTCTAAAATAGAAGCAGCACTATTTAATTACTTCACTGATTTCTCTTCTGGCAAAAGCATCAGCTAAGTAAATAAAATATTTCAGTGTAGAGCTGTGATTCCTTATGGTTCTAGCTTTGGCCAGGTTGACAAATAAAACTAGCATAAACCTCAAAACCTGGGAGGCAAACAGTTATCTCATTAAAGTGCAGCACATTAACTTGCAGCCATCAGCTCTGCTGCATGCTGTGCTGTGAATAAATTAAATGTGAATTCAGAAGAATTCTGGCTGGCTGTGTCTGACAAGCTTTATTACCGTGCATACACCAGCAATCATCTCCCCAGTTTTGCAGGGAAAAAAAAAAAAAAAAACATTAAGGAGGCAAGAGCAGAAGAGTCCAAGCTTATCTTCTCTGGCAGTGGAGCAGCTAAACTCCTAACGCCAGAGATGGCCTCACATGAATGCTTCAGTGGCAAATACAAAAACAGAACTGATCTTCTGGACAGCCACCAGCGAAGCAGATATTTTGGTGACCTACCATTAGCAGCTTCTCCTTTTGGCTTTACCGAGTGAGTGGCTGCTGCTTATGCAAACACAGTCCATGCGCACTCAAACTACGAGCACCAGCTACATTGGGTTTTGGCTCAGTCAGGCACATACCACACTGTCAGTCACTGAATAGTGTATTTTCCTGGCGCAGAAGGAAACATTTCACCACCTTCTTCAGTTCTTTGCCACTATTTCTTGTAGTGTTATTAATCTCCTTTGTCCTGGAAGCATAAAGAGTCTGTAACATGTTAGTTGTGTTTCATCCATTTCAAATGAAACATTTGACTATAAAAAACAGGGATTAACATTTCTTTTGCAGTGTACTTTGTTAAGTTCTATCTCACTAAGGAAAACCAGGTTTGTGATCATCATCCTACATTTCTAAATACAGACATAATAGAAATTCATTAATTTTAATTACCTGAACCCATCAAACAAAGAAAATGTGAATGACAGCCATCACTCTAGCTGGCTCGGGTCTTCCAAGCCACCAGCACAAATGCAGGCATTCCAGACTGAAGCCACAGCAGGTCACTGATCCAGCGCAAGGAAGGAACACATAAATACACATCAACAAGTTTTACATCTGTACTTACAAGATATCATAGTTCAGTTGGGCTCAATAATAATTTATTAACATATGATCTGTGGCACGAGCTCTTGAAGACTTTATGGCTGGATTAGCTCAATGGAGGCGGCACTATGTGACAAGAGTCAAAGAATATGCAAGCGCAGAATTTGGACCACGGGCATAACTATAAATAGAAGCATATGAAGCCTTCTTCTTCTATTAAAACTAACACCTTGGCCTCCGGGAAAGTAAAATCCTGTAGCTCCATGCTTATTTAAATGTGCAGACACATTAATGTCAGAAAGTCTCTTGGACAAAAGCACATTGAATTCCAATTAGTTCAGATTGATGGGGAATTAAAAATTAACCTTTTATTCATCAATATTTCAAAGCCCTATTAGGTTCCATTCAATAGAGAATGTCCTTAGCACGCATCCAGCAGCGTCCTACAGAGCAATCACAGCAAAGCTGGGGAGGATGACAAGCATTTAACTGAAGAACGTAGACGGACACAGAGTTTGCCTAAAGTCTCCAAAGCCAGCGGCCATTTTACTGCCAAAAGTTTAATTCTACGTCTGTATTCCACACTTTGAAAAATTTTGCTACCTCTAAGGAATCCTAGCAAACAAGGTTCCTGTGTCCATTTTCTTCAGTGAAACTTTCACTTCAAAAGCAGCATCACGGTGAAATTAAGCCTCCTCCTTCGGTCCAACTGATCATATGTGCTGTTACAGAGACAGCATCCATTTCAGCCTGAAAACGTGGTCCGTATATCCTTTGCGGACTTCTGACCTGGCACACGTTCTTCATGATATTGTCCCTGGAGAGGTGACTGCTCTCTCTACAACCATCACCATTTCTGAAGCCCTTCAGACCCACCAGAACACCACCAGAAACTGGAAACAAACTGTGGCACCAGGTGAATGTAGGTAATCTGACCACATCATCTTAGAAATTCCAGACTCACTGTAGCAGCTCTCTTAACTTTTACTCCATGCCTCTTTTCTCAAGAAAGGAGTTGAAATATGCCTGTGTCTGTCCAGAGAAAGTAATTATTAATCCTTAACAATGATGACTCCTGGCCAAAAATGATGGTCTTGCAAATGGTTCCTAACCCCTGTACCAAACACAGACATTCAGCAGCCACTGGGGGGTGGGGGGAACGAGGGGGGGCAGGCCAGGGGAGAGGAGAGCAGAGAGAGAAAATACTGAAAATCACAACTCTCAAATGGAAAATGGAGAAACCTCAAAGAAAAGGCAGGAAGAGACAGTGCAAAAAAGCAGATCACCTATAGCAGAAGAGGCCAGAGAAGAACACAAGACAAAGCTGTGTGAGGGGACAGAAATAGAAACTGAGTCATAATAACCTACAGTGCAAGAGATTTTCAGCACAGCCAAGGAAACATAGAGGAGGTTTTGTATATAGGCATTTGTTATTTTGCTTTAGATAACCCATGCTTTAGTCTACAGGTAAAATATGCATATGGGAGCTTCTGTGTGAAGTTTCTGTCAGAGTCCTGAAGGAGCCCACTCTACACTGATGTCCACGCACAGATGGAGCTTTGCCAAAGGGATGCTTTAGCTACTAAAAAGGCTTCCAGGCAGAGAGATGGCACTAGGGCCCTGTAGTTTCCTAACCAAAGAGGAAGTATCAACACCCAGTTATTTGCCAGGAATGTGCCCCCAAGACAGGATAACTGAGCTTAAGTGTAATGTAAACATGTAAGTTCCAAACACAGGGCTGCTATGCGTGCCTGGTAGGCACCTGCAGCGGGAAGGTGGGCTGCAGCTCTCACACGTAGAGGACCCAGGGAATTAAAGCCACCCCACACCAGAACACAAACCCCCCTTCTTCAGGTTTGCTTCTCCCCAGCAGCTTTTTCCAGCCAAACCAGACAGATCATGTGCAGGTGCTGGGGTAAAAAAATTGATTGAGAGAAAGGAAATAATTGTCATTTGCCTTTTAAATAGCTTTGAGATGTCCAGACACTGCAGTAAAGTGTCTGTGCAAGGATCTGGAAACTGAACCTAACTTTTCTGAGGTACTTTCATTTATAAGAGGTAAAGATATGAACTATCTAGTAAATGAAAATAATTTGCCTTGACAAATACTCTTTTCTTTGTCAAACAGTACGGCAATTACTACTACAAATTACCTGAGCAGACACAACTTATGGGTGTGCTCTGAGAGTTCCCACATGGGTTCTTGTGAGAGCAAGACAGGTATTGCTGCTCAACTGCATCTGCACCACCTGATGTAGAGTGCCCACACGTTCAACAGTGCTGCACACGTGGAGAAGAGAAAAACAGAGAATTGGAGAGGACGGTGGCGATGTTTACTCTGAAAAAGGATTGTTCAGCTTTTGAGGGTTTCCTATGAAGACAGAATAATTTTCTAAACAAGTTTTCCTTTTCTTGCTTGTTCACCCATCACTCGATTTGTTCCATATACCTTGTGCAGCTTGCAAAATAAATTCTAATTTCATTCTTTATGAACTTTCAACAGCGAGTTGTCACCTGAATGAGCTAATGTGGAAAAAATATATTTACACATATGCAAACACACATATGTATTGGAGTCAATGCAATGATTAATGCATATCCAAATTATTATATCTATTAACCAAGTGATTAATCTAGCATAACATGAAACCTAGCTCTTTACCCTTTGAAGGAGTAATCTGCTTTCCTGGGGAGGAAAAATTTTGCCTTGTCTTCAAAAAGGCAGACTTCAAAACAATCAGGATTTGACCCAGGATAGTTTTTCAGTTCTTGAGACCTCTACTCTCACTCACTGATCAAAAAAGTCCAGTAGCTAGTGCAACACCAAACATGGTCCTTTACCCTGGGTTATTGGGGGTTTTTTTTGGTTTGGGATTTGTTTGGTTGGGTTTTTTTAAAAGAATTTAGGATTTTACTAAAATTACCCCTGTGTAGGATTTAAGCGTGCTAAGCCACGGGCGGTGTCTGCCCTGGATATCATACAATTGAAAACAGGGACAAGAGATGGACAGACAAAAGAGTCCAAAGGAAGAAAAAAGACAACGCTGCGTAACACTACTGGTGGCAGCCACAAATGGAGAGAAAATTCATTTTTCAAATCTTTGTTCACATTTTTGTTGTGTTTGCATACATATTCCCAGTGCAGGAAGAGTAACACAGTACTGCCAGGGACACTCTTGGCTCTCCTACCTGGAGGGCTGCTCTAACGAGGAGCTGACTCACAAAAGTAACATCGTGCTGGTCTCTAGCGAGCGTTTGATCATATAACTGTACAAATTCAACAAGACTTTAAAATAACATGTCTCTAACTACTCTTTTCAGCATGCAAGGTCTGCGCCCAAGTATACGGCATGGAGCAAGCCCGGGCTTTTTAATCTTCAAGCCCTTTCAGTGTGCACAGCAGGGAGAGGGCAGGTTGGACCAATCTGACCCTGGGAGTCCATTTTTAACAACATGTTTCAAAGACCTAACTTCCAGAATTTAAGAAAGAAACCCTAGTCACTAAAGCATCTCTCCAGAGTAAAGGTGAGCAAGTAGTCTTGAAGTCCAGATACGAGTGATACTACTACTTTCATTCAACTTTGAGGAGGTAAGCTAGCTACAAAGCCCTGTGTTCAGCTGGTTAGAATAGTTGATGAAGAGAAGTTAGTCTTTCAGATACTTTTAATAACCACCTCTCAAATCAGTGGCACAGCTGGTGTACAACACAGAGCTAAGGACACTGAATATTGCTACCTCCAGTGTACCAATTAAGTAGTGATGAACTTTGAGCAGAAAAGCCATACTGCATTTTTATTTCTTTACTCTGAAGACCTGTGCACAGAGGATAATTAACTGAGAACATCACTATAGATGAAAGCCTATCTCAACAGTTGGAAAAAAAAAAAAAAAGAATGGATTAATTATATATATGTTGACACAAAAATTTTTAAAAAATATGTTTTTTTCATTCAAATACATATGAATGAAAAAGTGTGCAGGACTCCTTTGCATGGGAGGCTGAAGAGTTAACTTGCAACATGCACAGCCACCTTTACACAGCTGCGATGGATCCTTGCAATCATTTGTTATACCCTAATCCTACTCACTGCCCTCTCCAGAAATTCAAGGACATGTGGTGAAATCAGGACACCAGAGAGACACAGAGACTACTTTGCCCTGTGTTAGGGAAGGGACAAGCATGACAAACATGGTCACATAATGGGGCCACTTCCAAAATGCCTTGAAAATCTATTTTAAAAAACCTTGCTGTCCTCAGGGCAGCCCACATGCATTTACCTAAGGTTCAAACAGTCCAGCTTAAGGCAATGTGTACATGGACCTCAGCACTGGCCTAATTCTGACTTTTTGAGAGCGTGATTTCATGAATTCCAGACACATTTGAAAATCCACATTTAAACATTTACCAGTTCCTGTGAAAGTGAAGTCATACACAAGTTACCTGAACAAGTGCCAGCCTGAAAAATATATACAGGCATCATTTGCTTCTTGGGAGTCCAGTGCTTGTGTCATAAACAAGGAATTAAAAAAATGTTTTCATGCACATTATCTTTACCTTTTGCTGATCACCTATGGAATAGATTCACTGCCTTTATGTGGCTTATAGGGTTTTTTTTTCATTATCTTGTAGTTCAGCTGTTCATGCTTCCAGTTCATAACACATATTCCAAGCATATAGACTCACTCTTCATATTATGTAGCTTAGTCCATGGTTTGCTTTGAACCAGTGAATTTGTCTGGAACTAAATAGTCTGCATTTTGCAGCCTATTTATCAGTCAGATTAATCAATTTATTCTCCTATGAATAGTGGTGAGTAAACTCCCTCAGATTAGTTTCATATACATAATTGCTTCTCATAAGAAAGGTTATGTGAGTGTTCATGAAAGTCCACTGGGTCATTGCATTCAAGAACTACCTTCTCACACTTTTAATTTACTACATCCCAAATGTTTTTAACCTATTGAACCAGGATCACAGCCACACTGTACCCTGTTCACATTCTGACTTTTTCCTGTTTTGAGGATATGAGTCAGCTTTTAGATTTTGAGCTTTTATAAAACATCTTCAGAACAAAGCTCTACCTAAGCAACTCTGATACGGGAAGATTATACTTTAGCTAGAAAAACTGAACACAAGTTACAGCTGACAACATCTTTTTCTGCTCTGTCTACCCCAATCTACCCCATGACAGTCTATGTTTATAAATTCATTCTAAACTGTCCATATTTGAGATCTCAGTCTGCTGAAGGAAAAATACACATCCAGAGAAAATCCCTTATCAAGCATTACTACTTCTACCAAAAAAGGCTGAAAAGACCAAAGAAACTACCTAATTCCAATGCTACAAAATAATGGTTTGATTTTTAAAAGGTTGAAGATGAAAAATTTCATAAATAATGTCAAAAGACAGTAAGAGCAAGGAAAGCGAAAATTCTAGGATTGCCCTGTTTTATAAGTCAATTAAGTAAATCTAAAGACTATGAAGGAAGAAATAAAGTGAGAAAAAAATCTAGTTATAAGAAGTTGTTGCAGCCATGATTAAATGCCCTTGATTAACTGTGCCACAGTTATCACTCCTCGTTCAATCTGGAGAGCAAAACTATGCCAGCCCACGTATTCTCTGGATATTGTTTAAGTGAGTATTTTCAGATATTATTGGCTGTTTCTAGCTCCTAAAAACCAAATTTTTGCTCCTAAGAGGCTAAAAAAGACTCACTGCTTCACAGCGTGCACAAGTAAACCAGTCATGTAGCCATCCAGGTAAAATTCCTCCTGAAGCAGACAGCAAAATTGGCATTGCAGTAAATCATTCTTTCATAACCTTGTCAGGAATAGCCTCTGCCTCTTACAGGCTTTTTTTTTTTTTTTTTTTTTTTTTTTTTTTTTTTTTTTTTCCCCCCCCTCTCCCCATAAAAAGAAGTGATAATGGTTTGGTTTCTGACAGAGATCTTAGAAGCCCCTACAAAGTGGTGATACCACCACACTTTCCAGGTCTTGCAGATAATAGAAACTGGATTGTTTTTGTTAGAACATTGATCCTAAACTAACAAGACATGTTGTCCATTTCATAAGATATTTTCTAATACTTAAATCAGTAAGAGATAACATTAATTTTTTATGTGTGATCACCGATCAATCCAAGCTTACACATTTTATTTTTCAAGAATGCCTGCAAGGTATTACTTTAGAGGAAAGTAATCTTCCATGGTTGGTTTACAGAACAGCAACACCCAAGGGAATTAAAAGAAAATATCTACAGATTGACACGGAAATCATATTAGAACTTGATATACGCTGTTCAACAAAAACAGCCTACAACAGCCAGCTTCACAAAAGAAGTAGATTTAAAACACTGGAGGCAGAAACGTAATTAGTTCTCAAGTATTTCCAGCTCATCTTGGCTCTTTGTCAAGAGTTTCCATCGTGCAAGCCTTACTTCTGATCTAAGTCCACACTCGTCAAAAGCATAAACATGTAATGTAAGTGGTTTTTGTTTGGGGTTTTTTTGGGTTTTTTTTGGGTTTTTTTGGGTTTTTTTGTTTTTTTTTTTTTAAATAATTCTATATTACAGATGTCACAGAAAGGGAAGCTTTCAACTAGAAATCTGTTCATTTTTGAAACAGCTTTAAAATAGGAGCTTAATGTGGGGAGTCTCGGTGGAGTACAGCATTCTGCACAGAGCGTTCAGCTCCCTGCAAATGACTCCTTTATAAGAAATGTCCTATCTCTAAAACAGAAAGGGGTTTGAAAACCCTCAAGATCTGGAAAAACTCACAGAATAAAAAGTGACTTTGACCTTAGGGCTTTCTGAACAGTACTAGCTGAACATTTTTCATGGTCTTGAAAAAGCATGCATCTCTCCATCCAAAGATTTAGAAGACGCACACGTATTTCAGTGAAACAAAAACAAAGCTTATGACATTTTTAGTACCTGGAAACTGCAAGAATGTACATGGGAAGCAGCAGAGCTGCTTGCCCCTGTTCTTGCTCTTCCCTGCAACTCTGCATACAGTCACTGCTGGAGAGCAGGACAATGGTGAGATGGCAGTACATCTATTTATATGGCACTTTAAACATAATATCTTGTTTGAAATAAATCATTTAGGTTTGATATATCTTGCCATTACTGAATTAATACATTTAAATTGGCCTATGACTGAAGTTTTGGGGGTTTTTTGCCCTCTTTTTTTTAATAAGAAAGTGCCTATTTTTCCATCCCAAAGAAAGTATTCATTTTTAATTGGTTTTTGTCAACGGCTAATGAAAAAAAAAAAAAGAAGCATCTGTTACTTTCCAAGTTCTTTTCCTGACAATATGGAATTCACTAGAAAATAGGCTTAGGGGATCTAAGATCAGGGTCTCTTTACAGACCTCTAAGGCCAAGATGGGTAACGGTTATTTATGCTGGACTGTTGCATAGCACAGACGAAGAAATCAGTTCAAGCCACAGAATAATTCCATTCAATAGACTCTACTACAACCCTGAAACCTTGTACTGAGATGGAGTGTTTTTTTCTGGAAAGAACTCTGATCTCACTTTAACAGATTTCACTTCTCAACCTATCAGTTGTGCTAGCAGTCTCATTGGTAAAAACGCACAGTTTAATTCCAAGCCGAATATATATGGAGTAAAAATGACATCTATATTTCACTTCTTGACTATCCCCAGAGCATGCTGTGATAGTTATGTTCCTACTGGAGAGCCATCCTGAAAAAACATTCCTTATATTCTCTAATCAGACTCAGAAACATTTTCATACTCTGTGGGAAGAGACAGTTCCATCAAAAATATGAATCTCACAGGGTCTCTAACACCAACCTTCTTCATGGTCTTGATGTAGCAAATGGTCTCCTCAGGATTTCAAAATTTCTAGTGTCAGAATAAAATGTGTCTTTAAAAGCTTTAAAAGGGCAGCTCATGGAATAGTTTACGGCACACCATCTTCAGCTGACCTCCAAAGATACTGATATTGAAATGCACAGGAGCAGCAAAGATTTCAGCCTCTTCTGATATTGCCAGCTTCCCCCTTCTCCCTTTGGCTGGCGTAAAAAATTCCTCACCATTTGCTCTTTTTAAAGGTTTGAAGTTCTACTCCGACATACTACTCCGCAATACCCTCTTCTTAGGCAACCAGAGAACTGTGATTATGGAGCATAGCACAGTCAGAAACACACTCTTTTATACAGAATGATGCTGCCGCATACCTGAACCTCAAACACACTTCAAAAGGCATAATGTCTTTACAAAGGTAAGAAGAGGACTGTATTAGGGGTGAAAGGGCTATTCAGGTAGTATGAACAGAGTAACAAACACTGTGGTAATTGTGTGGGGTTTGGCTTGGTTCTTTCACTTCTTTGCAGATTCACAAACAACTCAGAAAATTGGCACCACTCTCTAATGGAGAAGAGGGTAATTTGATATCATGTGGGCTCCCTGCTAAGCATCACAGCATTTTAACATCCACATTCAGGAACTGTGTAAATTAAAATTAAGAGGCATTGTTTTTAAGCATATATTTTTTACAAGATAAGCTTCAGAAAGGGAGACACTAGTCATTTTTTCCACATCACCAAACCTCTGGTGTGCCTTTATCTTACAGATGTCTTTCTGCAACACAGGATGTGACCAGCACCCCTGAACCACGCATGAAGGGACCAAACTTTCTCTCTGCCTGGACTTGCAGGGGTTCTTCCATGTGGTTAAGGCTGAAGCGGTGGCAGAGCAGTAAGGACAGTGTAGGCAGTAGCCAAAAATAATGCCTAGCTCAAGACTGATGGGAAGCAAGCTACACGCAGCATGGCTGTCAGGAAAGTGCCCTGGTACAGTGTGTGGTCAAGTGTTCCCCACGGCTCAGGGACAGCTAACCTCAAAGTATTACTGCACCTTGGAAAGTAATATCACATTTAATTGTTAATACATTTTGTCACATCTTCCCTGCTTTAGATTTGCTTGTAAGACAGAATGTGCCTTGATTCCAGCAATCTTTAATGCTGGAATCTTTAACGTTCACCTGAATTACATCCGTGACAACTAGTCACGGCTCAACTGTGGTTCTCATCGTCCAGGTTTGTAAGAGGTTTCTTAAGGTCCAAGCAGTCTTTCCTGTGGGCCTGTTCATGTGAAAAAACCTCAATGGTAAGAGAAAAAGAATTCAAAATTTGCTTCTTGATGAGGAGCGACTTCTACATAGTTATCAGGCTGTAACTCAATGGGCTAGGCTCTGCCACACTCACAAGCAACTAGAGAGAGGCTCCTAAGTCACAGTTCTTGGCTCTTTACCAGATGGAGCTACTCAGCGCGAAACTCCACTGAAAAGGAGCATTACATTTTGACAGTTTAAGATGACCCCTGCTGAGAAGAGCTCAGAGAGCAGGTCAAGTCATGTAAGAAAATTCATTCTTCCAGTGCTTGCCCAGGCCTTTTGTACAGGATGGCAAAAACAACCAAGGCATTAACAGCATGAATTTCTACGGAGAAAGAGTTCCAGTAATTCAACCACAGTTTGCACTAGGAGCAAATTCCCCAAATTTACAGTACCCCTCCAGACTTGTCCCTGATGAAGAACTATAAAAAGCATCTTAACTGCTACTCTCTAAACTTCTCCTAAGTATTTTTTGCCAGAAGGTGATCTCAATTTGAGAGAAATCAGTGAGGCATGGATGAACATTTTTCATCTCTTAAGAAGCTTCTAGAAGTGCTCCATGGAAGGGTCCCTCACGAGCAAACCATCACTGATGTGCTGCCAACCCCCAAGCAGAAAGTCCTCTGCACAGCTGATGACCTGTGCTCGGTGTAACCCATCTGATGTAACCCACGTGCAGTGTAACTTCCTCAAAAGGCCCAACAGCTCAAGCTCCTGGAAGAGAAGGGAGATTTGGAGGTAGCTACAGATAATGGTGGAGATGTGTCAAGCTGCAGCTTCAAGAAGACTGCATAAGCTTGATCTCCCAGGAGTTTTTACACATTAACTATTGTGATTTATCATTCATTACTACAACTGCAGCTAGTTGACAAACACCACGTTTCAACTTAGGTTCCCTGAAGATGAGTAAAGGACGAGAAGGGAAGGTTTCTGAGGTCAGGCAGGGCACCCACCTGGTAACATGATTGCTTTGTTTTACAATGAGGCACTCTTTCCAATCCATGTTTAAAGGAGCTCAAAGGGATCACACCTCATTTCTTTTCTTTGCATCATGTAGTAAATTAATCCACCACAGATACATTTTCCTGTTGTCGTCGTCTCTTGCTGATCTCAGCCCAGCTTCCAGAATTGTACCTGGGTGGCTTCACTACTCCTCACACTGACACACTATCTCAAAGGGCTTTCTCACTTCACTTCCAGCTTCCATTTCTGTCTGTATTTGCAGTAACGATGAACACCATACCTCATTTGCAGCCACACCACACTACCATCTCTACGCTACCCACTGTGCTTCTAAGCAAGGGGCTGAAACCTGCAATGGTGATTTCTTCCCAGCTGCCTCACCTGTCAAAATCCCAGCCACCACTGCCCTCCAGCTCTCTTCCTGAATTATCATGTTTTAAATCCCTCTTCTTAAAAAACAACTGCCTTTTGAGTTCAGCACCAGCCTGTTAGTTTATTTTTATCCAAATGAAATTCATTTCACTGTGGTGCAATATGGGCTATTGTTTTCCTCATGTGCTTCTTGCAATTGTTATTACTCACATATTTCCATAATGAGCTTGTTCTCTTCTAGGTGATTAATGAAAAATATTAAATGAAACAGGACCCAAACACTGCAGCAGTGAAAAAATGCCCTGCTCAAAACCAATTTTACCAAGTTGGTGCTATCTTACCTGAAAGCTGTTCATACTGATTGGATGCAAACACTACTACCAAGATTTTATTTTATTATTTTTTTAGCAAGTATCATACACAACAGTAAACAAGTTTTAACCCGTGGTTTTAGCCAGTCATTCATCAGCTCCTCTCCCCCCTCAACTTTGTTTGACAACAATTCATGTTGACTTTCTCTAAAATCAACATGAATTCACTGTCAAGGAGAGCAGCAAGAAGTGTGTAACAGAAGGCACAGATCCACTGGCAAACATCAATTTAGACCCTCAGCAATTCCATAAATTTTAATTTATAAATTTTAGTTTATTATTTAAATTTTATATTTATTTTAATTTAAATTCAGCAGCTATAAAAAAAAAATCTTTCATCAACAGTTTTCACTCTAAATATCCTAGCTTGGCACTCATGGAATATTTCAATACTGCAAAATAGCTTGATCTCAGCGCCGAATTGTCAGAACACACCCCCATTCGGCTCAGAGCTCACAGAAACCTTTTTCCTGCATGGTTTATCATTCGTTTTACTTAAAGTTCTCCACAGGAAATTCTGTCACTTTCACATTTTTTAAAGAAAGGCCTGGGATTCAATGGCAAACAGACAGTTCTTTCCAAAAAGAGGTCCCAAGGACAAAATTTAATATATAGGGATGTTGCAATGATACATATTTTTGGAACACATGTGAGAACGACAGAAGTGAAGTAGTCTTTTCAGAGCCCACAAATGTATTTAGCAGCTGGTGAAGTGCTTGGGTATATCCTTTTACTTAGGAGTAAAATGTGTTTTTTGTTATTGTAAATTTCACTTATTTTCCCAAGAGCAGTGCAATACCTGTGCCCCTTCTTTCCAAGCACACGTTTACTTTCAATTTTTCTCAAGTCTCAGAAGGGAAATCAGTCAGCAAACCACTCCTGGACTGTGCTCTAGATGCTTTCTGAAGCAATGCTTTGCGAAGAGATGGAGCTAAATCTGGTAGCACTCACTCCCTAATCTGCAGGCACAGATTTAGGGTAGTGACCTAAATGGCTTGTCCTCATCCCTCCAGCCTTGCGTGTATTTATTCCCCTTTTAACTTACTATATTCTCTCTCGCGTGATTTTGGGTGAATGGATGAAACCACTGATGCTTTCAGGATTTCAGACAGTGCTCAAGGAGGCTTCTGAGCGTTCACATCTTGTCCCACTCCCACCTAGCATATATTAAAGACTACGGTGATATGCAACTTGCTCAACGATCTTCACTTCAGGAAGCAAATCATGCACTCTGGTTCTTTGCACAGGTGACTGAAGGACACAGATAAAACCAGCTGACTATGGTTCACCCACTGAAAGGGGAAGAAGTGCTGCTGGATGGCACCAGGAAACATCCAGCGCAACAGCGAGGCAGTGCTTGCCTCTAACTCCAATGGACGGCACATGCAATAACCCAGAATTTATTGCTAAATGGCAGCCCTTCCTCTGCAGACCTTGCAAACCTTCCATTTAGCTGAAACTGCTGTAACAAATTTCTTTGCTTGTTAAATGAGGCCAGAAACCTCATCTCCTGCGGCTCACGCTCTAACCTGTGGGGATCTGCCACAATCGCTTATGATCTGAGCTCACCTCTGGCTGGTCCTTCTCTTCAGAGACCACCTCAGAGGTGGGCAATGCAACCTAGCACTCCACATGCCATCACACCCTCTGATGGCTAATGTACTTGTGTTGCTTTCCATGGGAAATGTTTCCTTTCCTTGCTGGTATGACAAAGTGAAAACCTCTCAAGTGTCACGTACAAGACATCAAAACCTAACATGACAGCTGTCATGAGAAGCTTTGGATGCCCTCTTCGTCCTCTATTATACAACACCATAATTCACTGTCAGAGCAGAATACACCAACTCGAAATTACACTACTGTTTAGGAAAAAACATGGTTCAAAGGCTAAGTCACTAAATTAAGATCTATAAAACTTGGGTTCATTTCCCGCTCCTGCCTCAGCCTCCCGCATTTTAAGCAAGCCATTTCGTTTTCTGTCCCATGAAACATGGAAAACATCCTGTCATAACACAGAATATGAATCCTTTGCAATTTTTTTGTAATATGGAGGCTATGGAGATGGTCAAATGATGCACACGCTTTCCATGCTCTGACCATTTATTTTAGACAAGCTTTAAGCGCTTATTTCTGGCTCTAAGTCCATTTTACTGAACCCTATCTCATATCTCCCTCTGGAAGCATCAGCAACAGCCAGAGGTCAGAAGCCCTGTCCTAGATCAGCCACACCACCAATCACCAGTGTTTTTACACATTGATACAGAGATGTGTCTGCTGGCTGCTCACATCAAAGTCACCCAGTCTGGTCACTCGTACTGCGATATCCAGCTCTACTGCTCTTCTCAGCGCCCAGTCCAGGCATCAAAAACTCCATAAATCCTTGCCTTTAATACAATACACAAATCCATGCAGTGTTTCTGACAGCTGCTCTTGTGTTCTCGCCTTGCACCTCAGTATTATTTAAACTACTTGTTTTCAAACTATCATGACATGAAAATCCAGCCAAGATCACAGACCAAGACAAGAGGATTGGTCTTTTGCAAGAAGCTGTTCACAAGACATATGAAGAGCCTTTGTGTTCCAGGGCTTCAGAAAACAGACCGATACTGGTGTCATCAAACAACCACACATGGCCTCAAATACACCACAGACATTTTAAAGCCCTTTCCTGGGGAGTATTTTCTGTTTGTATGTGTATCTCAATTCCATAGTAATTCCAGAAACAGATCACTACATTTGAACTGGGAGACAAAACCAGAAATTACAATCTTTACTTGTCCCAAGAGTTCTCCAGTTATACGTTCTTTAGTTATACAAACGTCTTAAAAGATACATTAAGGCATTGAAAATAAGCTAGCTTGTTTTTGAAATACTGCTGCCTAAATATTAAAAACAAATGTTAGTACATTTGAAAGCATATATTTTCTTAATTTTACAGTAAAAAAAGAGTAAGTTTGTGAAAGGCCAGCTGGCTCCAGTATCATAATTCAGACCAAAACCAAAATATTACTTAGCAGTATTTTAGCAGCCCACTGTCTCAAAAAATATTAGATTACATCCTATTTCCTCCTCTTCTGCATGTTCCTTAAGTCACTACAATAACAAACTAACAGCCTGATCTAGCAGTATTAGTCATCCCAGTGTGTCTGTCAGTTGATTTCAAAATGCAGTAGGTAAAATCCCAAATCCTACTTTTCTGTGGTTGTTCCCTAAATTATATTTAGGTCATAATCAAAGACAATGGAATCTTTGGATAAGGCTGAATTGTAAAGCTTGTGATTTTTTTCCTCTGTGAAGACAGATTATTTTTTCTTTCATGTGGCTACTTAATAACAGTTGAAGACTGGAAGCAACATAATCTAGTACTCATCTTTCTGACAAGTGAGTTGCATTAGGTATTTCACAGGGCCATATTTAAGTCCATCATCTAATCAGCATTGCTGTCTTCAGCTGGTCAGAGCAATTTGTTCATCAAGAGCTAACCAAGACAGACTCAGTTCCACACCACATAGCGCACAAAGTAAAAATACAGAGTTAACGCTCTGATTTAGTGACACTTCATACAAATCTGCATTCACAGATGGTACAAGGCAGTGGAAAACCAGATCCAGTCAGACTAACATCAGAATTTCTCCTGGCAGCCAATGAATTCTATTATCCAATAAAATGTCCAAACCCAAACCAAACAAAAAATCCCACCAAAACTTAACTGTGAACTGGGTTGAACTCATGCAAAAAGCTTACTTCAAGCATAATCTTTCCTTCTCTCCCTCTTGCATCTTTCTTGGTTTGTCCATAAATTGTTGGGAGTTTTGAAAATAGATTACTTTGCCTTCTAGATTAGAACAGTGCTCACAAATTATTATCCAAGACAGAGAGGCACAATTGCTAGCCTATCCCTATTTATTTTTAAATGGGATTTCAATGGTAGAAGAATACTTCTCCATTTTTCTACTGGCTTTATATATTCTTCAACGTATTTCTGGCTTGTATCCCACACTTAAGACAGAGTTGAAATGACACCTGAAGGAAAGTGCGACATAAAAGGGATAGAGTTTATCTTGGGTTCTATGTTCCAGGAACAGCATGCTCTTTCAGACAATAGCAATTTTGAAAGGAAAGGGCATTATCTCCCACTTGACTCAAAGAAGTTGTTTTCAATGCGTTAAGTTTATTTATCGGTGCTTCTGAATACCATTCCAAATATGAAAACACCTACTCTAAAAAACTTAAAATTACAACAAAACACCATCACCTCCTGTCTCTCTGATAAACTTCAAGCTAATTCACAGCCTAGAAAGGTGTTTTAAAGATTAAGAAACCTTATCTCTCTTGGCACATCTGGGAAAGCGATGCCAAAGAAAGATAAAATCCAGTTCTGAAAACTGGAAGCACCGGTGGCTTATTGTTGCCTGAAGACCTACCTGAGAAGCAGGCTGGGCTGGAAAGAGGCCACCACAAATGTTAGTTCCCCTGGGGTCAGTGGCACAATGCACGTGTTTCAGAAAGATGTTTCCTCAAGAGTAGAGAAATGTTGATTTATATGGATTGTAAATAGCCAGAAACTACTGAGCACTGGGAGAATGAAGAGGATGTCCTCCAGCTATGCCCTGACAACTCTGCATCAGTGGGCAAGATTCACAGGCCCCAGGAGACCACAAACAAGATGAACATCCACACTCAGTTGGGAAGGAGGTGTTCAGGCTGCATCCACTGCCCCCAGCACACGTTCTGTTGTTCTACTCAGTATCTACTCAGTGTCAAAAACCTAAGCAGTTCCAGAAGCGGGGATCCAAAGTTGTCTCAGTTCTCTCTTGTCCCAGTGACATTCTCCCATGACTGACCCAGTGTCACAAACCCTCTTGTGCCCTCTCCCCATGGCTGTACAAACCTCACACTCTCCAGAAGCCAAGGGGAATAGCGAAAGTCCCTATTCCAGCCTCATTACAGATGAGGGGACACAGATCTTCCATGAACGCTGCTATAAGAACAGTCCATCAGGCATTATACAGCATAATAATTTGAACGCAACCTTTTGACTCAAAAAATCCATGGGACAGAAGAGTAAAGGGGTAAAAGTTTGGGGGAACACCCCTTTATTCTGAAATCTATTCTCAACTTTATTTCCTTTCCCTGACACTGGCCAGAGAAGACGCCAGAGCCAAGGCACTAAACTAACTGCACCTTTGTTCTTCTTTGCAGCACTTCTCACCCTGGCCTCAGATCTCCACCCGTGCATTTCCCACTCTGTGCAACCCTGGCTCAGTTTAATCCTAGCTATTTGTCCTAGCTACCGACAGGGCTCTCCTGCAAAACTGAAGTCAGTTTCCAGTATCAGAGATTACTCTTGTTTTTGTAAAGGATGCAGCCTCAAAGGAAACTGTAAGAATTTTGTGGTGTAGAAAGCACATTAATAAACAGCTAGGAATTGAAGTCATAAGGTGGACCAGACCAATCAACCTTTCAGTGACTTGTTCTGACCCCTGCAGAGCAGAAGGATGCGACAGGATCAAATACCTAATGGCACAAAAGCAAATCATTTCTCCTCAGTGCCACCACTGCATCATACCGAGCTCTCAGACAAGTCAAGTGTCTGGTTTTATCAGTTCATACTCATATCATTTCCAGCCAGAAGAGCCTGCATCATCGACAGCCATTAAAACTGATCTTAGAAATTCCAGTTTTGTCCATATTCCACACTGAGATTTCTAAAGGGATTCCTGCATCTTGCACACTAGAAACAACAGCATTCTGCTTGTGTCCTTCAGTCTCCCTTGGCTTGTTTCCCCTGTAAGACAGCTACGTCCAAAAATTACTGAAGCTGGCTTGATTTCTCCTTATTTATTGTCAACTTATAAAATGCTTCTCAAAACACTCACTAGGCACATGCACTAAATAACACTTGGCTAACGGCACGAGTCCAGCTCCCTCTCGCAGCAAGAGCCTGCACTACTAGATAAGCCTTGAAGCATGACTAGAAGGTCAAAATACATGTGCTCCCCATTCCCATCCCAGAGAGGACTCTTTTGAGGCAACCTCTCTTACTGGAAAGCACAAAGGCTGACAATTCTGCATCAGAAACACACTAAGCCAGAACTCCAACGTAGCAATGCTTTGAAGATTAAAGTTCATAAAAAACGAGCATCTCCGTGCCATTGGAAAAGCCTCCACTTCAACCCTGGAGACAGTGAGAGAACTATACCAATGGGGGCAAAGGCTGAAGCATTAAAAAAAAAACCAAACAAACAAAAAAACAAACAAACAAACAACAAAAAAACAACAATCAAACCAACCCACAAACACTGCCTGAGACAGAATATCCCAGACTTGGGTTCACATACTTACATGGCCTAAGTAGTCCTGAATTTAAACATGCAGTTTGTTGACTAAAAATATACACTGCTGACTCCTGTGCTGTACTATGAAGCCCACTATGCACAGGCAGCAAGCACAGCTAATTCCAGCATGCACCTGCTGAGAAGAGGTTCTGGGGATCCGAAGATGCAACCCCCTAAAAGCTCTGTTCTTAGAGCAGTGAGGATACTGATGCAGTACATTATTACGGAAGTATGTAACTTACCCCCGGGCCTGTACCAACGTACTAAATACCAGAGTACACTACTCACAGTGAGCATGCACAAAACCAAAAGTACAAACACTTATGTAAGTTCTGTACTAATACCAAATGTATACCCTCAGGCACTAGTAGCCTGGTATACAGCACCCTGCGTAAGACGTCTCTTATGACTTATGTGAACCCCCTATTGACCAGTCCCTTAACCCAGAAGGTGTTTTACCTATATACCAAAAATTTAAAGAATACTTCATTAGATGGTCCTGGTCTGCTCCTGCAGTGATCCGACTGAGGCGAGGAGTCCCTCCGGGAAACTCCCGGGGGTACCCTAGGGAGTCCTGTTCTCAGCGGGTCCTGCAGCCGAGCAGAGCAGGTCGCATCTGGCGTGCCAGAACTGATGCAGTGAAATGCCAAAGTTAAGACTCAATAGCCTTGGTGATTGTTAAGCAGGTATTCTTTATCGCAGCGCTGGGCACACAGGGGATTGGTCCACCTAATGTGTGCGCCGACTGATTTAAATGTACAGTTTAAATACATACTATGTATGCATATTCACTAGTTTTCCAAGAAACTATTACCTATTCATTAACTCATTATTACAGGTTACTGCCCACTCCCGCATGCGCACTAGAGTCTCTCGGTGGTCTTCAGAGACATCTGGTGGTCGTTTACTTCCTCCACTCCTCTTCATCACGGTGACTTCTGGGTGAACTGCAGGCCTCTGCTCTACTTCTTTGCTCTTGCTGGCACATCAAAAGTGTTAGCTTTGACTAGTCTCTGCATTCCTCAGGAATGCTGGGCCCCTTGTTTTGAGAGATAAGCTTCTACTACAAGGTTATATTGTCCTAAAGCATTCTTTCTTAAAAAATAGGAGATAAGTTCTGACATTTAGTACTACAACTGTTGCATCTGCTCTTTGTACAGCCTTAAAGCACCCAGTCTCCTAAATTAAGCTCCTACTTCAATTAGTTCATACCTTTAGTATATCAAACCCTACTTCAATACACAGAAGAGCATGAACCCACAGCATCTGCTATTCAATGTCCAAGCTGGATCTTTGCCTCCAGGAGAACTTCCAGTCAACACTCTCCTCCTCCTTTTTGTGGCTGAAGGTAACTGGGGAATTTCTGTTCAAAAACAGCTTCATCCAGCCCCAGATTCACCCCTACTGTAGTGCAATACAGAGCGCCAATGTAGCCCTCTTTGCTTCCATCAATGGAAAAAGCAACTGGCAGATGTCTTCTACAGAAGCTTCAAAGTGATCTCCTGATCTGTCTATCATACACAGATAAGCTACTTTTGAGATGTCGAAGCAGACATTTCAAGTCTGAGGGAACCAATTGAAAAGACTTACATTTTTTGGATCACGTGATGGGAACATGCATCTGCAGTCATGATATATAAGGAACACCACCTCCCCGGCTTGCATGTCTACTGACACAGTATTTGTGAAGATGATCTACACGATTGGAACAAACAGTCTAGAAAAATGTAAGGACTTCAACAGAAAGAGATAAGACTAATCCTAAAACAGCAAACACGTTGGGGTTCCTGTGCTAGCACCTAGAATCAGTACCTACTCAAGCTTCTCCTGTGCTGACAAAGAGACTTCTGGGTAGCATTCACATGGCAGGAGACCAGCACTCCACCAAAAGCTTGTGTGAGCTTTGCAGTGCACAACAAACAAACAGCCTGTCTCCCAACGCACTGCCTAGGTCAGTGAAATGTTCCACAACCCATGGAGCACACTTCCTAACCCAGCTCTCCTCCTAAGAACAAGTCCAGCCTCAGTATCGGTGATCTTCCTGGGATTACCAGCCCTGGCCTACAAGGAAGACAACATGGCAGAGATTTCTGACAGCTTTCTTAAGATCATACAGCAGCCTCACAGATAATGAAAATGACTAAAACTTCTCCATTTCTCTTCTACCCTTTAGTGGCAGGCATCTGAGTGAAACACCAGAAGACAATTCAAGTCACGTGCTGGTTCAGATGTACAAACACGTCATTGGGCTTTGGTGTGAACATCCAGACTAGTTTGAAGTATATATTTTTGAAGAATACAAAGCTTTAACCAAAGGATTTAGTGAAAACAAACTAATACACTTTGAGGCCCTAAGCCAACAGTTTGATTGCACAGCACTGCATGTACTCATATATCATACATTTTTCCTACTCTCATTTAAGTCCCAGTTTAGCAACCTTTCACAGCTATAAAACCAAGCTGCACAGCTGCCAAAGTATAAATGCATGCCAAATCTTTAATAAGATTTAAAAAAAAAAATCTACTATCGAAACATTAATACTTTGTGGATGATAGCATGACAACAAGGTAAAGCATAAAGTATACTATTAATCTCCTAAGCGTCAGACAGAGAGGAGCAAAGCCTGGAACCACAACTAAGAAAATCCATTTTTTCTCCCCTCCCTTTCTTGCTATTCTGCAATATTTTATTTCATTGTTGAAACTCTACGACGAAGTATTTAAGCATGAGGTATGTGAGCTAGCCAGATAAGAGATTAGATGAAGCAAAGGTTAAACTTTATTTAATATGAACAGAGATCTTTTAAAAGGTGTCAAAGCTTTTGAAAACTGTTCTAGTGATTTGTTTTAAATTAGATCATGGTGAAAACTGCGAGATGGTTTTAAAATAGACAGAAAAAGACCAAATGCATACTTACAAAGAAAGGAAACAATATATTCCATTTCACCTCAAGAAAAACAACTTTTAAGTGGCTATGACATTTTGCTACAATAGGAACATCACATTTGGATCCTTGGACCTGAGCTGATGGAAGACTAAGGACCCTCAGCTTCCAAGGGAGCTGGCAGCACTCAGCACCTTTTAGCATTTAGTCCCCATCTACCAGGCACTAATCTATGAGGGAAGAAAGATCTTCAGCTTTGCCTCTAGCATTTTGGACAGATGACAATTTAAGGAGGGGTTGCTACTAGTATTATAAATTGCTATTTCTATTTTTGTTGTTTAGCTGTTCTTCCATCTAGCCAATAGTAGAAACAAACTAAATTATTCAGAACTCCAGATTAACCAGCCACTTCTTAGCAGAAACTATTTCTTTGCTACCTATTTGTATCTGGTAAGGAAACTAACCGCTTCCTGTAAAAACGTGAAATATGACCTGAAGTGGTCCAGCTGTGCAAACATACGCAGCACCAAAACAGTTTTCTATCAGAAGCACGAATACATGAAAATAAGCGCACAAACTACTCATACTGAAACCACAGAATTGCAGAATCATTTAGGTTGGAAAAGACTTTTAAGATCATCAAGTCTAACCGTTAGCCTAGCACTGCCACCACTAAACCAAGTGCCACATCTACACGCCTTTTAAATACCTCCAGGGATGGTGACTCAACCACTTCCCTGAGCAGCCTGTTCCAATGCTTCACAACCCTTTTGGTGAAGAAATTTTTCCTAATATGCATCCTAAACCTTGCCTGGCACAACTTGAGGCCATTTCCTCTTGTCCTACCACCTGTTACTTGGAAGAAACCAACACCGACCTTTCTACAACCTCCTTTCAGGTAGCTGCAGAGAGTGGTAAGGTCTCCCCTCAGCCTTCTTTTCTCCAGACTAAACAACCCCAGTTCCCTCAGCCACTCTTCATAAGACTTGTGCTCTAGACCCCTCACCAGCTTTGTTGCTCTTCTTTGGATGTGCTCCAGCACCTCAGTGTCTTTCTTGTGGTGAGGGGCCCAAAACCAAACACAGTGTTCGAGGTGGGGCCTCACCAGTGCCGAGTACAGGGGGACAATCACTTCCCTGGTCCCGCTGGCCATACTATTTCTGATACAGGCCAGGATGCTGTTGGCCTTCTTGGACACCTGGGCACACTGCTGGTTTATATTCAGCCAGCGGTCAACCAACACCCCCAGGCCCTTTTCCGCCAGGCAGCTCTCCAGCCACTCTTCCCCAAGCCCGTAACACTGTATGGGGTTGTTGTGACCCAAGTGCAGGACCCAGCATTTGGCCTTGTGGAACCTCATACATCTGACCTTGGCTCATCGATCAAGCCTGTCCAGGTCCCTCTCCAGAGCCTTTCTATTCTACCCTCAAGCAGGTCAACACTCCCACCCAACTTGGTGTCAACTGCAAACTTACTGAGGGTGCACTTGATCCCCTCATCCAGGTTGTTGATAAAGATATGAAGCAGAACTGGCACAAATACTGAGCCTAGGGAACACCACTTGTGATCAACTGACCAGGTCATCTTGTCATAGAAGGAGATGAGGTTAGTCAAGCAGGACCTGCCTTTCATAAACCCATGACAAGTGGGCCTGATCACCTGGTTGGCCTGTATGTGCTGTGTGATGGTACTTGTTACGATCTGCGCCATAGCTTTCCCCAGCACCAAGGTCAGACTGTCAGGCCTGCAGCTCCCCGGCCCTCCTTCCGACCCATCCTATAGATGAGCATCCCTCAGAGGATATCACTAGTGTTTCCCATTTCTGGCAGGCTACTTGAGGAGGGAAAAGACTCTTGATTTACAAGGAGTCACCTGGAAAAGAAAAGGGGTAATGGGTACAAGTTACTCCTGGGGAGATTCCAATTGGACAAGAGAGAAAAAATTTTCACAATGTGAACAGTCAGCCATTAGAATAATCTCTCCAGGGACGTGGTGGGTTCCCAAAAATTGGACGCTTTTAAGACTCAGCTGGACAGGCTGCTGGGCAATCTTGTCTAGACCGTGCTTTTGCCAAGAAAGGCTGCACCAGTTGATCCTTGAGGTACCTTCCAACCTGGTATTCTATGATTTGTTTACATTGATTTACCACAACATTTCAGTATTTCTGTACCATTCTGAACCAACTTTCTTCCAAATTATATTCCTTGCAGTGTCCCATGGCCTTTACTGTAAGGAGTGCACAACCAAATATGTTCACAAATTAAGCACCTATAATTTGTACTACTTTGAAGAAAAGACAAGATGGGCATAGAAGTTATTCTCCCTACAAGTGGCTGCTCTTTGTAAAGAGGAGCTGTTAAATCATAGAATGGTTTGGGTTCGAAGGGATCTTTAAAGGTCATCTAGTCCAATCCTTCTGCAATGAGCAGGGACATCTACAAAGAGATCAAGTTGCTCAGGGCCTCACACAACCCCACCTTAAATGTTTCCAGGGATGAGGCATCTACCACCTCTCTAGGCAACCTGTTCCAGTGTTTCACCAGCCACCCTCATTGTAAATTTTTTTTCCCCCCTTATATCTAGTCTAAGTCTACCCTCTTTTAGTTTAAAACCATTACCCTTTGTCCTTTCACTACAGGACCTGCTAAAAAGTTTGTCCTCATCTTTCTTATAAGCTTCCTTTAAATACTAAAAGGCTGCAATAAGGTCTCGCCTGAGCCTTTTCTTCTCCAGGCTGAATAACCCCAACTCTCTCAGCCTCTCTCAAGAGTTGTGGGAAGAGAGATTGCCAGTGAAGACAGGCAAAAAAGCTGTTGAGTACCTCAGCCTTCCTCTCACCCGTCATTACCAGTTTGCCAGTCTTGCTCATCACAGGGATGTATGCTTTCTTTGACTTTCCTTTTCTGGCTGACATACCTGTAGAAGCCCTTCTTATTGTTCTTTGCATTCCTTGCTGAGTTCCAGCTGTGCCTTGACCTTTCTGACCCCATCCCTACACAACTGGGCAGCATACCTATACTCTTCCTAGGATACTTGACCCTGCTTCCACTGTGCATTTCCTTCTTGCCCTTTAGTTTGACCAGCAGGTCTTGACTCAGATATGCCAGACTCTTGCCTTCCTTTCCAAATTTCTTACACCTGGGGACTGAGAGTTCTTGTGCTCTATGGAAAGCATGATTAAAGATCTGCCAGCTCTGTTCTGCTCCCTTGTCCCTAGTTTCCCAAGGGGTCCTATTGACTGACTCCTTCAACAGCTGGAATTTTGCTTTGCTAAAATTCAGGGTCCTGACCTTACTCTTCGCCTGACCCATATCCCTCAGGACTGCAAACTCTACCAGTGCATGATCACTGCAGTCCAGGCTGCCTCCAATCTTGATGTTTCTGATTAGCTCACTTGCATTAGTGACCACCAGGTCCAGCACCACATCCCCTCTGGTAGGGCTGTCTATTACCTGGCTTAAGATGCATTCCAGGAGTTTGGATTGCCTACAGCTTGCTGTGCTACTTTTCCAGCAGATGTCAGGGTGGCTGAATTCCCCCAGTAAGATGAGAGCCTGAGAGTGCAATACCTCCTGTAGCTGGAGTAAGGCGGCTTCATCAGTTGTCTCCCCTTGATTGGGTGGCCTGTAGTAGACACCAACCGCAAGGCTCCCTTTGTTGCCTTGGTCTCTAATTCTTACCTGTAAGCTTTCAACCTGCTCATGGCTGTTCTTCAGAAACAACTCCTCACACTCTATCCATTTCTTGATGTAGAGGGCAACTCCTCCGCTCCTTCGTCCTCACCTGTGCCTTCTGAACAGTCTGTAACAATCAACAGCCTCACTCCAGTCACGGGATTCATCCCACCAAGTTTCAGTGATGGCAACTAGGTCGTAGCTTTCTAGCAGCATGGTGTCTTCCAGCTCCTCCTGTTTGTTGCTCTTGCTGCGTGCATTGGTGTAGAGGCACTTCAGCTGGGCTGTTGGCTGTGTCGCCTTCTTAGAGGAACACCCCTTAATTCCTTTGAGGTATCTCACTGTTTCCGTGTTGGCTCCTATTATCTCAGGAGCCCCTGGCTCATCTCTATAAGACTTCAAGCGTGCTGCAGTGTACCCAGCACGTCTCATAGGTCGAGGGCCCTCACTAGCACCCCCTCCCTCTAACCCTGATGTGTGATCCCACAGCTTGTCATGGGCAAGCTTGACAGTATCTCCCTCCCTTTTCAAATGTAGTTTAAAGCTCAGTCAATGAGGCCTACTAGCTTGTGAGCAAAGACCCTCCTCCTCCTTTGAGAAAGGTGAATCCCATCTGACACCAGCAAGCCTGGTGCCATTTAGGCAATCCCATTACCAAAAAAATCCAAAATTGGAGCAGTGACACCAGCCACAGAGCCATGTAGTAATAGACTGGATCTGTCTATTCCCTTACCAGCAGTCCCAAGGCCACGAAGTCTCTTTTGATCCGCCTTGGACTACACATTGCGGCTTCATCAACAGCAGCATAGAATAGCAGTACTGGGTAGTAGTCCGAGGGCCGTACCAGGCTAGGAAGTTTCCTAGTGATGTCCTTAACCCGGGCCCCAGGGAAGAAGCAAACTTCCCTAAAAGGAGAGTCTGTCCAGCATATTGGACCCTCTGTCACCCTCAGAAGGGAGTCGTCTACAACTATAACCCATCTTTTCTTCCTCATGGAAGTGGTCGTGATATAGGGGTAAGCCTTTCTGACCTTGGCAACACCTCTGGGTGCAGATGGACTATCATCCACACCGTCCACTCACTGGCCTTCTACATCCCAAGCCTCATACCTGTTGTACAGAGGCACCTGGGAAGGCGGGGTGGGCAAGGAGGTTTACTAAATCTGGAAAGTATTTATTAAAGATATATAATAAATTTCTAATTAAGTAGCTAAAGTTTTAATTAACATCTCTATGCAGAGCAGTAGAAGAGATTGCACAGCCCTCTTCGGGGGCTTAAAGTTATAGTCTCCGTAACTTTGTCTACTTTGCACCTGCATTTTTAATTACTTGCACAGCTGAGTATGTCTGAGGATCTTCTAAGCAAGTAGCATTTTGTGTGAAAGACACAATACAAGTTGCACTATAGTAAGAACTGTAAAAAGTTACCAAACGTAAAACACATACTAAACATAAAGTTAAAAATTGTCAGAAGGTAAGGGCAGTTTGGATACACAGAACAGTTAAGAAGTTTTCAGCCAAGAGATGAAATGAAACAGAAATTCAATGAGGTGGAAAGAGAGGAATAATTCCAGATGGCAATAAAGCCGTTCCCTCTGCCGCACCTGCCATGGCGGCAGAATGCAAGGCAGGTCGGAGAAGAAGCCATCTCTGCTGGAACTAAGCCGCAGGAGACAGAGTGGACAGAGATTGCCGGATTAAATAAATAGCTCCTGTTGGGAAACCAAGCAAAAACGGTTTCAAATTACTTCTTGTAGCAGATGGGCAAGTAACTGAAGGGCTTGAACTGTTTGATTTTTATGGCAGTGTGAGGAACAAAACAGCTTCATTTTGTGCATGCTAGAAACATGTCACGGCAGGGAAAATTAATGGTATATCACACAGAAATATTTCTGAAAGGGTTGGAAGTGACACATTAGCATCTGCAGGGCCAGTAAGAGACTGTTTTGTGGATCAAAGTGATGTAAAAGGAAGGCTGTCAATACAGAAGGAGAGAGTTACCCTAAAAAAATTAGGAAGGTCAGTTATGAAGATCTTCACTCATTTTCTGAGCAGAACATAAGGCATTAAGTACTTATTTCAGGCAGAAGAACACTGAAATAGAGTACAGAGTGCACTGGAAAAAGAAACAGTTCTTCCAGGTACTTACATGCGTGTCAAAAGCTAATGGCCAACCTGCATTATAGGTTTATTTATAAGTTCACCTGCCTCATCAATTTACAGTTCTAAGCGGAGCTAATTTTGCACAGAATTGGACACTGGCAAGCAAAGTGGAGGTACTCTGACCACTAGTGGACAGACAAGGTTGAAACAGGTCCCAAGCACTTCCCAAAGACAATCAATCTTCACTCTAGGAAGATCCAATTTATCGGCTATTCAAGCTCAAAATTAAAGAGCTCCCTGATAACATCTAAACAGTGAAAATGCTGTGTAACTACGTAACCACAAGGAACAAGGAAGTATTTCTAGCCATTTTTAAGACAAAATAATTTCCCTGTGGGGCTGAGAATGAGAAGTGTCTGTCCAAGAAGTAATCACTTGAACATAAGCAAGGTATTACAATGGAAGGCAGGAATTTAAAATATTTGAAACAGATCTGTTATGCTACTTCAGCAGTGCTGTCATTCAAAAGAAAGGCTAAAATATTCCAGCTACAGTAACATGCATGCTTTTCTCAAGTCTTCTTGTACCATCTCACATGTTTTTTGACATCTTGGGCACTCTCATCTTTGACACTAACACTTTTTTTTCAAAGCATGATGATGGTGGGATAGTGGGAAATACAAATTTGAAGTCACAGAGCCTGTTTCTAAAGATGGGTAGCTTAAAAAATTTCCACCTGCCAACAGCTTCTTATTTAAAATGAGACGATTTTAGCTCTGTTGTGTCTAGTAATTGCTTTCTCTCTGATGGACAAAGAATTTTATAAGTTAAAATACCAAAAAAAAAAAAAAAAAATCTCATCTGAGAAACAGAAGAACCCAGTCAGGTCCTGTGCATTCCTCTTAAGGAGCTACATTAAGCAGACACAGCTGCCAAGCCGGTATCGCTGTGAAAATAATTTTCACTGAGAATTGTATTGCTCTCGGTGAATCCTCCAGCAACAAGAGCACATGCTGAGGCCAAAGGTTTCATCTGCTCAAAGAAAGTAGAAAACACTCCTATGAAATGAAAGCCTGAAGAGTCCCAACTCTCAAAATTATGCATTCAAGGGATATTTTAGGTCTCAAATTCATTCAGAAGATTTTATCTACACTTACATGAAGTACACATCAAGATTGCTTCTATGGCAGATCTTAGGCTAGCATCAATTTTGGTGGAAGGCTTAGGTACTTGGGGAGGAAAATACATTCTTCCATCATGAATTATTCTTACAGACTTGTCAGAGGCTTGGAATATTAACACCAGGGGAAAAGGCAACATGTATCACACATGTTATTTGTACAAAAACTCAGACTGATATAAAACTAGAAACATATTTACAGATTGTCAATAAGAAAGGTAATTGATCAGTAAGTGGGTCGATTCATAAGGAAATGCTGCCTACTGATGTCTATTTTACTGCATTGCACATAGCTCATACCCTGAACCCGGATGAAGAAGAGGGCATTAATACAGCAGAATACATAGGCTGTCTATACCTTGCCTTCTAGCCTCAACATGGGGGCACAAAGATTTCAGTTCTATAAACGTACATTATCTACAACAAACTATTTCTTTTCCTGGTCAAAGAAGCACAGGCATTGAGTAAAACTACACTTTACCAAATACCAAAAGACACACCCCCCTCGAACAACAACAAAACAATCCACAATCCTCCACCTTTTTCTTAGCCAGGCAGATCTTTTAACGTAAGAGGCAATTTACAAACACTGGGAGACATACACCTTGGGCTGAAATCCTAAGAACATATCCTTTCATTGTTCTAATTGTCACAGCAATAGAAGATTAAATATGGATGGTATTTTCTGGAAGCTAAGAGATTATTTTATTTCCAAAGAGTGTATACTATTATTTGCTACTGGCATCCTTCACTTGAGGAAAATCTGCCATTTGCAGTGCAAGAGAGCACAGGCACAGACAGCACAGTGAAAGAAAACATCACGGTATAACGCATCATTCTCAAATTTGGAACAAATCCAAATGGAAAAGTTTCTGATTGACAAAGCTGGCACAAGTTATATCAGAGATCTCTGCCTCATCTACTGGATTCCCATTCTTAGGAAAACAAAAGTACCTGCTTGAACTGCAGAGAATGAAACGAGTAAATTAATTTACTGGAATACTAACTACGCACTGACTATGGAAGTATAAGTGGTGATAAATAGGATAAATTTGTGCCTGCATAATCTTAATGATTGACCAATTGGGGGGAAAAAAAAAAAAGATAAAAAAAAATATATACTATGAGCATAACATACCTTCAACAGTATTGTTTAAATCAATCATGACAGAATACTATGGCGTTTGTGCTTCTCTTTGCAACAGTTAAAATATTACATGCCTGTCTGTGCAAAAACAACGCAGTGTATCATCTCAGTTCCAAGCACTCCTTCCAAACAATGAGAAATGTACTGATGATTTCTAATAAAACAACAACATTTTTCTCCCAATATTGTGGAACATCATCTGTTTTGAATAAGTAAGGACACACTAATTCGGAAAATTCTAACATTTTCAAGCTAATCATTTGTTTTCTTCAACATTAGCTTTGGACTGTTACTCTGACTCTGAAACTGAATTCTATCCTGCTGAATTAAGGTCAAAATCAGAATTCCTACTGCACAAGGGAAGTTTACATCCTGTTGCAAAAAAATAAAAAAAGTGTACCGTTAACTTCTTTTGGTAAGGAAAAAAAAAGTGATGTCAACAAAATGCTATTTAAATGATATAGCAGTAATTCTACAAATACATTAGTAACAAAATGTTAGTTTCCAAACCAGTTAAAAACTCACAAGTTAAAACTATGAAGATTTGACATATGAGGGTTTGCATTGTACATGTTTCTGGCGCTAACTACTCAAATAGCAGTTATATGTTAATAGCTACTACGCACACATAACATTAACGTTCAGCTATGGTCATATAGGAGGAAACTTCCAAATAAACATTATGAATGTCTGAAAGGTTATTTCTTCTTAAGGGATGAAACCAATCCCATGTTTGCCTTTGTATTGTGTATTTCCACATTGTATGTTGAATATAGTAAGAAACCTACTGTTAGAAAATTTAAACTGCACTGATACCTACAGCCTGTGTGCCAAGCTCCCTAATTGACCAAGCCATACAAAATATTCAATATTCATATATTGCCCCCTCCCCATAAGGCTCTATTTGCCAAAGATGGCATTTTAAAAGCAAGACAGGCAGTTAAGTAAGGTTTGTGTCAATTTACAATAACAGAAGGGCACATTTCAACAGTCTTAACACTACATCACTCAATTTGTAGAAGTTTTGCTGCTAATTCCACAAAAAGCAAGACTGGGTGCACGGCTGTTACATGACCAAAACGCTTCTGCCAATGTCAGGGGTCAATCTCTGCGCTCACAGGCTGCAGAACTTGTCCACTGCTTAATGCTGTACTGGGATTAACTGGTCCTTACAGCCCACAGCAGGTTTTTGCTTGGTTGGTTGGTTTGTTTTGAGTTTGTTTTTTTTTTTTTCAATTTAAACATGTTAACAAAGTGTGAAAGCTTATATTATTACTGCCAAAGCTCTGAAAAACATACACTGTGAAAAAACGTCCTGTACTTTACAAAGAGGCTATGAGAAAGTAACTGAGAGATCTTGGTGAGATGGATGCACCAGTAACAGCCTCGTGGTGCTTCAGTCAAGGAAGCCCGTTAAAGGTGATGCATACCAAAGGCAATTTCTTGCGTCTGGAAGGCAGTAAGTTTGATCGTGATCTCCTCAAAACCAAGAAAAAGTCTCTAAAACAATACATTTAACTTGCAAAGGCGCAATGAATCACAGACTCATTTCTCATCATAGCCAATATTCTGCAAGAACATAATGGAAAGTTATTAACACGAGCTTTTACAGCTCCAATGTAATTTGAAATAACAGTTACACCCTCCATAATTGTGGAGGGACACAATTTCATACAGCATATATTCAACCAATAGCAAAACCCACTGTAGCAAGTAAAATACCAGGCATAGCTTGTGTAAACTGTAAGAAACTGAGACACGTGATTTTAAAAGGGCACATCTGTGTTTAAATGAAACTACAGAAAACACATTCTAGGAAATAGTTTCTGCAATTACATTGGAAAAAAAAAAAATCTAGTGTTATAAAAATTGCTGACACACGAGTGGCTGCTAACAGAAAACTTGCAAGAAGTGAACATGTCTCGTAAGGAGCTTAAGAGACATGACAGCTTCAGCATTTCCAAAACCTCATTCCTGTTAGACATCTCAGAGGGGGTGGGATGCTGGGAAAGAGGTCTGGCAAAACGCAGTGCCTCCTCAAACCAGAAACCACCCAGATCAATTACCGGTTTGGATCCTGACATGTATTTTGCGATAAGTCTACAGTTATAGTTAATACCTTACACACACAAAACAAAAAACCCGCAGAGAGCGCGGGGAAGAAGGAGTCCATAGCCGGAGCACAGTGACCTTGCCGTTTCCCGCTTTACTTAAATCACTACTGAGATCGAGTGTTTTCCGAAGCCGACTGGGAGGGAAGCGGTGCCGCCCGCCCGCCCCGCCGCCTTCCCCGGCTCCCCGAGCCCGGCCCCGGCCCCGGCCCCGCCGCACAAGTTTCGGAGGAAACGGGGCAAATGCGGGGCGTTCGTGCGGGGGTGAGGTCCCGCGGGCGGTGCGGGAGCGGCAGATCCGGCCGGGCGCCGCCCGCCGCCGCCTCCAAGTTCCTCACGGTTCGGGGCGGCGGGAACCGCGTCCGGCGGGCACCCCCCGCCCCGCTCCACTCCGCTCCCCCCCGTCCGAGCCGGCACCCCGAGAGGAGGGAGAGACACGGCAGCACAGCCCGGGGCTCGCTGCCGCCGCCGCTTCCCTCCTCCTCCTCCTCAGCGCAGAACCGCGCTCACCGCTGCGCTCTCCCCGCGGCCGGCGGGGAGGGGGGATGGAGGGGAGCACCTACCTGGGATGGCCAGGTTGGTGAGCGGGGTGCGGTGGATGCTGCCGGGCAGAGCCGCCATCCAGTCGGCGAACCGCAGCTCGTTCTTCCCTTGCGACGAAGCCATGCCGCCGCCGCCCTGCCGCTCTCCCGCCGTCGCCGCTGCCTCGCCTCAGCCCACCCGGCCCTGCCCCGGCCCGGCTCCGCCTCGCCCCGCCTCCCCCCGCCCCGGCCGCTGCCCCCGGCCGCCTCCCGGCGCGGTGCCGGGCCCCGTCGGGCCCCGTCAGGCCCCTCGCGTCCGGCGACGCTCGGTTCTCCCTCAGCGGCGGGCGCTGGCGGGGCCGGCGGCGCGGCCCGGCGTGCTCGGGAGGGCGAACCGCCCGCAGCAGGGCTCCGGTGAGGCAGGAGGGCGGCGGCACCGGCCCCTCGGACCCGCCGACGGGCACCTCTCCGGCCGGCTCAGCCCCGTCCCCGCCCCAGTAGAGACCACCCGAGGGATCGGCCGCGGAGCTGCGCCCACAAGGCGTCTGCTCCCGGGATGGCGTCCGGGGGCACCGGCTGGCGACGGTCCCCCGGCGCGGCCCTGGGGCTCGGCCATGACCGGCCCGCGGGGCACCTTCTCCCCTGGGGCTGGGCACCTCAGCGGCTTCTCTGCCTCGGGTACAAACTTCTTGTGCAATGGGTTATGCTCGTTAACAAAAATATCGCTCCTTACTTGAGTGCTCCTTGGAGAGATGTAACTTTTTTGGCCATAATTTTTAGTTGTCCTGTGTTCCAAAGTAGCATCTTCCGTTCTCGTTCCCTACCTGTCTTTCAACCTGTCTTTGGATAAGCATCTTAAATGTTGGCATTCACAAAGCATTTGTGTTATTGCCTCCAGATCAGTGAATGCTTTAAACTGAAAGAGGACAGATTTAGATTAGATATAAGGAAGAAATTCTTCACTATGAGGGTGGTGAGGCACTGGAACAGGCTGCCCAGGGAGGCTGTGGATGCCCCATCCCTGGAAGTGTTCAAGGCCAGGCTGGATGGGGCTTTCAGCAGCCTGGTCTAGTGGGAGGTGTCCCTGCCCAGGGCAGGGGGTTGGAACTAGATGATCTTTAAGGTCCTTCCCAATCCGAACCATTCTATGAGTCTGTGATTCTACGATGAAGCTCCATGAGCCATCCTGAAGTGTTACAACAAGCCTGATCTTTTGACTTCAGCATGACTGCTTGTTTTTCATCAAAGCTGTTGATAGGCGTGCAGAAGTTCACCTGGTAGATCTGTCAAAAACAGTGCCTGGAGAGAGACATGCCTGAGCCAGGATCAATTATCTGTTCACCTTGAATGCCTGGGAGGGTCAGCTGTGGTCCTGTAGCTTGTGTTCTCACTCAGCATCTTCTCTCACAGCTGGTTTTGGAAATAAAAATGGAGGGAACAACTAATAATAATCCTCTTTTGTCTTTCTGTCCAAGTTTCGAGAGCAAGTATGAAGAAAAACTCATCCTTCAGCCACAAAATAAAAGAATGATTTTTTGGAAAATGAGTGAATATTTCTGAGGTATTTAAATAAAGGAAATTTTGCTGACTCACTTTTTGCAGTAGAAGTAGCTCTTAAGGTGGGATTCGAATGGGGAAATGTGAACAGATGGTTGACCTTGGGGGAGATGTTGAATCTGAATTGAGTAGTACATGAAAAAGGGAGAGGAGTAAGGAAACAGTCACTGAGACAGGTTTAATTTTTGCAGTATTACTGCCCGCCTATTAGGATGCTAATTGGCCCCTTCCAAAATCACTGGTATTAGTAAACATGAAAAAGAAAAAAAGCTGAATCCACATTTTGAATACAAAGACATAAGACCCGCTAATGACCTAAAGATTGAAGATGTTACTTTACATCCTCTTCAAAGGACAGGAAGAAATTATAGTAAAAAACGTCAAGATTTCTAAAGAGCATTCAGGTAAGGAGTAATGAATGTTTTTTATCAACATGATTGGATCAAATCAGTTTAAGTGACAAAGTTATTAATGGATTGTGCTGGTTATCAGGAAAACTGCTGCTGAATTTTTATCCACTCCACTACTGAAGTATACAGCTTTTTGAAAGGTTAAACACATTGTTAATACTGTTGTTGATCTCTTCCAGTCTCTAGAGCTTTGGGTGTAGCTCAGAGCAAAATAAAACAAATACCTCCAAAACCCTGTGATTTTAAAATGTATTACTATGTATAGTAATACCGAAACTGGCTGATAGTATTCCAGGTCTCTCAGTAATGCTTTCTGCTTTACTGGAGAACTGTAAATGTCCCTCTATGCACTGGCTAGAAACTTGTTGGCCTTTGCTTCCACAAGTAATTAGAGCTTTTGTATCTTCTTCCTTCTTTTAATGCCCGAAGTAAGACTCTTTATAGTCTGGCTTTTCAAACCACGGATACTCTGCTTTGTAAAAAACAGCCCCCTCTAACATGCCTCACACTCATCATGTTTGGAAAGGTTTGTCTCTCTTTCTAATGCACTGTAACTGCTAAAACAGCAGGTTTATAATCCGTCACTGTGTCTCTGTGAACTTGTGGGAACGCAGACTTAAATAATTTTGAGGGAAGTGGGATAGGAGGAGAAGCTTTCATGGGACAAAGTGGGGAACATTTCTACAGCAACCTGGGGAGCATTTATGTGGAAGCTTTGACTTAAAAAGGTAGCTTTTTGGAGCTTCTCAGTGGTTTGAAACTTCAGCATTTGCCTGTGTATCTGCTTTTTAAATAAAAAACAGAAACTTTGCTTATCTTGACTGAAGAGCAGCTTACTGTGGTTTAGATTGAACCTGCCATTTTTCGACTGATTTGTAAACAATGGCAGCCTGTAAATCAAAATCAGCGCATCCATACGAACTTTTGTTCCTATTTAAAAATACTAAAAAATAAAAATCACATCATTGGTCAAATTACTGAAATCCCTACACACTAACAAGCCTGAGCTGTCAAAGAAAGTGGATTCCAGGAATTAGATACTTTAAAAGCTTAAGAGAGACCAGGTAGAACAAAAATGAAAGGCAGTGCCAAGATACTGAAAAATATCATCTTTGCTCTTTTATTCACAGCTATGCTGAGCTCACTGAAGATGCCATAGAGAGAAGGAAAATTGAAATTGTACTATCTGTTCATCATGTATTGTGTTCTCTCCGGTCTGCAGCATGGATGAATAGTGACACCTCTGATTCTATGCAAAAGAAAAACAGAGTAATTTAGCCAGTAGGAATGACACTTCAGCACTCAGAATTAATTTCATTGTTAAAAAAGGCTTTCTGTTGTTTTTGTTCTCTTAAAAATTAGCATTTTAATGGTAAACATTCACCGTTATACTTTGTCATTTTAACAGTCAGATACTTTGCCTTTTCGTATGTCCTTGGCATCTATTTTAATCATGTGAATAGCAAAAGAGTAACAGGATCTTTTTCTCTAAATTACATAAAGTAGATTCCACTCTGAAAGGTGAAAGAAAAAATGGCTTAATGGGGCATTGTCTCTCTAATTTTCCTATTATATCTGATTTATTTAGAGGCTACTCTAAATCTGTTGTTAATGAATTCAAAATGAGCCTTCAAACAGAAAAATTACTATTGTTTAACTATTTAAGTTTTTCAGTGAATTCTGCTTCTAAGGTTTGGTCTCTTCCTCCTTTTTACCGCCCATTTCTATTAATAGAAGTTTTTCAGAACAAGTCCTGGCTGCCATCCCATGTTTGCAGCTCTCATGGCTTTAAATGACGCCATCAGTCACATCTGGGCAGCAAAGCCATTCCAGTTGTTTGCAGCTGAGTTCCAATTATCTGCTTGTTACCTGAGAATGCAGTGGATCTGCGTTTTTCTCAACTTCATTACTCCTCACGGCTAACAGGTGTGAAAAGTAAGACAAGCACATAAAACCCTAAAGAGTCAAAGTAAGTAGACTGAATGAGAAGTGATCATTTTTAGGTGACCATATGGGCGAATAGAAGAGGTGACAAGTATTTTTGTGGCCATTTCATACTTCATCTGGCTACTTTGGCAATCTCACCTTGCATTCATTAAGCAATCTCTATTTAGCAGCGTTCATCCTGTCAAAACAGCGTCCAAAATTTCTGAGTAGACAGAAAAAAAGCCTTGAAGAAACAGAGTAAATAGTCCTTTCTTCATTTTATGGGAAATAATAGGTCTGTTTCGGCTTTTCAAGCAAGAGAAAATGTGGTTTATTCTGCACTCTGATTTGTTATTCTTTACTAAGAAAATCTGAGCATCCTTGCTGGTGCTGATACTGAATCTGAGAAGGAGCTGTATTTGTTCTTGGCAGCTGACAAATGGCAGGATTAGTTATCCCCACTCTTTGTTCTTGTGAACTACAGAGACTGTGAACATGATGGATTAATATAAACATATGTTTTTATTTGCGTACTTTATAACCAAAGCAGAGACATTGCAGTAATATACAGAGGACCCAAGGGAGTATATATGTCTTAATGCAAATAACGATCGAGTCCAAAATGCATACTGCATCTACTATTAGAAAAGAATAAAATAATTAAAGTGTATGGCAAGACACTTTGTTATAGTTAACCAAATTCTGGAAACTTGAAATAAAGAGGCTAAGAGACGAATGATAATGTTTGTATCCACTCCTCAAGTGGAAATCAATTTCACCATAGCTACTGCTCCCTGAAGAGTATTTCTCAGGTTTCTAGAAGAAGGTTTGGGGTTTTTTTTCCTTTTCTAAGTTTGTCACGCGGAGTCATGCTGTGTCTCACCTAAGATGTTTGCTTAAAAACACAGCAGTGGCTACTTTTTCACATGGTTAAAAACAAACAAGTTTGGTTCTGTTGGGATTACTGCAAAATCTCTAATGGCATTACTGAGAGCAACGATGGCAGAACATGAAAAGCTCTATTTTCTAGACATTGTTACAAGATCACAGCAAAGTATGCAACTTCAGCACAGGGAAGGATGAGAGAGAGGTTGCTTTTTAATTCTAAACAGACCTGACAATGTTTAAAATTTTTCTATAGAAGCTCATGAACATTGTTTCTCTATGACTTGAAGGCCCCACATTTAGCTTGGTAAAGAACTTGCAGAGAAAGCATGATTCAAGTATTTGAATTGCAGCACATTGTTTGTATCCTGTGGAAACCTGCGCTTTAACAAAAAAAAAAAAAAAAGGAGCAAAATGAACTAGTTTAGTGGTGAAGTTGCCATAGGCAATACAAAAGCAAGCTCCAGTGCTCATCATAATCCATGTAGCCAACCAATGGCTGTTGATGTGGTCACAAAAGATTTTATCAATATGAAAATATCTGCCTTTGGATAAATAAAACAGAGTTGAAAGTCCCAAACCAATCTCTCCCCTCCTAATTTTCATGTTTTCCAGCAGCAGCAAAAAAGAATGAAAAGTTTTCAAGGCAGTCAGATAGTGTCATGACTCTACTTAGTTTTCTCAGAAAACAAAGTCGTTTGTATGAATAGAAAATTTTGACCAGTCCAGCTCAAATCTTCACTAAAAAGCAACAGGACAATAGACAACACACTCGAGAAGAATGCAGATTGTCTGGATGCGGAGATCTTACCTTTCGGGTTGTAGGTAGCATAGGCAAATTAGCAATGTTGAAGGCAGGGTAAAATGTTAAAAATGGGAGACAGAACCAAGTCAAGAAAAAAAGCAAAAAAAAGCAACTGTTTTCATTGACAATATTTATTATGTTATCACATGGTGCTAAGAAAAGACAAACTTATATGCAGAAAAATCAACAGAGGCAGCAGAAATTAAATGGATGAGATAGAAGTGGATAGTGCTGTCAGGATTTTACACTGGACCACCAGAAAGAGCAGATGCAATCAGTTTGGATGTGTCAGCCAGTTATGTTGTAGTTCAGACCTACCCAGCAGGGTATTTAGCAACTGAGGGAGAAGAGCAAAATAGTATTTCTAAATAGATAGTAAAGTACTTTTATATTTGTTAAGTATGGAAATTAAGTGCTATAAAAAGGGTCTCTCAGATTTTACAAATGTTTCTTTACCATCAAGATATTCAGTGACATCTTGTAATTGATCTTGGCTGTGGCGGAGCAGCACATATGCGCTATTATGTAGTTCCCATTTCTTTGCTGTAGGATTATTTTTAAAAGAGCAAGCATCAGTCAAACCATTCATGTTCTGTAGGAAATACTATTTAAAAGAGGCTAAAAGACATGGGAACTACATTAGATGAGAAAATAGTGAAAGCAAATACATGCGTAATGGCTGCTTAAGCAATGAATGTTAAGCAATAATAAACAAATTATTTTTATTTCTGTGTGTGTTGGAGAAAAGTCCAAAATCAGTGAAGATAATGAAATGACTCCACTGAATTCAGTGGGATTTGGATCCCCTGGATGGAAAACTAGTGTCAGTTGGTTAATAGCTGATACATCTACTGTGCTTGTATCCTAAGCCACTGGAGGTGAAAAGTCTTTTCTATTTTTAAATAGAAAGGATGATGGATGACACAGAGACTTTCCAACAGGAGCTGCAGAGTTGTTAGCAGTGGTCAATTTCCCTCTTGGCAAACAGAGTCATGTTTGATGAAAGATGCATTTCTGCATCCTGGATGAGGCTTTCCAAACAGGCTCTTGCTGTTTGCATAGCAATGAAGCACTCACAAAAGGGGTTGAAAGTAGTCAGCAGGACTAATGAGATTTTAGCGCACTACTCAAATCGGTCTGCTAGCCACATTTCACAGGCTGCAGTCAGTGCCTGCTGGGGGGACGAGAGGTAATGTTCCTTTTTAATTACACACACCCCGTGATCGATGTGAGCAGTGCAGTTGTTCCAGCTTGGTGTTTGCAGGTTGCATAGTACAGGATTCAGGGCAGTGTCTCAACCCCAAAGAATGGGGTGGTGCACCTGGCTTCTCTAGAGGAAGAGCTAGGAAGAGGTCAACACAGACGCTAGAGAAAAAAGGATGACAACTACTTGTGGGAAGTCAACGTTTCTGTGGTGTGCCCCACTCCACCTTGTGATGTTAAGGAATGCTACACGTTGCTCAAAGGTAATATCCTGTAAAACAACATAAAGCTTCTTACTTGATCTAAACATGAGGAGGAGCTTCTTTACTTTGAGGGTGGCAGAGCACTGGGACAGGCTGCCCAGAGAGGTGGTGGAGTCTCCGTCTCTGGAGACATTCCAAACCTGCCTGGACGTGATCCTGTGTAACCTGCTCTGGGTGACCCTGCTCTGGCAGGGGGGTTGGACTAGATGATCTCCAGAGGTCCCTCCCAACCCCTACCATTCTGTGATTCTGTGATTCTGTGAAACCATGAATATTTATTCTCCCAGACCAAGAAAATGAGGTGAGAGAGAAAGAGAAAAAGAATGGGAAAAGTGGGTGGCAACAAAGAGAGGGAAAGAATTCCCCAAGGGCATGGAGAAAATTGATATCCAAAGGTGGTGGTATCACTGAGAGGTTAAAGGCCAAGTTGTGGGGCTTATCTCTGGCCCTGGACTACCATCCTCTGGGACGACGGGGTAGAGGAGTTAGTCTTGTTTTTCCTTCAGAGAGCGTCTGTCCCTCTGCTGTCCAGCTCCTCCCAATTCCTGTGGCCTCTGCTTTGAATTGCTGCCTCACCCTTGACCTACATGGCAAATTAAATTATGCACCTAAGACCTTAATTGCCTGACCATGCTGTACCTAATGAACCGTTTCAAAAGGCTGTAAATATTTCTAGCTAGAGCTTGGAGATCAGGCATCAGTTTCTGAAAGAATTTTCTGCCCACAGGATTGGGCCCTAATTGCTGTGCGTCATGACCAGAATGAAAAATTGTTAAAAACAGTTTCATTAAATGCAGCACAGCTCTGGATTATAAAGATAATTAAGTTTGAAAATGTAATGATCCGTATGACACTGAGCGAAGAAAAGAGATGAGGAATTCCTAATAAAAATACAATCTCTTAAGATTAAAACTCATTATTTTTTGCAATATAGAGTCACACATTTTAGCCGCTAGGCTGTAAAATATTTGCTGAATTCTCTTGGGAAAAGACCAGGCTTAAAAAGACCACCAGAGACTTCTCCTCGCCTAACCCGCAAGCACCATAAACCAACACAAAGGGCAGAAGGCGCAGTCTGGTTCCATCCAGCCTCCTCCCGCTGCTCCCAGCAGGTAGGAGACCCTGGAAGCCGCCCTCCAACGCACTGCAAGTGCTGCCCGCTTCCAGCAGGTTGCGGCTTTAATACAGTGCTCCTCACAGCCTGCCAGCGTTTTAACGATGTTCTCCCGTTTAACCTGTTTTTAACTGTTTTTCATGGGATGCAGTATCTTGGAAATCAGAATGAGGCCTTGATCCACTGAAGCACTGACATACAGTCGTCGTCTGACAAAGAGGGTTTCGGATTCAAGACCTTAAAGTCTGCTCACGTTTTCCTGATACCCAGAGCCCTCTTGAAAAATACACATCAGCCAAATTAAAATCATCCATTCAAAAGTTGTCTTTTGCTGTCAAGGGCAGGGAAGACGGTTCCCAGGAGGAGGGCGGTGGGAGGGAAGGGGCTGTTGGGGGTGGGGAGCGGAGGGAAAGGCAGTGCTTGCGCCCTTCCTGGAAGGACCAGCGCCGGGCTGGGAGCGCGGCTATTCATGCCCTAAGCCCACAGGACCAGCTGTGAGCACTAGATCACTTTTTTATTTATTTTTTTTTTTAAGGGGGGAAGGATTTCTCATCAAAAGTGGAGTCCAAATTCAAAGCGTCACTCGCAAATCCAAAGCATCACTCTGATGACAAAACCAAGCCCCAGTGCTTCCCACAGCAGCACTGGGAAGATCCTTTCCATGACCCATTGTCTCATCACTTTGCCTTAATACACAACTATCTATTACTTGTCCTGCTTTTTTTTTTTCCAGATACTCAGTCTTCTTATTACAATTTTGGGAGGCAATAGGGAAAAGCAATCATTTGCAGCAATGAATATTCCCTGTCTTCCCGCAAACCAGCTGCCTTCCAGGCGTGTTTTTGCAAGGGCTGAGCAAGTCAGAGCACGACACTGCTATAATGTGCAGCAACTGCTCTTCCCAGTGTTGGCCCCAGACCCTGTGAAGGTCAGTGGGGGCTCACGCAGACGAGACAAAAAAAACAGCCAAAGAATTCTGCAGTGATCTGCATGCAGACATACAAACTGCACTGAAATACTCCTTCTTGTGTGTGCAAAGCAATGGATTGCCAATTTCTGCTGCAGAAAATTAATCTGGCCAGTGTGCCTGCTGTGTGCTTCCACCAAAGAGGAGATCCGGGATGTTTTCCTCGTGGCAATTACAGCTTTGCAGAGCACAGGTACTTGAGGATGAAGCTAAACTAGCCTCGGGAACGGTGCTGGGAATGTCAGCATAGGTGGGATGCTGTGCAGAGGAAGCTCCTCAGGCACAGGGTCTGACAGGGAGCCTGGATGTGGAGAGCCAGGGCTAGGTTGTGTCCACAGCTGCTCCCAGGGCTGTCCCCAACACCAGCAAAGCCACCATGGCATGAAGGAGGTGAGGATGGACTTGGAGAAGAGAAAGAAGCTGGAGAGAAAAAGACCAATGTTTGGTTTCATCACTCTCTGGAGAAGTGAAAAGACCTTTCTGAGCAGAACACAGTGGCAGAACATAAGAATCACAGAACCATACAATCACAGAATGGTAGAGGTTGGGAGGGACCTCTGGAGATCATCTAGTCCAACCCCCCTGCCAGAGCAGGGTCACCCAGAGCAGGTTGCACAGGAACGCGTCCAGGCAGGTTTGGAATGTCTCCAGAGACGGAGACTCCACCACCTCTCTGGGCAGCCTGTCCCAGTGCTCTGCCACCCTCAAAGTAAAGAAGTTCCTGCTCATGTTGAGATGGAATTTCCTGTGTTCATGTATGTGCCCATTACCTCTTGTCCTGTTGCTGGGTACCACTGAAAAGAGCCTGGCCCCATAAGAAGTATTTCAAAGTATTTAGGTAGGTTTAATTAATGTACTTTTAAGTGCTAGGTTAAATTTGTAGATCTTTAAGTAGGCTTAGTTTTAACAATATTCTTCCTCGAAGCGTGGTGAGATGCAGTTCTATGTAAATCAAAAGATTTATGCAAGTGTACCTATATAAGCATATCAAAACACAGACAATACATATTTATGAATGGAAGAAAATGTACGTTGATTCAGGGCATAAGTAGTTTGTTGAAAATCTCCATGTGGAAATGATACAGCATATTAAGCAGCAGCTAAATGGTAAAGATAAACTGATAATGTCTCCTCATTGTAATGTTAAGCATATGCCATCTGAAAAATTGGAGCATTGATGTGTTATTCCACTAGCCGTATGCAGTGAAAAAGCCAGCAAAACTCGGTCTCATTTTTAGAATTTCATCTTGGGAAGAATTTTCCACTGCTGAAAGAGAAGCGGCAGCGGGAGGTTTGTGAACGGTCTGGATGATAAACAAGTTGAATCACGCACAGACTGAGGGGACACAGTGGGTAAAATCCTCGCCCCTTTGAAGTCAATGGGAGGCTCGGTGCCGGGCGCGAGGGAGCCAGCCTTCACGAGCGCTGTTTTGGCTTTCCCTGGGATGTAGCGAGAGCTTTGCAAGCCGCTTTGCTGGCTAAACAGCCGGGGTGTTGTGGAAGGAGGCGGAAAAGCAGGAGCTCCTTTTTCCATTGCTAATGAGAGTCTGAAATACACACTGATCTCCTGCATCATTCTTCTTCCCTGGAAACAAACTTGGGATCCCAGGTTGAAAATTTTCTTGACCTGTGTGGAGACAGATGTCCTTAATCCCCCAAACTAAAGGCATCCCAGAGGGTAAATTAAGTTCTTTGAAACCCTACTGCCTCCAGGAAAAGCAAAGCCGTTTTGAGAAATGCGCTTCGTGTACACAGACTTGAAGCTGGAGGCCCATCTGGGACGTGCTGTATCGCTCGCGCTCAAGGGATTTCAACACTCTGAGAGAAGAACATCTATTAGTCACCACCCCAACTCTCTTTTCCAGTACTTCTCACTATAAAATATTCTAGATCTCTCTCTATTGGGAGAAGCTGTTTGAGCAACTTTCAGTAAGTTAGAGAAGTTTAGCTGAGACTGATTTGAAGTGCCGCCTTCTTTTTGCTGCATGGAGAGGAGCTGTAGGACAATGAAGAAGGAAAATTAAGAAAAATACGAGACCAAAGTATTTCAGAAGCTGTGTGTGTTCCAGCAGTGGATAAATGGTTTGCCGACCAAGGAATAATACCTTCAGAAGAAAAAAATCCTCACAAAAGTACATTAGAATAATCTGAACGCCCTTTTACTGTGTACCCAGTCCTTGAAAAAATGAAGTCTTGCTAGATATAGAAGGAACTTCTGACATTTCATGTACACAAAATTCTTAAAGAAAATATTTAAAAATATAAGTATGAAAAGGCAATAAATCTCTCTGCTAAACCTGCCTGTGTCTGTGAGAGATAAGAGGGCAGGAGAAAGGAGAAAGAACAGCAATTTCTTTTACATTCTGCTTTTAATCCACTTACAGCACAGCACCTACAAAACACCTTGCAATGGTTGGGCAGACGCTCTGGCAGCAGCACGTACTACCCTGACCAGAAATCCGTCACCGTGTCCTCACTTTTTCCTCTCATCGCAGTTCACTTTCTTTACTATATTAGTAAATTCTTCAGCTCAGGCGATGTTGGCAGTGACATGCTAATAGGGACCTCTACTCACAAATGCAACACAAATTAATAGCCTGAAGGAACAGTTAGCGTAGTAGTATTCAGCTGGTTAAACATGAATGTGAAATCCTGCGTGGGCTTTTGCTTTGGCATTTCTGCCATTTGCCTCAGTGGCTCCTACAGCTCCGGAGTCCCCCGTGGTGGGGAAAACTGCAGGACGCACCGCCCGCACGAATCTCCACCAGACACCACCGGGCTGGCCATCAGTTGTTTGTGCCATCACTCTTGCCCTGCAGCAGAGGGGAGGAACTGCTGGGAAAGGTTTGTGTTGTTTGACATTTTTATTTTGCCTAAAGAAAAGTATCCTGATCAGGGCTATAAAGCCCTGCTCTGTTTCCTGAATTTTGAAGGCAAAACTTCTCAGAAGGATAAACAGTGTGCATTTAAGCTGGGGTCTTTAAAAGATCCATAAGAGGGGATAAATGTTGTTGCTTGGGCTTTGTCTGGTAAAGCTTGGGAAGTTTAACACAAATACCAAAAGTTACAAATAACAAAAAGTTACGAAGTCCTATCTGCTTAGGAACAGAGACAGATTCTTCCTTTATTGGTTGTATAAATCAAAATAAATAAATGAGACGTAAAGAAATTATGAGACCTGTAAATCAGTGCCAATACTGGTAACAGGCTCTAAATTTTTAGGTATCTCCAAACCTCTTAATACCTCTCAGGAGTAAAATTTCCAAGGACGTGTTTCCCTGTAGTGATGCACTTTTGTTTCCAACACGATGCAACACATAGATTTGGCATGCCGTGCTGCTGATTAGGGACTTACATGGGCTTTGCAAAGGATAAAAGATGAGACAGTTTGTCTTATTTGGAAAAGGGCAAAATAACGTACACCGCAGATTGTGAAGTCAAGCTTCACAAAAAGGGAGGTATTTGCACGCCATTTTCGCCAAGGGGAGGGAATAATTCATAGCAGAGGATGCCCGACTCCTTCACGCTGCTCTGAGGGACAGGCAGCGACAATAGGTCCATCCAACCAGCCTTCATGCCCGTGCCTCTTCCCAGTTTCCTCTCAGGAAAGAAGCCTAAGGGAAAGCTGGAAGAGACTGAGACGTGTTCAGAGATTCCCTGTTTTTTCCCCAAATATGTTTTCTTAGCTAAAACTCTTTAACGAGCGTTTTTTCAAGGACAACTGTAATTCTTCATTAGCTTGACAAATTCATTCTTTTATGGTTTTCCTGAAGGAAAAAGTAGCTTCTCAAGTCCAATTTTCACTTACACAGTCAAGCTTTTGTTAGCAAAAATTTCTTTTTTTTTTTTCTTTGAAACTCCGTAAACATTAGGAAGAGCAGCAGGCACTGCTCTGCAAGTTTAAAAACCCTCCAAAAAAGTTTATTGAGTTTTTATGCCCCAAATCCAGATTGTGTCTAATTATTCTCTTCCATCACACAATGTGTTTGAATCCTGTGCTTCCAGTAATCACCTCCAGAAGAAAGCGAATGCAGTATTTGGTCCCCAGGAAAGCTGTTACAGATGTGCATTATGTAGTTTCCTTTTCACTTTCGTTAAATTAAAGCAATATTTTAAATATCCTGTATATGAATTTTGTTTGTCTCTCTTATTGCAAGGCCTGAAGGAAAAGCAGGAGATGGTCTTATTTCCTTAGCAACAGAGTCAGGTGTGATTTATGCCACCCTGCGTCCTTGCAGCTGTCTCCAAGCAACAAACCAAACTGCAATGCCAACTCCTGTACGCACAATATACGGAGGGGGCTGAGGGAAAACTCTGGAGCCCAAAAACCTACCCCTAGCACCAAACAGGAGGCAAGACTGAACAAACACGGGATTATCACAGAAATGGAAATCAATCGAATAATCTGAGCATCGCAGTTCGGCCTGCCAAATGCTCAGTGTGCAAAGAACGATCTATTTTAAATCAGTCAGCGCTTAGGTGACAGCTGTAGATGTGTGTTAATACTTTACCAAGGCTTTGCCTTGGCTTACGAAAGTGGTACCACAGTGTCTGCTGTCCCTGAGCTGGCTGTCCCTGAGAGGAGTTCTCCGTTTCTCAGGAAAACAGAGTAATAGTGTACCAAAAAAATGTTTTCAGTAGTAATTCACTGTTAAAGTAGTTGCCAAAGTTTGCTAAACCACATTTGCCATTTGGAAGCTGTTTCCTCTTTGAAGTAAAGAGACTTGCATCTACGATTGTATCATGTTGGCAAACACTGTGTTTCTAAATAACAACTGTAAAGCTAGTGAGGCTTGCCAAATGCAATCATGACAGATAGCACTATTTTCCTGGAAAAAATTACTGTTTTTGTTAAGGTGAAATTTGCTTTGGAAGCTGAGGTTTGGCAAGCTAAAGCTGCTGTTTATGCATCAGTCTGCCTGAGCCAATGCTTTTTAGGTGGTTTTCAGGTGAAGAGCTAACACCCGTGGGTTACAAAAGCCAAGCAAGCAAGTACTCCCTCGTGTCAACATTTCATCCCCACCCCTACTTTACTATTACTGAAAATCCATAAAACCTCTGAAACACACTGAAAACACCGTGGTTTGTGTAGGGAGCGCCGAATCCTGTGACACCAAAATTAAGGAAGACCTGCTGACCAACAGGTGAGGATGCAGCCTGGAAATGGTGGGATCTCACCAGGGGTCCACCCCCAGTGGCGCTGGACCCAGTGCAGCTGTGTTTCACATCCCCGGGCACATGCTGCCCATGCCAGGCCCAATGCAGAGGCAGAGCAGGCAGAGACCATGGCCTCTCCCTGGCCGGTCCCTGACACGTCGCCATCAGGATGAACTTCTGCCCTTGGAGAGGGTTTTCTCTCCGTGCTTCATGAAATGGAAAACCCACCCAGGCTAACACCTCCCACCTGCATGTCTTGGGTGCAACGCCGGCATCTACAGCCTGGAGATACCAGTAAGCAGAGGTGAAAAGAGCGTTAGACCACCCTTCATGTTTAGGGATCGAGCTCTGAAATTGCAGCGACGATGTGGGTGTGTGAAGGTCTCCAGAGAGCCAGGTGGCTGGGGACAGGATCGTATCACTGCCCAGTGGGGGTTTCTCCCAGCCCGGCTAGCCACAGTTACCCACTGTTCCTGCCTTCCCCAGGAATTCATTTAACATCATCCTTTAAGCTTTCAACTTCTCACTTCTTGGAGTGCTACCTAAGCGGTTGTACTCTGAAGCCAGCCTGCCTAATTTCAGCACATTAGGCAATAGCTTCTACTTGCAAAAGCTTCCAGACCTCTTGAGGTTTTTTCACTCGCATAGGTCTTTGCTAAATGGTTTCCTCCTCTTTATTTTTTTCTTGGCTTTCCTTTGAGTCTCATTCTTTTGGAAGAGTAACAGTGAAGTCTTATTGCAGGGCATTTCCTACTTATTAAGGCATTATCCTTTACCTCATAATTTTGTCCCGATTAAAAAAGTTATCTTTCTGTAGAGCTTCTCTAAGAGAGCTCTCACTTAAAACATTTTACGGTAATCTACCAAAATTCTCATCAGCTGGCAGCTGTTTCTTAATTTAAGAAGAGCATAAAATTGTAAGGCATAATGTTGAAAATATTTTTTTATAACTTCTTTCCCCTGGGGTGGTAAATTCTTGCAGTGATAGAGGCCTAGATTTATGCTAAATATTGAACCAAAAAAAAAAAATTAGGATTTGTTACCTGACTGTATATATACGCTCCTGTTGACACTGTTCCATAGCTCAGGTCTCACAATTAGTCTTTGAGATCTAACCCAGTACCAAAACCAGACTTGTCTTGTTCCCCTTTTTCAACTCAACATAATCAAAGACAGATTTTTACATCAAACCGCAATCCCCTAGAGGTTCAAGATAGTGCCCTATCACTACAAAATACTTAAACGAGTCTAATTTCTTATATGAGTTTTAGAAGAACTTTAATCATGTGAATAGTATGACCAAATCTGTGGGACTAATTGCATGCCTGGTGCTATCAACAAGCTCAGATATCTTTTTCTTTAAATTGGGATGCAAATTCTGATTCAGTTTTATGGCATGCACCTGTCCTGCTCTCTGCAGAGGCACAATGTCTCCCTCTGCGAAATGGTACAAGGTGCTAAAATCAAGAAGCTGATCCTCTTGAAAACACAAGGAGAGGCTCCCTCGGTCCTTCTCATCTGGGCAGCCAAATGGTCTTAAGGTCCTTCTAGAACAGTGAAAAACCCAAATGTCCTTGTTGTATATGTAAATATACGTGAGTGAATAAGGTTTTTCTGGTATAAAAGCCCTGCAAAAGGAGAATCAGACCTGTGGAAAATACAAGCCTGTTTCAGTTGTTTTAATGCTCACCTGCTTATTATTTGTATGTGTATTTTTACTAATTCGTATATACTTTTAATATGAGGTTTGAAAGGATCACAGTGGAAAAAAAAAATCTGTAATTTATGCTTTCCCTAGATTGCAGCTTTTTATACTTGAAAGAGTAAAAAAAAACGGTTCAAGGCACCAATTTTTTTTTCATTTATTTTTTCCTTGGTTACCCCTTCCTTATAGGAGTCTTTAAAGGATGAGCTAGAAGTGCCAAAAGTTTTCTTATTCATCATCAGTCTGTCCTTTTTATTAGCCATTATGCCTCATGCGCACTTGTTTGCTTCTGGCAAGCTCATTTTAAATGGCATGACTTTATTTCAGTTTGTTATTTTAATTAAAAGAAGCAGACTGCGGTTGTTAGAGAGAAGTTTTTGTCTTAATCTTTTACCCTTTAGCTTGTTCATAAATAGTGATTTCTCCAGCATCCTAGTGAGGCTGCTCATGGTTTTTCAGTGTATGTTTAGTGCTGCATAGAGAAGCAGACAGACTGTGGGGTAATAGAAGACTGATTTCAACACTGCCTTGCATCAGTCCTAGTAAAACTAATTGAAATCAGATGCGAAACAGTCTGTCAGGGGGTCTGCATGTGGTGGTGCCCTTAGTGGAGTTGGAGGCTGTCTTTTCACAAATACTACCACCCCAGCTCTAGGAGTAAGTGGATGCAGAATACTAATGACTAGATCCACCATCTGAGAAGCCTGAGACGAAGACGAGCGTGAAGAAACCCAGACACATCCATGGGGTGTGTATGGGAACTGTGGCGTGGGGCTGGAGAACAGCACCTGGGGACCCGAGCAAACCTGAGGTCCACCAGACACCCTTCTCTCTCCACAAATCCACAAAGCTACAGTTGGTCATGAGGGGAGAGGCCAAGAGAAGAGCGCAGCCCTTCGTCCCCTCTCTTCGTCAGACCAAAAAGACCCTACGGGATGATGGCAGACAAACGCTGTCCCTCCTGGAGTGATGCACTACACCTCAGGAAAGAAACAGTGAACAGGCTGCACTGCCGGACCCTCCAAGGCAGCTCATCATTGGACTCTTTATGTCCTGAATTCTACACTTTCTGCTTTTCCTTCCTTTCTTATTGCCATAGAAATGGAAAAGCACCTGTGAAATGTCTATGCTTGACATTTCTGAGATGAGTTTCCAGCTCTGGTACACCTCTTCCAGCAGCAGTTAGGTATTTATCTGGGAGTTTGTTAATTATTTTTTTTTTCTTTTCCTTTGGCTTCCATTGAACTGTGTTGCAGATTTGCAAATTTCTCTCAATGAAATACGCGTTCGTTCCTGAACATTTTCCTCCAGCCTATGTGACTTGAAAAAATGCCTAGTGAAGTAGTCTGCTGTGCCTGTACTCTGCATCATAAACACGCACGTTATCCCTAGAGGTACCAATTCCCAATCTTCATGCAATACCCATGTTCAAGAAGTTCCTGCTTTTTTACTCACTACCCAGAAGAGTCATTTCTCATTCCCCAATGAAGCTTTAACCAGTAAAGGTTCACAATGGCTCCATTTAAAATTTCCCTAAACAGCAATAAAATATTATTAATCCCTGCCTCCTCTCTGGTCCCAGATCACTAACAGCCATCATAAACACAGCAAACTGGGCTATTTGTCTAGGCTTCAGCTCTTGCAGGAATAATTTTCGATTTGATTCTTCAATCAGATCTGCAGACTTTCCATCAGCTGCCTCTTTTATTCTCAACCCACACAAGTCAGTAAAATTGTCATCTTTTAAAAGCAAATATTGTACCTTCCCAGTTACATTTTCATTTAAAAAGTAAATCAATAGAGTTTGTAACTGATAACCAGATTATGATTGCTTTTAAGATTCTGGTATCTCTCCCATGAGATAATCTGACAGCACAATAAAACAAATCTATTTATTAGGAGGAGCACTCACATATTCAGTCGGCCTGTTTTAAAAGAGACCATAAATGAGATTTAGGATTTTAAACAGCCTGGATGACTTTCCTTCCTCTGAATTTCCAGCTGCTTGATTTTTATAAGTCCTTCTTTCCTGAGAAGAGTTTTTAAGAACTATTTAAGACTTTATATATATATATATACACACATATATACATAAACATATATATACATACATATGGACACATACACCCCTACCCATTAAAGAAGCAAGAAACTTCTTCTCATTCTTCTTTCACAGAAATTGTGAGCCACTTCATTCTCTGCAAAGCTCATCTGAAGACGTTCTTCTCTGTGTTGTCCCTGTTTCCTCTCCACAAGCTTCACCCCCCGCCCTAACACAAGCACTGATTCCTGCCTCAAAAAACTCTTCTGCAATCCACCTGAAAGCAGAGGCAAAGATCATCATTAAAATAATTATATCCAATAGTGCCCCAGCACTGTTTGTCTCGCAGCGTGGGGCAGTTGTCTTTTTGCAATACAGGGAAAATGTTCTTTTCGCTCTGAGGCTGAAACTGAAAAGTGAAAGATTTGCCTCATCCACTTGGGAAATACCGAGTGTTATTAACACTTCATGAGGAGCATAATTACTGCCCAGGTGATGCTGGGGTTACACTTTACCACTAAGAAAACACACAAAATAAAGCAGGGCAAAAAGTTGCTGAATTAGGAGTGGCGATGGGTGGAAAGCTGTCCGGGCTGCGGCTGCGGGTTGGGGGCAGCGCTGCCCTTGTGGGGATCATGGGCACGACCCCTCGCAGGTGGGAAACTCTGTCCCAGCAGACAGGCACTCCCTGGGTTGGTAATTTAAAATTTTTAATCTAAATTAAAAATTACCCTGTTTGGTGACTTAAAATGGTTACATTTAATGGTTAAAATCTCAATGTGAAGGAGGCAAGCATTAGGAAGCAGGGAGGTGAGATCTCCGGCATCCGTGCCCTGCAGGCTCCATGCAGAGAAGGAGGGTCTCTGCAGAGCAGTGGCAGAAGGTGCAGAGTCTCACATGCTGGTGGAGAGCAGCAGCAGCCAGCTTTTCTAAGCGTTTATGCTGCTCAGAGTGGGAAAAAGCAGCCAAAATCAAGCTTGAGTGCCATTACCAACACATAAGCAAATAGGCAGCAGGTGCTTGTGTGTACCTAGGTGTGATATATATTGTATGCCAGCGTAAAAACATAAATAAAATGAAGCAAACATTACTTCTATTGCCAGAATCAAATCCATTTAGCATCCTTATTCCAAAAGGCCCCAGTATTGTGGCTGTTGTGATCCTGTTGCATTGGAAATCTCAAGACAGAACGGAGAAAGGACACCATTGCTTTTCAGCAAGCTAAACCACTTTTTATTTCATTATGTTTTTCAATTTGTGAACTTGTAAGTGCTGTCTGATGAAATAGTCACGCGCAACCTTCTACTAATGCGACTGCAATGACAGCTTAAAAACCTTAAAATCCTGTTGCTCACACATAAACAAAACACGATTATGATGTGAATTTTCAGTTTTTCAGTTGATCTTGATTTTTAAGAAAATTTTAGGGCTTCTGAGATTACCATCTAAAGCAACTGTTGGACTTGCAGTCAGGCCCAGGTTAGCAACTGCCTAATGCAAAGGAAAATTTCAAGAAACAGCAGCGCGTTACCATCTAACAGCTGGGTATTGCCCAAAGTTCCAGCCTTCATCCCGGTTTGGTGCATCCCTCGAGTGAGTCCAGGGGAGCTCTTGGCTTCTTCCTGCCCCCTGGGCGTCCTTCAGAGCCCTCCGAAAGGAGACAACCTGCTTGACCGTGTCCTCTCTCCTGGGCAACAGGCTGCGTGGCCAGCAGCCGCCATCCTTCATTTTCCTCAGGGAGCTCCACCTCGGTGGGGCCACTGACCATGTGGGCTCACAGGGCTTGGGTGACACTGGGACCCAACGCCACAGCAGAGCTTTGAAGGCAGGCACGTACTGCAGCTGAAAACCAAGCTGGGCTGTTGGAGATGGCGCTGACGGCTGCCGTGCCCCGAGCAGCAGAGCTGACAGGCTGAGACCTCCCGTGGAACCAGCCGCGGTATTTCAAGCTACCGCTCGGTTGTGTGTGAAGCCTAACTTTGCTGCCAACGTTTTTTGTGAATATTTAGTTACCATAACAGCATGAAAAGCAAGACAGCAAATGCGTGAGAAAGTATTTTAAAAGTTTTCCTGTAACACTTTAAAATACTGTTTGTTCACTGGATGTTTCTGCGTGTCTCAAATCTAAGCAGAGTCACTGAAAATTTTTGTCATTAAAAAAAGAGCATTATTTTTGCTACTTTAGTGCTACAACATTTCACTGATGGAGAGACTGAAGTGGTGAGCTTATACCTGTGATTACCTCCCACCGTGGCCATGGGGCGGCTGAATGGGGGCATTCATCACCCCGCCAACACGTGGCCCGTCACCCCTCAGTCCCTCCAGCTCCCCGGCAGGGACACACGAAGGGGGTCACCACACTGTGCCCCCGCGCAGCACAGTGTTTACTCTTAGCCAAGAAAGTGAGTTAACCTGCTAACCTTGCCGGAAAGACGTGGTGTTTTGAAGGCATAAAGATAGGACAGCGATAAAGATATGGTAGAAACTCTAATAAGTTTTGTAGCTTTTCCTTTCTTTCCCTACATTTTACTCTGTTTTCATGACTGCAGATATTACTACAGGCACCTAATCAAAATCAGGTCAACCTCATCACAATGGGAGCAGTGCTTTAATGTCATAAAAAGGCCAGAAAGTTGCCCTTCTGGAAGGAGGAGATTTCCCTGGAGTGAGAGGCAGCTTTAATGCCAGAGACACTGTGACCCCAGACTTAAGCCACTTATGTTCAACTCCCCAGCTAGAACAGGAGCAGTCAGAGCACACTCTCTGTTGGTAAAAATTACTAGCTGTGTGTATTAAAGCAATCCCAGTGGTGCTCCCTGGCGCGAGTCAGCCCCGCTGGTGGTAAAACCCAGGGCAAGGCAGAGGCAAAATTGCTGCCGGCTCGTCCCCTGCATCGCTGCCTGGGCCTGCACGGGCACTGGCCATCCCCAAGGTTACAGCTGCTTTGATATGCAGTCTTTCTCAGAAATGCTTTAATCAGAAATGAAAGTTAAAGCTTCTTCAGTTTTGGTACCGCTTGTTTCTAGCAATTTCGTGTCATTGTAGATTTGGACCTGTGATGTTTTCTAGTGCAGCCATTGACCTGGCGCGGTCCGGGCCCCTTGGGCTGCAGCACGTCCCGCTCTTGCGCTGCTGCGAGCCCCGTGCCCGCTGTGCGGTGGGCTGGGAGAGGCAGCTCCCGAACTGGGACCCGCTGGTGAAAATGGACAGGCACTCAAGCTCCATTAGCACCTTTCTTCCCCTGGCTTTCAAAGCTGGTTTTCCCCACTGCATTGGCTTTCTGGGTCCTTAGGAGTGATAGGTGCATTTCGCTGGTACTTAGCAAAGACAGAGTCACACCCCACTGTGCCGGCTTGAGTGTATCTAACATTTCATAAAGCTCAAGTTTTGCCAGACTGACTCAAAAGCCTGATCTACGCAGTATTTTCAGGATGAATTGATATAATATACCCTACCAACACCACAGAAGAGGTCTTCATTCATGTTGTCATGCATTTTAATCTCGTTCTCTTTTTATTTTCCTAAAGAAAAGTTGATTCATGTTGTGAAGCTATAATTATACGTGAATTTTCAACTGCTATAGTTCTTTCAACTACTCTAGTTCTTTCACTAGATTTCATAATTCTTGATAACACAAGGATGCATGCAATGTCTTCACAAGATTAAATAAGACTGAATAACTATGTTAAGCTACATAACCATTTACAATTCAATAGCTGCTTACAGAAATGTAAACAGCGTATGCCCTGTCTCTAAGAAACTTCATATTTGTGGTATGTCAAAGCAACATTTAGATGGAAATTGGAAGTCAGCTAAATTACATGGAGCAGAATTTAAGAGTAGTTTTATTTGTTAAATTGCCTTGAATTTGCTGCACACAAAAGAAAAAATAAGCTTATCAAATCATATTCTACATTAAAACCTGATTTATTAAGAAATACAATGAACTGAACAGATTGTTCCTGGTGACTATGTCCTTCGAGATTTTAGAACGAATAAATTTCACTTCCACACTTCGTTCTTATTCATAAACTGGAAAACAAGCTTGCCTACTTTTTCTGCTCCTGACTGGCTTTTCATTTTTGACAGAAATCATCTTTGGTAGAACTATTTGAGCAAAATGGACTAGTATCTGCAGATGCAAAACAGGCTATTCCAATCAAAATTTAGTTCATCATTTCAAGGAATTTTTTTTTTTTTTCAGATGCATAGCCAGTGCATAATATTTCAGGATTTTGACGTGCTTTAAAATGGTGACAACAAACATGCATTGCGTGGCATTGTTTTTCTTGGTGCAGCAGAGATGTAAGCATATAACATATGCCAAAGTAGAAGATAGGTGAGCAAGAAATTAAGGAATCAGAGATGCCAACTCCCCTTGTCTACCTCTGAGGCTACAGGGATAACAAAAGGGAATAAGATGATGGTAGTCCATATAGACCTTAGTGTTTCATGAGATCAGCTTCAAAGTTAAACCACAAAAATGTTCTTTGTTTTTAAAGGTGTGTTTTCCCTTGCTGAGGCTGATGTGCTGGTTTCATAACAAGAAGGCCACCACCTCTTACTTTAGTGAGCTTACAAGAAGCATTTGTATTGGTATGATCCTTTCATACCAGTGCAAATGTGCATACCAGAGAAAGGTGCAAAATCAGCTTCTTGGTTCCAGTTAGTACAAAACTTAACATTACTTAATCCAAAACACGGAGCTAGATTAAATGGGTGGTGCAGGACAACATGGTTAAATCAGAAATATAACAGTTAGTGCCATAGAAAGAGGATCTTTCATGATCTTAGCGAGAGCCTGTTCTTTGCTCCCTGGGGCTGCCCACATCTTCCTTCTGCCCAGGTGGAAGCAAAAACTCTCACCCTCTCGCACTTCTCTCTTGCACCACAATAAACAAACTCTGTCCTTACAGTGCCATAAGGCAATTTACAGTAGTCTAAAGGACATTGCCAGCTCAGACTATTGTCCATAAGACATTTTGATCATTAGAGCTATTACAAATAAACACTTAATTCCTGTACTCTTGACTCTGTCTAGAATTGGAGATAAGAGTCTAGACCATTTGGTAGGAGCTACGGCCAAATCCCTGAGGTACCAAATGCTCAGTTTCCCATGGAAATTAGAGGTGGTTGAGGTGCCTTGTCACTGCTGTGGATCTCACCTGATCTCTAGCTTCCTTTAAAGATCTTGGCCTTGACAGTGCAACAGGGAATAATACATTCCTGTGTGTGACATACATACACAAACGTATATGTGAGTGTGCTACCAGATTATCTATGAGGTGCTATCAGGGGACTAGTCCCACTCTTCTTCACCATTGGGAGCCAGTTACATGCATTCTTTGTGCTGAACATGAATTCAGGAGGCCAGTGCGTGAGTGACCGTCGCAATCCATTATAATTCTGTTCCTTTGTGCATGGTGTTATGTTTGCAAACATGTTACTACACTGTCATATCATATCCTTAAACAAAAAATACAAAGCATGCCACTTGTAAACATGCTGCATGCAAGCTGATGTGCTGAACAGTTACGTGCTCTTTCTGGCACTGCTGTCTGTGCTCCAGCTGCAGCAGCAACAGGGCTTTACCTCTCCTGCTGCAAGCAGTTATTATTCTGCCTTTTCCCCTTAGTTTTATCTTAGCCCATTTCACGTCTGTGAGTTACAGCTTTTCCATCTTCAAATTAGTTCTCTTGCTATTAAGTAACTTCCATTCAAGATGGTGAAGAGCCCACTGCAGATAACTGTGCATAACACTCTTATTAGGTTAACCCCTCTGCAGCAGGAAGGCTTAGATCAGACATTGGCCCTTTTCAGTCCAAATGTCATTTCCAAGAATAATTTCCCCTGGTTGCTTAGCAACTTCTCTTAATCTTTCCTTTCTCTCATTCATATCAATATCCAGTCCCTTGGCCACATCCCAAAGCCAAGGCATGCTGTATCCGGCTTGCGGTTCACAGCATCCTGGTGAAAGCAGTCAGAAACTCACTGGGGCCCATTTTGTTTTGCTCCCCAGTATAGCTGCTTTTATGGTTGATTTGCCCAAGGAATACACAAGGCATAAGACCTTGTTGCAGGCAACAAGGAAACAGATCTACTGTTGCCTTTGTGCATTGGGGCTCAGGGATGTGACTCAGTTCAGCTTTGCAGTCCTTGCGGGACCCCAGGCTGGGCAGAGGATGCTTCTTCCTCTGTTTGTAAGCAAGCAGCTAAGGAAATCTTCACACCAGCATGTAGGTATAAGCTTCTAGCCTCTAGAGAGTTCCTGTGCCTTTTTCTCCTTTCCTTTGCTTTCCTTTTTTCTTTCTGAAAACCTTTGAGAACTTTGTCTGCAGCTGGCAGAAGAGCAGCTCAGGAGGAAGATGCTCAGAGTTTAGAGGAGTTACAGCATGAGGTGTACGTACTCCCTTTTCCTGTGTGAAAGGGGGCACAGGCTATCATTCAAAATACATGGCACAGGCTTGCACAGTTGAAATGTAACTTCATTTCTGCAGAGTAATTTTGGACCCTTGCTGTTTTATACTAATTTATGCACAATTCTTTCTCTTTCTCTTCTATGCTGCTGAAGACCATCCCTTACAGGTAGCGTTGCAATATCACTATTTGCTTACAAAATAATCATGGGTCTAAGCTTTTCTCAGGCACCCAGGTGCAGCTCAGAATTCAATGAACGTGGCATCAAAGTTGCCCTGTATATATCTTAAAAGCAGTTATTAAAATCCCTTCCTCTGAAGGAAGTATTTTCTCTGAAGGGTATTTAGGAGTCATTGTCCAAATATAGGAACTTCCAACATTTCTCATTCCTGTGATTGCACTGGTTTCTCCACTGACAAGAACAAAATAATAAGAACAAAATACCACTATAACCTCATACAGATTGGTTTTTAACTCTGCTAGAATCTCTGTGTTTGCTTATGCATAAATAACAAAGATGCGCTCTGCAGTTTTGTGTGGGGAACCCCACTGGCACCTTATGTTTCTCAAGCTGTGGGAAAAAATTGTAACCTTCTTGTCCTCAGCCATACCACTGAGGAAACTTCAGCTGAGAGCTTTATCAGTTTTAAAGTGTCCTTCACTCTACAAAGATAGGCAGATACCAATGTTGGTTGAGATCAAATGACCCTTTCAATAAACTAATTAAAATGTCAAAATAAACTTCTTGGCAACATTCAGGACTTTCTAGAAGACTGGATAAATGCCACTATTCTCATGCATACCCCCATATTCATACTCCTGTACAGTCCAGACTGGAGACTGCTAGTCAAAGATGAGAATCCTAGACAAAGATGAGAAATGAAAACAGTTTTCAACAGGGCTGGAGACATCAGATGGTTGCCAGGTTGTTGTCAAGTCAACTGCCAAGAAACCTTTCTGTGAAGAAGCAAAATTCAGCCAAATGGGGTGTAACATGATAGGAATCCTTGTGGTATGAAGTAAGCATCAAGCAAGAGAAGTTCCTCAGCTGTATCAAGATTATAAATATAATCTTAGAAATATAAGATTATATATAAACAGCCATTATCAATACTGAGTTTACACACAATTCCTCTCGGTGGCACAAGAGCAACAGGACAGCAAATGCTGCCTCTTTGGAGGAGGAAAGCACAAATCCTGACTTTTTTACTTGTACTGCAGGAATTGGATAGAATTATGAAGACATCCAGAAAACTGCTGCTAATGATGCTACACCCTGGGACCAATATGACATCAAACGTAACTAGGCAGATGAGAGGAAAAAACCTGTTTCCATTTTTTCTGTCCCCAAGCGTGAGATGAGAGCAGGAAAAAGATAACGGAGACACATCATTGGTCATATTACTAGAGTGAAATGTTTTGGGGTTGGGTTTTTTTGAGGGCCTTAAACAGAAGTGTTTTTTGAAAGACTGGGTGACCAGTATTTCCTGTGTTGCAGCAATAATCATTGGGAATGGAGGCAAGCAGACCAGTAAGGAAGGTCTTTACTTTAAAAATATAAGGGAGTAGGTAAAGGAGACAAATGTAACACAGACATTAACTCAGCAAATCATGAACGAATTGACCTACAATGACAGAAAAAGTGAAAAGAAATAGCATTCCAATTGCTAGAACTTGCACTAAGAAGCAAAAAGAACTGGAAATTTCTCATTTACAAGAAGACATTTAATATAATTGGCATTACAGAAATCTAGTGGGAGGATTTGCATGTCTGGAATGTTAAAAACATTGCTTTTAACCTGGTTAAGAGGAGTAAAGCATGTATAATGTAGGTGGAAGAATTACACCATGTATCCCAGGCACCATTGCTCACCTTAGGGGCTTGAAACTACAGTCCAGAGCACAAATAACAAATAATAAACAAAGATTGGACAGCAGCTTGAAAGCTGGTTATACCACCTACGAGTTGGTTTGCTTTTCTTTTTTTAGCTCTTTTTTTCCACATTTGACACATATGAGTAGATTGAACACAATACACCAATTACAGAAGTATATATGCAGATTATAAGACTGTTGTTTTAGTCAGGTTGCTATTCTGAAGTTTGCATCTTTGACTTGGATGCTACCTGGCATGCTGCTGGATCCTGTCCTTATCTGTTCACCCCTTCAGACTGCTGACTGGTGATTATGTAGGGTTTTTTTAAGCTTTCTGTAAATGTTCATAAATTTTAATTTAGTGTTAAAAGATCATTGAACAAAATTGTTTTCCTTCTCCCAGAACTTTCATTATTTACGTTCCCACTTAGAAGTCTTTCAAGGTCTAAAAGTTTCATCTGTTCCTTGTTCTTTCTGAATCCTGTAAGGTAAGATTCACGGATTAGCGTCAGTACTGATAAAAAGGAGACGGCTTTTTCTTGTATATGAGGAAAGTTTTAGGCAACTTCATGTGAAAGAAAAGATCAGACAAAAGAGAAGGAATAAGAATGAGTATTGTAGTTCTTTAAGAAAAGTTTTAGATAGTCAAAAAGCTACCGTCAAGGCAGAGAACATTTTTCAGCAAAAGTTCCTGTTGGATAAATGAAGACCGGAGAGAAGCTAGATATATAGTAAAGAAACAAGGAGGAATAGGTGAAATGAATATGATGTTTAACTCAGAGTATAGGAAGGTGCAATAAAAGAAGTTAACAATGTTAGGTAAAAATCCACGGCAGGCACGGCAAAGAACAAAGCAACTTTCATTTAAGTGTTTTAAGAAAAAAAATAAAAATGACAGCAAGATGGGCACCCATTTACTGAACATCTCTTTCTACCTCATTAATAACAGCCTTTCTGTAATCATTTACTGCTTTATATCTGGAAAGAGGCGAGACGATGTACTAGATGAAATATTTTTATGAAAATGATGAAATGATCGGCAGGCCAGCAGTAACAAAAGAAGCACACTGAACTATATATAGGGGATAAACGCTTGAGTCAACAGGTCTGGATAACTTTTTCACAAGTCATGACAAAGAACTTCTGAGGAAGATTCTAGACAGTTGATTTTCTATATAAAACAAATTTTAGGAGAGGCCAGAGAAAATACCTGATGACTGAAAAAGCTGCAATAGTGTCCACACTTCAGCAGGAGAAAACACAATGACAGATGGTGGCTTAATTTGATAGCAATCTCAGGCAAAATAGTGGGAAATCAAATAATCAATTGTAGGAGATTCAGCCCACAGAAAATGAGCCATCTTACGTCTGCCATGGCAACACATTTGCCACTGCTGCTCTTTATTCTGCCCAAATGTTTAGTGAAGATTTAGCTCTGCAGGCAAGAAGGAGATACAGCTAAGCTCAATGGTTAAGGCCTTTTTGGCCTTACCCGCAGCTTTCTGTCTTTTTTGTGCTCCTTGACCTCCTTCTTCCTTCTTCCTGAGTCAATGCTTTTTAGTTGTAGCTGGAGAAACAGCTTATTCATTGAACCTTTGTTGGCTGCTATTAGGTAGAGTCTATCTAATCTATCATAGGGGTTTAATTGATAAAGAATTAGAGGAAGACAATAATTAACTTGAGTCAATGTGATTTTATGGAAAACAAGTCTTGCCAGACAGTTGATTAAATTTATTGAGTGCTGAAGGTAACTGGCTTGAAGTCTTGAGTGGTGGTAGCATGTACTTGACTTTGTTCTTTGCAAAGTCAGGATTGAAAAATGAGTGCTCTAAAATATCTTCAAAGCATATGAACTGGCTAATGAGTTGGAATGTTTCTTATAAGATAATAGGGAAAAATATTGCCTGAAATTTGAAAAACCACCATCAACTATAGTTTCTAGAGCTCCAGTGCACAACAGCTTGCTCATAACCTAAGCAAAGAGCTAAAACATGAAACTAACTCAATTATACAGAAAGTTTGCATGGTAGCAGCAGAAGACTGTAAATAAGGTACAATGCATATGAGAAATCATCAGACATCAGATATGCACAGCAGAATCCTCGCCGACATGATCTGCAAGCTGAGCAAGTTCAATCATAGAAGAAGAAATATTAACTTGACCTAACTACAAATGCAAATACAGACTGTACTAACCTTGCGTATGGGGTATGAGCTCTGTTGCTCCCAGGAATCCAGTTGACTTTTAAAGGCTGCTCACACTGATGCACCTAAAGAAAGAAGAGCATGTTAGATAGTCAGAGGTGTATAGAAAAAAAAAAATTAAAAGAATGCCTGTGTGCAGTTCTCAATAGAACATCGTAAGTTAACTTCTTCACTTGTGAGAGACAACCATTACTTAAAATGGGAAGTTTGGAGATACAGAAAAGAATGGCATGAGCGTGTCACAGGATGAGTCAGACATTGAGAGGAAAAAAGGTTAGCAAGGGTTTCAAACTATAAACTTTGTTTAAAAAGCAGAGTGAACAAATAGATAAAACTCTTACATGGATAGGGCTGGAAGCGACTGCATGGCTTATCAAAGCCAGCACACCACAATTTAAGCAAATAGGCACAGCACAGAGATTTCCCTGGAATCTCTTCTAAAGGGCTTAGGTAACCCAGCCTGGAAAGGATGGCAGGAGGTCCCCAGTGCAACCACCTGCTCAAAACAGCAGCAGCATGTGTCTTGGGGCTTTCCTAAAAAGCTCCAAGAACATGGACCCCCCTGCCTCTCTTGGCAACATGCTCTGCTCTGGACTGTCCCCATGGGGAAAAGGGTTTCCCTTTATATATAATGTGGGCTTCTCCTGTTTCAACTTAGATCCACAGTCGCTCATACTGCTGCCTTGTACTGCTGTGAGGAGCCTGGTTCCGTCTTCTCAATGACCTGCCCACAGGCAGGAGAAGGCTGCTCTGAGGTGCCCTCAAAGCCTTCCCTTCCCCAGGCATGAGAAGCCCTGTCCCTCAGGTTCCCCGTGCAGGGCAGGTGCTCCAGGCCCCTGAGCATCCTGCTGGCCCTCTGCTCTGCTCAGCTCACTCCACCTAGTCAACCTCTTCTTCACATTTTCTTATACAATAAAGGCTACAAAGGTTCTCCCATTAATTTCCCAGGAGAGATTTGCAATTAAAATAGAATACTGCTGATCTGATGGTATTAGGAGAGAGATATTTTTGTTCATTGCTTATATGAACCCATAACAGCTCCGTTTTGATCAAGCAGCATCAAGTAAGATGGTCCCATTTCAGGATGCTGACAATGGTATCTGTATCTTGAAAAAGACCCTTTTAATAACAAAGAAAATCAGGTTGCTACTGATCAGGGACTGAGACAATTTTGGCTGGATTTGATTCTCACTATGTCTTCTGGAGCAGGACATAAACTCATCAAACTTCCACAGCAGAATGGGAAGGATCTGCTTTCTAACTTGAGGAGATGATTGGTTAACCTGGGCATAGCACTGCTGGGGGAAAAAAAACAACCGAACAAACAAAAACTCTGCTTGTGAATATTCATTTAAGATTTTACAGTAATTTCACCTGACTACAATGACATCTCTTTGTATTTGTTTCAGTTGAATATTCTGTTCAATGAATTTACTCAATGATTTGACACGGAAAGCAATAATGTTAAGCTGTTTTGAGTTTCAAAACCTTTGTCCCAGCAACTTGCACTTAAATGCCATGCAACATATGATTAAATTAAAGCAGCTCAAGGTAATTCTTTTTGAAGACTAGCCACTGTTCTAAGCAGTTATTTAAAAAATACATTGAATAGTAAATCAAATATCAAATAGTAAATCAAGTATTATCAAATAGTAAATCAAACAGTAAGTCAAATAGTAAATAGTAAATAAAAATACATTTAATAGTAAATATTAAATTAAACCAGCTCAAGATAATTCTTTTTGAAGACTAGCTACTCTTCAAAGCAGTTATTTCAGAAATACATTTAATAGTAAATCAAGTATCAATCCATTTCTGGACAATAGAAAGTGAAAATATTTGTTGTTAGGATTATGTGTCATCTTCTCCAAGTCACACATGCAAATGTCTCTCTCTGAAATACCAGTTTCCCTTCTTCACCTCTATTTTTTCTACCCAACCCAAAACACTGTTCCTTCTTAAAAATTTGCTTCAGATTAATATAATTGATAATCATCACCATCTTTTATTTTTGCAGTGTTGGAAACAACAGAAACATTACAACAGAGAGGTTAAGTTCCCAGAATACATCCTCTTAAATGAGAACTAGATTCATGCAGAATGAATAAACCATGATAGGTGCAATGCACATCATGCTCAGAGAAAGCAGTTCTCTTCCACTTTGAAAGGGGCTTTATTAACTAATTACACAGTAATAATCAGAACATGCTGATCCCAGGGATTAATGACCAGAAGGGTGTGATTGTTTCTGTGCACACCTTGGCCCATTAGCTCCCAGCAAGCCCCTAGTTATTCATCCTCAGGAAATTGCATTGTTCGTATTGGCATATTAAACTGCATATGAGAGCAGAGCCTTCAGGTTTATGGATAGCTTAATTTTATTGGCTAATGTCAAAATAGCTAGTGTGTACAGTGAAGGGAATGAATGTCATATATATCAAATTAATTGGGAATAATCCCTGAACTTTCTATTTGCTTGATAATCACAACAGATTTTCCAGTAGTAATGTGACTGATTTAATTTCACACCACTGTACTTACTACCAGTAACATTTTCACGTTGCCACAATTTGCAATTTGTCTTTTTTTTTCTTTTTTTCTTTTTCTTTTTTTTTTTTTTTTAAATAGTGGTATATACATAATTTGACAACTTTGGATCTTACTGATTTCAAAATAGTAATTGCAGTCATTTTACAAAATTACAAAAACTTTGAAGAAGGGAAGGAAAGGAGTGAGTTGAAATTTTCCTGCTGCCAGGAAGGCTTGCTTTCACACAGAGAAGTGACTCCCATTAATTAACAGCAGTGAACACCGTGACCCCAAAGCTCCCAGAGAGCGGTGGAACGGCCAGTCCTTGCAGTCGACAGCCCTCTTTCCTGAGGGAGACAACCATTAGGAAAGGGCACAGCCTCTTTCCAACTGAATATGTTCTTGCTTCAACATAATTTTCCACAACATAAAATATAATAGAGCTGCTTTATTAAATCCCAGCTAGACTAAGTAATTTCTTACAACATGATTTTCTAAGACAAAATGAAAGGAGTGGAACATCTCCCCAGACATGAGACACGCTGCTAGCGCTGCTTACCTGTAAAACTAGATCTAAAACGGCTTTGTTTTGTGACAAGCAAAAGGGGTGAGGGGGTGGTTTCTACAGCTTTTTCAGGGTCGGCTGTTATTTGAGGTTTAACCAGGACATGGACTGCTGCTGGCAGCAGTGGCTTCGTCACATTTGTAAGCACGGCGTGACACCATCCTGGTAACTTTTCAGACAAGCACAAGTGGGACATGTGCCCCGGACTTGTGACATTTCATAGAAAAAATGGCCCTCTCAATTAAGCAAGAAATAATACCAAAGCATCAAGCATACCTTCTAAAGAAAGCAAAGCTGGGTGAAAAAAACGGGAAAGCTGCTTCTCTTTAGTCCAGTGTAGAAATACGACAATGTGCATTTTTATGGTAACTTTCACCCAAGCTGCTCCAAGGGTTTTAATTAAACATATCTTGATTTTTTTATTTGCCCACCCTTAGTAATTTTAGAAAATAATCTTTGATACTTATGCATTTAGTTTGATTTTATCTATAAAGGATCAAAGATTCAAAAGCAAATTATATTTTTCCCATCATCATATTGTTCTAGTCCCTTACAATCATTTGTTGACACAATCTCATTTTATCTGCATAAAAGAAAGAAGCAGTATTTCAAGCACCATTTTACAGATGAGACAGCAAGGTCCAGAAAGATTTAAAAATTGGGCAAGAGGAGCCTAAAGGTAAAGCCTAGGGGCAACTCCCTAACCACAGGTCACCCCGTCTTCCTGCTTTCCTGGCCCATTCCCCTGCCCTACTGCAGGGTGTGAATATATGTATATTGGAGGAGGTTTGGTGTCTTGTTCTTTTTTTATGTGCGTTAGAATCATAGAATGGTTTGGGTTGGAAGGGACCTTAAAGATCATCAGTTCCAACCCGCCTGTCGTGGTATTGTCATTAGTAGCAATCCCTAGTCTCAAATAAGAATGTGCTGTACATTTCTGTATCACCAGAGTCAGGATCATGATCAGCCCACTCTCCCCTCTTTCTACAGGGATACTCAACTGAAAATGCTGTGTGCATCTCAAGCAACCAAGAACCTGTGCCAGAAGTGTTATCTTTCCTGGATCATGGATCTTTCTGGAGGATAGAGAAGTCCCTAAAGCAGAGAATTCGTCATTATTCTAGCAATGACTTTGTAGATGATGATGAGGATTTTGAGCTCTGTTCTGAAATTGAGGAGGATGAAACACAGTTAGCAAAGCACAGTTGTGGATTGCTCGTGCGGGCCATCATTGTTGATGAGACATGTAGCTGCATGCTGTACAATCTCAGCCTTCCTGTAGCGTTCATATTAAGACAGAGGAAAAAGGAGCTGTGAGAGTCTATACTAGATATGACTGGAATGTGGATCAGTAGAGGTGTTTCCTTGCTCGAGAAAAGAGAAAGTTTCTGGACCACTTGAAAAATTCCTGACCATAACACAAAACATGAGCACAATGCAATGCTCTAGTAACCTGCTTTGAGGTGCTCAACCTGCTGATGAGACTAAAAGATGAAGGTGAACCTTTAAGCGTTTCCTAATACTGGTACAAAACTACTAATGCTCACACATGTCTTGGCTGGGTAAAGCTTCCATCAACTGCTCTCTGCCCAACAGTTCAGATTTTCCAAGCTCTAGACTTTCTGCAAAAAGAAAGAAAGGAAGGAAAACCATTGTTATCTCCACAGAGGTGTGGCATAAATGTGTTGTCACACAAGCTCCTTGAGGAGAACAATGGGAAGGAGGGAACAAAGTAGGGGGGAAAGAGAGCCTGGGTGACTCATTAATATACAGGCCTACATAGCGAAAAGTATCTGCCTAATCAGGATCCAAAAAGCTATACCTCTGTGTACGGAGGTCCACAAGTCCTCATATAAGGTCTTTAACACTCCCTAATATCAAAGTCCTGCCAGAAGCCTCTCAAAGCATCTGCTTTTGGTGCCTCCAGCTTAAGGCCAGCAGCAAGCTGCCCGTGACATCAGCAAACCCTCACCCAAAGGTGAGGGCTGGGACCCTGAAGATGAGCGGTCCTTCGCACCGGGCTGTCACCATGGCGGGGATGTCAGCCTGTCCCTGGGCAGTGGCAGGAGATCATTGTCACCAGCTGTATATAGTGACGATGACAGGTTTGCAGATGGCAGGTCAGTCACAGCTTTCCACAGAGGCATTGGTACTCTTCATCACCCAGGACATGTGGCCTCAATGTTATGGACAAACTGAGACCACGAACAGCCTTCAGAGTTTTGGTTTGGGTTGGTGGGGTTTTTTTTGAGAGGGCGGGTCTAAATTTCAATAAGGCCATTTCTTGAGTTTTGATACCTCTAAGCAAAAATCACTCTAATTTTGCCTTAGAAAAAAGAAGACAACCCCTGAAAGCATAACTGACAGCCAGGACTAATTGCTCATGTATCACACAGAGCTGTTACAGTCGTTAGGATTTGTCTGATACAGTTGTGCCTGGGAGAGGGATTATTTATGTACCTGTTGTAATAGCTACAAAGAAAGGCGTCAAGAGTTTTCAGCTGTGCTTAGTCTGACTCTGAATGAGTTTTCTGCAGGGATGCTAATCTCTGATCTTTTTTTTTTTTATCCTACTTTTAATATAGTCATCATAAAACAATGAAGAAATGTGGGGCCATTGAAGAAGTGCAGCTGGGTTCGATCTGAGATGGTCAGAATTTGGAGTATTTCATGAGTGTATCAACATGCTCATCTCTCTGTTAGTGAATTTTCTTCTGTGTTGTTTGGAAATGCTCAGATGTTGCTTTTCCAGCAATGTACAGTCTCGAGGCCTTCAAAGAAAAGGTCAGTTATCTGAACTGTCCTTTGTTAGGTGATAGTTCTCCTGTTTCTGAGGTTTAACCCTCAGCCAAAGATACGGGACAAACTCCTGATTGTGGCTAGATAGTCTTAGCATGATATATTAACTATATAATTTAGAAATTACTCTGTGGGTGTATATATTATTTTGTTGGAAAAAAAGCGTAGAGCTTCCTAGAACTGTAGAGCTCAGAAGGTGAATAAGGGCTGCTTTTGCCACCTGCTGAAATACAACCATGGGTAAAGACAAGTCATCTCTGTCACAGACTAAGAATAACAAGAATGGATGGCAGACGTCTCCACCTTAGAGATATGAGGACACACAGTCTGGCAGATGAGGATGCTGACAGCTGGAACAAAACACCGAGAGACATTGATGTTCAGCCATCACTTGGTCTCTCCTAATCAAGACTGGGTATCTTTCTGGAAAATAAATCATAGATCAATGGGCCAGGGTGAAGCACATGGCATATGGGTCAGACTAAATAACTAGAGCTATCTCCCAGCCCTAATATCCATTAGTCAGCCGATCAGACCAGCGAATGAAAGATGGTGCATTCAGCAAGAACCACAGGAACGGAGACAGGAAGGAGATATGATCTGCTGACCTTCCACTGGGCAAACCACTGTTCCTTAAATACATAAAGCCACAACCTGTTCTGTAGGAAGGCACACAGAGTCTTGATTTCACCCCTACATGGTGGGGCTTTTTTCCCTAGGACACTTTCTGTTTCTCTACAAGCTCTTTTTTGTTGTTCTCTTGTTGTGAGACAAAGGGTAGGAACAGTACACGACTTTCTTTTGTAGCTCATGATTTTATATCCTACATCTGAAAATGAAATGTAGCATGAAATTTACTTTTTGTTCTAATGTGAAATTGGATCAAGTAAAAGCAATTTCTGTACTCTTAGCAAGACGAGCTCCTTAAAAATGGCTGAAAAGACCTCCATTCAGTTTAAAAAAAATAACCATCAGATTTGTACCTCAGCTCACAATGATTTTATTACCATCTGATATAAGGATGATGATATTGAATTACAGATGGATCACCATATCAAGCAACAAAATTATGAGATTTTCCTTTTACACTAATGTATTGTTCAAATCCTGGCTCCCTCTGACTCAATAAAAAGCACCAGTCTCTACGCAGCTGCAGCTAAAGGAACTTAGGCTGTAAAACATGGGCTCTGTTTGTAGCAACTAGGACAATGGTTTTTGTTTTAATAACAGTGTTCAGTGACTCATGTTAATAAAAAATCCTCAAGAAATATAGGCCTGGAATGCTTGGATTTTTTTTTTCAAATTTTTTTTTAAAATTATTCTCCCATTTGAATGTGGCAGTACAGTTCAGAGATCTCTGGGAAAAAATCATATTATTACTATTACTGTATAGTAATAGTAATATCCTCAGGCTAACAGGGCAGATCAGCTGCCTGGGATGTTGCAGCAAAGTAGGGAGGAAGCACGAGGGCTCATAGCCTCTTCCCCGGTGGCTTCCCTGTGTGCATGGTCCTGCTGCGGGAGCGGGTGACAAATACAGGAGATGCCACAGCGCTGCCCAGCTCCCCACACACAGCCGCCCTGCAGCACCACGCAGCAGACAATGCTCTGCCACAGCCCTCGAGGTACCAAACAGCCCCAGGGTGGCAGAGCGCAGCCCGTCTGGTGCAGCAAGAGATGCTCTTGTCAGAGGTTTTGAGGGAAGATGCTCTCTACAGACCCCATCATCAAATAAAACAGCTCTGAGACCAAACTGGTCCTTAGAAGTCCTCCAAAATACCCTCCTCATAGTGAACGTAAAGTAGCATTAATACACATAAATTGGCAGAATAAGCAAAATGTGGGTGCCTCCACGCATCCGTAATGCTGGCAGCCCTGTGCATGGGGAAAACAAGCCCTCTCTTCTCTGCATTTTGCATTGCCTTGCAAAGTACCTAGAAATACTGCCGAACCACCATGGTTTGAGAAAATAAAAAAAAAAAAAAAAAAAGGTCCCAGTTTGTAATTAGTATAAAGCAGAATGATAAAATATAACGAAAAATGAGACCTTCCCCAGGTCGTAATGCATTGTTTCTGAGATGGCATTGAAGAGTGATTTGTCCGTGTACAAGAACAATGCAGGATGAACAGCAAACTGCAAGGGCTTTTATACACCAATAAATTAAAATGATGTAGGTGGAAATTATACACAGACACGCATACGCGTATGCATACACAGAGATTTCACTGAGAAACCTACTCTCAAGCTGTTCCTCAGAAGCCACAATGGTCGAATGACCAAATTCTCAGACAAGTACTCAGGTGCTTGGCTTCACCTACTCAGGCAGCCCTTGCGCAGGAAAAGGATTAGCCACAAGTATCAGCTTAAGTAGGTGCAGGATGAGCTCCCAGACAGCAAAGCTGCTATCATTTTGAGTACGACTGTTGCCATGGTTTCTACAAAAATATTCCAGGTAACACCGAACCACTTGCTCATCCTATTTCAGTGATATTCCCCCTGCTGATGGCGATGGTGCAACAAAAATCCTTGTCCCAGCATCCGTGCCTTCCAACTGAGGAGTTTCCAGCCCATGGCTGGCAACCATGGGCTGAGCATCCCGCACTCTGCCGGGAGTTTTTTTTACAGAAGAGTTGAAGGTGCCCAGATCACCATGGCTGGACAGGTGCCCATGAGCCAAGGCTCAAGGAACAGTGCAGGAGCCCCAAAACTGCTGACTTGCCACTCCAGGATGCAAGGTCACCAGTTCAAACCCTGTGACTCCCTCCTCACCTGCCACGTTGTTTCATCAACACCTTGTGTCGCTGCTGTCCCCTGGAAAGACCTTGTGGATGCCAAGGGCCTCTCCAGATCCCCATAGCAAGGGTTTCCATGAGAAAACCTCACAGAGGAGGGTCTGAGCCCACGGCACCTGCCCAAGTGCCCAAACCACCAGCTATGCGCTCTCCTGGAGCAAAACTCTGTGAGGACCACTTTGCAAGGGATAATGAGATACTCCTAAGGATGGAGAGGGGGTGAACGTGAGCGCACACAGAAGTGTGGTCAGAGCTACCACCCAGTCTATGGGCTTACCTCATCCAGTGACTAACATTAAATGATATTATTAGAAAATATAGGAAAAGGATTGCTAACAATCTGATTTTTAAATGCAATGGCATACAATGAAAGCCCTTTGTCTGCAGTATGAATGAATGCAGACTAGAGCAGGCACACATCAAGATGGGTAAGAGTGGCTGGCCAGTCCCTGCGGGGGCATGAAACATCCTGGCGCCGTTAGTGCAATGTGGAAACCATTGGCAAGGAGTGGTGGGATTTTCCTCTTGAAGTACAGCATGGATAAACTAAACACCAGAAAGAAGAATGATGAAGGCCAAGAAGCACGTTTGGCACCGCAGCGAAAGGTGCAAACTGCCACTCGCAGTGTGAGGGTGGAAGAGAGAGGAAAGTTCCCAGGCACCAGAGGCTCTGGAGCACCGCTCAGCCGGGACAGTGGGCAAGACGGCATGCTGGAGGGGGGCTTGGCAGGCAGGTGAATGAGAAAACATGAAGCGATGGACTGGGATAGCGGGAGACTAGACTTAATGGCTCAGGAAGGCTTGGCTCCTATTTGTGCCTCTGCAGGCAGAAAAAGTTTGGTCTGAAATTTGCAGTTTTTTCACGGTGCTTTCACCATTGCCCTCTCTGTAAGAGGTTCATTCTCGTCCTTACGTGTGACCCAGCCTTGGTGTCACAGGTTTTTATTATTGCCACCAGAAGTGCAGCCATGTAACGTTAATAGGTTAATGAACCCATTTGAACCCAAAAAGGTTCAAATCTAGACAAAAATATTTCTAAAGTAAAATGCTCTTCTGCAACTACATTTTACATATTACAGAAGGGCCCATGCCTGACTGAAGTGCCAGAGAAATCCTTCAGATACTACAGTGATGGGGGTTCTGTAAAAACCTGTATAAAATCTGTACAATGCTGCTTAGATACATGTGCACAGAAGGGAGAAATAAAGGTAACACTGTGCGTTAGAGCCTCTGCAGAGGCACGCTGTGAATTGCTTTATGTGGTGCCTTCTAAAGTTTATTCTCTGTTGTAAATCTAAATGTGATTAAGGAAATAACAATCTCGGTTCAGATCATCTGGGAAAAGATTGTTTAATGCCATTAATATTGTATCAGAATGAATTACAAGCCCACTCTTTCGTATAAACTGGTCAAACTCTGTAGACTCAAGGGCTTTTTGAAACATTTTTGCAGCCACACCACTTGGAGAGCCCACAGGCCTCTCGCAGGCTGCTTTGCCCCAGCACTGGGCACTACCTGGTTTTTGCTAAGTGCATGTTCACAAAGAATCGGGGTGTCCAATGGGACCAGCAAAACCCTGGTATTTATAATGAGTGAGAAAACTGCTGTTCGGCCTCAGCCACTGTTCCTAGGGCTTATAAGCATAAGCTGCACAGAGCATGTGCCTTCGTGCATGACTTGTGTATGAGAGACTAAACAGTAGGTGATTTTGAAGAATAAACAAATAACATCGGTCTGCATGCATAGTCCAGAGAAGCCTTCATTTTACATGAGTGACTCTGAAGTCTCTGCGTGATGGCACTGATCTTGTTCTTCACAGGGCGATTGCTGCACGTTCTCAGTAGAAAGAAGGAATTACATTTTAAGGGTTACAAGCACACGCATCTTAGCTCCTATGTAATGAAAGGCTATCCTCAAAGGACAAGAAAATTATTATTTTTGCAGGGAGTGAATGTGCAGGCTTCCTGCAAACTGGGGAGAGTGACAAAAATATTCCTAACAAATCAGACTGATCTGACTTTTTTTATGGACAAGACAAAGCTGTCCAGAAAAACCTCACCTGGCACAGCAAGTTCTGCTGTTTTAAGACACAAGAGTCCCACGCACACGTGGAATTGACTGTGTGCCTCCGCAGAGGATGCTGACGTTACAGACCCACACGCTTCTCATTTAGACAGGTGGCAGATTGTGAAATGGGTGGCTTTTAACAATCCTTGGTCATAATTTCTATGCAGACTCTGCTTATAAAGAGTCCCTAAACGATGTGCCAGGCTCCTGTGCCTAGCATTAGAGATGGTCCCATGCACATCTATAATTGTAGATAATTATTAGCCATGGTTATAAACAATGTATTGACCTTTTGGATTTTTTTATTAAGGTATCCATGGTTAATTCATTAGCTTTCCCATGGTAAAGTGCTTAAAATTAAAAGCATAACGTAAAGGAAGACTAATTATTCCCAAGCTGTGTTTTCCAAACAAAAAATTCTTCCCTACTGAAAGATAAAAACATCACTAGCAAATACTGTTCTGAAAAAAGGGCAACTACTGCCTTTCACACACCACATCTACCTGCCTGCACGTACACAGACATGTCTATACGGCTCCAGGCTTTGGAATAGTGGAATTGCCAAAAGACTGTCTTCCTCAGACTCGTCTCCTTGCTGGAGCAGCCACTCTCACTTTCTCTCTGACCCTTCTGGCATTTCCAAAAGAAATCTCCCTGACAGGTAAGCTAGTTTGGTCTTTCATCCTCTATTAACCAAAAATAATCACTAGAGTTTGGTACTGCTGCAGTACCCTGCTCCAACAGAGAAGGAAAGAGCTATGCAGTGAGGAGCTGAAGAGCTATTGACTGACTGGGGGTGCAGATATTGAATCAGTGCTTTCACAATACTTTTGCTTGCAGTGAGGCTTCTTTTCATCCTTCTACCATGCACAGTGGAAAAAAAAAAAAAGAAAGAAAGTGGTTGGGAGCACTTAAGGGGCTAAGAGGGTTGCATGCTGGTGGTGCCACATGGGAAACTTCACAGCTTTCCTGCGCACAGAGGAGGAGTCTTCTGTGCAGAGCGGGCAAAGTATATGCAACAGCAGCACAAGTAGTAGGAAAATGGACATACTGCCTGATTTACATTTCTTCATAGTCACAGAAGTTGTAGATGTTGCACCCTAGGCCACATGTGGCTCCCAGGCTATGGTGGTTTACCTGTGAATTTTTCGGAAAAGAAATTCAAACAGTGAGTGCAGAAGGACACAAAAAGAAAGGACCTGCTGTTTTAGGACAGACCACGCTCTCAGATAATGTCACATCCCATTCTCACGTAAAACCTCAGTTCTATGAAAACTCAATATTGTTTCAGTGTGCATACCATACTGTCAAAATTACAGTTGTTTTGGGGTTTTTTTTGTCAGAACTGCCAGATTTGTCTATCTAATGGCATTTGCTTACACTTTTAAAATACAACAGAAGAAGACAGCCAAAACTCGGGTTTTTTTCTGTCCCCAAGAACTGAGCTTCAACAGTTAGGGCTACAAGTGCTGCACCCAGCAGGTCCGAGGTCTTGCTGTGGGAGAAGGTTCAACTCCACAGTCACGTCTCAGGCAAAGACAACACACTGCTAATGGTCAGAGAGACACTGCACAGTTAAACAAGCAGCTTTTTTTGCAAACAGTTCCCACTCTGTGAATGTTATATTTCAAGCTATCATAGGCCCAGTTGATATAAGTTAGCATTTTTAAAAAGAAAGTATATTCTAAGTAAAAAATCTTCATTTAAATAGAAATTTGTGATTTCACGTATGAACACTGGGAAGTGCACAGCAGACAGATACAGGAGGGTAATTTTAGTCATAATAATACACCTTTTGTAAAAACTCACACTGTACTAAAAATCTTACAGAGCAGCATCTCTTCCTTTCCACAGCTATTTGCAGGGCAATGGGCGGTGGTACTCAGCACATACAGGAATTCCAAGCTGGAGGGACTGTCATGAACACAAGGTGACAGGCAGTGAGTATCAAATGTAGACAGACCCCAGACATCCACCCATCTGCCAGGACATGCTGTAGGCCACAGAGCATCCACCTCTGCCATAAACTCAAAACCTATGATAATAAACCGAGATCCACCCACAGGAAGAGAACAGGAGAGACCAGGAACATCACTCACACCACTGGCTCTCCAACAACTGCAAATTCATGTGCTATTGCAAAAACCAAAAAAAAAAAAATAATCTTAGATGGACCAAGAAAAGCATACCAGGATCATGCTACCAGAGCAGACACAAGAAGCCCCCCAGTTGTCTAGACCAAGTTCTGGTGACAGGTTTAAGCAGAGCAGCAAAGAGGACATGCCCTGAGATTCCTTTGAAATGAATGGCCCAGCACCAACAGTGCATGTTGCCACCACCCTGGTTCATCAGTCACCAGTGCCAGGGGAGGCCAAGGAGAGGTGTCCTTCCCTGCACCCCCAAGCACTGAAACACAAGATAACGGCAGTACGAGCACAGTGTTAGCAGAGGAATCCAGTGTCTTTTCCAAAACCCTTTGGATTTTATTCATTGTGCCCAAGGTCTCACATCATCCCTATTCTACAAGGATTCCTGCCTTCACCTATTCTGCCCCATGTGTGGGGCCATGAATTTCCATCTTGAAACAAGCCCAAGCCCCGCATTTCCCTGACTGAACGAACTCTTCAGAACTTGCCTCTTCAGATACCCAGAATTTTTCTTCTAATTTACAGTATGAATTTATTCATGACCAATATGTAGCTGTTTGATCCTGAGCTAATATTATCCTTCAACTCAAAGAACTCTTTCCTCTCCTCAGCATTTACCACCCAGTGTATTTTAATATTAAGAGATATTACATCCCCTCTAACCTTTGTTCGACCTGGCTAAACGAGCTAAGCTCAGAGGAAATGTTATGATTATTTTAAAACACAATTACCAGTTCTGCTAATGAGAGAGAACAGAGAGACTACAAAGTCAGAGGGACTTCAGTTGTAAGAATTAAAACATGAAGGTACCTGCCGTAGAGGTTTTAGCTGGAGACAATCATTAATTTCCCAAATATCTATTTCCCCATGAGACACAGCAATGAACAAGTCTCCTGCTAAAGATAAGGATAATTCACTTTATGCTCCACGACACCAAACCCTCCCAGCATCCAGCCAGCCTCCAGCTGGAACAGCTCTTTGCACATCTTCTGGTCTTTGCCAGCATGGGTCTCAGGAGGTCCCTCCAGCCACAGGACGGTGGCAAGTGCATTAGCTGCAGCAGAAGACAGAAGACTGGCGGTGCTGAGGAGCAATCACTTCCCAGGCTATTACCGAATTTGTTTTCCACTGACATAGACTGTCAGACTCACTTGGCTCTATTTCCAATCAAGTCTTTTTTCAACCTTTTTTTAAGGAAAAAAATAATCCCTTCTTTTCTTTAGCCAAGTTGTGGTTTTAAGACATTCGTGCTTTCACTTTGACACATCAGAGGTTGAACGGCAGGTAAATGAACCAGGGAATTTGGCCCCACATTGGGGAAGAGCCTTGTCATTCAACCAGGAGTGCTCAATATGCCAAATACTCAATGTCTGAGAAGGACTAGCAGAAAAACAGGTCTCCAATTTTAATGATGGTCTTGTCCAAGAAGCCAATGGCTGAACGGACATGAAGCAGCGATTGGGACACAGCACTGCTCACACATTCCTGGGAAGAGAGTCCCTGGGAGGGCACCCTCGAGGCACTTGTCTCCATGTCTAAATTAGAGCCCTGCAAGGGTGAGGGGCACTTCATTAATACAAACCTGCTCCAGCAGGAAGGATTAATCAGCTCTTGAACCCTCTACCCGCTCTGGCTCACTGTGCTTAAATCCTGATGACTCTTACAGCATGTCTAAGTGTCCAGGAATTGCATTATCTGTAGATAGAGGCGTGCGTCTTTATAAAAGATGCTTCCATAAATGCTAGAGGAAACTGCTTCCATTTGCATAGAGGGAGAAAAATGTTCCTGCCCTGCAGGCTGATAAAGCTTGTAAAAGCTGTAGTAGATTATTTCTCTTCCTCATCTACAATTCATTTTTCCCAAACCATTACATTTTCCACCGTGAGCAAAAACATGCTGTTGGGGTGCTACAGCTGTTTGGTAGCAAACCACACGTTTTACATCCTGCATGTGGCCTTATGGGTATTTGGTCCAGCCCTGGTGCACCTCAGGCAGGTTAGAAGAAAGGACACAACTTGCAGCACCTGGCAAAAGCTGGAGGTGAGCAAATGGCACCAGATGACACCTGGGCTGTCTGCAGGAGGTGCTGAGACGCTTGAATCACACAAGAGCCTGGGGCGTCTCTACAGAGCTGCCTCCTTTATTCCCTGCCCCGCTGCCCGCCCACACTGTGCACCAGGAGAGGGAAATGGGGGCAAGAATAAAGCCTTATGCCCCCACGGACACTGCCTGCACTCATCTGCATGGCAAGTGCTTTTCCCATTGCTCAGGCTGATTTCAGCCTCGTCTTTCCTAGCTTTCCAGTAAACTCACTTTGCACATTGTCATATAAACACAATTATTTTGTTTCATAGTAGGTGACCTACAAAAGAGATGGTCAGGAATGGTGCCTCTTCCAGTGCTGGGGCTGCCGGACACATCCTTGGTGCCAACCACCCCTGAGGACACAGGTTTGCTCCCAACACGCGATGGAGAGCTGTACTGCGTGGCACTGAGCAGTGTTCGAGGCAGGCTGGGGGGACACGGCGCCCGTCCTCCTGGCATTGACTGCTTCCTTTGTTACTACTTCAAAAGACTCAGAAATTAAAACAACCTCATTGTTACTTTGCTACATGGCTGAAGCAGGTAGGGACAGCCTTAATTAGGGTAGATAATGCCACAAGAATAAAATCCTGACATAACATAATGTCTCTTGGTGGTACATAAATGTCAAGACATTCATGGAAGACAAGTGTTGCAGCAAAACAAATGCCTGTATTTTCATTATACCGAGTGATGAATGAAGATGCAAATGTCACCATATGGCTGAAGGGTGCTGTGCAGATGAGTGGAGGTGGCTCGCTTGCAGAGTGCTACCGGAGCTGCTGCGCATCGCCGCCCATAGAGGGGGGCCACCTCGGTCAATCTGCCCTGGAGATGCCCAGGAGGGCATGCCAGGACTGGCCTCGGGTCACGGATGTTGTGGGGTACGTCCCTGCAGCTCTTCCCTCGCGGGGTTAATCCTGGCTCCACCTGATGTGACATCTGCCTTGCCCACAAAACATGCATGAGCAAGACAAAAACACAGCTCCTTGGAGGAAGAGATGGGGAGGGAGAGGCAGAGAGGACCCTTTTCCATAAGCCCTTCACACAGTGAGGATTTGGGCTCCAAGACACATAGACGGTACAAACAATAAAGAGCAACAGGATATAACCTGAGCACACGACTCCAGTTTGAGGATAATATGGCTTTAAATAGAATTAGCCTTTATGTTCCATTCAAATCATACTCTAATTTCACAGACATTTTCAGAAGTCTCCAACACTACACACAGTAGAGGTTATACATTAAAAACGCAAATGGGAAGTGAACGATGAGCTAATAACTGGAGAACAGAAACTGTTTTCTAGCAGGCAGTAACTCCTTTCCTCCTTTGGCCTCATTTTTACTGTTGGTTTTTGAATGATATTTTGCATTTCAGGGTCTTTAAACGTGGCCTCCGGTCTCATCAGCACATGTAGCTCCAGCCACTGCACACTGCAAGGCCACCAGCTCCTCAGCACGGCCCCGTGCAGCCCCCCGGCACCCTGCCACAACGGGAGCAGCCCACAGTCCCGGGCACGAGCCTGCCGGACGCAGCACACAGACACAAGCATGAAAGAGGTTCACATGCACCGTTTACTGCCTGGCTGAGCCTGATTTCCCTCCCCTTTCCCTCCTGCTAAACAAGAGTCCAATAGGAGCGTGAAGGGCCAACAAAGGTCTTGCAGTCGGAAGATACTGCAATAGTACACAGATGCCGAAACCCTGAGGAAATATCCTGGAGTAGGGAAAAAGGTACCTGCCTTTTCTTCAGCCACAGCGGGGTTCACCTGGGAGGTGCTACAACAGAGGAACACCCTCCTGACGATGCCAAGAAAAATGTTGAGACATAACTAGAAGAAAACAGACTACAACCCCACGTTATTCGAAGCCATTTCCTGTGAAAAGCAGAGCTTTCATGAGCAGGCAGCTTAGGCAATAAATGAATGATTAAAAACATCAGTTGATAGTTTTCTTCTGAGAAATGACAGATTAGACTGGAAAACACTGTAATTTAGACGTGTTAAAACAGACTCTCAAACAAATCAATCAAACCTTTTTTTACTACACGTTAATGACATCCATTCCTTCAGCAAAGAATTTTTCCATCAGTGCCCCACACTGTGGGGAAACTGCAATAGATGAATCTCTTTTCAAAGTAGGTGATTTAAAAGCAGTATTAAAGCAGGACAAAGCCGAATAGTTAAATTTCTTTCCCATAAAGGACCGGGAGTCAATCTTCCTTACTGTCAACATTTTAGTCTTTAATGCGGTTATTTTCTTAAGTTTTTTTTTTTTTTTCTTTTTAAATCAGATAAACCTTTAGATAGGATAGTCTGATTTTTGCAGCTAATGCTGTTGCAGAAGGTAAGTCTTTTCTACCCTTCCCCTGTCCCGGTAGGTCTCCGGTGGGGAGTAGCCAGTAGCCCCCCGCAGCACCTGCACGTGAACACCCCCGTGAGCTGTGGGTGCGAGAGAAAAGCCATTAATGAAACAGTTTCAGTGCAGCCTGCGCCCAAGTGCACGCACCCAGCTGGATGGGAAAACAGCTCCAGTTTTGCCCGCTTCCAAGAACCTGAGTTTATCTGCAGAAATCCCCATCCCATCCACAGCAGAAATGTCAAGCTGACAGTGTCCCATCAGAGGGAAGGGCGGGCACATTTTGGGGATGCAGCCATCGCTCACTGCGGAGCACAGGAGGTTGTGGGAAACCAGTAAAGCCACTGCGGAGTGAGCAAAGTCTGAAAGGACGGACCAGCCTGCAGTGGGGCGCAGTAGGGAACAAAGGGATTTTGATGGTTGTTTTTGTTTGTTTGTTTGCTTGTTTTTTTCAACTCTTATTTCTATTCTGTCTAACTTTGAGTTTTTTCTTCAATGTTCAGAGTTTGTTGCTTGACCTCTGAGGTTCAAAGCCTTTTGGTGTCCTTGGCACCCATGGCAAGGGAGAGCTTCTGGCTGCCTTCAGAGCTATCTCTGGCTGGAGGCCATTCACCAGAAGGAAAGGAGCACCGACCCATAGACCATTTCTTTTTCACTCAAAGGTAATATGAAGGAGCTTAAGAAATAATAAGGCATTGGAACAGGCTGCCCAGAGAAGTTGTGGATGTCCCATCCCTGGAAGTGTTCAAGGCCAGGCTGGATGGGGCTTTGAGCTGCCTGGTCTAGTGGGAGGTGTCCCTGCCCAGGGCAGGGGCGTTTGAACTGAGTGATCTTTAAGGTCCCTTCCAACCCAAACCATTCTATGATTCTATGATTCTATAAATAGAAATCATTCCAAAGCTTCTGAAAGCTCATCATTTGTAATATCACAGGCTGGGTGAGGTGGGAAGTCGCCTCTAGAGGTCATCTTGTCCAACCCCCTTGCTCAAGCAGGTCACCTACAGCAGGTTGCTCAGGGCAGCATCCAGTCAGGTTTTGAACCTTTCCACAAGGATGGAGACTGCACACCCTCTCTGGGCTGCCCATGGCATCAGGCATGGCCTGATAAACATGATATCCTCATCACAAGTGTTTCAGTTCCAGCTTTTCTAACGTGTTGCAACATAAACAGTAGCTTCTCTCTCTCTCTATGCTCATGCTTAGCACCACTACAAAAGTCAGTTTCCACCAACTTTAGATGTGTCCAATCAAATATATTTCCCACTAAATCAAGGCAAGATTCATAGAATCATTTAGGTTGGAAACGACCTTTAAGATCATCGAGTCCAACCAGAAGAGACACGGGTGAAAGAATAAAAAGAACCAGAAAGCGTCTGCTGCTGTGTGCAATCCATAATTCCTCTTTCATGAAAATACTTGCAGCAGCAGCTGACCCCTCTGCCTGGCCCTGGGATCACGCAGGGCAGGCTGCCTTCTGCATGCACAGGCTCTGTGGCGCCTGAGCACGTCACTATGAGCCATTGAGATGCTACGTATAAGTTTATTAGCACAACCAGACTACACCCCCTGCCCACATCTTGTCTTTTGCTCAGGCCTTCTCTTCTCCAAATATTAATCCCTCTGTTACTCAGTGAGTTAGCTCATAATGAGACTTGAACACCAGCAAACACTCTGCATGGTACCAATCAGGGAGGACCAGCAATCCACCGCCGCATGGTGCCTTTCCACCCTGGGGACAATCAGGAACACTTGAGCACTGTCCCACCCCCTTGCCCTCACTGGTAGCGTGCTTGCTGGCTGCAGCCTCGCTGGCCTCTCCAGTAAATCTGCGCCTGCAGTGAGCCAAAGCCTGTCATAGAATCATAGAATCATCTAGGCTGGAAGGGATCTTTAATGTCACTGAGTCCAACCATTAACCTAGCACCACCAAAACCACCACTAAAGCATGTCCCTGAGCACCACATCTACACATCTTTCAAATACCTCCAGGGATGGTGATTCAGCCACCTCCCCAGCAGCCTGTTCCAATGCTTGATAACTCTTTTGGTGAAGAAATTTTTCCTAATATCCAATCTAAACCTCCTCTGGCACAACTTAAGGCAGCTTCCTCTTGTCCTATCGCCTGTTACTTGGGAGAAGAGACCGATCCCCACCTCTCTACACCCTCCTTTCAGGTAGCTGCAGAGAGCGATAAGGTCTCCCCTCAGCCTCCTTTTCTCCAGGCTGAGTTCCCTCAGCCGCTCCTCATAAGACTTGTGCTCCAGACCCCTCACCAGCTTCATTGCCCTTCTCTGGATCCACTCCAACACCTCAGTGTCTTTCTTGTGGTGAGGCGCCCAAAACCGAACAGTGTTCGAGGTGGGGCCTCACCAGTGCCGAGTACAGGCGGACGATCACTTCCCTGGTCCCGCTGGCCATATAATTTCTGCTACAAGCCAGGATGCTGTTGGCCTCCTTGGCCACCTGGGCACACTGCCGGCTCATATTCAGCCGCTTGTCAACCAACACCCCCAGGCCCTTTTCCGCCAGGCAGCTCTCCAGCCACTCTTCCCCAAGCCCGTAACACTGTATGGGGTTGTTGTGACCCAAGTGCAGGACCCGGCATTTGGCCTTGGTTGTCGGCTTCCCTGCAGCACCCAGCCATCCCTGGTGCACACGGAGCAGCCCAGGGGAACTGCCAGCTGAGGTGTCGCAGTTTGTTGCAGCAGCACCCCCCAAACACTGGGAAAGGCATTTAACACTGTTCCCGGCCGGTGCCCGCTGCTGCACCACATCTCTGCCGGTTCAGCCGATGCCTCAGCAGCATGAGTGCGACTCCTGATTTACACAAATAAAGTTGCTGAGATTTAGGTCTAAGTTAAAAGCAGGATCTTTCTTCTGCCCAACACAGAGGACAGGTGCCTTCTGCAAGGCCTGTGCAGTAATAAACATTCTCCCCATTTCCCTGGGGCAGCACCTGCTGTTTTGGCTTGCAGAACGGCCCCTTCCGGGCATGGGGGTTCAGAACCTGGTGGGGAGCAGTAACATTTGGGACAATTTGTCCCCTACTTCACAGGCCATCGAGGCTGGCACAGCTCCACCAGCTCCCAGCATGCTTCAGCCTCCAGCTGATGCCTTAACTTTTGCTGTGGTTCTGTTTGCCCCCCTCATCTTTCAGGGACTTTTTAATTTAATATTTTTACAAGGCGGGAGGAAGAAACAAAAGACACAGAAAGGAGTTATGCCATTGCCTTCAAATTTGGATGAGACAGCACCTGAGTCTCAAGTTATTCATGAACCTGTCCCAACTCTTGCTTTACGAGATGCTCTACAGCATCCCTTTGAAGAAGGCTATTTGGACTTATTAAAATAACAGGAACATCTGCCCAGTCCCTCCTGCTCTAACACATCCAGCAATTACAGCCTGGCATCCAGAGATGGGTTTGAGTTCCCCTACGATGCAAAAATCATGGTTTTAGCTTCCACATTTGCAAACCCAGTGCCACAACATTCTCTCACTGTGCAATAACTCACTCCGTGGATGAGGTAGCCCGTATTTCGGGGGGGTGGGGATGCAGATGTGCAACACCACAGCCCTAGCTTGCTTTTCCTAGAAACATTTTGAGGACATGAAGGGAATGAAAGAACAGGTAACCCATCTGATTGCTGGCTTTTGTGAGCCAAAAACTGAGTGGCAGGAGTTACCAATTACCTCAAAGGGAAAAGGAGAGGCAGGATTTAAAGAAGAGGGACTGAAAATGCATCACCTGGTCTTGTTCTTAATTGCATTGCACGCAGCTGGAGCAAATAAAGGGAAACTTGTCTTGGAGCAAACGGCAGTGAGGGGCAGCGGGTGAGCGCTTGCTCTCTGCAGCAGGGGTGAGTCTCCCTTAGCACATATTCAGTGGGAGGCAGCCAGTTACCTTCACCAGGTGTCTGAGAGGTTATGCCTACGGAGGCAGGATTGGTGCCCAGCTCATCATGTGCTTCGGAGCATCCTTACAACATCTCAGAGTGGAGCCCGACCTCCAGCACGATTCTCAGAAGTGCAGAGCTCCTGCAGCTACTGCTTCTCTGGATGTTGCACTGTGTTTCAAGTTCAGGTGCTCACCTGCACCCCTCAGCACCCCCTCCCCGTTGCAGCCACCTCCTTTCGTGATTTAAATATGACCACCAACTGAAAATTTCGTTGTCCAGTCACACAGAGTGAACAAATCCAGCCCCACTAAAAGCATGCATAATGTTTTGAACTGAATTAATTAGCAATCAAGGAGCATTAAACAACAATATGTTTTATATTTTAAATTAGTTCTGTGCATTCATTACTGTTACGTTAACTTTTGTGGGCCAGCCACTAACTTATGTATCTTAAAGTTCCATTTATAATTCAGTTTCAGTGATTATTCTTTTTAAATCCTTTTTTATCACACCACTTCTTTCTTATTATATTGTGGCCACAGTAACATTGTTCAGAGGCAATTTATATTCCACAAAGCCTGTGTGAATTTCTCTTACGGATTTCCGTGATTTCTAGGAAGATCCTTGAGCCAGTCATCTTTAAAAAAAAAAAAAAAATTACAAAAAATAGCCGGCCAGCCAAAACTTCAGCAATCCTTACTAACTGGGCAAAATTTTTTGTTATGCTGTTTCTCACTGATATTTCCTATTTTTTCTTAAAATTTCTAAATTTGTATCATTGTGCTTTAGAAATGTAGTGGGAAATGCCAATCCCACCAGCTTTGGATACAGAGAAAATATACCTTGAAATCTAAAAAAGAACAACTCTCTCAATTACTCAGACTAAGCAGATCTCCCTCAGAAAATGAGAAAGAGCTGTCGTGGAGACAGAGGGAGGAGCAGGTGAAATTCAACAGGGAAGGGAATGAAACCTGCACAGCAAAATCAGCCCGGTACGTCAGGGGATCACTTCATGGAAGGAAGGGAGCAGTTATGCAAGCTGTGAATATTGCATAGAAATTTAATTTGCTCCCATCAGTCATCGTTAACAGCAGGTACCATCCTACACATCACCGGTGCCTATGAGTTGAGCCGGCAACTTTTGTGCTCTGGCCGCAGTGTGCATCACTGCAGGACCGTGCCTGCCACCACCAGGTGCTGATAAGCTGTGCTGAACCTTATCAAACTTCATGTGAGACACCAGGAGAACAGGCACTCATGGTGATTTGCAGAGCTTTACCCCGAGCACCGTAGCCCCCTCTATGGTGCCTGTCAGCGGGCACATCCCTCCCAAATTTCAAGTTTCCTCAAGTCCTGAGTCATGCTAGCTTGATCTGAAAGTGCACCAAGCTTCCCCAGGCAATCATGGCTCTGCTCAAGTTATTTTATTGGTCCCGTGATAAAAAGGTTTCGCTTTTCTCCAAACACCACCCACAATCAAGGTATTCACAGGCACAGGTGATGGCCTGGCCATGGACACGTCTGCTCGCCTTCCTGGTTTCCAACAAAACAAATCAGTCTGTTGCTGTAGGCAAGGAGGATGGCTCATGCCAACCTTACCACTGGCTAATACGTTCAGAGATGGACAAACCTAAGTTCGGTGAAGAAATGGCATGTCTAGTGGATTGCAACGGTTTCCTCACACCAGTGAGCAAACGGGTTCATAGAATCATAGAACCATAGGGTTGGAAGGGACCTCTGGAGATCATCTAGTCCAACCCCCCTGCCAGAGCAGGGTCACCTAGAGCAGGTTACACAGGAACACGTCCAGGCGGGTTTTGAATGTCTCCAGAGATGGAGACTCCACCACCTCTCTGGGCAGCCTGTTCCAGTGCTCTGCCACCCTCAGGGTAAAGAAGTTCCTCCTCATGTTTAGGTGGAACTTCCTATGCTCAAGTTTGTGCCCATTGCCTCTTGTCCTGTCCCCGGGCACTACTGAAAAGAGCCTGGTCCCATCCTCCTGACACCCACCCTTTAAGTATTTATAAGTGTTGATAAGATCCCCCCTCAGCCGCCTTTTTTCCAGACTGAAGAGACCCAAATCCCTCAGCCTTTCCTCATAAGAGAGGTGTTCCAGTCCCCTAATCATCTTGGTAGCCCTCTGCTGCACCCTTTCCAGCAGTTCCCTGTCCTTCTGGAACTGGGGAGCCCAGAACTGGACACAGTACTCCAGGTGTGGCCTCACCAATGCAGAGTAGAGGGGGAGGATGACCTCCCTTGACCTGCTGGCCACACTCTTTTTGATGCACCCCAGGATGCCATTGGCCTTCTTGGCCACAAGGGCACATTGCTGGCTCATGGTCATCCTGTTGTCCACCAGGACTCCCAGGTCTCTTTCCACAGAGCTGCTCTCCAGCAGGTCAACCCCCAACCTGTACTGGTGCATGGGGTTGTTCCTCCCCAGGTGCAGCACCCTACACTTGCCCTTGTTGAATTTCATAAGGTTTCTCTCTGCCCAGATCTCCAACCTGTCCAGGTCTCTCTGTATGGCAGCACAGCCCTCCGTTGTGTCAGCCACCCCCCCCAGCTTTGTGTCATCAGCAAACTTGCTGAGGGTGCACTCTATCCCCTCATCCAGGTCATTGATGAATATATTGAAGAGGACTGGACCCAGTACTGACCCCTGGGGAACACCACTCGTCACTGGTCTCCAACTAGATTCTGTGCCCCTAATCACAACCCTCTGAGCTCTATCTTTCAACCAGTTTTCTATCCACCTTACTGTCCGTTCATCTAACCCACACTTCCTAAGCTTCCCTATGAGGATGCTGTGGGAGACCGTGTCAAACACCTTGCTTAAGTCAAGATAGACCACATCTACCGCCCTCCCCTCATCTATCCATCCAGTCATGCCATCGTAGAAGGCTATCAGATTAGTCAGACATGATTTCCCCTTGGTGAATCCATGCTGAGTACTTCTGATAGCTTTCTTTTCCTCCACGTGCCTTGAGATGACACCCAGAATGAGCTGTTCCATCATCTTTCCAGGGATGGAGGTGAGGCTGACCGGCCTGTAGTTCCCCGGCTCCTCCTTCTTGCCTTTTTTGAAGACTGGAGTGACATTGGCTTTCCTCCAGTCCCCAGGCACCTCGCCTGTTCTCCAGGACCTTTCAAAGATGATGGAGAGCGGCCCAGCAATGACTTCTGCCAGCTCCCTCAACACTCTCGGGTGCATCCCATCGGGGCCCATGGACTTGTGAATATCTAAATGATCTAGTTGATCCCTCACTCGCTCCTCCTCAACCCAAGGGAAGTCTTCTTCTTTCCCTGTTACTTTATTCAATGCCTGGGACTTCTGAGGGCTGGGCCGAGCAGAAAAGACCAAAGCAAAGAAGGCATTCAGTAACTCTGCCTTCTCCGCATCCTCCATCACCATAACTCCTGTCTCATTCAACAGTGGGCCCACAACTTCTCTGGTCTTCCTTTTGCTTCCAATATACTTGTAGAAGCTCTTTTTGTTGTGCTTGACGTCCCTAGCCAGGTCTAATTCCAAGGCGGCCTTGGCTTTCCTTGTTTCATCCCTGCATGCTCTGGTGGCATTCTTGTAATCCTCCCAAGGGGTCAGTCCCTTCTTCCACTTATTATAAACTTCCTTCTTCCACTTGAGCTTTTTCTGAAGCTCCCTGCTTAACCATGCAGGTCTCCTGCGTCCCTTGGCCGATTTCTTTCTCTTAGGGATGCACCGATCCTGAGCTTGGAGGAAGTGGTCTTTGAATATCAACCAGCTTTCTTGAGGCCCTTTGCCTTCCATAGCCCTAGCCCACGGGATCTCTCCAAGCAGTTTCTTGAAGAGGCCAAAGTTAGCCCTCCTGAAATCCAAGGTTGTAATTTTACTTCTTGTTGTTTTGTGGATAGTGCCCATGATCCTGAACTCAATCATTTCATGATCACTACAACCTAGGGTGCCCCCAACCCCCAACACCAATCCCTCTGTGTTTGTCAGTACCAGGTCTAGAAGTGCTCCTCTCCTTGTTGGCTCCTGTACCACCTGTGTCAAAAAGTTGTCATCAATGCACTGGAGGAGCCTCCTGGACTGCCCTGGGTTGGCACCATATTCCCGAGTCCTTTTCCACCAGTGCCAGGTGATGAGAGCAACTGCTCCCAGAAAGGAAAAACTTAAGAGGGAAAATCAAGTGTAGAAGAAAAAGGCAAAAAACTGCCTGTGAGGTGTTTCTTGGTGACACAGAGAGACAATGCTTGGTCTGGTTGACCAGTGGACAGGCTGAGAGAGCTGGGGTTGTTCAGCCTGGAGAAGAGAAGGCTCCGGGGAGACCTTATAGCCGCCTTCCAGTACCTAAAGGGGGCCTACAGGAAGGATGGGGAGGGGCTGTTTGCAAGGGCATGTAGCGACGGGATGAGGGGCAATGGTTTTAAACTAGAGCAGGGCAGGTTTAGATTAGACATTAGGGAGAAGTTCTTTACAATGAGGGTGGTGAGACACTGGAACAGGTTACCCAGAGAGGTGGTGGAGGCCCCATCCCTGGAGACATTCAAGGCCAGGCGTGATGAGGCTCTGAGCAACCGGATCTAGTTGAAGATGTCCCTGCTGACTGCAGGGGGGTTGGACTAGATGACCTTTAAAGGTCCCTTCCAACCTGAACCACTCTATGACTCTATGATTCTATATTTAGGAAAAGCCTGAAAAAGGCAAACTGTGCAGTGACGACGTTTGCAGTGACCCCAGTTGGTCACAGCCATGGAGATCACGGGGCTGAGGCCACCAAGGGACTGGCCAAACTCTGCTGGCCATGGGCCCATGGCCATGCAGGAGGGAGATGTTCTGGAGTGTGGTGAGAAGCTCAGCAAAAACCTTTGTGGTGTGTGCAAGAGAAAATACGTCTCCTTAAACAACATTTGTGTAGAAACTGTCCTGCTTTAGGGGACATATCAGGCAGTGACCGAGGGAGGTTTAGGGAGTCTCTGGGCAGGTTATCACATGTTCATAGACATGGAAATTTTGTGTATGTGGGAAGTGGCACTATTTTAACAAAAATCAGTTTCAAAAAGCAAATTAATTTAGCGCAAAACCCCACCAGGGGTGCTCTGATACATCAATTCAGCTGGAATGAACTCCTTACCAAACTAAGCAAGGGGTGTTATGGGTTTGATGTAGAAGTTATGGAAGAAACCAGACTTCAGGCAATGAGATGACGTCAACCCCTTTGGGTCTCCAGAAACTATCTATGGTGTTTAAACCTGATTTCGGAGTGCTCAGCTGGGACCTCAAACCTCTGAACAGGATACACTGAATGGGATGCACGTTTTGCAGAGGCCAGGCAAAGCATCGGCGCCTCGGGAGGGTGAGGGACGGGGGCAGCGGGAGCCCGAGCGGTTTGTCTGTGCCTCAGCACACCGTCCTGCACGGGCTGGCTGTCCAGAAACACCCCTCTCCAGAACCGAGCTGTCCTTTTCTAGTGCCAAAAACTCAGCTACCGAATCGTTACTTTGAAGAAGCCAAAAGGCTGGAGTTCTGTCAACGTGGAAAGAAAATGAAGAAAAGCGTTTGTTCCCCTCCCTTTTGGGAGTTGATCAAATTCTTTCCGCCAGCGGGCGGGGAGAAATGCAGCTTCTTCTGCTCCAGTGTACGCAGCTATTTGCTCCCTGCCCTTGCCCTCCAGTTTGCCCGTGGAGGAAGCCCGCAAGAAGGCACCAGGAATCTGGCCGGGGAGAAGGCAGCTCAAAGGCTGCTGCCTGGTCAGCCTGTGAAGGCAAAACTTCCCAGAGAATACCAAGCTGCTTATTTTATTTTGCAAACACATTGAAAATAAATGTTTCCGTCACTCTGAGAAGGAACATACCGATATTTTTTCATTCTTAAGTGGCTTTTCATTCTGAAGTGTTTTATTTTGTATCGCACCTTATTAAACGTAGAAAATCTATTACATTGAAACAAAATATTCTAAATGGTTGATTTGAAATTAATTGCTTTTTATCTTGTCTTGCAACAGAAACTTTGATGCTTTGGGCTTTCTTTTCATTTTGCTCTGAAAACAAATAGCAACATTTTGGAGCTTTCCCAGGAAAAGGAATATTGAATTTCAAACAGATCTTGTTAAAAATCTCAATTGTTATATTCACAAGCATATGAATTGCAGAGTTTTGTCTGTATCTTTACAAACAATGATTTTTTATTCAATTTTTCCTGGAATTAACAAAGATTTGTGAGCTAGGGGAAGAGGCTGGGGAAGAGTCTGATTTGTTGCTTCTTAATAGTACAGATGTAAAACATTATCTACATCCCTATTTACAGCTAATAGCAAGATAACATACCCGAGAGACAAATCATAGGCTCTTTAAAGTGCTTGTTAGCTCCGAAACACAGCACCCCACAGCATTCACCAAATAACAAAGGCTTGCAAAGGCATTGTTAAGTTTATTGTTAGGGAGTAAAGAAGATGTGAATGGACACAGGACTATAAATAATACGATTCCGTGAAAGGCCACTGAGAGAAGAAATTGAAACCGGCACTTTTGCAGCACCGGCGCAGACACGAATGGGGGTGAAGCCCTCGGAGGGCGACGGCGGAGGGTCCTGGACCCGCTGCTCTGCGACCAGAGGGTGCCCAGCCGCTCCAGTGACCCTCGATAAAAGGAAATAACCCATCTGAAATCCCATTCGTTTGCCTTCAATAGTTGTTCCCAGGCTTTTGCCAGGGCTGCGGTTTCGCTGGGGAGTATTTCTTTTGCTGCTGAAGCATGTGCTGGAGAGGTTCGAGACTCTGGGGTGCAGGGCAGAGAGGTCCAGGCATGGTTGAGGCGGGTCGGTGCCCGAAATCAGGCAGCACAGCTTCGGCAGGGCTGAAGGCTTTGGGCTTCGATAAGGGGAAAAACCAGGATTTTATTTTTTTAACATTTCGTGCTGAGAGCAGTCTCGATTTGCCAGACTAGAGCACTTCTCTCCCATGTTATCTTGCAGCAGAGCAGACCTCTTCTCTGCAAGAAACCCTCCTCGCTGATAATTCAGGAACACGTGCCTCTCCCCATGCTTCATGCCCCTCTCCCCATGCCCTGCAATACTCTACGCAGCACGATACATCCCCAGAAACAGGCACGTAATATCCTCATCTTGTTCCAGGGTTACTTCAGGACTTCCATCATGAGCAGCCTGGGAAATTGTCTCGAACAACGCTATGCTGTAAGTCCCTTTTGCCATAAACATCAGACAAATAAGCCCGTTGAAGGGACACGGGTGAAGGCGGCACCGTCCCTCGTGGACGCTCTCTCAGAGCAGGTTTACTCTCATCGAAAGAATGGCTGCATTGGAATAAACTGTTGTTGTGTTAGACCTACCACGCCAGGAGAGTTACTGTGTAATTTATTATGAAAAGAGCATTTAATAGGGGGAACATACAGGGGGTCAAACCTACTTTACACTCATTAAGAGCTGAAGTGAAGATAAAGTGAGAGGATGAACTTTTAATGATTCTGTCAGATGGCAGGTAAAAAAAAATAACTTTTCTGGTAACAGGAAAACTACCACCATTGGCCAAAAATTTCCTTTAAAACAAGTTTCACAAGACTTCTTCCAGCCATGGGCAATGAACAAACCGTTCCTGGCCTTGGGATTATGGGAACCACTCCTCCCTAAAACTTGATCTGAATTCCAAAATGAGCTGGTTCTCCTGGATAGTCTCACATTGTCCTTTGTTTTCTATTGTACCAAGATCCTCTGGGCACTATTCCAGTGCCTGACTAAAAGCCAAAGCCCCACCCGAGCACACACAGAGCATCCTCGCCCCACGAGCCAGCCCCCCAGCAGGTCCCTGCTGCAGGCTCAGCTGCCCCATGGGCACACACACTGGTACCCCCGGCCCTGGCCTCACTCGCATTCCCCACTTTGTAATCAGAAATAATTACTTTCACCTGCACGAAAAATAATCCAGGGGATGTAACGCGCATCTCACTACTGAAACCAGATCTTGCCCTGCCAGCACTTGCGTGCTCTGTCAGCTCTAGCCCTGTCTGAAATACTAATCGGCAAACTTTACGCTCTTTGGTTATCTAAAAACCTCAAAGACCCTGAAAGTTGAACATTTGCCTGCTGCCTCACTGTTCCCTCATTTTACGTCGCTTCAACAGCAAACCACAGGATTTTCAGGCACTACGGCTCATAATAAGATGCGTGGTCCCTTTTCCAGGACTGGTAACAAGACAGTGACCTGGCCAAAGAGATTTTAAATTATCTTTAAACTGCAGCATTTCTAGCCCCACACCACCTAGTATCGCTGTAACACGTTTGACTGCCACGGTCTCCCCCTTTATCTCACACTTACACAGATGCACGCCTGCAGAGGATCCTGAGATTATCCTCTTAGTATCTGTAGAAGAAAAGGTATAAAAAATAATATATATATCTTGTTACAAGAAAAAAATTGATCCCCCCCCCCAGGCCAAAGGGTAAAAAACAAGTATTGTATATGTATGTGACTGAGAGGGAAGGAAAACTGCGGGGGAACAGGGTGGGAGAGCCAACTCTTGCCTGTGCTTTCTGGATATGGTTCTCAGCTGCAGGGATTTTTTTTGTTTACTGGGATTAGCAAGTATCTCTGCAATCTTACTTTGAACCACTTGAATAGAAATAAGAGCCCTCTGCTTTGAATAATATTTATGCCACAGCTCCATTTCACGCTTAAAGATCTCCGTTGTTTTGTGATGCCTTAAAAAAAGGCAATGGCCACAAAACTGGCGGTGAAGGGCTGGTGGGGGCGGGCTGGCTCCCCGCCAGCGAGGGCCTCCCAGCCAGGGCAGCGACAGAACCCCGGTCCCATGCCACACCGGTGAACCACGCTCTGGCAAGGAATTAATGCTCATTTTAGGCTGCCAATTTAACTCGCCTAAGAGGACGTAGCAGCTTTCCTTCTCTGTGGTCCTGCGCTTTTGTGGCAGGAACCAGCTAGGAATCGACCTGTCATTTCAGCCCGCCTGGATACGACTCCTCCGTGGGTGAGGATGTGCTGAGTGCACCATTTCCACCCTCCCTGCACAGCCACAGACCTCCTCCCGACGCGGCCAGAGCATTCCCCAGCAGAGACAGCCCTGCTGGTCTATTCAGCAAACTACGGTGTCTTTTTTTTTTTTTTAATTTTCCACCTTGAAGGTTCAGTATAACTAGTGAGACTCAAGCTATATTCATTTTTACTATAAAGGGCATCACCTGCAAGTAAGCGTGGTGGAATTAGGGTTTGTTTACTCTTATCTGCCCTGTAGTAATTATGCAGATGAATGGCTGCTGCTGGGTTTGATTTGCCCAAGTCCTCTTAAACTGTGAAGCACTGTGTGGATGTATGGAGTGCTAAATAGCAGGAAAATCACGCGAAAGCCCTCCTCCTCCTGCATCCTTTCTTTACTAGATTTTTAGAGAACCTCTCAACTAATTAAATATAGTTGTTCGATTATATTATTACTGAATTATTTCTAGATTTTAGTGCAACCCATCTCTATACTTGAAAGCCACAGGCTTAACACATTTACTGTGACTCAATGCCGCAAGACCTCACCTGGGAGCAGTAATCCTAGAATTCTTAGGCCACAATCTCACTAAATTAATACATGTTTAGTATTTAATGCTGAACCTCCACCCTCAGCATATCTGCCCCAGCTGGAGCATCGTGCTGTGCATAGCAGTGTCTCGTACTGAAAACTAGGCTCCCTTTGGGGTAAAACTGCCAGCTCGTGCCAAAATTTGTCACGTTAGAAGAACTGTCCTGTGTTTGAAAGCCTTCAGATGTGCCCCATCCACGCCTGGGTTCAGCATTCAGCATCCCCATAGAAAGAAGCTCTCAGGATGATACCTTCCGGGAGGGATTGTTTTGCAAAGGGTCAAACAGCTTGTTAGGTAGACATACAATAGTGGTGATTTGGATAATTAATTACCAGCCATGACCTCTCCCACTTTTGAAGTGAAACCATCAGTGATTCTCAGTTTCTCTGTGAAAATACAGATTACCCCTAGGTTTTTGTTCTCGTTAACACACAGAGATTTCCCTCAGACTGGATGAGTTTCACAGCTCCACACCCAAACTGGTCTGTGACATTTTCTTTGCAACTACTGACCCGCCGACCAACCGGGAATGACTGCTGCACGACTGAGGTAAAGTACTTTGGAAATTATAAATGGGTTTTTGCGAGGCTGTGGTTTATTTTATATTGATCTGCAGCCTCTTCTCGCTGCAGCAGTTAACGTGTCCTAAAAATGCTGAATTGCTCTTAATGAGAACATGGATGTGCTGTTGCAGACTAATTTCACCATCCTTCAAGTTTATAGCTGGCAGATTTATGCAGTTGTCTCCCCCTCCCCGGCCCCCCCAGGCTGTAGGTTGCCTGAAGAAGAGAAGAATCTGAAAATGTCACTATTAATCGATACAGCAGCAAAGAATCAACAAACACCAGCCTGTAAGCCCAAAGAAGAAGGCAGTATCAGCAATGCTACGGCAAGCATCTCTGCGTGGAACTGAAAGTTTCAGCACTGGCTCTGCCACGCAGGATATTTTGTGCCATTTTTTTTTTCCTGTGCCATTTCACTCCCCAATCTCAGCCCTGCACTTTGCCCTGAAGAAGTCCTGAGCCTTTCTCAGCCAAGGCAAGCGAGGTGGTGGCACAGCCCCGTCACCCACTGCTGTAAGCACAGCCCATACACAAGCACTAAGCTGGTTAGAGCTTTAAAGTTTTTATTTTTAGGGATATTTATTGGACGAGACAGATTTGCCTGCTATAGCCTCGCACAGCTTGCTTTATTCTTGGACAGATCTGAGAGAAAGTGTTAATTGCTCATACAGCCAGATTTTCCAAACGGGTGGGGGAAGCACTATTTTGCAGGATTTGGGCATCAGATCCAATTTATAGACTTTATTCATTCACCATCTGAACAGATGAGATTGAATTTGTCCTAGAATTAATGTATACTTTCTGTAGGTGGTACCACTGTGCTTCTTCTGCACTTGCCTTTGTTTTTTTAGGGTAGCATGTAAGTTTGCTTTTCACATTGCTTTTGCTCAGTTTATGCAAACTAATTCTCCTCATGGCTGCAGTTTTTGGGCTTTTTGTAACATGTTTTCCCTGCATTTACAAGTTTCCAATTCCCTTTTCTACCTATGTATTATGTACTTTCCAGCTGGCAGAACCAAAGGGAATATTTAGGAAATCTGCCAAAAAATAAAAGTAATTGACATAGGGACCTACAAGAGAATTTCATTAATTTTGGCAATCTTAAAGGGGAAAAATCCCGCTCTGTACCCTGCTGAGGTGCAGAGCACTGCCCTGCCTGACCTGCCAGTTCTGTAGGTGCCTTCTCGGTTTAGTTCTGCACTTGCCCTGAAACACCTGGCTTAATGCAGGTAGGTGCCTATGCGCAGGGGAGACAGAAAATTGCTTACACGCTTGAAAGCCCGTGTTAATAAGCCATTCTTCAAAGGATAATTCAGGTCTTGCTATCGCTTGGGTGCATGACTTACAGGCTACTTGATCATCTCCTGCTCCTTCCCGACAGCCCTATTCACAGCCTCGCAGCCCTTGCAATCCTTTCTGCAAAGCAGGCCGGTTTCCCCCAATGCAGCTCACCCTGCGGTGCGGTGGGTTAGGTGCTTTCCTGGGACGAGTGAGACGTGCTTCGAATCTTCCTGGACAAGGTTAGGAAATGAACCTGCACAAACACTCTCCCTTCTGGGTTAATACTGGGAAAGAAGCATCATCACCATTTTTTAAAGGAGTTTTGGCTGTGCCACGTCTATGTTTAAAACTGCACAAGGTGGATGGACACCAGCTTGTGCATCTCATATGGGTACAGGGTTGTGACAAACATGATGATCTGCACGGCACCGAGGGCAGCACTGCACACCCCTTCAACAGCAGCAGCGGCAATGCCCGAAAGTGCTGCAGCAGCTGCAGTCTAAGTCTAAATCTATCACGGCTTTACACAAATTTAACAGCTTTTCTCTGGATTGCATGCTCAGGGGACAGCTTTGAGAGCATGGAAATAGGAATTTTAGTGTTAGACTCTACTGCTCCCACAAATAAGTAATGTTCTACCTGGTTTTGCCTTTACATTACAATAATAAAATGCAATAAAAAAAAAATACCATGTGAGGCATGTCGTTGAAGGCAAGAATTTCTGCCATGCTCTCACGTATTCCAAGTACGTACATAAACACGTGGACCAGGCACAGCAAGTTTTCCAACACCATGGCTACTTATACCTTTACTGGAGCCTCAAAATCTGATGTTACATAAATACATTCAGGAAAGGAATTTCTTCCCCCCCACCCTGGGGTGTCCCCTAAAGTTGTTCCACTAAAAGCTGGTGTAGGTATATTCAGAGCTAAGGCCCCTGGGCTGCAGGAGCAGATGGGTATGGGCAGAAGAGGGTCTCTGAATACTGGAATGCATCCAAGAAATGATGGGATATTGTAAAACAAGCAACACCAGGAGATTCACAAGATACCTCAAAACTGCTCAGATATGCCTGTAACCAACTTTCTCCTCTTGTCAGAGGAAAACTTTACCTTCTATATTCCTAGGAGTGGATTTTATTGCTGCAAGACTGGTGTATTATCTCAGTGGTTTTGGCACTTACCTTATACCCCCCTTCACAGGGGTGACAGACTGTTGGATTTTGACCACACGTATGAATTACTGAAGAGTTTCACTTCTGAGTGAATCATCCAGGTTTCTTTCTGAGCCTAAACGTTTTTCTTCACATTTATCAATCTGCTTTCTGATGATACTGAAGATAAAAAGATACTATGACATATTTACTCACGACTTTATGACAAGTATGGGAGGATGACCCCGCTATCCACAGACAAGCATTTTCATCACTTTGCAATCATCTACTTTATCATTCACCAGGTGGTTAATGGAATTTGTCTTCATGTGTCATCTAGTACTATTTTCAGAGTATAGCCGCACAGTAACATCAATGATTAACACCTCAAATGCTATCATTTCCACAGCAGTTTTAATCAAAAGGTAAAAAATCACTTCTCTAAGGGCTACATACGTAGACCACTATTTGACTTGATTGAAAAACAAGTAATTAGGAAAATGAATGTGATAGCTATGTTTGAGATCGACCCAACAGACATCAGTGAGAAAAGAGAACATGGAGAATCCAGCTATTAGCTGAGCTTCATTATTTCTGTTTATCAAATCCCTCCACCATCAGCCAAGACCTTGAGGTTTTTGTGTGTGCTGAGGTGTGACATGCTGGTGTGAACATGACCTAATCTTCTACTGCTCCTAATGGCAGAACAGAATGCCATGAACAATGGTAACAACAGACAAAACCTGAGGGTTTTAATTTTTATTTTATTGATTGTTTTGCAAATACATAGAAAGACTTTGACATTTAGTTTGCAGAGATTACAGTACAACTACATTTTCTATAATATTTCATTTTTTTGCTTTTTCAGGGACAAATGTCAACAAAATAGAAAGTGAAATAAGTCCAATGTGATAATATAGTAGAATCATCATCTTCTTCAGGACAAAGAGTACCAACTGTCCTTGTCTTGTGAAGTGCTGTCAAGCAGTGGATAATCTTAGTGATGTCCCACTAAAACTTCACGCATACCATGAACCACTGAAGAAGAACAAGAAGCTCTTATCCCTGCGATACCAATCATCACTACTACTGCTCAGAGTATACCCTACCTATGAACCACGCTTGTGTCCACAGAGAGAAATACTTAGGAGTGCTTTAATTTCTAATCCTAGTTTACAAACCGAAAACTTGTAGTCACAGCTTGCTGCAATTAGCTTGTGCGGACATATGATGTTTTCATAACAATACCAATATTCTACCACAATATATTGTCCTCAAGATAAAAAGATTCAAGTGTGACATACAGATATGTGCACCATTTTTGTATATGGAGAAAGCCTGCTCTCCTTTCATCCCCAATTTTCAGCATCATACTGACTTTTGCTCTCTTGCATCAACAGACACAAATAAGAGAAGACACAGAACTCAAATACCCAGCATGTACAACGTTCTTCAAGTACTGTTTCAAACTCTTGATCGAGTGTGATCCCCAAGCTGAAGAGAAAAAATAACCTGTTGCACAGACCTTAGCTGGTTATTCCTCACAACATCCCTGTGAGGTAGGAAGAACAACATCCCCTTTTCCAGCAACAGGACAAGGCAGAGAGCACAGATGGCATTTCCAAAGGCAGAAAAGCTGAAACTCAGGAGTTCTTGGCTCCTAATTCTTTGCTTCAGAAACCAAAGTGCTGAACTCCCAGACATTATCAGGTCATAAGTCTTTTTATAGCCATATATTAATGACAATGATGGCTTCTGTGCGTATGCCAGCAAAGCATAGTTGTATGGCAGAAGCAGCATACACTTGATGCTGCCCTCAGACACTTCTCTGGTACTTTATACATGTCAATAAATGTTCACTGGAATTAACTAATCAGTCCTACAACTAATGTAACATAGGTAATTGCAACAGATCAACATTTCCTTTATAGATTTCTTTAAGACTTCCCCAGCCATTTAATTATATATTTTTTTCTCTGGATAAGTTAATAGTAACTCCCTTCCCCTGTATAATAGTTCTTATACTCCTCCCCTAAAACCAGCATCCACTCCGGGTACTCTGTACAAGAGCTCTGAGTGATGATAAAAGACACCGCCAGGGATCACACCCATCCTCTCAGGGTAGCTCTTCACCTGTCCTTGGCCCTGAAGGCAAAGATAGGCACCTTTTGGTGTGTACAGCACCACAAGGGTCAGAATTGTCCCTGAACTGTCTTTATGGACTGGGGAAGAGGCCTCTGGGCTACTCTGTCTAAAACCAAAACTATTTCACACTCAGCTAAAATAAAGTCAACTTTTGTTGTATAGGGACTTTAAATCTGCAAAACCTCTGTGAGCAGAACTTCAGTCCACATCCACACCAACAGAAATGACCAAATTTTAAGAAAGTAGCTTGTTTGGAATGAGTGAATAACATAGGGAATACACCTAAATAAAGAAAACAGGTGAAAACTAAAGCTAGGTAAAAACAAATTTGTGCTAATCCTGGGTTAAGGTATTCTGGAGCACTTTGACCAATGTAGTTTCAAGTCTCACATGCAAATTACCTATCAACCAAATCACTTGTATTTGTTTAATCATTAAATTAGCACTAGTTTTTGTACAACGCTTTTCCTCCCCATGGGCTCAGCATCAGGTCTTGCCTATATATTCAGACTATACGACAGCCTACCACCCATTAGCATGCGTGAGTTCAAGTGATACAACTTACTATTATGGGAGTACTTTTGTACTAGCAAAAAGCTGCTTACAAAGGCATTTTGTTTATTCCTTTGTGGGAAGCAGGATAACCTATTCTGGTATTGACAAGAGATTATCAAAGAATTGTTTAGAGTAAGTGCAACTAAACAAAATAACCTCTCTAATCAAAACAGTTTTACTGCTATAAAAACCATGTGTGGATCAAGACAAATCATGTAACTGACCCATGAAAGAGACGTAAAAATGCAGTACAAAGGCTAGTATAGGAGCTCAATACTGCAGGATTTTCCTATCTGGTTCCCTAGAAATGTGTAACATTCCTTCCACAACACCCACTGACTATGGTCCATCTAGTATTAGATCCTCATCTAGGTCCTCAATCTAGTATTAGAATGCCCTTCTATACCATATCCCAAAAAGTGCTTATCACACATGTGATAGGCATATATACATATATATATTTATTTGTGCATCTATATTTTACATGTTTTTCAGTCACTTAATCTGCTCCAGTCCTGATGTCAAACATTACATCAGGAATTATTTTAACTGAAGTGTTTTACGTGTTCCTATTTATATGAATGACAGAAACCATTATACTTGTAGAGAGTACTGTATTTTAGTAAATGTGGATTTCCAGTCAATTCCTGTTGTGTATAATAAGGACGTATTGTGCTGATTTAGGATGTGAGAGCCAATGCTGTCATATTACCTATTTGCAAAAATAACAGTCATTTTGTAATTAATAACAGGGAAAGGAAGATCTTTATCAAATAGCAGAACCAGTATGAGAGAATGACTTTTCATTTTGATTGTCTTACGTCTTCATTCTAGCTACCATGAGTTTGGGTTCCAAACTCTTTAGTTTTTCCCAATGCCTTGATTGGCAAGTGTATTCCCTTCCAAGTGCCCACTACATTCTCTTCCCCTGTTTCTCTACGTAACACTGGAAGGACAGATCTCGCTCCAGAAACAACCTGCATTTGCCTTTGAATGGGGGCTGGGGAGAATCATAGAATCACAGAATGGTTCGGGTTGGAAGGGACCTTGAATATCATCTAGTTCCAACCCCCCGCCATGGGCAGGGACATCTCCCACCAGACTCAGAGCCCCATCCAGCCTGGCCTTAAAAACTTCCAAGGATGGGGCTTCCATAACTTCTCTGGGTAACCTGTTCCCAGGTTGAATTATATCTGGAGAGTAAGAATTACATCTGGAGAGTAAGAGTGGTTCATGTGGGACAATTATGCAGCTATCAGTTGCCTGCATGGGGAAGGAGACTTTTAAATCTTCCTCCTTCGCATTAGCCTCATTCTAGTTTGTTTGATTTAAATAGAAGGGGTCAGAGTTGGACTTTGGGAGGTGTAGGCTTCTTAATGCCAACAGACACATACCGTGGAAACAGAAGGTACATTCCGGGCTAAGGACCCAATTTTTTCCGCTGGTATAAATGGTTTTGTCACCAACTCATTAAAAGGTTCAGGAAAAGGGAAGTCCATATTCCTGGTGTTTCTCTACAGCTGCATACATCTGCTATAGACCACTCCAGAAAAATAAACTACACCTTTACAGGAGAAAGGACACGGTAAGTGCTGTAGTTCCAGAGCAATGGAGTGACTTGTAAGTTTAATGACATCATGAAAAGCAGAGGCTTTTCCTGATGTCATTCCAATCATAAGTTTTGCATGCTCATTTTCTGAATCTCTGTAAAAAATGTAGTATTTGGCAGAGAGACCACAAGGCATTTTTTTGACAATGTTCATTAACATTTTAGTATATAATTATTCACCCTTCCATTAAAATTGGTAATGTTATGAAAGTAAAATACAATTTAGGCTGATAATCACAGTATGAGTTTAACTGCCTGGAAACTACTTACAAAGCCCGTAAAAAAAAAAAAAGAAAAAAAAAGAAAAAAAAAAGACGTAAAATTGCAAAACATTCATGGATTTCTCTTCACCGAGCTCCCATTTGGAAACAAGCCTTCTGGCAAGTTAAGCCCAGTCTGTGTTTCATGTTTAAATCTGCCTCATTGGTATTAGTTTTGGCGAAACCTAGCAAAAAGGAGGGAAAAAACACAACAGTTGGCACACAGATAGAGCAATACAACCCACCATTCACTTCCACCTCTATCAGCTATGTGCCACGGAAGACCAGAGACACTGTATTTATCTAAACTGATATATTTGCAGTATTTCAGAGATAAACAGTTCCACAACTAAATTTTCTGATGTAGGAATACAAGATATGCGTGGTGCTAGTATCCAGCCTCTAAACTTCATTTATTTTGAGTTGGGCTATCGATTTAAGAATGCAAGCAGATTAAACTTGGACAGCTGAACTTGTGCTTGCCCCTGCTAACTGTATGGTCTTCTCAGATGCCCTCCAATGCCAGCAGAAGGGATAGCTGAACTCAGGTGAAGCAGCTCCTCAATTATACAGCATACAGGATGGCACATGAATGTAACTCAAAAACAGGCTGTGACTCGGTTAATGCACTGGCCCTCAAATAGTCATAGTTTGTGTACAGTAGGGCTGTGCTTGCCATGAGCAGCAATAGAAGAGAGAGCTGCAGATGGGCAACAGCTTCAGCCATCGCCTTCTAATCCGCTTGCATTCACGCATCAATACACTGAATGATGTACAGGAATCTTGAACTGACAATTTCCCTTCTTTGCTTAATAAGATTATTCTGCTTTTCCTCCCCACCCACCAGGAGACAGGATGCTGTCTGTCAATGCTGGGTTTGAACAGAAGTAGTCAAATGAGTTTTGTAACATACATATTAGCAGGGGATATACAATCAAATATATACATATATTATACACATACTGTACCTATAGTATTTGTATACATTTGATTTTATTATTTGTTTGATGATGATATAATTAAATACTTGTAATTTTACCTATTTTTTTTAAATTTGCCTTCTTCCATTCACATTCGACTTGTTTGATGATGATATAGTTTAATTCTTCTAATTTTACCTATTTTTTTTAAACTTGCCTTTTTCCACTCACATGCATTTTTGTGTGAGGACACACATGTATTCTATTGCTTTAATTCCATGTACTCATAAAAATGAATTAGTGATACTATAAGATATCCAGCAGACAAAAAGTAAAGCACAGTAAGCCTAAATAAGAAACTAGATGAGGAAAGAAGGTGTAAGTGGGAACAATGCAGAGAAGACCTTGAAGAGTAGCAACGGTTAACATTTAGTTGAACCCTGACTGCAGATCTACACAATTACCCTGAGGAAAAGCTCTCCACAGAAGATCCAAGCCTCCTTGAAATATCTCCTGTTCCCAGCCCTATTTAAATAGATGCCCCAGGATGAAGATCCAAAATAACTCATGAGATCTTACTTCTTCAGGATGAAAAACAGTTCCACAGATAATCTGGCTCCTAGTTGATCAATGTGTCCCACTGAAACTTCACATACTGCATTCCTTCTGCCTCCTTATCCCATCTTTTTCACTTAACAGTACTGAACAAGCTAACTCATGAAAGAATGATGTATAAGAGCCTTTCCAAACATTAAAGCCTTTCTTTTAGAGGTACAGGGCTGTATTTCCTGTACCAGTTAGACCTCTGTGTTATCCTTCCTCCAGCCACTACATATCATCATTTATAACCTTATGAGAATAGCCACCAAGGAAAGCTTAGTTCATGAAGAATGTGTTTACTGTATCAAATGTTAATGAAATGTTTTCAGTGGATGGAAACTGTTCGTTGATTTTTCAAAGTTGTGTGTGAACTAGGATAATAGATAGATGTAATAGGTACAAGCGCAGAGGAGCTGGAGAAACTCCCTGAGTAGATGAGCATTCCTGGACTAGTTCCAGAAATGTTTCAACATTTCTGAAGTGCCTATGTGCCTCACTTAATTTGGGCCTATCTCTGCCTCACCCAGGGATGGTGCCACTGAAGTAAAGGCAAAAACTGGAGGATGAAGATAGCACCATTAAAACCTGTATTCCGCAAAAAATGACAAAAAGCAATTACTGGAGGAGATTACTGTTTTTCTGCTGTCGTAGATTTTGGTGCCATCAAAACCTCAAGTGTTTTACATTTGAATGAGCATATTATGTTAAATGTAACGTCTGCACATCTGATGCTAACAGCTGTCATTTGTGTGTACCACTATCTGCTTCAGAAAGGGTCTGATCTCCATGAGTGTCGAACTGCCACAATGCCTGCTGAAGATAACAGAGATGGCGAGAGCCCAGCACCGCTCAGAACTGGACCCAAATACAACTGCTTGCTCTAAACAAAATGTGATTAAAGAAGCAGAAAAATGCTAACGTAACAAAAGGGATGGTTTGTGCTTGGAAGACCAGGAGTAATCAAGTCTGAAATGCAGAAAGACCCCTGAGTCCACTGCTTTAAATCCCCGTAGAGTCAGCCAATTTGGTAACACCCTGTGCTAAGAGCACAGCATTTGGTAAGGGCTAAATGGGCTCAATGAAGACTATTTTACAGTTCACAGATGCAGAGTTGCTACATTCTTACAGTGCCTCCTAAGCAACACATTCTTAATATTATTTCACTTACAGGAAGAACAGCTTCTCTTGGAAGCTTCAAAATACTCTGCTAACGTGGAACAGGGAGGCGTGCGGGGAGGAGTTGGTGGGGACAGTCCTGTACGCAGCCTCTGAACTGGCAGGAGGACACACAGCCTCAGCAAGTCCCTGCAATTCAAGACTATTGACTCTCTGATTTCCAACCCTAAACCGCCCTTTTCAGCTACACAAACAGCCATAGGCTTATTTCATTATGTTTCTCTATAGCAAGCAGCCCTTTGAAGGCCTGATTCTGAATGATGCTGATTCCTAAGAACTTCTAGTGAACTTATCACGTGTGCAAAAGCAAATTATCGTTCAAAAATGTAAAAACAGTCCTCAAAAAAAAAAGACGAACAGTGTTAGCATATTTGTTAAAATAATAAAAGTTGTTTATCCCTTATTATCTCCTAATTATTTGAAATTGCAGACAAAAGCAAACCACAATTCCAACATCAGCTTTCATAAAATAATCTGTTCCTAATATGACTTTTGCAGTGGGGGTGATTGATCAGGAAAAAACACAACATCCATTTAAAAATGGACTCAATCCTGCAACAGCCTGCTTCCACTAAAGAAAATGTACTTCCAGAAAATAAAACCATATCCTCTGTTATTTTGTACTCACTGGCTTGAACCTGCACAGTCAATTTCTTTTTAAACGTACACTAGTCAATTGCGATTAGACTACCCAGTGTTTCCTTGGCAGACACTTTTCCTGAACTCCGTTATCTTTTAAGATCATTTTGTAAAACTGAGCTTTTACATTAGGAAAAAAAAATAAAGGGGTGGTGGTGGGAACTTTTACCAACAGACTTATCCTGATTATTTTTATGATGAAATACATCTACAAAAGTACAGTTCTCAGTCTGTTCTCTCATGGTCTCATCAACAGCATAAACCAGTACAAGCCCAAACAGATTACCTGCCAGGGTGATCGATATGCTAGGCTACAGCAAATCTCATTTAAGCATACAAGATAAGCCAACACCTTGTCTTCACAGCACAGTAAAATTGAGGGCAAATTGTTTATTTTTTATATGATGCCAGTCTATAATGAAGATTGTTGACTCTAAATCACGTTTTCTTTGACATTATGTTGTCGCAAATGTCCTTTAGGAGATGTTATTCCAAATAAGTAAGCAGGCTGTGAAAATGTGACTGTATAGCCAAATGTGTCTCAAAGAAAGCCAAACAGGCTATAAAGTTCTCCTCTCCAAAAAACAGTAGTCTGCATGGGGAGAGATAGTTCCATATAAAGCTACAGCTATCCCTTAAAATCTCGCTTGTAATGAACCTAGAGAGATGTTTGGTTTAGTTCAGATCATTCACTGCATCCACTGAAAAAAGCTGCTAGAAAAGGGTCAACTCCTCACTTTACACCCATTAGTTCAGTTTCAAACTAGCAAAACGTATGATTCAAAAAAACTGCTTTTACTGTAGCAATACAATATCACTAAAGTTCCTGTCACCAATATAAACAAGAACAAGATGTCTCATTCAGTGAACATATATAATCTCACGCACAACTGCTACTCTTGCAAGGAAGCCTGAGGCAGAGTCTCGAAAAGTGTAAAAAAGGACCAAGGATTGCTGCTTTCTGAACAAATGCCTATCACAATGCTCAAATCTCTATTTTCTGAACTGCAAAACTAAGGGAAGGAGCTGTAGGTGTTTGCTGTATATGAAAATCAGGCCACCAAGGGTCCAATATTATGGAACAGTGACCCAGCCTTGCCGTCACAGATGACAGTAGAAGTTTTCGTAAGGATTTCAATTGGAGGAGGACTGGGTCATTGCAGCCTGGCAACATTCCTTAGAGGAGGCAAAAAAAGGAAGAAAGAAAGAAAGGAATATCCAGTGCTCTTCCATGCCACAGCTTTCACAAACAAATCATTGCGTTTCATGCTTTCCATCTGCAGTGCTATGAAGATTTCAGGCACTTTTGGAACCACCAATCAGTAAGTAAGGCTGAGCTCCACACATACTTCGGCCGGGGTACAAGCTTTGCAAGCATTTATGCAAGTTGCGTGCTTTCAAGGTAAGTACATGAAAGTGCATAAACCAAGCAGCATCTACATTTTTCATGCCCACAGCTCATTTAGTGCAGCTTGTGATTTCATGCATGAACACTGCAGCCTGTGCTGGAGGTTGCCTTCAGGAGAACTAGGAAACGGTGCCTGTGAAGTGTCCCTTCCTGATCCCAGTGAGACAGATCTCAGGGACCCAGATGGTGGATTGCTGCAATTCCTCTCATCAATTGCTAACTTCAGGCTATCCTAACGATTCAAAATTTATACCACTCATTTGTAACATTCACAGGAAAGCACTAAGGGACAGTGGGTACTGCTAATCTTTTCTTTGGTCCTAATAGTCTTGCCCTACCATACCCACTGTGCTGCTGCAAAGCTTAATCTCATAGCCCATCATTTTAAGCTTATCAGTTCTTTTTCTGAATTCTTTGGTTACTTCTGCTTTCACCGCCTTGAGCATAGGCTGCTGGACTTTACTTTGGGTAACACATGCTCAATTAAATACGTATCTATTGGTCACCTGAACCAAAAAGAAACCAACTCCTTCCAAACAAGCAGGTTTGGAACACCGTAAGGACTAGCGTCCTCTGACAACAAAAGTCCTTTCCTGTAGTTTCAGTCTATTTAAATGCTTACTAAACATGGCACCTTCAAATTCATCATGAAGTTAATCCCCAAATTAAATATGCAAGAACAAAACAAAGTGACTGACTGCAATAGATATGAACCTACAAGGTCATTTTTAGGTTTTAATTTTGGATGCTAGCTGTTTAAAGGCTGATCAGCCAAAGAAAAAGAAGTCCTGACATTATTTAAATTTTAAAAGATTGATCGTTTTTTCCTAAATCACAGTCAGAGGCTGAAGGAATAATTTCTTTTGCACACAGAATTGCTGAATATGGAAGGTTCCTTCCACCGTAAATTAAAAAATAATAATGACTTCCATAAAATGTTACACTGAAAATTAATAATGGAGCAAAGTGATTTTGTAGCATTTCCTGCACTTTGCAGTTGCAGGTCACTCATCTTTAACCAAACAATTTTTCTCAGATAAACAACTGTATTCTCGGAAGTGAACAGCTCTTTATTTAAAATATTTAAAACTCCACAAGAAAAACATACACTATCATATTTAGTTACCAGAAATGCTCTTTTATGGACACAGGAAATGAATGAAATTCCACAGGCTCATTGCTCTGAAAGTTTTGCTTACTGACAATAGTATGTTCAAAGTCTTAATAAAAAACTTTTTCACATACTAACTACTCTGCAATCTTTCAGTGACATGCCCTAGCCCTACCATGAAACTCTGCAAAGAGGAAGAGTATTGCATTTCATTACCAAATATTCCCTAACTATTTTTGCAGCACAATTTGTATAGTCATATTTGCTGTTCTCACTAAAGGAGGGCTGACCTGCCCCAAAAGACTTCACAACACAGGAAAAAAATTTCATAATGTGCATGTAAGAGAAGGCCATGAAGAAACTCTATGTTATCAACGACACATATGCAATCAGTTACAATCTAATGTGGTACAGGTCTCCATTAATAAGCCAGTTCTATGTTAGCATTAAGTGAGATTTAAGAATGAATGTGAAGGTCAAAAGGCAGTGGATTTCTGGATTAATGCTGAGCATAAGTTTCATTTGTACAAGGCAATGAGAGAGCAAATGCTCTATCAACAGTAGAGCATTTAATTGATTGGCACTAGTAACACAGAGTGGACGTGTCGTCACCCCTGTTGAGAAGACTCACAACCCCACCTAAAGACCGCATGAAAACTCAGCAACAGAGAGTTAGGAAATTAACTTATACAGTGGAAAAATAAATATTCATCCACCTCTCAGATATGGATCAGCTCCCCTCTTCAAAGCATCATAAAAGTTCCCTTTCTATATTGTCCTTTTAGTCATTTCTCCATCTCTTCTGGTTTTCCTAGCTTCTAATGCTTCCAATATAATCCTACTATGTTAGCCCTAAATTATACTTATTTTCATTGTAAACCCCACAGAAAATCTACCCAGCCCTCACCTATGAGGAGGAAACTTACTGCATCTACAAGTCTTCATGTGATGAGTATTTGTGGACAATAGTTGTTCTGACACCAGATTAACTATATTTGTTTGTAAAATGACTTACTGTGAAGTCACAGCCAGTGCTTTTCTTGATATCATCCACTGTCAGTCCTTCCCAGATTTCCACAAGGGTCAATCCCTTCTTCTTGTCCACATCAAACACAGCCTGTCAGATTCAAATAACACACAATTAATTTTTATTATCAAAGAAGAAAATGAGGACGTAACTAGTAATATTGTACAAAATGGTGTGCTGAAGTAGGTAGCGTTGCCTCAGTAACAAAAGATGCCACTATCAATTGGTTTCACTTTTCACTTTTCTGACTGACCAATAAAGATTTCTGCTACATTTATTTGTACCTGAAAGAATCTAAAATATGACGTGTGTTAGTTTTGTGCGAAAATGTGCAACTGTTCTTCATTGCATGAAATGAGGACTATGCCTCCTGCTCCAAACTGGTGAGAACTGGAGGTCCAAAGGAAAGAGCTGAGACATTCTTTGCTGCAAGACAATCCTCACCAAGAGATCATGAAGGAAAACAGGAGAAGCCAGTGTCTCCTTCATTCTTCTATTTTGTTTTAAGGACAGTAGAGAGGTACAGAGTTGCTGATCACCTTGATCAGATTATGAGCTTCTCCAATTGCTATTGCACACCCATTGCAAATTTTAGTATTTTCAGGAATGAAAGGCAAGATTTCTTGTATTTTTAATAGAAGGCCTGGGGGAAGTGGCTGAAGGACCAAAGGCTGTTCTTTCTGATATCTTCATAAAGTATGCTTTCCACTTCCAAGGCTCACAATCGCATCAAATAAAAACACCTATAAAATAATGTGCACTTTAAAGGTGCCTACCAGAGGGAGACACATAGGTTGCAAGCTAGTTGCCAGGGAAACCATGAAGTCTATAGCAAATTTCTAAAAAAAAAAAAAAAAAAAGAAAAAAAAGAAAAAAAAAAGTCAGTAGCAAAAGACCAGTGAAGATTGAACTTGAAATGAAAGTGAAGTCTTAAGTTCATCAGAAAAAAACGAAAGCTCTTCTAAATCTTAAAAGGGAAGCTGGCCATAAGGAATATCCACACTAGGAAGCTAGTATGGAAACAGAATTTGCAATGCTATCGAAGCACTGTTATGCATTTGTGTCATCTCCTAATAAAGCAACCAGATCTGAGAAGTGGTGACTCTTAGAGAAATTTCTCCCTATTGTTTACTTTCTATCAGTCCTTGTTCACTCTCATTTTTTTTTACCTTACATTTTTATGTGGCTAGTTAGTAGAAGACTGGAAAAACTTCCACATTTTCATTTATTTTCCCTTACTTTGTGGAGAAAAAATCCTTTAAATTACAGTAGCAACACACCACCGGGAGAAAGCAAACTCTACATCAGCACCTTTGATGCATTCTACTTAATATGATAGATGGCTCACAGAGTGACTACTCTAAGCCCTTAAAAATGTAAACACTGATAATAAAAGGAGTATGATTACAGTAAAAACCTTAAGTCACTTATCATTTGCTGAAAAGATCCACTAATGTACTTGGAGCAGCAGCAATATCAGATGCTCACATGTACTTGCACTGGAGGGTAAATTGCTTCACAAATGGAATCAAGTAAGGACAAAAGAAAAGCCCTGCTACAGTTACAGGTTGTGCTTCTCTAAAAGAGCCTGTAGTATACACCAAGGAAGATGCCAATTGTTTGACACACAGGTGCTACACAGTTGTTCTCTGCTGGGAAAAAATGAGCTGTGATTACAGCTGTATTTGAGGATTTGCACCTCACAGAGAAATTTTCAGGAATACTTTGGTAAAAATAAGGAGATATGTACTTTGCATACTTCTGATTCATGGCATCTTTGTTTTGAAGGTGTCTAAAAGTATGGTCCAGTATACTAGATGTCAATGGTGAAAGCTTTAAAACAAAAAATATGAGCCCCCAGACTTCTGGAACTGAACTCCAAGGGAGTCTTTGCCCTTCATTCGCAACAGACACTGAATATATTTTTCAGTTTTACTAAGCTTTATTGCTTTTACTGAGTGTCCCTGCTTAGAAATAGAGGAGGAAAGTATTGACAAGGATTCAAGAAAAGTACATTACCTTCTCTGTAATGATGCGGTTTACACATTGTTTCCCAGTAAGTGGTAAATTGCACTTTTCCAAGATTTTATGGACATTGCCCTGTGTTTAACAATATACAGACAAACATTAATTTTCAAAAACAACACAGCTTAATCAGAATTCAAATATGTACATGAAAATCACAGCTGTCGCCATTCAGTGTTATTGAAACATTCACTGTACTCAGAACACACTTTGAATTCACTTCTGTGGCAGATTACATCTTTGGCAATTTGGGACAGTTATAACTTAAATCCCACATATAGGGAGATGACTAATAAGAATCTCACTGTACCACTGAGTGGGCTCCTGAGTTTAGAAGCTCTGTTTAATAATTTGTCTTTCCTGCTGCAATGTGAGGATAAGAGATACATGGGACCTCACTGATGACACATAAAGGACAAAAATTAGGGAAAGACATTGCGGGCACAACATTTCTCTGTCTTATACTTTATAACAAACAGTATGTGCAGGATTAGCCATACAGACAGGCATTTCAAATCCCCAGGGCTCAAGTGCTCTGAAACGAATAAATCCAGTTTCTTTACCCACATTGAATTCCCACTCCCTCCATCCCTCCAGGAAGGCCCAAAAGCAGACTAAAAGATGAGTGCAATATGCAGGTGCTACACAGGAGTTACATTATCTCTGTTTTAGAACAAATCGGCATGCAAATATAGTAGAAAAGAATGTATATATTAAAAATAGGATTTACTTTAAGGCACTTCCTTTCCTGAAGCATCAAGTGCCAGCTACTCCAAATCCTGGGAATAGTATTACCTAATGAGAAGACATAGCTTCTGACATGAAGCTGGGCAGGTAAGGTTTGGGTGCTGAGTTTTTTCCTTCTCCACCCCCCCACGCCTCTTTTTCCTTTCTTTTCTTTTCTTCTTTTTTTTTTTAATAGGAGTTCACAAATGGCTTTAGATCCTGCTAAATTAATGTAGGCTGCAAGAGCTCTGAATGGATAAAAGAGATGGATCACTATGTTTTTAGTCGTCGTTTGTAGGCGTTTTACAGAGGCAGCATTAAGTGCACACTTCTCCCATTATCACACTTTTATTTTTTCACTAATTATCAATTTTCAGTTATGCATTTCAAAACTCTCAGAGTATTACATGTCTCATTTAACAATCTGAATGCAATACCTTTCAAATTTACAATCATCAGTTTGCCTTAAGGCTTAATATAAACGCAGGAACCATCTCTCAGCCAGTTTGACTCCTGAGTGGTAACAAAATGAGCAATCCATGTGCTTTTGAATTTATCTTTTTCTGTGAAGAACTATTTCTTCATTCTAATTCTAATTATACTATCAAGATTGACATTTGTTATCAAGGCAACTACTCTGATGAAACTCACTCACTCTTATTGAAAATAATGACTTGCGACAGTGTTATTTTCAATTGATCTACTTATATCTTGTCCATCTTGAGGACCTTCCTGTGCACTTTACCTAAGAGCCAAGATCAATGTATGCTATTTGTCATATCTTCAGTAACATATCAGGTATACTCCTCAGCCATATGAAATGAAGTGTTTTTTCTTGGTACCCAATTGAGACTGAAACGCATGGACTTGCAGAGGTGACAGCTTGAAGGTTGCTGTGACCCTGAGAACTGATACATTCCACCTTCTTAACACTCGAGCTGAAGATTATTGCATTACCAGTTATCATTAAAGGTGACTTTTTGAAGACATCCATCAGGGCACTATCAGAACAGGAATCCAAATGGAACTGCACGGATTTTTACCGTCTGAGTTTATATGGCATTTATTCAGATAAAGGAAAAGGCTGTTGTGTAGATACATAAAACCTTAAGGTGTTTCAGTCTTCTTTAAGTAAAAAACTCTGTTGTTGAAGAACAAAAATGTCCTTAATCTTCCACAATACATTAAAATCAAAACTATTCATAATGGCAGAAAGGAGTTTTCAATTCATTGCTCCATGTTTCAATCACATCCAAATCAAGTACTTAAAACTAGTTTCCATTCTATTTTTCTGAATGGTGTAGACAACTCATTTCATAACATGCAACAATTACCAGCCATTACTTTACTATGTTTTGCAAAACGTGTCAATGATGGTATGGGGCTAAGAACTTGACTTTCATTTCTCTTAGGCAGTATTTAGCGGATTAGGTACAGATGCAAAGTGACTGTTTAGAGATTAAGCAACAACCTTACATTCTATTATTTTTCTTCATGGTTATAAACAAAAAAGTACATTAATAAATACCATAAAGAATGAGATTTAAGATCCATTTGCCAAGTGTCTCACAGTGGCCTATGCACATGGAGTAAAAAACTGAGAGCCCCTCCACACATATGCCCCCCTGTTTCCTGCCATGCTGTGATGTATAGGCATCCTGAGCTAGAAACTGCTTCTGGGCAATGCTATTTAATTGTCACTGATGAACTTAACCTCATAAAACAGTTCGGTCCCTTTCATACAGACTTAATTCTTTGAGCTCCTTCATCATCCTGCTGATCATCCACAACTTCATTAGCTGCCTGTAAAAAACATTTCTTGTTGTTTTAAACACACTGGTTGCTAATTTCAGTTGGCTACCCCTACTTTTCTTATAAGGTAGTGACTAGCCATTCTGCATCCATCTTCTCCATTCCCTTATTATTTTGTTTATTTCTATGTTACCCTTTCCCAATAGTGTTTCTTAAGCTGAAGAGTCTTCTACAAAACTCATTTCATATTCTGTCATTCTTCCTCTGTACCTTTTGGGTTTCATTACATGTAAAAATTTAAGTAATTAAAAATGTAAATAATTTGGGGCAGACCATATTTAGTTTTGTTTGTAATATACTGCATGTCAGAATTTAAACAGAGGAAAATTCTTTGAGTATTTATTTGAGTGTTAAGACAGATACTAGTTTCACCCTCATAATTAAGTGTATATTATATTTTGCCTGCACTGCAAGGATTCAGCCTATTGCTATATTTAAAAACTGCATTATGTGTACTGAAAGGAAAATTCACTTTTGAATTCTTATAAAACTTATTTTAATGTTTAACAAGCCATTACTATTACACAAAAACACTTCAAAGGATTAAAAGATCCTTCACAAAATGACAAATCAGACAAAACTGCAAGAACTACCTCTAGCAGCAACTTTTGAACAAGTCCATTGAAAGTGCTGCGTATATCCTATAGACTTCCACTGTACTTCCATCCAGAAAATTTTGACTGCTGTTGATTAACAGGAGACTTTGGCGTCTAACAGTAGAATTTTTTATTTTTTATTTGGAGAATAAAATGACAAAAGCGTCCCTATAGTAAAAAGCCAGCAGACCCAACAGACAGTCACAGTACATACAGACATTTCGTTCACTCAGTAGCACACTGGGCTTTGAGTGGGGTGAAAGATTGCTCCTCTGATGCATGGATGCAGATGCAGTAAGTTTGTGAGAAAATCTTTGGTGTAAAGAATTAAAGAGCCGTGAATATAAAGTCAGCTCTGTAACAAGCAGTCACACACAAAAAAAAGGTTTCTGACTTTCAGAACTGGTCTTATGGATGCTATGTTTGCTTGTGTATATTAAAAAAAAAAAAAGAAAAAAAAGAAAAAAAAAAGAAGAAAAGCACCTGAAAACTCTAACAGAAGCTTTTCATTTCCAAACATTAGATTTCCATATTTCATCATCTTCACTTTTGAATAAACAAGAAGAAGCAGAATGAAAACCTCAAAAAGAGTCTAGGTAAGATAAAATGGTGCCAAGAATACCATCCATTTTAAAATAAGAATAACATGAAAAACTGTGCACATAGTTTAGTTTTGCAGTGCTTCACACAAAAGCAGAATAAATAATTTATGAAAGTCTCTAACTGGCTCTCTAGAAGTGCACACCAGGCATCCCATGTACATAAGAGCCCAACTTACGTATACATATGCCAAAATAAATAAGTCTATGCCTACAGTGTTTGTAACAGTGAATCTAGCTGTGTTTCCATCATTTTCAGGTTTCAGTACGCCTACTGACAAGAAACCAAAAAGCAAACAACTTCAAAGCACTGTACTGAAAAAAAAAATATATTGGTGATAGTACCTTTAAGAGAATAAATAGCATGAATAATTACTCTATGTGTGGATTCTGAGCTTTAATTAAATTCCACAGTAACTAGAAATTTAGCATAAATATTTTTTCAGATCACATTAATACCTGAAGTATGTGTCTGAGTGAATGGATTATTGCCTATCCAGTTTTTGGGAGGCTGTGATAGGGATGCAAATCGTATAGATGAATTTGTTTTGTACTTTTGTTTACTTATTTACACACAGGTACGCAAAAAATATTGGGTCAGGATCAGCCCTGTTACCGAAAATGTGCCCCTTGAGATCACAGCTTAGTACAAACTGTGAAACTACTAGATTTTTCAACAATTCTTTTTAAAATGAACATTCATTCTTCAAATCACATTTAAAAAACACATAATTGTTAATATATTTAGCTTTCATATTTACATTATTTACTGTAGTTTACCATGCAAATTCCTTATAGAATCACAGAATCGTAGAATTGCCTAGGTTGGAAGGGACCTTTCAGATCATCTAGTCCAACCATCAACCTAACTCTGACAAAAATCATCACTAAACCATATCTCTAAGCACTATGTCTACCCGTCTTTTAAATACCTCCAGGGATGGTGACTCCACCACTTCCCTGGGCAGTCTGTTCCAATGCTTGATAACCCTTGCAGTGTAAAAATTTTTCCTAATATCCAGTCTAAACCTCCCCTGGCGCAACTTGAGGCTGTTTCTTCTTGTCCTATCACCTGTTACCTGGGAGAAGAGACCGACCCCCACCTCTCTACCCCCTCCTTTCAGGTAGCTGCAGGGAGCGATAATGTCTCCCCTCATCCTCCTTTACTCCAGGCTGAACAACCCCAGCTCCCTCAGCCACTCCTCGTAAGACTTGTGCTCCAGACCCCTCACCAGCTTCGTTGCCCTAATGCATTATTGCCCTTATGCTTGCCCTTATGCATTCTCACAGGGGTATTATCTTGAGCAATACACAGCTAATTCTTACTGCAGACATACAACAAATTTGGAACAATAGAAAAACAGAAATTAAACAAAAAGTTCATTTTTAAACATTTGGTATTGTTCCTTGGAAATAGAAAGTTTTGTCCTCCAGTACATTTTTCTCATAGTTTGGACAGTCCCATTTTAGAAGTTTCAAATGACAAGTTTCCTGTGACCTTCTGTGGAAGACAACTGTTTATATCTATAAAACTTCCCCCACAAAGAAGTCTCTAGATTAACCTCTATCACGTAATGATGTAAGGCAGCCTGCATCTCATCATGCCAAAAAGATCTATTCTATTAAGCTGTCAGTACCAATTTGACTGGCAACTTCAAAGGTAAGTATCTTTCCATCATAACAAATATTTAACCATGGGGAACCTCATTTTTCAAATTACTCTGAGACGAAGAGTAAAACCTCTGGGGTAGCATCTACTGTAGCTCTGGCAATTGCCACTCTCATTAAATTTGCATGAAGTAACTAAAAAATGTGTGCAGCTTTTAAACATCAAGTTAATATTTCATTTTTTTCCATGGTGAATGATTCACGCACAAGAGGAAAGGAACCATACTAACCTAGCCTGCTGTTGCACCTCCTAACTAACAGCAAAACTGTCAAATTCTCGTAAAGTAGCAGACTGAATGTAAGATGTCTTTTTTTTTTTCCCCTCCTTCCTTTGTTGGTACACCACAAAATACTTATTCAGAGAGAAGCAGCAAAGCCTTACCTTGGCTGAGTGCTCCATGGTGACAACCACTTTGGTCTGTGCACTGGATACCAGGTCCATGGCTCCACCCATTCCTTTCACCATCTTACCCTAAAATTAAAATTTTAATAGAAATGTAACATTTTTATTATTTAAATCCTGCATAGAAAGCCCACCTTTTCCACCACTACTGTATTCAAACACTAGCAGAGCTTCACCAGAGCAACAACCTGTCTCATTCCAGGCTCTGTAAGATGCAAATAGGAAAAGAATGATGAGTAGAAAAAGGATCCACTGCCACTGCTGGTGCCCTGGGGTGTAACTTAAATCTTAGTACCATTGGCTTAATGAAAGCCCGGACACTGAGGAGCAATGAATTTAGTTCCAATGGTTCTGACATTAGAAAAGCAAAGTGTTCATTCTCCTGTTGATAGAAATGTCATTAAATCCTCAAAACAAATCTTTGCTTATGAAATGTAGCAACAAGAACACATGAGCACTCTCCACCTGCCAGTTTAGAATGCCATGGCTCGTATCACTGTATCAGCACAAACCGATCTTTTTGTTCTATTCCAGATGTTTCTGGATGTTATTTCTGAATATGGACAAATAAAAAAATGTGGATTAGTATTCACTTCTGTTTGTCCCTCAAACCAAGAAATGCTTTCTGTCTCTGTGACTCATTCTTAAGAGTGTGAGAATTGCACCTGTTATCACAGCAGCTGTATTATGGCTTGGTGTTCAGCTACCTCTATTTTTACTTTCCATAATGTTACAGCATTCAACCCCTGCCTGCTTCCACCACCTTAAACTGAACACATCTGATCTTGGAGGTAAGAGGTCCAGACTTGGCACGTTTCTGGTGGGAAACGACCATAAGTACAAAGTTCTATCAGTATGAGCAGAGCAATCATTTTTGGACAACAAGCACTAAACCCCAAAAAACAAACAAGGCAACAACCTCATAAGCCACTCCAGAGCTGCTGAGGACGGCAGAAAGGGAAGTGGAACATCAAGGCACCTGCATGATAGGGGAGGTTGGTAGGAAACATAAGGCAAGGAATTTTACAGATTAAATTAATTTTCTGTCTCAAGTGTTTTGTATTGGCTCTCTTTTGACTGGTTATTAGCTGTAATTAAAATAAATTATGGACAGTAATACAATGGATGCTGTTTTATATATAAAACCTAAAAGTATATGGTTAAATGATTGGAGAACTTCCTAGTATAAAGCTTTTCTCTTATGCTTCCTTTTATTAGGTATATGATTCAGTACCTTACTAGTATCAGTACCTATGGTCCATGATCTAAAACATATGGAAAATACTCATCTCATTAAGCTGCCAGGCCTGCAACTTATTGGTGTCTTAATCTTTATGGCCTCTTGACCATAATGAAGGGAATATACACCCCCCAAAAAAAAAATATTGTATTTTCTTACTGTTTGCACAGTGAAGAATAAATCACATCTTCCTATATCTATAAATAACCCCTTTGGAATTTCTCAGGTCAGATTAATATTAAATACGAATGACGTTAATTAACATTACTACTAAATATTTCTTTGCAAATGCACACCTGAGAGGGATGAGAGGATTTACCTCTGTCCTTAACTTCCTGGCACTGCTCAGATCATTCTCCATCCTACCTGGAAATACAGAACTCTTTCAGAGACTGCAGTGACCTCTCACCTGCCTGCCAGAGGCTCACTGACCAGATAATGCAGAGTAGCGGAAGACGATGGATTATCTCCCCAGTAACTCAGAATATCTTTGCATTGAGGACTACGCTATCAATATACCTGTCCTGACTATGCCGTTAGTTCATTTTCCAGCCTTTTTTAGTTCTAGTAACCAGTAAACGCCTACAACAACTGGGAAATATCTGAAGAAATAAGTGCCAATGAAGAACAATGACAAATCTACTGATGGCGAAGCTGTCATACAGGACTGAGAGAAAAGACTTCATCCCCGTGTGTACGCGGAAGCAAGAAAATGCAAGTTAAGTTGCAAAGAAGGACTTAGGGACCTTTAAATTGCTAAATCTGCTCCTCCTCTTCAGGCAAACATCACTGTAGGATGCCTGATAAAGCAAATCAATTAAGCATTAACTCCAACTAGCCAAGTAATTCCATGCTTTTATTTTGAGGAATATCCAAAGCATAAGAGCCCTACATCGCTCTCAGGGCATCTACCAAACTCCCACAACTTCCACTTTCCCCCACAACATACTGGCACAGGGGACAGCTGCATCCTAAATTTCAGTTAAAATACTTCAGTCGAAAAGGTGATTCCCAAAAGACATTTTGCTCCTTTTTGCCTGGGATAAGCATGCAGACCAAAACAGTTCTGAGATGTATAAACACTGCACATTTACAAGCAACAAGCAATTTCTGTTTATTTTAAATTTTAATAGCATATTTAATTGCATCTGACATAAGTCAGATTCTTTTATTTGAATACTTTGCATGTAACACACAGTGTATCATAAAAATAAACATTTTCACCTCCTGAAGACCATTTGCAACAACCACCTCTGCTGTGAAATCTCTGAAAAACTAAATTGGGTTTACAGTGCTGGATACTAGCTGAAGTGTGAACTATACATTTCACTTCAATAAAATATTAATTTTTATTTATTTTTTATTGAACAGGGCAAGCTGATGAAAGCAAAACTGTTGACTCTTGGTTACTTGATAAAGCATTTAAGTGTAATGTAATAACCTGTAAAAAGCTCAATTGTATTAAACAATTCATTAAAAAAAAGGAGGTACTTCAAATAAGCAACTGCCAAAATATATTTGCAGGTTTCCCGTGTCTTCTTGCCATATTCGTAAAGTTCAGGGTTTGCATGGCCCCTCGCCCCCCATTTATTTATTTGGTTTCTGTTAATTCCCAATTAACATTGGTGCTGCTAGCTTAAGAAACCAGAAGGAAAGTCTTAGTTCAGCGGTAGAACACGGTAATTTGAAGAACTATTATAACGCCCACTTCACCAGCAAGAGCTTGAAGCGAGAAGAAAAGCTTTTTGAATTAGCCATGTGCTTCCTGGGAGGTCCAATGTTGGCAATATATATATAGAGGGTTAGCTGGAGGACAGAAACAAGCTGGCAGTTTCCTTCTAGCTTCTCAGTTTCCATAAAAGGTCCATATTCCAGGAAGGCATTCTGCTTTTCTTATTGCGTGTCATCAGCAATTCTTGCCAAGTCTTAGTCTCATCTCAGGATGCAAGAGGTGGAAATTCATGAAACTTATAAATTTTATTCTTTTTTTTTAATTAAGATATTCAGCTCTTCTACTTCTTCACTGCCATAAACCCACACAAAATTAGTGAAATTTCTTATAATGCCTGCTTATTGCAAAATAAATGATTTTGTTATTGTAGTGATGGGGGATCTTTAAGAAAACATGAGAGAAGGGTACAAATTTTCTCATCTGATGTCTTCGTATCAGAACATCATTTGAGTGGTCAAAATACAACACTAAAGAGCCTCAGAACGTAATTTAGCCTAACAGTAATTCCTAAACAGAAACCTTCCTGTTGTTTTGGTCACTTGTGGCACCCAAGACAACCTGTGACATTCCAGCAGAAGCTTGTGAGTGCTCCAAGGTGCTCAAGACACTCAAGATATTTTTCAAGAGAATGTGGAGGTTTTCCATAATGGTGTTGCAAGATGGAAAGATGCTACAGGAAAACAGGAAACAATTTATAAGAAAATCCAAACGGATTAAAAAGAGGTGGCTGAGAGAAAAAAGGAAAACCCAGGAGCCTTCAAACTCTACTAAGATCTTGAATAAAGGCTGATGTCTTAAACCTTTCTTCTGTATTCCCAGGGGAAAGGACTTTTCTTCCGTAACTGAATTTTATAGCTACTCCCAACATCATAAGATGAAATGCATCTGAACTGATCTGGTTATGTTAAAAGAACATAATCTTTTGAGACAAACACATATCACATCAACAGTACAGCACAGCAGATGCTAATGAGGTGTTCAAGAAACACTGAAAACCTACCAGTGGTAAATGCAGAGTCTGATGGAAATAAAAGCTTGAATAATTCCATTTAAAACTGAATATGAAAGAACAGACAAGGTGAAAACATACACCTATTTGAAAAGGAACTGAGCTACTTCCCTGTTAAGAGTTCTTGCCCCTGTTGCCAACTACCCTAATACTGTATTAAATAAATAGCATTTAGTCTGAAATTTCTCTCTCCTTCCATTAGATAAAAGAAAGAATACATATGCCTCACACTATGCTCAGAGTTAGTAAAACTATTATTTCAAAAACTCTCACAGAAGACAATGAATGCTTCTAGTTTAAACTACAGTCCTCATGCAGGCTTCCCATTCAATCTGAATTTTCAGGCATCTCCCTGGCAGACCTTGAACAAGCTACCTAGGATGACAGAGTAAAGATTTTAACAATGTCAGTATGGTCTCTGATGGCCACAGACACAGACTAGGTGACAGGTACAGAACCCATCACCAGTCTCAGGTTCCTTATGAAAGAAAACAATTATATCATGCCAGGGACAGCTACTAAAATTCAGAGCAACTGAAATGGTATGAACTCCACAGAGAAAAGCAGAAATGAAGGTAATGCAGTGGTGCAAGATACTTCCATCACCACCATCAGTGGTGCTAACCCTGCAGTCAAACAGATGAACTTAGGACCCCTTAAAAGTTTTCTGCTCTGGCCTTCTCTGCAGTGGCATGTGAGCACTACTAACAGATGAGTCACACAAGTCTCCCTCTCCATATAGGTGCTGCCTGTCTGCACGGATGTGCCAGCTTCAAATGACACACAGAGCACAAGCAAGGAGGTCATCAGAGCCATAAATAACTATTTAACAAAAATATCTCGTCAGTTGTTGTGGGGTTAGCTGTGGTTGGTTTGGGGGTTTTTTGTTTGTTTGGAGGGGTGCATATTAGCACTGACCTTAGATTTGTACAAAAAGATACCAATCAGAAGGTAATATTAAAAAATGCATATGCATAAATCTAACTATATAAAAATGTAGATGACAATCCTTTGCCCATTGCTAACAGTTTGGTCCAGTGTTTAAAGGAAAGGTACATTTATAGTTGATTCTAAAATGAAAGCCACAAGTCTTCCAGATTTCACTTTCCATTTCTTCAGTGAAAAAGACTGGATGAAGAATGCATCAAAAAAGCTGAAGATTAAGTGCTATGAAACATACTTCCTTGTCCTATTTTCCACTGATTTTATGTCCTTATATGGCACAACTACAGAATTATTTTAATTACACTGTCAACTATGACACCTAAATTAGATTTTACCCTGAGAGTATGACAAAATGAACATTATGAAGAAACACTGGGAAATCATTAACAGGATTTTTGAATCAGTAGAGTTGATAATGCAACAACACAACAAAGAGTTAATACTGGAAGATAGCAACAAAGCTGAGGACACTGTACATGCACAGCAGGGTGAAGATGTATTTTAAAGGATGTCCAAAATAAAGATTTAGTTGTATGGTCATACAGAAAATTACCTGATTCTCAAGAATGCTGACCAGATATCTCCTAACACACACGTAATGAACAGCAAAATTAAAAAGTAAGTATCATTTTTGAAAGAATGGAACGTAAGTTCTTGAGTGACTGATACTTCTTGGCAAAACTTATTAATAACTCCTTCTTAAAATGTAGCATACACAAATATGTGTACTAACTATATTTATATTTTTACTTTCCATAATCGAAAAATTAAGGCACTATAAAATATGTGCAAAGAAAGTTGCTGAAATTTTATTTCTCTGTTCTCCCATAAAACTTACTTGAAATAACTGTTGGCAACAGATTCAAATGAATGAGTGAAATTCAAATGAATACACTGAAAAACTGCGACCCAGGAACAACTCAAAACAGCCTGTGACATGGTTCATCGAAATGGATTTGCTTTACAGTGAAGAATGCTATTTCACTGTAGTGGGACCTTTGAATACTGTCTCCAAAATACACAGCGTAGCGTGCAATAATTAAATATTACTGCCAACGTAATACTAGTCTCACTCGAAAATGATGGTTCCGTGCCATAGTCACAATTGTTACCGCTAACCCACAAATCAGGAGTCTTTAAACATATGCTTGCATTTTTGAGACACGCAGAATTTCTTCAGCTGCCCTCATTATACAGATGCCTAATGCATAGCTGGCACTTCCCACATTGAAAATTTAAAAGAGTATGAATAAAACACAAACAGTGAGCTCTTACATTCCTTCCGTGCTGTCCGAAGAGAAATAAACACAAACAAAATTGATAGAGAAAGCTCAAAAAGGTTAAAGAAGTGAAGCTAACACAATACTCTCCCATTCTCTGTTGAGGCTCCAGGACTCTTCCTATGGCATTAATTACATGCTGCAAGGGCTCTGGAGGGCTTCCAGGCATGTGTTTGTTGGCAGAGAAGCGGTAAGCTGATATACTACTGTAGGCTTCATTCCAAGACCTGTGTCCACAAAAACATAGTATCTTTTCACATTAAAATAATATCCCACTGAAATGTAGATTTCCAAGGAGACTCTAGGTAACTGCAGGTCCTGTCCTTCTCCTTTTTTCAGCTACTGCTGCAAAAGCCCTACTCAGTCATGTCCTAGATACCAGACTACTTCACATTACTACTAAGAGAAACCCAGTCACTGAACATAATTAACCTGCATATTTTCTACTCATACAAAATTTAGCTAATTTGTAGCAACAGGGCTCCTTGGAGAAGACTTATGGTGCTCTCAGACATTCAGGGATACGTGTCCTTTCTCCCATCATTAAAAATTATAATTTCAAGTCAGAAAAGCTCTTGCTGTGGAGCCTTCTGCCCTCACAAATAATAATTGAAAACAAAACCAAGCCCAAAAAACCCTCCCACAGTCACATACTCAGCTGGCCTCTCTGCCAGTTTACTTTCATTTTAAAATGTCTTTACCAATGAACATGCAGTTCAGCTCATGGTCAAAGTATCCAAAACTGTGCAAAAGATGTACTTTGAAGGCCTGCAGAAAAACTACCAATAATATATAAACACATATTAATAATGCTTTAGGTTATACTGATCTCTACAGATGGTAAATTAAAAGATTTATTACTAAATTTTAATTGGGTTTCCTCATGTCTTCCTTTCAGATAATCTTCTTTGATAAAGCTTAGAATTTTTGTATCATTTTCTTTCAATTTATTTCATTCTTAAGGCTTTAATCCTTTAGGTTTGGCTAGTCTTAGTCAGAGCATTAAAAATTAAGGCTGCTGCTTCTAAAATTCAAAGATTGCTTATTTTTTCCAAGAACAAGTCAGATTTATGTATCCAAACTGCATCAACCTGCACAAATTACTCTCTTCCCCTAATTGCATTATCTTAGCTATCAAAACAAGAATTTTATACTCCACCAGAAGAATATACAAAGCTACAGTTAATTTTCTTGCTGAAAATTGTATTTCGTTTATATTGTTTGTAAGGAAAAGATATGTTAAATAGTATCAGTCCTGGTATCATCCCTGAGGCTGCTACTTGTTAACTGAACTGCTGGCCATCAGGCTTTGACCCTGGTGGTTTAGGAAATTGCCAGCTTTCTTGGCACCTTTGGATGCATTCTGTCTGCCCTCACGGACTTACACATGTCCACTTTTCTTAATCAGTCCTCAGTCCTCTTCTACGGTGGATACTACCCACCGTCCCCCAATTTCTACCACGAAAAAAACCTGGGAGTCCTGGTGGACAACAGGATGACCATGAGCCAGCAATGTGCCCTTGTGGCCAAGAAGGCCAATGGCATCCTGGAGTACATCAAGAAGAGTGCAGAAAGCAGGTCAAGGGAGGTCATCCTCCCCCTCTACTCTGCATTGGTGAGGCCACACCTGGAGTACTGTGTCGAGTTCTGGGCTCCCCGGTTCAAGAGGGACAGGGAACTGCTGGAGAGAGTCCAGCAGAGGGCTACCAAGATGATTAGGGGACTGGAACACCTCTCTTATGAAGAAAGGCTGAGGAATTTGGGTCTCTTCAGTCTGGAAAAAAGATGTCTGAGGGGGATCTTATCAACATTTATAAATACTTAAAGGATGGGTGTCAGGAGGATTGGGCCAGGCTCTTTTCAGTGGTGCCCAGTGACAGGACAAGAGGTAATGGGCACAAACTTGAGCATAGGAAGTTCCACCTATACATGAGGAGGAACTTCTTTACTTTGAGGGTGGCAGAGCACTGGAACAGGCTGCCCAGAGAGGTGGTGGAGTCTCCGTCTCTGGAGACATTCAAAATCTGCCTGTACGTGTGCCTGTGCAGCCTGCTCTGGGTCACCCTGCTCTGGCAGGGGGGTTGGACTAGATGATCTCCAGAGGTCCCTTCCAACCCTATGATTCTATGGAAACATTTTTTATTGTCTTTTATGGCAGTAGTCAGATTAAGGTCTAGTTGGTCTTTGCCCTTGTGATTTCCTCACTGCATAACCTCAAGACCTTCTTGTGGTCCTCCTGAGCATGTTACCCTCTCATTAATGATACAGTTCATAATTTTACTTTTCACCTGCAATAAGTTTCTAGCTACTGAAATGTGATGTCACACATTTCATCCATTTTGCTCTTTCAGATTCATCAACTTTCAGCTGCAGGGCTCCTGCACCACCGGTTCAATGTTTTTTTCTGCTGGTACAGCATGTCAGCCATATCAGCAGTTATTAGCATTGTTTAATGGCTAAAGGATGTTCAGAAATGTATATAAAGATGACAGAGGCCCTGGTGTCATAGGGGAACATATCAGAAGTTCTGTGTTTTGTTTTGACCTATGCCAAGCCTCTGATACATGTCAGAACAAAAACCAGAGTCATGTACCTTCCATTAGGAGGGCTGTAGAAAATAAAGCAGTACTTTGTAGTAAGCTGTAGCCACCAGAAGGGCAGCAGGAACTGCTTAATAAAATACTCCTATTCTGAGTCTCAAAAAGTCACTGGTAGAAAGGAACTACAAACAAAGCAAATACAGGCAGGGAGATGTGCAGTCAATCCCACAACTTTTAAAATCCCAAGTGAGACAATTTAAACTGCCACAGGAGCCAGGACTGCTGCGACACTGCATGCTCGTGATGCTGTTCCGCAGATGCGGTCAAGCTGCCCTGCTTGAGAGACACAGATAGGTCAGATACCTATCCTTCACTCAGGAAGTGAAAAGTGGCTTCATCCAGTAGCTCTCAGCAGCCACAGGCTCCCCTTTGCTCTGGCCTGTCTGCCCTACTCCATGGCTGTGTCCTCAGCGTTTCTCTGCCACCTCTCTTGGCCACCTTCTCCCAGCTGCACTCTGTTTCCAGGTGGTCCTCAGAAATTTGCTACCTCTTTCTCCTTTCCCTCACCAGAAACCCTCTTGTTAGTTGGAGAAATACCAAAGGGAGGAAGACAAAAAGCCATTAAGTAGTAGTGCCTAGTGGAGTAAAACTACCAATAAATGACAGTATTTAGGAAGTAACTTCTGCCTAAGCAAACAGCATTGTTTACGGCATGAGCTTAAAATATTCTCACCCTCATCTTCCTTTACTCACGGGATTTTCCTCTCCATTAGAAATTAGCAGATAAGAGCAAAGGAAGGGTTGTAATTATTGCAATGAGCCTTCCTTAGCTCAGTTCCTAGTAAGTGCAAGTAAATACACGTATGCATGCACTATGCCTCAAGTGTCATCAAGCTCTTACGGGACAGAAAGGATAGCTTCATGATGGTACTTATTCAAAACACAAAATTTAGAGTTATTACTTGCCTCTGAAATAACGGTGAATACCATCAATCCAAGAACCCAAAAGCTACAGCATATAAGAAATACTTTAGCCAAACCTAAACACAAAACTAAGTGAAAAATATTACAGTAAAACACAGCTTAGAGTTTCCTTACACTATAAGCTTTCAGCAAAGTCGATCTTTCTATCACCCGACAAAAAACTTATAACTAAAAAAAGATGCATCTCGCTCATAATTCAACCTAACATCAATGATGATAACATATCATCTTATTTACAGAAAAAGGAGGAAGATCTCAATGCCTACATGCTGGTTAATCACATTTTAAAAATCTGTACTGCACAATAGTAATAACACATTAATAAAGCAGATTAAGAATCATCTGACCAACAGGTCTCAAAACAACGTAACCAAAGGGAAATAACTGCTGATTGGAAAGGCTCCTGTCTGGATTTATGGAATGTCATCAGGCATATTTACTCACAAGTAAACACAATGTCACTGAAAAATAAATTTGCAGACAGCTAAAGGTTAGTAAGAGTGGCAAATGAGGATAGCAAAAACTCAAAAGGACCCATATGGTGTATGCTAGTAGAAGGGTACACAAAAAGACCAATAAAAGCTACCCAAAGCTGTATTTTATGCTTTCCTGTTTTGTAAACATACATGTTATTCATGAATTTGGAGCTGAACAGAATGGAGAGGCATCTTCAGAAGCAAAATAAGCAATTTCAATATTCCAATTGTGACATAACTTTGGAAACTGATGCTAATAGGAATCAAATAAGTTCTGGACAGTCAACTAAATATATTGGGAAAATATCTGTGGAAAATATCTTGATTTTTAAGTTTACATAAATACAGTAGAAGTTGGATTTTCACCTTTTTCTCTAAAGATAACTGTGTATGTACCCTGAGCATAATTTAAATTTTTGATTCCATACTTAAATAACATCAAACCATACTTTGTTTAGAAAATTACTGTTAAGTGTGACTAATTTTGTCAAACATAGAAAAGACAGAACTATGAAAAACAACAAAAGTTGGCATGAGAAAACGGCAATACATGTGGTCTTTAACAGCTTATTTTAATTTAAAAAGAAAAAGTCCTGCAACTCTATTTACAAGTACTATAAAGAATAACAACCCCAAACACTGCTTGCTAAAAAGCTTTGGAACATAGCAGGAAAGTTCTAGAAAAAGCCAGTGGGAGTGGAGGTCAAAATAAAAATAAAACTGGCAATATAGCACAATGGGCTTTTTAAAAAAAAAAAAAAAACAAACCACAAACCAAAAAACAAAACAAACCAAAAAAACCCCACACCCCAGGTAAAATGAAATTAAGCAAGAAAACAAGTGGCAAATTGCTCTGGCTCATGACGTTGCTTTTCAGGAACTGTCTAGTGAATAGCTTTTAGATTCAGCACAGATGCAACTGCATGAAATTTTATATCCTGAGATACTAATATGGTCAGTTGAAATTACTGGGATTTTTTGGCATTAAAATCTATCCACTGATGATTCAGGAGTGCCTTTTTTTCAGACATTTCAGCTTCATGAGCTATCACTAGAGGTGCATTTTTGCTGGTTTACTAGGAACACTTTAGAGCAGGAAACTTTGGTTATTACTTGGTCACTTGGGTATTCTGAAGAATAATTCTCTTGCTGCTTCAATTTACCAAAGCAACAAAAATGCAAACAAAGCAATTCTTCCTACCTAAAATACAACCCACCCTCTTCTGCTTTCTAATACGCTTTTCAGAAACAGCTTGAGTAAACAGAAGGTTTTATCAGGTACATAAAAATTTAACACTGCTTTTTTAGGACCCAAGGATTGTCAAGAAGAAAATCTCAGGAGTTAAGTAATCTTGAATATAAAGGATAGTCTGGGGGCATCTTTATACAGTGGCTCTCATTTTGCAAAAGCATAAAGAGAATGTCAGTCTAAAGCAACCCAGCCAAACAAAACCAGGAACTGATCTGACAATTTAAATAAAAAGCTATATACATTAAAATCATCTTGAACTGTGCCTAGAAGAAAATCTCTAAATGCTACTTACAAAAAAAAATTGAGTTTATACTATAACAATTTACCTTTACATGTTTTTTCTAATCCATCTTCAAAATTTTCAGAGAATGTAATAATTCAGAATTATTTTTAAAAGCCACTATGTAAGCAAATAATTTCTACTTGTATAAGACATCAGAGCCACCACAAGTTAATGAAGGAAGTGCTTTCACAAACACAGAGCTACTTCATCCGGTAAAAGGAAAGAGTAGTTCTCAGGTTGATACGAAGGAAAAAATATCCCACTCAGTTTCTCAGTGACATATATCTGCAATACTGGACTGACAGTGTAGATTACTTACATTTATTTATGTCAATCCTCTGGAAAAAAATACAGTTTACTAAGTGTACATTTTTTAAAGTTAGCTATTTAAAATATATAAATAGTGTTTGGGTGACTTATCATACCTTTGAGATACAGAGCCATGGATAATTCAGGTGAACTCCAATTTTAGTTATCTGAGGTTTCAACTCCTTGAAAACTTACACTATCACACTTTTTCCATGGCTCAAACAGCAAATCTAGGGTTAAAAATGTAATTTGATTTATCCCTTATATTGCAAAGTGTGGGGGGGGTTCTTCCACAGAGGCTGGTTTCAATATTTTGGATTCTAGTGACAAGTTCTTGTAACTCAAGCCAAAAATTAAATTGGAATTGGATAATGCAAAGCTAACCAGTATTACCTTAATGCATGTCATACTTGGACTCCTACAGTATATCTGACCATCAGATTATGTTTAAAACATAGAGTTCTACGAAAAGACATAAAACAGCAGTAGAAGGGCACACACAGGATCCCAAAGTGAGGCACTAACAGCAGCATTAACTTTCAGACCCCATTTTTCACAGTATTAACTGGATGACACTGCAAGTAGAAAACAGTCTTGAAAAAGCGAGCACTTGTAACAATAGGGATCGAAAAGATCTAGCCATCACTAGTCTGTCTATTCTCAGGTGTGTGGCCATAAAACCAGGCTGTGCTGTGAGAACACCTAAGGAAGACTGTTTTCTTATGGATTTATCTCCTATGTGTCATATTCCACTTACCTATAACCCCTTCACATCCCCTACAACTGCTGACACAGACACCTGGAATTGCCCTTCAGATAACCCTTTCTCCCACATTTGCCTGTATAGACCCTGTCTTTGTCCCCTCTCGCTAAAAGCAGCTTATGCTCCAGCCACCGCTCCATGACTTGCACATTCACAGGCCTGCTGGAAAGGCCACACAGACAGCTGGGCTCAACTAACGCTTCTCCAAGAGACAGGACGTTCATTCGGGTGTCTTTCCTCCTCTACCCTGGTTTCAGTTTTCAAAGACTTTTCTGAGACCTTTAGCACTGCCCAGACAGATAGAAATATGCTGCATCACCTTAACCAGGCTAAAAAGAAAATTTGCTTCCAGTCACCTCTGATACAAACCGTATCAGAAAGTACCATATTGAAAGCTGTTGAAAACATCAAACTTCTAAACCATGGGAAAGATACATATTTTGTTTAATGTTAAAACATAAACTGCGTTCAAAGAATGGTTTAATGTCATCAGCTGCTTAAATAATACTGGGAATAGCTTATATTGAAGTACTGCTTCCTTCTAGATGTATGCAAAATGGCAATTCTGTGATCCTTTGACAAGAACACTGAAAAAAATAATGCAGAATTTTTTTATAATTTTATAATGAGCTACATGCTATTCTACACCTTCCTTCAAGTTCTTACTCCAGGTACAAGAGTTGTCACTCTTAAGAAAAAGCATCAGTCTTCAGCAAAAAACTACGACATTTGAAAGGCACAGACCCAAGAGGAGGGAAAAGGATTACATAAATCATGTTTAGCTTCTCACAATGCTTAGCATAAGCATAATTTTAGAGGGCTGACTCCTGATAATTGATTGCTTGATGCCAGCAGTACACAAGAAAATGTGTTAACCTTAAAGTCGCACATATCCTCTATTTTAATGCTTTAAGCTTCGCAACTGCCGTTCTTCAGACCTTTTCTCCTTTGCCTGACCCTCCGCTACATTTACATTACCCTAAATACAGTGCACTGACAGCAGTACAAAAACCTACTTACAGGAATCATCCAGTTGGCGAGGTCACCGTACTTAGACACCTGCATAGCTCCAAGCATTGTCAGATCAACATGGCCTCTGGCAACAGAAAGTGCGTAATTAGCATATCATGTTCAAGTAACATCCCACAAATCTTAACAAGCTTTTGTTCACATTCTCATTACATTAATATAAAGACGGCGGCATACCACAGAGGTAGCAACCATTTTGTCACACGTGGTTGGGGTTTTTTTCCCTTCTAGATCTATTGCTAATGCAAATTTTTCTGTCTGCCTACTGAGCCTCAAAAACACTATTACTTTTGTCTGGTTTTGGTTAATTGCATGCACAGTCATCAGCTCTGAACTCATATTTCTAAATGCACTCCTTCACATATTTACATGCACTCATTATCTCTCGGAGCCATTAGGATTTAGTGTTTGTTTGCATCCAACCTCCTTCCCGAAAAACAAACAAAAAACAGGTGCAGATGGTGAATTTCCATTAGGGAGGTGGAATGAGGATCACAGTTGCAAGCTGAGCAAAGAGGGTATACAGAGTGCAAGTACAGATTAGATACTTGGAAATGACCAAAAAGTAGTTGTTAAAACATAAATGTGTTTATATATGGCCAGGTGGTGGTAGACATGAACATCACTACAGTATCTATTAGTTACAGTGTTTTTCTATTTCCAATTGCTAGACCTAATCCTCTGTAAACCATCCCTGATTAAGGCTATGATCATTTTACTGCTTGTTAGATGCTAACCACATTTCAAAGAATTACTAATGGGTTCAGCCACTGACTCAGTTTATTCTTTTCATGTTTCAAAAGATCAGGGTTTGTGGTGTTACATACCCTCTTATCATTGCAAATGATTCATCACTAGAGAAATAGGAAGAACCTGGAAGAACCGTGACTGTCTCCTTACCTGTAAAAGAAATAAGCTATAGTATGTATGTATTTCATCTCTTTGACAAATGAAGTCACAGCTATTAACCAAGAAATAAGGGGGTTTTTTATCAAATTCCTTTGGATTCTGTACAACTATGGACCTGATTACACTTACTATGTCACATGTAAACCTAATCAATCATAATGAATTGTGAAGCAGTTTGTTACAGTTTTTAATGATAGGATTGCCCACTCTTTGATCTCCAGCAGTTCCAGGCAAGACATCGTGGACACCAGAGGCTAAGAAATCTCTATGGACTTCAGCTTTCTGCTCTAGCCACAGAAAAAGTGAGAGGTAACTCTCCTTTGAAACAGAGAAAGAGCACTTTCAGGAGACAGGGAGGTTGCGAGAAGAAGGAGCAGCTCACATTGAACAGGCTGGAGTGATAACGATGTAGAACACACAAAAATAAATCACAGATCTAGTCTACTCTTGTTTTGTTAAAGTGCAAAACAGAATGTGCTTCTGTGTGCTGTACTGTTCTCTGCACAGTTCTTGGGTCAAGCCATGCAGCACACATGGAGGTGTCTCATTTTGACTCTCTCCAGAGCCCTCTCTTTCCTCTCCTGCCAGCACTTTGAATCAGTCCAAGCAACAACCATGTGTACAGGGTGCCTCTGGAAAGGCATAAGAAATACAGCCAAAGGTGAAATTATAAACCAAGCATGGGAAACCAGAAAGAAAAAAAAAAAAAAAAAAAAACAGAAGACTTTCACCAAAAAAAAAAGCTAGTGTAACAACAAAGGGGGAACAAGAATGAGACATAATTAAACAGTTCCCAGGAAACAGGGAAAAACAGTCAATAAAAATAAATAAGAGGATTGGAAAAAGGAAGGAAACACTGTAGGAAAGTTAATATAGAGATCTCAGGTACCTATTTTAATTTATTGAGTTCACTTGATGTATATTATATGCCAAGACATTGTATAGAAATTAAATTTTGACACAAAAAATAGTACAGAATTAAGGCCAAACAAGCAGTCTTGCAGTCTGATCACAAGAATTTACCATGCAAACATCCAGACCCACTGAGACTACCTGAATTGTCTTTCCCTACCAGGCACCCATCCAAGGGAGCAGAACACAACAGGGCCTACAAGCAGCAACATGGAGTGAGAACCCTGGGATAAGGCGACAAGCTAATGCAATGCTGAGAAGAAAGAGGCACAGGTTGAGGACCACAGAATAATGTACCAAGAGCACTGTATTAACCACTTCTCGAATATGCTCTCAGGAAGTCAGTACTTGTAAATATTTCTGCTGTAAGACAGAAGTCTACCTTTCAATTACAGCGAAGATAAACTTCACGTGAGACATTCAGAAAATGGGGCACCCTACCCCCGCCCCCCATATTTCAGAGAAATACAATTACATTTGCAGATATGAGTTTGGCAAAAGCCCGAACTGGGAGTATATTTTGAAAATGTAGACTTCGGGGGCTGATACCGTACCATTCCAGTCTATGAATGCAAACAGAATTAAATCCTATTCCTTTTGCCATTTGGATTCTATTTTCTTCACATGTTTCTTTAAATTTGGCTGGAAAGCACCCAGAGTGGCTTTAATCCAACTAAGTGTCAGAGGGATTTAGCAGCTTCTGTGTGTTTCAACAATAACAATAATAACTTTGGTGGTAGAGCTGGAGTTCACCTGTCCTGTGTCCTTTCTACTGCAGCTTCAGAGGAAGATGTGAAGGTGTCTAATAATGAAGTACAATACTTGAATAATCTGATTTCCATGTTGCATTCTAACCTCTTTATGTTAGCTTCATCCCTGCACGATTATCTCTTCAAAAATATTTATCAACCATAAACAACAATTCAAGATCATCTTGACATCCATGTAAAAGCCCAGTGACTTTTCAGAGTTTTTATCAAGTTCTTGGATACTTTTTTTCAATCATCACTCTGTTAAATTGTTCATTTCTAATGCATCTGTATCAGAATTTAAGTTCTAATATGTGTGCATATAATTTCACCTTTTATAGTAATTTTTTTATTCTAAATATTTTTTTCCTTCCAATGTCACTTTCAATATTTTTTTTTTTTAAAAAAAAGCACCTCAATTTCAATTCAAGAATTAACACAGCTCTCATGTGCCTCTGGCATTTTCGTTCATACAGTGTACCACAACAGTTATCTAGTTACTGGTGAAATGCTAGACTCAATTCCTTAATAATTTCTTATTTCAAATCAGAAGATGGTCTTAAATAACTCCTTATTTAAAACATAATACTGAAACAGGGGCAGTATGATAATAGTATCAATTAGTCAAGCCAGGTAGCAAAAGTTTCAAGTCAGTGAACAATTGCTGGACTGCACCTGATATTAAATTAAAAGCTTGTTTAATGTCAGTGCACTATCTCCTTTGACTTTTCAGAGTTTAATTTTACCTGCTAATAGCAGTTGTGAAAGGTACTGTCTATACAGATACATACATAGATACCCATGCATATATGTGTATGTATGTATATGTACACATAAATAAAAAATAAAAAATCCATAGGAAAGAAACCACAACTCTAAGATGTCAGCTATGGGTCTACAACCTATACCATTAACATGAATGAGCAGCCACCTGCAGCAGAGCCTCCAGTATGGCAGGTCCCAACAGAGGAGCTCTGTCCCCCCGCCCTGGCTACCGCTCTCTTCTCCGAATGCAAACAAGCTGCATTTCTGGCAACTCACTAGCCAGGAATAAACCAGGCCATTACACATAGGACGTTTTAAAACCTGTCCCAAACATAAATCATTAAAAGCCATTTTCTAGAAGACACAAGGTGAAAAGTAGCAGGAAAACAAATCCATATTCGTGTATAGGCTTCACAGAACAATCTCACCTCTGAAAAGGAAGCTTTGACTCTTAACTGCTTGGCCTGGAAGAGGGTTTCCCTCAATAGCAACTAAAATGCATCAAAGCGTAAGCTTTCTAAATAGAATACTAAACATCTCCATTGATCAAAACCAACCTTCACTTAAAAGAAGACAAGTACATTAATATTTATAAGTAAATAAAACAGGAGTCTGGGTTCAAATACTGAATCAAAAGAAAATTTTTAGATTAACAACGAATAATCATTTCCCATAAATTGAATTTATTTAAAAGATTTTACCTGCATTAATCAGGTCTGGATCTACTTCATTTTCAAGTGGATAAGGACCCTGACAACAACACAGACATATGTCAGCTTTATATTAAAAAAACTTTTGAGATACATTTCATAACTGCTTTATTATTTCTAATGCTTATTACTGAAAACAGCTCATCACAGATGTATTTTTTTGTCTTTAGCAGAACAACATCCCTGACAACATCAATTAACATATCAGGACTGACGGACGTATTGTTAGAGGCTGTTAGAATGACTAAATAACCACGAAGTGGGGGGTTTGTTTGGTTTAAGTGGCAGACATTTTTCAGAAAAAGGTATGCCGGTGCAACTTCATAAAGCCATATGACAGTGAAAATAACATTCACTTTAAGCTCTATTTAAAATTATGTTTGATAAAGCTTACAAGGCTTGGTCTTGCAAACTACTGAAGGTACTGACTCCTTCCAGCAAAAAGTGTACTCAAGAACATACTTAGCAAAGTAGCACTATAATCCTGAAATGAGCATTTCCTTAAAAACTTGCCTTCGCTACAGTGAGAATTTTATGATCATGCAATATGGCATATATTTGAATATCATTTTTAGTAAAATTATAATCAGGTTGGGGGTGAGTGGGAAATAAACCCCATGCACTGCAAGATAATTACATTGCAGTAAGTGACCAAGGTAACATTCTTACCAAACCCAGGACTCCATTTTCGCTCTGTAAGTGAACAGTTATGTCTGGACTGATGAAGTTACTGGCCAACAGTGGGATTCCAATACCCAGATTAGCTGAAGAGAAGTGGTTAAGGCATAAACAGGAACACACTTACTGCAAACTAGTAAATTAAAAAAAGTTATCATTGTACTATGATTAGATTAGAACTGTTCTCTTCACAAATACTTTCATTTTTAGTTAGATGCATCACATTTGTGATGAATTATTTTGACATTTGGACTGTCTAATTGCATTGTGTCAAATAGTTTACATGATAAAAAACCCACAATGCAAGTAACCTTAATTTCCAACGTATGTAACTTCTTCAAGAAATTCTTGCAAAACATACAACTGCTAATAAACTCTGCAGATATGCCTGGATAAAAACTCTAGGTACCTTATGCCTTAACATCCAATCTATATTGCCAATAAAATGGGAGAATCCCAGGTTCTGGGAAGGACAATGAGCATTTTTTAAACAAAACAGTTGCAATTGTTTTTCTAGTGAATCCTCACTTTAACCTACAGCAAAGCTGAAGGATACCATACATGCCATCCTCAAACTCCAGAGCAGCCCGTCTGATGATCCGCTCCCTCACATTGTCTCCTTGTTTTTGTTTGGCTTTTGAGTCTTCAGGCTTTCGGATTGATAAGCGCTGCAAACAAAGAAGTAATCATAAGAAAAGTTTAGAATCCAGATTCTTGCTTCTCAAGACACAAAAGCCTGATTTGTGATTGCACTGATATGCTTGATCTAAGAAGAATGCTATTTATCCATCTTCTACAAAAAACGACCTTTTATTCTATCAGTTCAAGCTTATCTAAGCCAGTGGACTCATCAAATATCCCCAATGATAGCCTTAGAGAAAAATATTTCTTTGTCTGTATCGCCAAGGCTGAGAGAGTACGTGGTACATAAGCAACTAGTTAAGAAGGCAACCAGGCATTAGTGCAAATACTAGCAAGTCTGAGATTCATTACCTCAGAGATACCTAAATAGACTTGGAAAATATCAGTCTAAAATGCTCTCCTTCTGCATTCTTTCAATTCAGTGGTGCTATTCTAGATTTATATGCGTGAGACAGACAAGTGCCAGTCATCTAAAGATACCGAGAGCTAAGCAAATAAGTTTTCAAACATATTATCTTCATAATCTTGCACAAATCTGACTGAACTTGTGTCCTGAGATCTCCTGGCGTTATGTCCATGCTTTCTAAATCACATGTAGGTGAAAATGCCACAATATTCAAGAAGTCTGTAAGACCTTTTTGGTAAATTATTGTTTACATAGATTCTATTCTTTGCACACCTCTCCCATGCATATAAAACTGCTCTGGGCAACCTCATGTTGTGCACCTCCATGTATCTTCCCATACTCTCCTACTTCAGGCCATAATGAACACATGAGACAAAATTATCCTCTGCTCCTTTTCATCACCACAAAAGAATTTTTGCAGTGCCTTTCTTCCCCATGTTGGGATTCACTTTCCTCTTAGGCAGTCAGAAACAGTCAGTATCAATCCTTTTAAAGTTCCCAGCAACTTTCTTTTTATGCCTTGGCTATTTTGCCTAGAATTGTTTCACTTGCAAGTTATGGAAAAAGTAAGAACAATCACAGAGGGTTTTTCTGCAGCAAAAAAGAAGGCTGGATAGACAGTATGACTTGCACTAACAGGACCATGTCTGAGCCAAATTAGGCAGGAACTGCTATTTAAAGCCGGTAAAATTATGACAAACTGGATTTTCTTTATTCTCTTTATTTCTCATCTCCCCTCTTACCACTTATCATACTGAATGCTTTCCTATGTACAGCCACTTCCTTCATATATAATCTTTTATGGAAGACTAAATAAATCCGCCATTTCCTTCCTATACTTCTATTAATGAGAGGCGCCACTGCCAGAATTACAAAATTACACAAACCAAATTAATCTCTGTTACATCTTTGCTGTGCAGTTTATTGTAGCTTTCTTTTTTCCCCTCACTTCCTTTGTTTCTTAAGCATATAGGGAAGGTAGGTAGGTGTATTCACTTATGCAGACAAGCCGAAGAAAATCAGGTGTTTGTATAAAAGTCTTCCCTGGACTTTGGCAGTCACCACTACCAAACTGCAATAAGAACCTCAGTTTAATAAATGCAAAATGGATTTCTCTCATGAAAGCTAAAAGCTTCTGTGTGAGATATTGCATCCATTCAGAAAAAGGAAACGGACCATTAATTGCAGTCTAACATAACATGTCCAACGAAAGATTAAAGAAAAAAAAAAAAAAGAAAAGAAAAAAGAAAAAAAAAGAAAAAAAAGAAAAAAAAAAGAGGTTTGACACATCTGTTTCCAGTCTAACACTCAAAAACATGCAATAAGCTTTTGCAGAATGAACAGATGGCAGGGGAAAAAAAAGGCTTTTTAACCCTAACATTCATAAAAGAGTTTATTCAGAGAAAAGGCCTTGTATGACTTTCTAGGACTTTGTGACTTGATTTTAGTAATCAAATTTAATTATGACAATTCCTTTGTGCACCTTTTTTTTTTTTTAAGTATTTTTTTCCTTTTGTCATAAATTTCCCCTTCCACTGGCTCTTTTGATGACATTTTGAATAATTCCCACCTCCAGAGGATGGAGACACAGGAGAAATGAAGAATTTTCAATTGCACTTTAAGAGTATTGTCACATCACCAAAATGAACATAGGGACATAGCTTGAGTGAGGCAAAGCCACAGAAACAAAGATAATCGTAATTTCCTTGGATGCTTTCAGTGGTGGAATATTATTGCTGCAATTTTTAATAGCCATTGACATTTTTTATTCAGACCAGAAATGCCACTGGCTAAAAAAGTTCCTGATTAAAGAAAAGGAAAGAAAGGTTCCAGGACCTTTGCAAGGTAACGTAATTCAATACACAGCACAAAAGGGCCCGCGACTGGCCCTACGTGACCATGTCAAAAGCTCTCCAGTAGAAAAGAAAGCATCTAACTGTCAAAGTCAGCTCTTAGTCTAGGTGTTCCCTTTGTTGTGTATATAGAAGGTGAACTGAGAGAAGGAAGGAGAATGAAGTAGCATTTTCTATCAAATTTTCAACGGCGATAAAGATGTCCACAACAACAGGCAGTTGCTCTAAATTATTAAGGGACTGAACCAGAGAGGCTGAGGTATAAGAAACAAGGCTCGATTCTCAGGCCCCCACCTCATTACTAACTGCCTTAGTACCTGCCTAAGCTCCAGTACCCAGCAAAACTTGACAGGTCTTTCTCACACTGTTTTCTCAGTGCTAAGACTTGGTGGCTAGAGTAAAAACCCTGTAAATTCTAAAATATACCCCAAGCTGAAACATGTTGTGACCAAGAAGCTCAGCCACTTACTTCAATTCTCTTCTCAAACTTCTCTCCTTGTATCAGACGATCAACGTAGATTTTGGGAACATGGATGTCTTCTGGGGCAAATGCTCCTATATCAACAATTTCTTCCACCTATGGAGAGAAAAGGGAAAGTGAAAATATCTAGAAAAAAGTATTCAATGAGATATTTAATTTACAATGACATTTCAAATACTAAATATACAGTGGATCCAATCAAGAAAATTAAGGAATGGGACAAAATAGATATACCCTTTAAATCAGGCTATTTCAGATGCTTATCCTTCCTTTTCTTTCAGATGATATTTCTATGTACAAAGTGAAAACAGTTTATGTTTTAACAGCCCAGTTTGTTTGACAACCTTGAAGAAATATACCATGTACAGTTACATCAGAGTTCTTTGTACCTATAAATAATTTCCACCCAAACAGAAGGAAACAGTATGCTGGTAACAAAATGTCAGAGTACAAAGCAGAAGTACGAATTTTAAGGATACAAGCACAGAAGCTGGCTTGAAGTTTCTCCATGGTGTACTCAAAAATAAAACTGAAAACGTTTGAACTGTAATAATTGCTTGCAAGAAAGATGTGAAGATTGGCACTGATATATAGTATATTTTAAATGTCACCTATTTGTAACACCACAGACATTAGGGTTTTCCTTCCTGCTATGTCTGAGTTCAGGGTGGTATAGCTGGAGACCCTGCTATGGCCAGATGCCTGCAGCACAGACTTTTGGTGATGTCTGCTGCTTTCCCTGACAAGTCTCAGATGCAGAGAGAACATCTCACTCTGCCACAAAACAGGCACTAATATTAGGGCTGTACCTGCATCTGACTGCAGAGAAAATGTATAATATTAGAAGAACAGGTCAAAGACAATATCGGAAACAATCTACTAAAAAAGAAATGAAATAATTTCCAAACTGCTTTATCACCAGAAACTAGTTAAACTTTCAGGAATGTCCAAAGTCTAAGAACCCAAAACAAGTCCCAGGGTATGACATATCAGTAGGGGCCATCTTAGCAGCCATCACCAGTGAAGCAACATTAAAGAGATTAAAATTCAATTTGCAATCCCACTGTTCCCGCACAATGTGATCAATAATAACATAATCTATAGTACATCTGATTGACAATTATCTCCCTACTGTGCCTTGCAGTGTGACAATACACAAACAAATCCACCCTACAAGCAGCAGAGGGAGAGGAAAAATTAGCTATCTAAAGACCACAGGATCAGTTTCAGATGATCCCTAAAAAAAGCCCTGGGGCAAACAGACAGGAAGAAACATGCTGGGAAATCTGTAAGGCAAAGGTGGTAAGGAAGAGGCAGTAACAGCCACAGTGACACCAGCCTCAGTGTTCACGGAGAGCAGAATCACGCGTCCAGAAAGTCCTTATCCACAAGATAAAAGAGAGACAACCAAATCAACATTTTAAAAATTCTGACTACTATATTCAGGAAAAAAATGGTGCAATCGCATCCATGCCCTATCTCACTTTATTATTTTATACATGAATTTTAAAATTACAGAGACCAGGTTGAATACAGGGTAAAATGAAAACATCCTGAAGCAAGCAGCTGAAGCACACTGCAGTCTCGGTGCAGTGACTACCATCAGAACATGCTCAAAGGGGAGGCAAAACAGGAGACAAGACTTTTCAATGAAGCCATACGCAAGCAGATGATCTGCCACCAGCAGAATTCTCAAATTCACCTTTTCTAATTGCATTTGTCTTCACTTATCAGGTGGAAAATTCGGCCTGGGGAATACTAATTGCTACTGATTTGAACTTTCTCATAAAAGAACTACATTTATTTGCTGCAATAGCTCAGATTATAAAACCAAAATCTTTGCTGAAACAATTCAACTAACTTCAATAGAATTATGCTGTCAGAAAGCTTGACAAAGTGTCTCCCCCCTCACAGAATACACAGAATAAATAATTTATCCAACAATAAATTGTTGGATTTTGTTATTAGCCACCCCATTCCCTCAATTGCTTAGTATTTTGTCTCTTTGGAAACATCAGTCAGCATGACAGCTTTTACTCACAAGAACCATCAACATAATTATTTATTATTTCAGTATATTATCCTACATGTACATAACACAGACAGTATGTATTTTGTCCTAGGGATGTCAAATAAGCCTAAGGATCCCTGCACACTGGAACACCTTTGTGTTCACAGGCAGTCCCCCACTATTCTTACTGGTGTTTCACTATTTCTGTGTTCTACCATTATGCAAAATAAGCATCAAATTCAGTTAAAATTAAGTATGTTAAAATACCCATGTAGCAATAAAATGGAATTTTGAAAAGGGATTAAAAATTTGCATGTAATGACTCTAAGAATACGTATCATCCAGTTCTGCAAGCAAAATTAATCAGCATGCTTATATGAAAAGGAAAGAATTCACACAGGGGAAGTAGAAATGTCATTTGATTGCTCAAATTCTCCCAGCTCTGCTCGCAAGGAACTAGTGACACTCCAGCTGAGACACTGTAGATGGGCTGTCAGCAACCTCCATCAGTATTGCCAGCACTACTACCACAGATGAAGCTGTGCCAACCGAAGTGAAACCGTGAAATCTGATGGCTGTGGGAATCAGCAACTTAACTTTCTGTGACCACTGCAAGACATAACCCAAGCACCTTTCTAGATAAGAATTATAATGCAAAAATAAATAGTTCCATAGCTGGGCATATTCACTTGTCTCTCAGGTGTCATACTCCTTTACGAGTCTTTTCTGTAACACATCCACAGCCTAAACCTCAAACACCTGCAGACATGCCAGAGAGCGTTTATATTAATAATTAAAAGGATCTGTGTGAGTTTTCTTCCTGTTCTGCTTTCCATCTTATCTATCCTTCTGTTCTTTCTCCTCTCTACCTACCTTACCTCAGGCTTTATTTTGTCATGTACAGAAGAATCCCTGTAAACATCCAAAATCATTGTATGGCATCCCACCCAAGAGACACAAAGTCTGGGAAAGAATAAAGAGCAAAATAATCAGGGCAGACCACCTCCTCACTTTTTTTAATTAGCAAATCAAAATACTTTGGTACCATTTATATTGCCTTGATCACATGTATTCATTTTAAATCTTAACTTTACCAACATGCCAGAAGATAGAAAATGTTTACATCTTTGCTACACAGGTAAAGTTAAAGAGTAACTTCAAGAGACCATATGCGCTCAGTTCCCTCTTCTGGGAAGGCTCTGATGCACAATTCAAAAATCCTTTCATTGTTTTAAGAGTTTTACAGTATTGCTTTTCTTCCTGGGTATAAATGTTCTTGCAAATCTTGTCTGATTGCTGACAATGGGAGCAGAATGAATAAACTCATTCATTTCTGAATACTGGTTTATCTGCAAGTACATCCAGAACATAAAAGCTGCTCTCTGCTATGATTCACAAGAGCCTTCTGCCATTCCTTTTGGTTTCAGCACTCATAGAATCAATGGTCACTTGTTTTACAATATCACTTCCTTCTGTAATTTACATCTACTTTTCCATTTTTAGTTTGATTTATTTTTGCTTACAGAAATTCAGCTACTCTTCTACAGTTTTCTCTCAGAATTTCTGAAGGCTTACAGAAAGACAAAGAGAACCTTGAAGGTTATGGACTTCTGGTAAGGAAGATAAAAAACTCCAGTTCTTGACCAAAAATTGGCAAGGAAATTACAACGACACAACTATTCATGCCAAACCACTTGAAAATAAAAAGGCCTTTCCTTTGAGTATTTACCTTTTAACCTGTTTCTGCAGCCTAATTAGGTCCTCTATGACAAGTGACATGTTTTCAGCTGTTTTAATTTTAAATCTCAAGTTTTCATAAAACTAAGCTATAAAGAGAAATGGCAATATAATTCCTTATTATGGGAAAAAATAAAAAATGTGCATGTGAGTGGGTGAGAGAGAAAAAGAATTGGGAGGGAGAGAGTGGTTAACCAAACCTATGCATTTTTAAGTAGCTTATTTTTAAACTGGCTGTATTTAAATCTCTCCTTCACTATGTTAATTATCCTCGTACAGTTCAGTTCTTCAAACTGAAATAATAAAAATAACCAGCATGACGTAAGTAGAATACAACATTACAACTGGTCAATGTCCAAAACAACAGAAGAATGAAATCAAATTCAGCCTCTTAGATGCTCAAGACAAACTCATTAGAGCACTTCTATAGTTCACTACTGGAAGAGTCAGGATGTCACTGCAAAATTCATTGCAACATTTATACATCATAAGAAGTTAAAAAAATTACAAATACCCACACACTAAGGGCTATGAGAAAAAGTTGTATGTGCCTGGTTCGCTCAAGATCACAGAAACTGTGATTAACCATTCCCCATGGCTAATGACAAACAGGAAAAAAACCTCAGTCTTCATTTTAATTTAGACTGAATTTCACAAAAAGCTTTGATATTGTAAAACAGTGGAATACACTCTGAAAACAGGTAACTAAAAATTAAGAATACACTATACAAACTTGCTGGGCCACAGGAAAGAGCAAAGCAGATTAACATTTACTCAGTTCTGCCTGCACAAAGGGAGATGAAACAGACAATCTTCTGAGCTCAGTTCGGTCCTTTTCTGACTCTAGCATCAGCCAGACCATGAAATTTCTACTCCTGCCAAACTCCCATGGTAATGAAATGACATTCAGTCAATAGCCATACTGAAGAGGAGACTTTTAAACAACTTGAAAAAGCAATCAACCACCAAGTAGTCTGATAAAGGCACATTTAGTCAATAATCACCACATTATGCTCACGTCGGACTTAGTGTCTTCATAAGCATACTAAGGGGGCAAGGAAACATTAAAATCTGTAAAGTTCGGATGTATTAGAGAACTTTTAGGCTAATGAAACTGATCAGGGTCACACTGAATGTCCATTTACTTCAGGAGCCCTTCTTCTTGGCAAAGAACAGGACCTTAAAAGACAGCATGGTACTTTTGGTTATATTGTCCCAGCTTCTAGAAACGTGCAGTTTAAGGATATGCTTGGTTACAGGCTGGACATAGACCACCTTGCTTCATAGCTTCTGACGGATCATGAACTTGTCAAATAGTTTACTTGGAACTCAAAAGACTCTATCATTGCATTTCTACAATTTAACTACTATGAAAAACATTTCTCATTATCTTTTGTAATTTCACTGTACGCTTCCTTCTCTTTGCAATACAGGAATAGCATGCACCTGTTCTTTATTTGCCTGTTCCATACCAATGAAGATTCTATCTACCTTTGTATTTTCTCCTGGATTCTAGTAGACTGTTATCCTCCGTGAACACCACCAAGAAAAACAGTGAGGTATGTTGCCAGTATGTCATATCTGATCATTAGAGAACCAAAGCTGACATAGATCTCCTAAGTTGTCTCCAGGTTCTTCATCATGTGGCTACAGATCCTCATAACTTAGGAGTCCCTGCTAGATTATACTCATTTCACCTTTGTTTTCTCTTTTCTAAATCTCCTCAATTACCTCCACTTCTAGTTGCCTCAGGCTTAATCTTTTCTCTCACACTTCTCTGCACCTGCTGCCTGTCTCCTCCAACCGTCCCTTTCCGTTCCATACATTTAACCTCTTCCTCCATGCTATACTGCTGACAGCGAAGACGAAAACAGACTGCTCTAAATTACCTGCTCTAGGTACTCACGCATAGCAGTTCTGGGATAATAACTGCAAAGAAAAGAGAAGCATGCTTGATTATCTGCAAAAGCTATCTATATGTAAAGCTGTGTGCATGCATCAAAGAATACGAAAAATTTAACCACCAGTCTCTGAAAAAGTTCTATCATATACACAGAACTACACTTCAGAAATTTTTAAGCTAGGCATTTTAGCACAGCAAAGATACATGATATTCTTAAGTTTCAAGATCATCTTCAAAGTCAGAAGACACTGAAATTTCTCAGAGGAATAATCCCAAGAAAATAACATTCTCAAAACAATTATTTTCACCTTGTTGTTTTTTTTCTTATAACTGGTCAGTTTTATACCTTTTAGACCCCCAAAACCCCTCATCTAGGCAGACTCACTTAAATCACAATAGAAGTGATTTTATAAAAGAGTAGCTAGTTCATTAACAAATGCCTGCTCTCAATTCTGCCTATAAATATGTACTGTAAAAATGTATTCTGCAAGTATAAACTGAAACTTGCAGGTTTTTCATCAAGATAGTAGATAATCACAAAGTAGATAATGAAGAAAAAAGCAAAGTCTGCTAACTATTATTGGTTACTGAAAATACTCCATTAAATTTATGGAATTGTTTGTTTCACAACTTTCACAAGTAGGTCTTTAGAATTCTGTATGCATCAAAAAGAGAGTGATAAATGATAGCTGTTTTCTTGCTTCCTTAGACTCATTCATTTGGACTTTACACTATTTTTCTACTGCAAAATTACCTGAATTAAAAGTATGAGAGATTACTTTAAGATCCAGCAATCTACCAGTCACAGTATTACCAACCAACCCAGCCTCCTGCAGCAGGCAGAATCACACGTAAGGAGTGATTGCTTCCTAAACCCTTCTTAAAATCTGTTCTTTTGATGTAAGGCATCAATGAATCCACACTCTTGATCAGGTTTTGTGACTTGTGCTTTCTTCATTAAATGAGGTGATTTCATAGTGCTCAATGCTTATTTTTATAACACTCAACTGGATGATAGTAGTGACAACAAAAACTGGAACATAATTATGTTCTTACCGCTTAATTACAAAGTGCCCAATTTGTATTCAGTACCTAAGTTCTTAAAACAAAATGAAACATAACCATCCACATGGAATACATGCAAAATTGCCTTCTCGGATCTGCAAAAGGCAATTTTGGAAAATACTTTTTTAGATTACATTAGGTAATTATTTTTCAATCAAATAATTAAAATAATGGGAGAAGCACCATAAGAAAATGAACAAAAACCCCAGAATCCATGAACAAAGTCTTAATTTGTCAAGGGCTAGCTAACGGCAAAAGAACCTGCTTAACCTGTACTAGGTACGTCTGCTGAATAAGGTAACTGACCACATCTCAAACCCTTCTACTCCAGAACAGAATAGCTGCTAACACAATATTAACTATACTGGAATGATATCATTTAATATTTTTGCAAAAAAAATGTACATTACTTTAAATACATTATTCCTGTACTTCATTGCTTATTTTCAAAACGTGTTAGATTGAAAGCCTTTGAACTGATTAGAAGGTAAAACTGACATTTTTTATTAAAATTATTCACATATTATCAAGAAGAATCATGAAAAGAAATTAGCTTTAATCTCAACAAAAGATTTTATTTTCTTACTCACATCACAGAAATGACAAATGAAGAGAGACTGAAGGAGATCTCATCTCCTACGCATTCAAGGAAACGTAACTTAAAGGTCAGGAGACAAATTTAAGCTTTACTTTCAAAAATTAACTAAGAGGAATTTAAGTACAGAAGGAAGAGGTTGAAGTGCAAAAATTTAAAAAAAAAAAAAAATCCAAGACTTAATTCCACTACCCAAGAAGGAATTCTTTGTATTTTCCAGGCTATGCAAGTCAAACTAAACTACCCTCAAATACAAGGAATACCTCTAACTAAGGGTCAGATGAGAACATGCTAAGCAGGAGACACATAGGAAGGTAACCAAGGTAAATCAAGGTATTAGCAGCTATTTTGTTACAAATTATGTTGCTGGTTCTCTCTGGTAAGAAAAAGAAACCCCTCAGGTATTTCAAGATAGGCAATGAAAAGACACATCATCTCAAAATGGCACTTTATGTGCACACATGTATTAGTTATACTCCTTATTTCAGACATTCAGTTTACAAAGATTTCTGAAAACTACTTCACATGCTACCACTTTCTCTTTCTCAATGAGGGATCAGTGTGGTCCATTTCACCTTCGAAATCACAGCAAACCCCACAATATTCAAGATCAATAAAACCCTTCTGCAGTGTGAAGGAAGAAGGTAGTCAGAGTATTTTTCAAGGAAAGGACTGGAAGAAAGAAAACAACTGATGGTGGTATGTCATGTCGCTTAGACATTTTCACCAGATTAATCAGAAATCACAGGAATGTGGGTATCAAGAGATTGTAAGCAACAAATTTTAAGAAAAATGAAACTTTTCTCACAATTAATCATTATCCTTCCTGAAAGCTGCCTGGAAAGGAGAGCACTACATATGCATGCAAATAAAAAACAAGAATAAAGTGCTTCACAGAGCCAGAAATATTATTTGACACTGAAGCTGACAAAAACATGTTAAATCAGTCCTTCACAGCATAAAAATAAAAAAGTTTTTGCTTATCACAGCCTAATGAGGAACTTCTGATTTCTTTCCCTCTAGCAATGGTGAAAAATTGTCTTTAGCACATCTGGCATTCAAAGTCATAACAAGTATGACCTCTAATCTCCTGATCATACCAAGTTTTCTATTCTTTCTCTGTATTTATTAATCAGGGGGAATAACCACTGAAGCACATTAAGCCAATACCAATTGGCTTAAAATTCCCAAAAGAACTCTTCTGCAACTTATTTAAACTGGTTTTTTTGTTTTTTAATATGCCATTTGTTTCATTTTTTAACCCCCTCAAAATAGAAATACGTTAATGATAGGGTTTTTTGCTGTCTTTGATTCCTCTGAACTGTCAAAAGAAAAACTCATCACTCTCAGAAACCTTCACATTCATATTAGCGATTTTTGTTCTTCTCGTGTCTGAAAGTCTAGACGATGTCTTGAAGTGGGTGCTTGGGTAGCCAACGTCATGTAACTCGTCTGGTTCTCCTCTTTCCCAGAAGCCTCCTGGCAGACTTCTAAATCGGATACATTTGACAAGCTTATGTTCAACCTTGATGGAACATGATGGAATCCATCACAAACAGCACTTCATTTCTACTTGTATGATAGTTCAATATAGTCCCTTAAATCTGGAGTTTCTTAAAATCCCAAATTAGTTCTAATTTTGAATGAATGAAGCATAGCTACCATCACATTTCTGCAAAATTTAAGACCAAAAACATTTTAAAATAGGTCTTCTCGATGCATGAACACCAGGAGAAACTGAATGCATACATAGCTCAGGAAAAACAAGGGATGGTCTACGTCGGTGTGCATGGGGGGACAGGTGTCTTTTCTAATTGCGGGGGGCAAAGATAAACACAAAGCACATCACCCCTCCTAAATGCCTTACAGGAGGTGACCAAATACCACAGCATCAATAATGTTGCTGTCCAAGCCAGGAAGCCTGTTTCTCAGCTGGCCTCATCCCAAGATGTTACAAAAGCTACAAGACACTTCACAACTAAAAAAAAAAAAAAAAAAAAAAAAAAACAAAACACCAAAAAACACCAATAGTGCAGAGCAACAGAAACAAAGGTGCATAAGAACTTGCCTAATTCATTTAAAAGAACAAGGGAGAACCATGAGACATCAGTATAACTTCCATCAGCCTGGAATTCAAATAGGCAAAAATTTTGGCATAGAAATGCAAGTGTCTATTTTGAAGGTACTGTGGGAAGAAATTGGTACCTGAAACTACTTTTGTTGAGAAATTTAGTTTACTTAAAAAACTAATTCCTGGATTTGTTTGTATCTTCATTTGCAGCTCTTGATGTTCAGAGTGTTTGAGAAATTCAGCACTTTGATAGCCTGGGGGCTCAAGCACTCTGATACCCTGAGGGGCACAAGTGCTCCTTAGCACATTGTTTACAGAGCCAATCGGGTACATACCTCCCCCATTTTTGTCCAGGAATATATGCCAGTTCTCCTCTTTGCTTTTCCCCGCTTCTTTCAACATGAAGAAAAAAACCTGATATAATAAATTTGACTTATTCCAAAGGCTAACAAAAAAGACAAAAGGTGCCTGTTTTTCTATAATAAAAAAAACCCCAACAACCAAAACATCTGTTTAAACATGGAGTTGCTTAATCATAATACCAAACTAAGGAATTTTGTATCTAATCCATGGGAACATCAATGGGAGTGCATGTCCACACACTGGACTTCAGGAATGCAGGTTTTCTGTAGCGCAATTTGACACAGTTTTGGAAAAAAATGGAAGACTAGGCAACTTTCAAACAAACACCAGGAAACTGTTTGGGAGACAGAAACAGAAAACTACTCTATGTTCCTCATCCATTCTTTTACCATCTTCTGTAGCCTGAGAAAATCAGTATGATTTGAAGTCAAGACAGACTTTACTTCTCTTTAAATCCCCACTTTCTTACTGAATAATTCTATTCTATAGCGTTTGCAAGGAAGGAGGCTGCAAGAGAAGACTAAAATCTACTGCTACTGATTCAAATGATTACTCAAAAATTCTCACTGCAGCAATAGTTACAAGGCTGCAGCTTTTCAAATCTCAGTATTTTGACCACCTGAAAAAATGCATTTGTTTCATGTCAGTAGACAATTACTCACCTTGTGAATTGTTTGTAAGATTTTCAGTTTGAATGTCAAATCTTTCTCATTTTGTACTAGAAATCTCCATCAGAAATGACAAAAAGTTATTAATCGCACAGAAAAAAATTATTGCTTTAAGACACATAAAAGTATATATGCATATAAATTCCTTGAATCATGCCTAAAACTCTACAACATCTTTTCAGTGATATAATCATGTGTGATTCAATATGCCAAGACCGAAAAATCATTGATTGATTAATGCATTGTACACACAAAGTGGGGCATAAGAAATATTATTCATTTATTGTACATATTAGTATGTACAATGAAAAGTTACATCCAGCATATTTTAAATCCTATTATTTTTCAAATTCTTATGATACAGGACATGATACTGTTAATGAAATACACTTAAAATGCACAGTATATCAGGCTTTCTACAAATTGTTATAAAAAAACCCCTAAATTTAGCTTTAGGAGCAAACAGAGGCTTTCCATCATTTCCCCAGCACACTGACTTCCTGGCAATCTGCAGTATCTACTGATCAACCATGGACTTGCTTTAACTTGTTCTTTTTGAATGTCATATTTGTTCTTAACATATGTGACAAGGATAAAAGGATTTTTTTCCATTGAAGATTATATTCACATCTGCAATGAACTTCTGGAGCTGAATGCTGAGAAAGCCTGTGATAGTCGTTCAAGAAAGTATCAACTTAGAAAGGAATTAAATATAAAAGACAGATAAAAGAAAAATTCAAATCTTCCAGCACAATGTTGTGTGTAGGTAAAACTATGTGAACAGCAGTCAGCAACAATTCGATCTGCTATGAATTTTAACCACTTAACATCCACTACTCTAGCAATGAAGTGCCAAATCTCAACTCACATAATTCAAGCTTATATATAACGGAAAAGCAGAAAAAAAAACACAAAAGAACCAACCAAAACACAAAACACATAGCTAAACTAACTATTAAAGAAGTTTATTCCCCTGAAAATCAGAAGCATGTTAAACAAATGTAAAACAAACTACCTTATGAACTCCCTTCTAGCCCAGTCTATTCCAGTGCTTTTCAAATCATCATAAGATGGTCTGCACAATAGCTGTAAAAATGTTTTCTTTTTGTGTTCTGTCTTTTAGTAAACACATGCACACACAGAAACAAGGAATCAAATACAAAGAAGGGAAATAAAAACAACAAAAGAGCATTCAAGTCTGGGGGTGGGCTTCTTTTTGGCAAACTAAAATTACTGTGGCAATCATATGGAAATGTTTCTAGCAGCTGCTTTTCCAAATCAGTACTAGTAGTTCCTGGATTTCAATTCCAGTCCTTCTCTGACTTGTTCTTTAACCATCTATGACTGGCGCCATAATAGCCACCAAACTGCTTTTTAACATTGCTAGATACGGAAGCAGAAAGGGCATTAAACAATTCAGCCTTCTTTGCACTCTGCATTGGTAATTTTTCTGTCTTCATTGACCAGGGAATTACCAACATCCTTGGTCTCCCAGCGCACTATGTATGTACTCTTAGAAAAATTTCTTGCTACTTTCAAGTCTTCTTTATTTTGTACTGGGCTGGAGATCCCTGAGTTTGCTCCTATGTGCTTAAGCTTTTTTGTTTGTTTGGGGTTTGTAATGCTAAGCCTCAGACATCTGACATTGGTCTCACTTTCTGTCATTTTTCTTCCATATGTGTGAGATTGCAATGATTGTGATTAAGGTCAAACTCTGACTGCTCTTCCAATGCTTTTTCCATGCTGGAAAAGTTTATTCTCAAGCTCTAAGCACAGTCTTTCCTAACTTCACTTCTTAGCTATACCTCCCAGAAGCCTTCATCTACAAAGTCTCTGAGGTCACAAAATAGGTCTTCCTAAGAGGCATTTTTGGTATTTTGCCATTTTCCCTTCTATGCTTTCTAAGGATCATGAGCTTACATTTCAAAGTTACTCTCCTGCCAGCATTCACTCAAATCCTTCATCTAAGGTTCCTTTGGGAAAGGATACTGTAATGTCTACACTCTACAATTGGTTGTCTAAATTCAGATCCAAAAGTATCTGTGATTCACGATTTAGCCAAAAACTAGGCATGTAAATCCAACCATGCAATCAAAAGCACTAACCACCTAGATGTTTAAGATGCTAAGACTTCCATACTTAGACTAGTAATATATATTTATATATATAACATATATATTTTGCATATATTATACCAATATATTATGGCAACTAGAATTCTACTGTCACTTGTGCCAAAAGCTGCTGGTAAGGTGTCCATCCTGTGCCAAATGGGATTCTCAAGCATTCCCTCACTGCAGATCCCTGGGACACCCCTTCAGCAACCATCCCCTGAGCGCACACAGAGTCATCACTGAGCAATAAAACAATATCGAAAAAGTCTATAGCAACACAACAGCTGAGTGCTTACAGCATTTGCACAGAAGGACCTCAATTCTGTATCCTTCTTGGCCTCAAATCCTGATCTGTTGTTAGGAAGCACATCCTAGTGCAAAGTCTGTGCTCATCCCAAAACCAAACTGCTCCTTGTACCAGGGTTCAGTATCGAGTTCCACGGCTGGGGCATCTTTTAGATTATTTTTCCACTTTAAAATAGTACTTAGAGGTTCGTTACAGTAACCTGTCTTTGTGCAAAAACCTTAAAGAATTCCTTACAACAGAGCTATGCATCTGAGGAAAGTTTTGCTGCTGTTAAAGCACTTGGAGGAACAGACATCAAAAAAAAAAAAAAAAAAGGTTCATTTTCCAGTTTCCTCCATAAAACACAATGCCATGATTTAGCACAGATAACAGGATACAAATAGCTTATTTCAGTCTGTTTCTGTCCCTTAGTGCAGCACAGTTCATTGTACCTGAGATAATGGCGCTCACTGACGTGGCTGTGTTGTTACTAGGCAACCAGAGATAAAATGCAGGGTTTAATGATTTTTATTTAATGCATTTTTATGAGAAAGTACACTCTCTTTTTTCCTCCCCTGATATTATTTGAGGTGGAAATGCTGTTTACACAGGGAGATATATTTAGCCATCCTCTGCAATTCGAACACGAAAATTATTCAAACTGGATATTCAAACTGCCAGTCAATAAATATTTCTAAACATACTGACTATTATCACTATCAAACACTTACATCATGGAAATGGCTGAGATCTCAAACCACTTCACCAGGGACAAGTATTCAGTAGGTCTCACAGCAGAGAATAACAATGATAAGAAAACAGACAACACCTCAGGGGCATTTGAGGCTGTTACAGATGGTTATGTACTCCTCCACGGCAGACAGCAGGAGCTCAAGCCTGTATCACCCTTTACCTCTCCTGTGCTGTGATGACACCTGCACCTGGCAAGGTCACACCATGTTTTTTCCTGTGGCTTTGAGTTGCCTCAATTGTCTCCAAAAAAGAGGCGTCACCACCAAAAGCTGTCCCTCCTGGCAGGACTCCGCTCACAGGTGCCTCTACAAGAAGATGCACATCTTGGGAAGTGTCCTAGCATCACAGTCCTTGCCCTAGCAGCCTGGGCTCTTATCCAGGAGGCCTCCCTCCAACTCCGAGCTGCTACACATTTCGCTTCCCATCACACAATTCAATGCATCTGTTGAGGGGCCTGACAGCAGTGCTGCCTGCTGAATTCAGCAGACATGTCCTTCATTCAACGGAGAGTGTTGGAAATGGTACCACCCACATACATAAGATCACACAGCCCTCAAGCTTCTTCACATGCCAAGCCCTTCCTCTGCACCTTTACAAGGGATGGTAGCTCGTATATAATTTGTGACAGCTGAGTTCCTTTTAGATTGGATGATTTCCTGACTCTCCCATCTTTGCAATAGGAACAGAAAAGTGTTTATAGATCTGAAAATCAACTGAAAGCCTCAGGCTGAGTGCGTGCATGAGGGCTCATGTCCAAACAAAGCTACAGCTCTGACTGCATACTTAACTCCTGCAAGTTCTGCAAGATGAAGTGAGAAGCAGATGAGCAGAGAACTTCTTCTAAATGCAACACTGTAGAACAACTAAAAACCAAATAAACTCCTGCATCATATTGCTTTCACATATAGATAAAGCCAAACTAACTAATGCTGCCAATACTGGATTATTATTACCTTCCAAATAACAAGGATCATGCAACTCAGTTGAAAACTTCTTCTTGACCTTTAATACTGGTCATCTTTAAATTAAAATAGAAATTCCACTGGACTCAGTACAGCTGGATCTTTACAGACAGTTATCTGTGCCTCAGCATACATCCTTACTATCATGAACACTAGAAGGTTCTACTTCCTCTCACTTAGACAAACAAAAGAAATGCATGTAATGTCCAAAATATTTGTGCAGGTCAGTAAACACCTCTTTTTTTTCATTAGAAGTTTACAATGTATTTCTGATCCCGAAAACAGTACTGAACAGCTACTTCTGGCCATTTGCCTAATCAAAATAAACAAGGCTGAGTGTCGGACACTTTAAACTGAAATTTGTTCCAGGGAAATTTTAAAAATCAGTAAATCTCCGCTGTGTGCCACAGATATATCTGGTAACAGTACAGCCTGACTTTTACCTCCTTCAGAAGCCCCGCTACACAGACCAGTCTCACTCCTCACAACACAGGAGAGTTTTTAAGCAAGCAATAGCTATCAGCTTGTGGGTTTGTGAGGCAGGCGTTTTTTTGTCTGCACTCTTATCATCCACATCTGCAACTGCTGCCAGGTTCTCCCACCTCTGAATTGTTACAAAAAATAAATGTCTGTGAATATATTCAGCTAAGAGAGTGTAAAAGGCCACACTGACTTAAACTAGAGAACAGCAGCTTTAATACATTAAAAAGTCTCTTACTGTGTATGCATGTTAGGAGATTTCACAGCTCCTCAGGTTAACAAATGCAGTTAACAAATATTAACAGGTTAACAAATGCAGTTGATTCCCAGTGCACTTCCCACTTTCACCAAATTCACAGATACCTTGAGATTGGATTTCCAGTAGTTTGTATTTCCCTCAGTATGGATCTTACTATGCCAAGTGCTATTCTGTATTTTTATCGATGATCACAAACTACTACAAATCTGGGGAAAGACTGGTGAAATAATAAATCCTGAGGAGGAAGCAGTAGTACCAGACACAACATGTAAACTGGGTCTATTAAAGCATAACAATTTTCATAACAAAACAAAAAGTTAGACATCTGTGATCAATAAATACCTGCCATACTTACAGAATGCATGTTGGAAAACACTGATTATACTTTTTCTGAAGTATGCCAGACACGGATCAACAAGGAAAAGCAACTAACACTGTAGGACCCCCTGTATAACGAGCAGCAAAGAGTACAGGTATGCAAACAAGGAAGCAGCAAGACCAAAGAGTAACTCTACTTTTCAGGTGACATTAGTGGCAGCAATGTTATGATGCTGAAGATACTACAGTTGGTCACAGTTGTGAAGTTTCAGAAAAAAACAGAGTGAGAAGGGCATGGACATAAAAAGGATAGAAGAGCTGAAGAACATGTCTTACAGTTAGAATCATTAAGACCTCAATCTGTTCATCATGTCAACAGCATTGAGAAGTCACTCAGTGGGAAGGAAATGCCAATTTCAGAAAGGTTTTTAATCTAGCAGAAGCAAGTAAAAGCACTGGATGGAACCCAAAGCCAAACTAATTACAGTAAAAAGACATATTTATACTGGTGAGAGTGATTAACCACTGGAACAAGCACAAACAGAAGGATGGGTTTTCCATCTCTTGTTTTGTTTGCATCAAGGCAAGGCAGGATAACTTTCTGATTAAACCTATCTTCTAAAATTCAAGTTATGTTCTGAGAGAGATTGCTTTTAAAGGACTAGATAAAACTGGATGTATACAAATAAGCAGAAAAGGGAAATAAATAACCCATCAGAATAGCTACAAGGAACGACAACTCTCTTCTGTGTATTTAAAGCATTCATTTTAAAGGAAGAATTTCAACAACTCAAAAATCATAAACACAGAGGGATATACCTCTAATTTTTTGCTAGTTACCTGCCTCAGCTTGGTACTTCATGCTACCGAAGCAGACGTTGGCAGCTTAAGTCTGGTTGCATAACAGGTACAAAGTTCCACATTCAAAATCGGGATGGGAGTGCCAGACTGAGAAACTACAATCCTGCCAGTCCCAATTAATCACTGCATGACTCTGAAGGCAAGTCTGACCTGTAGCTAGGTTGATGGAAAGGAGCAGAGATGGCTTCAAATCTCTACTTCTAGGACTGTCCGCTTAAATTAAGTTAAATGGTCAGCGGGTGAAAAACAGAAACACAGCTGGGAACAGATACCAGAATTCAGAAATCCCTGCTGCCAAAACAGTGTCTGAATTACTACTCTACACAAACTTTTTTCATCTCCCTGTAAGTGGAATCGAGAATTTCACCCTTCAGCCTTGAACATTAACTAAGGAGTCAGGCAAAACTCTTTTCAGTTGGCTCAGTTCCCTAGTGATTAGCCCTAGACACTTTCAGGCTCGTTACTAAGGATGTACTAGATGCCATATTGAGATATCTCCTTCCGATTCCCTGAGTTTGAACTCTTAAATACAAGCACAACATTCTGAATTCCGCTTTGGGAGAAAGACACCCAAAAGTTAAGGCAATAAGCCATTGCATTTGGCTCAAAATATCTATTTGTCCTAAATCTCTCATTATGTTTCTTCACCCATTAATTTGCCCATAAAAAACTAGAGTTGTAAAGTAATATTAATGTGCCATCTCGCAAAAAGCTTGTCAGTTTTTAAATCGTATTGAAAATGCAACAAGACTCACGATGGACACAGTTCACAGCAGATCTACTAAAGACTGTTAAGTGGAATTATAGCAAGAAGGATATCACGTAATTGCTGCTCACTGACAAGAAAATTCTACCCTATCACATGTGGATAGAAGAGCAGAAAGAGAGAATGAGATGGAATGTAGGTGGAAGGCTTTGATCTACTTCTCTAAATGCCAGGCTGAACAAAGTATGAAGGACAAGTGACTAGAAGGAAAGGGACTGATGAAAGATTCTTTTCATTTTTAAATGGAAAAATATTTTAAACCTTTTCTGAAAATCAACTAAGAAAATTCACGTACTGTTGCCAAATTGTCATTGTAAGTCATGTGAAAAATTCCATGGTATTTTTTGCTATGGTTCTGCAATACACAAATAAATAACTGAAGTTCACAAATGTATTATCCAGAGATGTTTATATAACAAAAATATTTTCCATATAAGATTTTATTAAAAACAAAACAAAACAAAACAAAGAATCTAAAACAAAACACAGCTCCCAAACAAAAACTCTGAAGGAACACAATACTCTTCCATTTAGAATTTACTAGAAATAGACTATAAGACCGGGCCTTGATCTTACTGTTAAATCATATTTAGCTTCTATTAGGCATATAAAAAAACTTAACAGAGAGTGACGAAAAAGCTAATAGAGTAGCTTTAGATATTGCTATGCCTTAGCAACTCTCAAGTCACCAATATATTTCCAGTGTAAGCAGCTCCATGTTTTTAAACATTACCATTTTAGACAACAAGGAAAAAGGACAAAAATATTGGAAGAAACTTCTAGATCATCTAGTCCATCCTCTTTCTCAAGACATAATGAAATATCTGTACTCCATTATGGACTGGTATTTATGTAATTAATTAAATTTCAGAGACCGCAACCTTGGTAGCTTCAAAATTTTCCCAGTTTATGTTATTATGTACTTACTATCAGGAAGTTTTGCATAAGATCTTACGTAAATCTTCTCAAGCACAGCCTAAGCCTACTGTTTCTTCTTTCATCCATATATTACTTTATTTCAGAAATGTGAAGGCTGTTGCCATGTTTCCCTTTCAAAGGCTGATCACAGCAAACACGAAGTCCTGGCCAGGATCAGATGAACAGTAATAAACTGAGGAATCATAGTGAAATAATCACTAAAAGCATAGAGTAAGGAGTAGACAATCCAAGGAGACAGGTTAGACACTGTCCCTGGTATGAAATTCCCCAATAAGCGAAGAAAATGAGAACTCTGCCATGCAAAACAAAAGGGTTTGTTGACCACAGGGGTGTAGGGCTTAACTATGTTTCAACTCCTTACCTCTACCACAGTTGTTTTGGCAGCTTTGCACATAGGTTGGTTGAAGTTTCTTGCAGTTTTCCTGAGAAAGAAAAGAAAATGAATAAATATTAAAAGCTGTAATAGTATGAGGAAAGATTTTTCAAAGATAAACTACTACAAGTATCTGTAACATAAACATCACAAATCTTTTTGCCAAATAGCTAGAGGACTAATAAAAAATAGGAGGGAGGAAAAATTATCATGGAATTTTGTAAGATGCATATGAAATTAAATGATATTTTGCTACATTAGAAAACACTTATTACAGTTCTTTTGACTTTTAATCAGCACATTGTCTAACTGAAATTGTGTATGCTACTGATATCTTCATTTATTAGATCCAAGAGCAGCAGCAACCTGGGCTTAGTACAATGTACCTTCCCATTATTTCACTGCACAACGAATAAAATTAATCTCCACAGGCGGGCTAGCACAGGGCCTAACAACCTCTCAAGGCCCACATGTGCCTTCATAATTCAGACTAGGACGTGGGCTAGCACTTTGCACAGTAGTAAATTTAATCCAATTCTCCTGATTAAAAAAGCTGTGCCAGTTTTGGCACTCACTGCAAGACTCTGGCATTCATCCTAAGTATTCCCATGCAGTATTTCTGTAGCAAGGAAAAAACCTCTAGGGAATAAAAGTAACACATGACGTGTATAACCATGTGGGGATCTGCACCCAGAGCCTAGTAGGCACAAGGGAAAACAAGTGACCTGTGTCAGCCCCTCTCTGTATTTTTCAGAAAGCAAAAAAAACTGTGTTGCATAACATTTAAGAAAAATTATGTATACTTTAGCAGGGTTCCGCTGATAGCTCCTCAGCATTTCTCTCTTTTAAAAAGTAGAATTCTTGAAAGTTTTTCATCAAAATGCATGAAACTAGGGTTCAAAACAAGTCAAAGCCGCCTTTCCCCTGGTCCCCTTCCCACAGAAGCATTTTTTTTCTGACCATGCTGATTTCCCAACACCGCCTCCTTTCTTCATTCCTTTGTGCGATGACCAGGCCCAGTGCTGCAGCCACGCTAAACTTTGGGATGCTGCTGCCACCTCGTGGCTATGGGGTAGGTAGGGAATTGAAATGGCCAAATCCTGAGGCTACCGTGCAGTCTGAACAGGGTTTCTAGCGTAGAGACCTACAGAATCAAAGCTATACCCAAAGACATATCTCTTGGGGAACGCCTGTTTCAGTGGCAATACACAGCAGCTCTGAAGCCTCTAACAGAGGTTACAGAAAGGACAATATCCTAAACTGAGTAGAGCAGAAAATGAGACGAAAAACAGTTACAAAAGCTTAATTAAAATAGCGTGGGAATGGATAGAGAGAGGGGAAGGCAGATGTAGAAACAAAGAATTCAATATTTCATTCCAAGCAACTATTTTTGTGAGGGAAATACTTTCTCAAGATTGTAGTGGTTGGTCTGCCAGTAGAAGAAACTGATATAAAATTATTTTTATACAGGGAAAAAAGTTACAGAAAACATTTCAATGTCAAATTAAGACATTCTGACCCTGTTTATAAAAGCTTATGCAATTTAGAACATTCTTGGGTTAGTAAAGTTCTTTCAGAAGCAGCAGTCTTTTACAAGATCAAAGGTCTCATTTCTAAAGAATGCATCATCCAGAAGAAAAAACAGAAACACTATACTTATTTTCTAACACAGAATATTGTTCAGGTTTTTGAAGTATGAAATCCAGAAACTAGCTAGCCAAGTTTGCCTTTTTATTTTAAGATGGTTTTCTGGACATCTAGACTCAGCAATGTCTACAAAGTCCATTGTTCCAGTGATGGATTCCTAAGCTGACCCAAAGGCATGACAATACCTTTACTCCCAAACGCAAAAGAAAGCAAACTAGTTCATAGTAGACTAAACCAACAAATTACATCCACTACGCACCTAATGGGCAGAGATGAAGGGACACCTCAGACATGAGCTGAATTTACATATTGCAGAACCACTTGAAGCATGAAGAGATGACGTGACATGACTGTGACAGCAGGGGCCCTGACTCAGGTTATCCCTTTTGTCAAGAGTGTACTTTCATTGGCACTGAACCACACCTCTGCTTGTAAAGGGAAAGTATATTGGGCTGGAACAACTCAAAAGCAGAATGGTACCATGCGAAAAGGGAGGGGAGACAAAGTTGGTAGAATATCCACAAAAGTATTGGCACTCTCTGCTCTTGTCCCTAATGAGCAAAGCTCCAGGGGAGCTTACGACCTGGAGACAGTCTATTCTACTAAGTAGAACTGGTACCTGCATCAGACTAACAAACTGAAATGCCCATATACATGTCCTTTCAGCTAGCACAAGAACAAGATAGGATTATTTCATTCTGTCTGACGGAGTCTGGGATTATTTGTTTTGGTACTGGTGCGCTATACCTGAGAATTATTATGTACTGGGCCAGACACAGGTCTTGTTAGGCAAAAGCTGTGCTGCCAAATAGTCCAGTCAGCATAAAGATGCCTGGAAAGGAAGCAGCCACAGCATGCTGTATGGAACAAAAGACCTCAGGGACATGAAATATCATGAATAAAACCCTGTTTAAAGGAGCTAGTGCCATTCCGGATCCCAAAGAAAACTGTATAGCTTCATGTATGAGAACAGACAAAAAAACTTATGCTGGCCTGTGGTCCAAATAAGTCTAACTAAAGTACATCCTTTAGATTTAAAAACGCTCTTCGCTTGAGGGCGATTAACAGTTTGGCAGACACTGACTCCATTCCTGTTGACTCCACAGATACCAGAGTCATGGAAAACACAGTGCTGTGAAAGTGGTGGCAGATGTGAGTAAACACAGAACCTATGTCTATCTAGGCATACCTCAGCAAGCAAAACGAGAAGTCACACAATAAAAAAAAGTATGGAAGGGTCCCACTGGCAGTGAATACATACTCAGTATGTAGCACGATGTCAAAAATACATTTTCCTTTTCATCCTGTAGATCACAGAAATACTGATGTTATATTCTAATCTATTACAATTTCCTCCTCCGTTGTCTCCCACAGGCTATGAGATGAGCCTGTGTTTCTCTGTTGTAGGCCATGAGATAATCTGTGTCTATCCAAAACCAGAACGGGTCACTGCTTACCATAAGCAAATTCTATTAAGCCAGCAATACTCTACATAAAATAAGACACTGGATGATAATGTTTCCATCTTTGATTAGTTACGCTTGAAAGAAGAAGTCAAGATTTTTAGGTCCCCACTCCAGATGGAAGTAGTATCTGGGATCAACTGTATTGTATGAATGTGGGAGACATATGAAGACTTCTGAAAGGAACAGGAGGGAGACAGACAGGCATAAAGAGATACCACAGGACATTAAGGAAGAAGGGGAGAAAGGGAGAACGCAACTAGTCTGTTTCTGTGGAGAATGAAAGAATTTTTCAAAGTATGCATCAGTAGATTGACACAGGGCAAAAGCACAGACGGTAGAGGCTCAAGATCAAACAACGACAATTCCAAGAGGGAAGATGGTTTCCTGTATTCCATGTATTCCAGAGCGTAAGTAAAGCAGTATAGCAGCCATCAAATTCATGTGCACACACACAAGAAAGTTCAGGTTTCAATCAGAAACCATCTTGTCTTGCCAGTGTGCAAGCCAGGATGTCAAGGGATGGGTAAAATAAAAAATTGTTTCTTAATTTTCAAGTATTTTATTATTATTACTATTATTATATCTATAAAATATATAGATAAAAATTATGTGAATACATGGGTATATATACATATATACACAAAAAAGCATTACTTTATTGGTATTCTTTTATGCACATATTTTTCAGTTGCTTTTTCAACTCCTGGTTTGTTTTAATTCATACGAAGACAGACTGCATCAGCATCTTCTTGTAGTAAACTGCAATTGATTACCATAACACTTACCTTTTCATCTGATAGCCATAAAATAAACACATAAAAACCAGACATTAAACACACGCAAACCTCTCCTGATGAAGTTCAGGTCCAACCAGAGCACAAATATAGCAACTCTAATAAATGATGTTATCACTACTGCAACGCCCCAACTTTTCACTACAAAAGACGTTTAAATTCATATGATGTCTCTCCCTACACCACTGAGAGTAAATGAACTTCAAACACACTTTCCTGGGGACAGAATCAAGTTTTCCCATCACTGACTGGCCAGGAGACTGACTTAGCTCCCTTCTCTTCTGACATACATGAACCTGCATTTCTTGGGTTCAGGGTTTTCAGTTGCACAAGGAAAAGGACCCAAACTAACATGAAAATTGAAATGAACAGAATGTCACTACATTTATCCATAGTCATCATAATGACTTTGGTCTGCTATGTCTCATTTTTAACTACAAATGTTTTATTTCACAGCTATGTTTGAATTCTCAAAAGTCATTAGAAAAAGCAATTATATTTTGTTTTCTATAGCAGTATAATTTGACAGTAGGGAAAAGCAACATGAAGGAAGGTGAAACCAGTAAAACATTATTTCGCCACCACGCAGGAGACAGGATTCTCCTTCTCTTCTATTATCTAAACCATTAAAGCATCTTTTCCCACTGGTAAACAAGTCATACCTGAAAATTATGTTTCCTGCACGATCAGCCTTCCATGCCTTCACAAGAGCAAAATCTCCTGTAATTGACTTCTCCAGAATAAAGTGACGGCCATCAAACTCTCGCACCTACAGAGCAAAGTACACTATTGAGATGCAGCTTTCTTCAAACAGATCCTCCATGCAATATGTATTTTATGGGGTTGATTTTACAGACTATTATATTTAGACTTCTTTTTGTACTAAAGTTTTATCTGAAAAACTGTAGCTCAACTGTAAAGTAACAGAGAAGCATGGAAAGGCTGTAAACCTCAGTTTTATCATAGTGTCTGTTCAGTGAAACAGACTGAGAATCAGATCGATATTCCTGCTGCTCCATCTACTGGAATTAGACATGCTTATTTTTCTGCACATCTACCAGCTAACCAAAAACTGAAGTGCTAAAGCAGAACTGTTGAAGAAGTTCATAATCACTGCCCACCACCAGAAACCCCAAAACTAAAATGAAGTGGATTTGAGACAGAGTATTCAAATCACACCATCTGACAGGATTAATTTCATTTGGTTTTCTCTGCATTTATGATCAGTATTTGTAATGATACTGTGCCTGAAGCCAGAACATGTAACTGACAAACGGCTAGTATTTTAATCCTATATAGAAACATGAAACAGCATTTCTCTTAACAATGTAGAAAGTTAGAGTACACATAAATACTACTTGAGAACTATTTAAAATTTCTGAGAGGGGGAGGAAGTAGAACAAAAGTGTATCAGAATTAGTTTTTTGGTCCTGTAAAAGGAGATCTGAGCTTTTATAAAATGGCACTTGTGCTCAAAATGGATTTGGAGAATGTATTTGATCAAATCATGCTAGTCATGTTATTATCCCCCCAAAAGACTGAGGAGAGTAAGAGAGACTTTTCCACAAATGTTAAAAGGAGAAAAACATTATGAAAATCATAGGCTATTTAATAAACAAAACATTCCTTCAAATGGTAAAACATCATAATGATATACTCTGTAAGAAAATTCAGGAAAAAAAAAAAGACAAGGTTAATGGTTAGATACTGAAAATAGCCATGTATAAAATACACAAAACCCATGGATGGGGGAAAATGACCTTTACCTGAGATGTTCTTTAGGTAGGATTTAATGCCATTTGGAGCCTAATTGGAACATAGAGCACTAGCCCCATCCATTTCTTCAAGTACAGTTATGGCACTGAGAAATCTCTTCCATTCTCCAAATTCTACATCCAATTTCAACATGAAGCCCTTGTTTCTCACCTGGAAGCCACACTCTTTTTATTTATTTGCAGTTTCAAATACTCAGACTAAACTGCATTTCAACTGTTGGCAAATGGGTTTCCTGAAAGTTTGTATCAACTGAGCTCTTCTCTGTTTAATAGGAAAACGTCCCATCCGTTCTCATGCTAAAGCTTCATGTACAGCTGCAGGGCTGCTTACTCTATACCACAGTATTTAAGGAGAACTTGCCCACTAATAGGAGGTTGTTCTCAATCTGTATTGTGCACTGCAGTGGCCTGGTACAAAATTTTGTTTGAATACACAGGGAACCTGGTCAGAGAACTGTCAACTGAAGAGTAACTCAGCAAGGTAGGTTTTCGCTTCCTGGTTTTCACTTGGACCAGTTCTTGATGCTAAGCCACCCGAAAGCTGTAAAAACTTCTCTAACACATCACAGAAGACAGAAGTGAGCAGCGGGAGGAGAACTGACAGCCATTCTGTTAATCCAATATACCATGGTTAAACTTGGTCAAAAGGTGTTTAAACTACTATTTGGCTTGGAAATGTGTAAGAAATGCAGTTTTCAAAGCAGAAGGCTTCCTAATAACAAATTGACATCTTACCTCTCTCGGCTGGCTAGCAATGGCAATAGTGCCATCCTTGTTGTATTTGATAGGTGCACCCCCTTCCTGCACCAGCGTCCCATAGCCGGTACTGGTGTAAAACGCTGGGATTCCTGCTCCTCCTGCCCTAATACGTTCAGCAAGTGTACCCTACGGAGAAACACATTTAAGAACTGGTCATTTGGGAAAAACAAATCAAACTTGGATTAATAGCTTGCATGAACTTATTTTTATATCCTGTCATTTGGAGCTTTTCCTTCTGAACTCAGCAGACCACCACATTATTTCTTCCTCCCATTTTATATCTTCTTTGTGGGATTGGTACTGGATATGGCAAGAAATCCTTCACACACAGCCATAAATCACTAAAGAGCACAGCATCAGACAACTCCCTGGCAACTCCCAAGCCCCAGCACTTTGCTGTGCCTCCTCTCCTTCAGCTTGTTTCCCAATCCATTACTCTGAGAAGAGTACAACATTCTTCTCGTTCCCACCTGGCTACATATGCTAGAAGGTTTTTTTTTATAACAGCGTCCTGGTTTGAGGCAAAACACAACCAATTTTCTGTTTTGTAATTTTACTTTTTAGCTGGGCCCCTTCTAACTGACTAAATTCTGAAATTAACAGCATATTGTTCAGAAACTGTTCACTCTCAGAGTGATAAAACCTGATTATACCAAGGAATGGTAAGCACAGAGGTTCTTGCTTATACTTATTACTATAACAACTAAGGTCAGCTAACTTCATTATTTGCCCTGTTAGAGGGTCAGAAGCAGAAAAGCATAGAGGGATGACACCTCCAGGGAGGAGCAGACAGAACAGGTGACCCGAAACTGACCAACAGGGTATTCCATCCCATCTGTATCACACTCAGTAAAAAAGCTGAGGGATCAAAAGGTCAACTCTCTTTCTTCAGTGGCCAGCATCCGAGGAGGACCCTGTCTGTTCGTCTGTCTTTGATCTCGATCTCAGTATTCCTGACTCCAGATCCAGAATTCAGCTCCTGTCCATTGCTGACCTCAGTCTGGGACTTTCCCTGTGCCTGCTGGTGATGCAATCATCATCCTGGGAGCTGGATACCGTTTGTATATACTGCATACTTTTTTTTAATTTTATTATTATTTATTATTTCATATTTATTAATATTTTTATTAAAGTAGTTTAGATCTTTTTCTAAACTCATAAATCTCTTTATCTCTTCCTCTCCTCTCTTTGGGGGAGGGGGGGGGGGATCTGTCATTCTGATTGGCCAATCTGGCCAAAACCACGACAAACAGTCCTACATATTTATGTTTCATTCTCCAACATCTTAAGAAAAATTTCATACCTCACTCCAAGCTGAAACAGGCACACACAGCAGATCAAGAAAGGAAAAGGGAGTCCAGTGATCTGGGTTGCCCATGCTAAGAATACCAAGAAGCTGACAGAACAGCATGTCTATTCTATTTGACCATCCCATCTGCACTCTACTCTATGTCCAGCTGTGACACAGATATTAACTGTCCAAATTCCTCAGCAGCTTTGATTATGGACTTACAGCCAAAGACACGTCTGCCTGCTTTTCATTACTGTCCTTTCCCAAATTTTTTTGATTTTTTTTTTGATTCAGAGCAAGACAAGACCATCATGGTCAATTATCTAGCTTGACAGCCTCCAAAACATGGGTTGCGTTTTCCCCAGTTACCCTGCAAGAAACACAGTAACTTCTAGTAGGTTTACAAAATGGTGGGAATAGGCAGATATGAATCATGCAATATTACGACGTCTGGTGTTCCAAACAGCCTTAGCATTTCAAGATTTCACCGTGACCTCTCCTTTACTGTATAACAAGGACACAACAGTTCCCCATTTTGCCCAAAGTCATACCAAATTTGACGAGCATTTTCCAAAAGCCTGTTTTATCTTGATACAAATATCTCAAATCCCCACATCTCCTAGCAAGTCATTAATTCACCTTACTGTTTACCGTTGCACACTGTAGACCCAGTATTTTCATGCTGGATCTACGTAGCTTGTCTGTGCATTTCACAAAGCCAATTAAATGTCTAAGGAGTTCCAGGTCTTCTAGATGAAAGCATTAAACATTAAGTAGGAAGAAGGAAAAAATGAAATGGGAGGTGATAGAAAGGTGAGATTTGTGACTTTTGGAACATGAAAAGTGAGAAATGCCTGGTTATTTCCATGGCAGCTGACTGGGTGTGAAAGGAGCTTTTCTGCCCATGCCTGAGATTAAGAGACTTTCGCAAGAGATGGAGCCCTAGACTCTCTTCTCCATAAAACCTTAAAACTGTTGCTTTTCCCAGCGACTTAAATCAATAGCTCTTTAAAGCCCAAAGGTTATGTGTCATCTTTGGAAATTACACACACTAACATGCTGCAGGCTTTAAAGTTAAGAGTACTAATTTCACAAAACTAGATCTCAGTAGAATGTGACTGATACTCATGATTTTAGGATCTCACTACATTCAGGCTATTTGTGTATCTTGGCAGTACTGAAATAGTTAAAAGTATGGTGCTAACAAGTAAAATTGTAAATATTGGTTCCTAACATTATGTAGAGATTAATTTCGTTAAGATTTAATGAACAAAACCAAAAGAGTTTGGTCTCAATGTACTGAAATATGCTAATTTAATTCCTACCCACTAGATGGCAGACACTGCACACGCAACACCCCAAAAAGCACACACGAGCTGCCAGCAATACCGGACTTTGGCAACTCCCGACTTCATTCCCCTTACACGGACTACAGTAGAGAGCATACTTCGTGTGTGTTTTTCTGGAATCTGAGAGCAACTACCAAAAATCATACATTGTACAATAAAATAAACACATATATATTATATGAATATAGTGTAAAAGCCATAAAAGGAATTCACAAAATAAGATCAGTCAGTTAACAGACCAGTTGCAGCCTACAGCCCATGATCCTAAAACAGCAAGTGCCATCTGTCTTTACTGCACATCAGCACACAGGCAAAACATCTGGATTGCAAAATACTCTTACAAGAGTACTTAAGCATTATCTTACTCAGTATTCCAATGAAAAGAATCAGTAGTCTCCTAGAGACACTCCTTACCTGAGGTGTAAGCTCAACTTCAAGCTCACCAGATAAATACTGGCGTTCAAATTCAGCATTCTCTCCAACATATGATGACACCATGCGTTTTATCTGCTTAGTCTGAAGCAGGAGACCAAGTCCAAAATTGTCAACACTGTGTAGGAAAAGTCAGACAATACTCAGCATTTATAACAGAGTTTTGTTGTATTCGAAGCACCTGATAAAATCTAATGACTTGCCAAGATAGGACAAAGTTATCTCCCCACACTTTAGACATAAGGAATTGGAGACAAAAGTAAAATTCCAGCTTTTAGGAGGGAGAATATCAAAGCTACAATTAAAATTTAGGAATACAGTGCTCAGACCTCATCTCTTCCAAGGCACTAAATATATACAAAACTTCATTTTAAAGACATTTCACATGTTAACAGCTACAAATACCAGCTTAACAAGTGGTGTTATTTTACATATCTGCTCCTTTTAAAACCCTTACTAATTAATAAAAAGTCACACATGGCACAACCTGGCTTTGAGTGAACAAAGACTTATTTTTTGTTTAAACTCTTGCTCCCCATGAAAAAGGCAAGTAATTGCTTAGCAGCTCAAGGAGAAAGGCACATTCACATTTATAGTGCTGGTTTGTATATAAGGTAAGAGAAGAATTTAATTTTTCTTATTACAGTAAATAACTCACTTTCTTATTAAGGAAATGCCTACTCCAGCAAAAGACATTACCACTGCAGCCAAGATTTTCTTGTCTGTATAATAATTTCAGCTTAAACTGGATGCTAAAGATAACATACAACATTTTCTTGTACCAGTGCTTCTAAATTCTGATATCGTAAAGATATTACTGTCTATTAGTCTTTAGCATTTTTGTGATGTTTGTCATGCTATATTGTGTACTGATGGGACATGAACATATTTCAAGAGTTACTGTAACAAAAAGACTCTGTAAAAAAAGCTATTTCAATTTGAAAAAGCTCAAGGTTAAAATATAAAAATGGAAATAAACAGAGATGATACTACAAAGGCATGTTTCTTTCCCATTTCCAACACATTATGCAGGATATTGGCAGACTGATACATTTGTGCGAAGCTCTGCTACATTTATGTTGGTTTCTGCAACATATGAGTGGAGAACTCAGACCTTGCACTCCTGCTATGAGAGAGATACCATGATCCAGAAGCATCTCACAGAAACTGATATTTATTTGCCACTAGTTGTTTCAATTCAGTATTACTTAATTATCCACACAACAGCTTAAGATTTTAGGATAAGAAATCTTGAAAAATATTGGAAGAATCCTTCAAGAAATCAAGCACAGTATCCAGCATACTGTAATTAACATACACAGCTGCTTACAATATATGCATCCTATTGAAAACATCACTCCTGAAGATAAGCTCCAAAAAGGTCTGTATTTTCTAATTCTGTTAAATGCTTTAATGAAATATATCCCTTTCTTATATAAATCTTACCCTCTTGGTACTTTTACACCACCGTGTCTACAATACTGCTTTCTTCTTTAGGTATTACCAGAAATTAACTCTCTGCTAATGACCAGACGGAGAAAGTAATGCATCACACTGCTTTCCCTCTAGTCTCCTTCCTTATACCTTACCCAAATTATTGGTAGGTATATCCCTTAACTCTGGCTTTATACGTTACGGTGATGGGGAAAAAAAGAATGTAAAGGAGACATGTATAAGTACTGTAATACAAATGTATAATCCCAATAGAAAAAATACTATCTTACTCAAAAAAGGGGAAAAAAAGAACAACTTAGAAATCAAGCTATGATGCTGTATGATGCTGAGATAGCTGAAAGGTATTTGTTTGGCACAATAAATCAGTGTAGATCAGAGAAAAGAACCCACTGAGCTACAACAAACCTCCCCTAATGTACGTTAATACTCCACCACTTCAGGATCCACGTCAGACGTCCCAGCTGCAACCTCCTGGACTCCTTCCCAAAGGCCAGATTCAAGAAGTTTACTATTATACAGTATTCATTTTCAAATGAAAAAGTGGTAATGTTGAACCCACTTTTACAATGGCACCACTGTCCCCTTGCTCATCCCACAGTACATGCTGCAGCGCTGCACGCGAAGGCAGAGGGGCTGAGCAGAGCAGCTCCAGCACCAGCTCTTCATCCCCCACCACAGGACTCACAACAGCTGCATGGACAGCCGTGCAGTCAGAAAGACTTCTCAACTGCATGCATAATGAGGACTACTTTAAGGTTAGGACTTTTTTAAGGAGATAGCCTACTTCTATGCATACTCAGGCATTTTGGAAACTGCATAATAGGAAGTGAAACAAGCTTCTCTGATCTGGTTCTCTGAATCTATTCTATGTTCTCCAGATGTAAAGAACTTGACTTACTATAAAAGCTTTCTCCGCTCCCCTACTCTGACCTATTAAAAAACTAACTCTGATGCAGTGTTGCAGTGCCAAAGCCTTTAGCATAAAATGCGTGCTGCCTGGAAACAACCTATATTTCTGTCTCCCCATAGGAAAAAAATGCAGCAGTTTGAAACTAAAAGAGCTGGGAATACAGTAGAAAGAGGAGTCTTGTGGGCAAAGACAGGGATTAAAAGGAAGACTAAAAATACCAATGCTAGAATTTCCTGTATAGGGTCACTCAAAGCAGGACAATCGCTCTCACAAGAAAACCATCAAACCCTAACTGCTCGTTATAAAAGGTAATAAGCAAATGTAACAGGCCAGACAGTATGTGATGGCAATTTAATCGGTCTGTATAAGTAGAGTACTGTGTAGCAAAAGTACAGATGTTAAACAAAACTGTGCAATAGTTTGTAGTGCAAGAACCAACAGAGCCAGCTTGAACTGGTTACAAACCAGAGTTTGCTACTTCTGTGTATCATTCAGGTGGGTAACATGGCTCTAACCATTGCAAAACTTGCAAGCTATCAAAGCGAAGCAGGCAGACACGAGATTTCCGCATGCAGACACAAAATTCTGAGTGCACGTTCACGTGAGAAAGGGGTGGCAACAGAAGGTCAACAGCAGATTTGTAATGGTTAAAGAAATTTCCGCCTCATTTCACTAAAATCTATAATCCTTCCTCCTACAGTCTCAGACTGAACACAGCTTTTAAAATAGGTGTACAGGATGTATTCTTCCCATGCACTCAGTAAAGAATCTTTTTTTATGGACTGGAGCACATTGTCCTTCAGAGGATTTTGCATGGATCCCATGGGATCCATACAGGATCCCAAACAGATACACTTGATTCCCTCACCTGATACAGCAAGGTGTCTTCTCTCAAACAAAAGTTTGTAGTTACAAAGTTCCCTATAGAAATTAAATAGAAAATTGCACAAAATTGTTCTCTGTCACATTCATCCTAAATTGTTCCTCACTTCTTAAGTCACTCTTTCTCCTCACCTCAAAGGCTGTCATTTTATTCAAAAATAAAATTGCAGTGAGGATTAGTCACTGAGCACACAGGTCATACAACCTTATTTCCCTAGCACAATGACAAGAGAAATTATACCTTCATAAAATCATGCACCAAGAGGCTCTGCCTGCCTGATAACATAAAATTGCTTCAATTCCCAGCTGCATTTCATCTTCAGAGCAGCACCACAAAACCCAATTGCTGTTACTCAGCTTCTATGTTTATTTTAGATGTAAATTTCCTAAAAGAAGTACAGTGCAATCCATCTTTTTTAAGGATGCAGTCTGCATTCAGGTTTCCAGCTAAAATAACCCTTTCGCTTTCCATGCACATCAGTTTTCTTTTCATCTCTCTCCAAAAATTCATTTTGAGCACTTCAGCCTATTTTACATTTCCTATGCACACAGCAGTGAAAACTGTTCTCACTCCTATTCTCCCTACCCTTTGCTCTTTACTTGACATCTCTATCCCTGAATAAAATTAAAAAACAATTTCTGGTTTAGGGAAATTTCTTTTGGTATTACATTTCAATATAACATTTCTTATGTCAATTATTTGTTATCCCTTTCCAAATTTTGCTGCTTTCTTTGTAGTTTTGTTTTGATCGCAGAAGTTTATTTGAAGTTTTCAGCTTAAATTATGTTTATGCTGAAAATGTTATTCCTAAAGTATGCCTTGCAGGCAATGCCCTTCCTATCAAATAGTAACCAAAAAAAGAAAAAAAAGACCCTTTACTGATTGCATGGAAAGAATACATCCTGTATACCTATTTTAAAAGCTGTGTTCAGTCCTTCAAAAATTTAAACAAAGGTGAGTGCAATAAAAAAGTGTTGCTCTAGATAGGAAGCAAAAAGGCGTGGTGGACATTGATATAGCTGTTATGTATGCTGTCAGAAGCAAGAAAGTACACATTAGTCTAGACAGCGAATGCGTTCTTTTGCCCACAAAATTGTAAAGATCTCTAGAAGTTTCTCCTTTCTGTATTAGGATGAAATCTCAATCAACAGAATAGATGAAATGCATATAGGAAGAGATCTAACCAGGCACTCCTCAAGAACGTAGATGACGCAAGCTTCCCATTCTACTGATGCGGACGAGAAAAAGTAATCACAATTAAGGAGGCTGGGTTGTCCAGCAACACATTTTTTCCTATTGTTTCGTCCCTCTCAGACCTACGAAACCTTCCTGTCAAAAACTACTTTCTGCCTTTTCTAATTAAAAACATAGTCAAAGACAACTCCTGGACAGATCTGGCCCATGTATCTCAAGTATACTGGTAGCAGTCAAAGGACACATGCCGATGTTGCACACCAGATAAAAGGTAATTTGCAGCTCTCAAACCTTTCTCTTTGGTGGCTCAAGGAAAACACATCCTACAGCATCACAGAGAATAAGAGGTTAACCTAAGTTTCCGAGATGATAAAAGCTTCACACCAACAAGCTCTACACAGCCTGATGAAGTAGGGAATAGAAACTTGCATTCTTGTGTAGAAAAAAGGAGGCTTGGAATGTCACACTACTCTGACAAGAGACAGAAGATGGCTTTTTGGGTTTTTTTGGAGGAAGGGGAGATAATTACACTCTCCTCTCTCTCTCTGCCTTTGTAAAGACATTTATAGGTGTTTAAGAAAAGTGGGAGTGGTCAGGACAGACTGGCTGCCTTCCTGGGAATATTGGAAACTGCTGGTAAACAGCATCCATCAGCATGAGGGATTCATTCTTCAGGGATCTCCTTTGTAGACTACCATGGGATAAAGTCCTGGAGGGAAGAGGGGACCAAGAAACCTGGATAATATTCAAGGATCACCTCCTTCAAGCTTTGTTGGATGCATCCCAACAAAGGGGAAGTCAGGAAAAATTGCCAGGAGGCCTGCATGGATGAACAAGGAGCTTCTGGAGAAACTCAAAAAAAAAAAGGAAGCCTACAGAGGGTGGAAGCAAGGACAGATAGCCTGGGAGGAATAGAGAGAAACTGTCCAAGCAGTCAGGATTGTGTTAAGAAAGCTGTAGCCCTGACAGAATTAAATCTGGCCAGGAACGTCAAGGGCAACAAGAAAGGCTTCTATAGGTATGTCAGTGATAAAAAGAGGAATAGAGAAAATGTGGGCCCTCTCCAGAAGAAAGCAGGAGACCTGGTCACCTGATCATATGGAGAAGGCTGAGGTAATTCAATGACTTTTTTGCCTCAGTCTTCACCAGCAAGTGTTCTAGCCACACCGCCCAAGTTGCAGAAGGCAAAGGCAGGGACTGGGAGACTGAGGAACCACCACTGTAGGTGAAGATATAGTTCAAGACCATCTAAGGAACCTGAAGGTGCACAAATCCATGGGACCTGATGAGATATATCCACAGGTCCTGAGGGAATTATCCATCGCATTTGAGAAGTCATGGCAGTCCAGTGAAGCTCCCACTCACTGGAAAAGGGGAAACATAACCCCCATTTTTAAAAAGGGAAAAAATGAAGACTTGGGGAACTACAGACCCGTCAGTCTCACCTCTGTGCCTGGCAATATCATGTAGCAGATCCTCTAAGACACATGGAAAATAAGAAGGTGATAGGTGACAGCCAACATGGCTTCACTAAGGGTAAATCATACCTGACAAATTTGGTGGCCTTCTACAATGTGGCTACAGCACTGGTGAGGGACTTTTTACAAGGGCACGTAGTGACAGGACGAGGGGTAATGGCTTCAAACTGAAAGAGGTCCGATTTAGATTGGATACCAGGAAGAAATTTTTCACTCTGAGGGTGGTGAGGGGCTGGAACAGATTGCCTAGGGAAGTTGTGGATGCCCCATTCCTAGAAGCGTTCAAGGTCAGGCTGGATGGGGCTTTCAGCAACCTGGCCTAGTGAGAGGTGCCCCTGCCCATGGCAGGGGGGTTGGAACTAGATGATCTTTAAGGTCCCTTCCAACCCAAACCATTCTGTGAATCTATGGTGGATAAGAGAAGAGCAACTGACATCATCTACCTGCACTTGTGCAAAGCATTTGACACTGTCTCGCACAACATCCTGGTCTCTAAACTGGAGAGACACAGATTTGACCAATGGACCACTCTGTCGATAAGGAAATGGCTGGATGGCTGCACTCAAAGAGTTGCAGGCAGCAGCTCGATGTCCAAGTGGAGACCAGTGATGAGTGGCATTCCTCAGGGGTCAGTACTGGCACTGGTGCTGTTTAACATCTTAGTTGGCAACATGGACAATGGGATTGTGTGCACCCTCAGTAATTTGCCAATGACTCCAAGCTGCATGGCATGATCTACATGCTGGAGAGAAAGGATGCCATCCAGAGAGACCTGGACAGGCTTGAGAAGTGGGCCCATGTGAACCTCATGAAGTTGAACAAGGCCAAGTGCAAGGTCCTGCACCTGGGTCAGGCCAATCCCAAGCCGAAATACAGGCTGGGCAGAGAACGGATTGAGAGCAGCCTTGAGGAGAAGGACTTGGGGGTGCTGGTGGACGAGAAGCTCAACAGAAGTTGGCAAGGTGCGCTTGCAGCCCAGAAAGCCAACTGCATCCTGGGCTGCATCAAGAGAAGGATGGCCAGCAGGTCGAGGGAGGTGATTCTGCCCCACTACTCCACTCTTGAGACCCCACTTGAAGTACTGCATCCAGTTCTGGAGCCCCTACTACAAGAGAGATGTGGACGTGCTGGAGCATGTCCAGAGAAGGGCCACGAGGATGATCACAGGGCTGGAGCTCCTATGAAGACAGACTGAGAGAGTTGGGGTTGTTCAGCCTGGAGAAGTGAAGGCTCCAGGGAGACCTTATAGCAGCGTTCCAGTATGGAGAAAAGAAGGCTCCGAGGAGACCTTATTGTGGCCTACCAGTATCTTAAGGGGACCTACAAGAAAGCTGGTGAGGGACTTTTTAGGATGTCGGGTAATGGTAGGATTAGAGGGAATGGATTAAACCTAGAGATGGGTCGATTCAGATTGGATGTTTGGAAGAAGTTCTTCACCATGAGGGTGGTGAGACACTGGAACAGTTAACCCAGAGAGGTGGTGGAAGCCCCATCCCCGGAGACTTTCAAGGCCAGGCGTGATGAGGCTCTGAGCAACCTGATCTAGGGGGAGATGTCCCTGCCCATGGCAGGGGGGCTGGAACTAGATGATCCTTAAGGTCCCTTCCAATCCTGACATTTCTATGATTCTATGATTCTGCAGGACCTGCAATGCATATTCCTAGGAGATCTCACCAAGACCACAAGTCACTAGTTATGAAAGATTAACATGAATATCTGAGTTTTGGAGAATTAAAACATGTTGGCCAAAGAGGAGCTACATGATGCCGTACCTGACCTTTCTCCGCTAATAATTTGGGGATTGGAAGGACAGGAGGCTAACTACCTCACCCCTGAAGATTATGGACTGAGAAAGCATGTAGTAAGAATACTGGGGCAAGGCTCCACTTCAGGCAGAAACTAGTTTCCTGCAATGTGCTATTCCTGCAATGTCATGGTTTAGGCTGGGCTGGCCACTAAACAGATGACAACTGTTTTCTATTATCCCCTCTCCCTTGGAGACAGACTTATGAGTTGCGGAAAAAAAAAAAAAAAAAAAAAAAAAAAAAACTAGAACAAAACCCAAAAGCTTTAATGAAATATTAACAATTAAAAGATAATAATAAAAAAAATAGAATTTTATATATGCATGCAAATATAGACAAAACATCACCGACAAGCACTGGGAAAGTCCCACACTGGACCCAGCAGCAGACAACAACTGGATTCAGGCATACATGGATCGGGATCAAAGGCAGAAGAATGGACAGAGTCCTCCTTGGACACCAGCCATTGAAGAAGAGAAGTTAACCCCTTTGATCCCACAGCTTTATACTGAGCATGATGCAGATGGGATGGAATACCCCATTGGTCAGTTTGGAGTTTGGGTCACCTGTCCTATCTGCTTCTCCCCACAGATGCAACCCCTCTATGCTCTTCCACTTTTGACCCTCCAACTTGGTACATAAAAAAATTAGCTGACCTTGGTTGTGATAGAAATAAATATAATCAAGAGCCTCTCTGCATACCATTCCTTAGTATTAACTATAAAACTCAGATGTTATCACTGCCAGAAGCAGACACTGTCTGAAGAACATACCGTTAATTTCAGAGAGTGCAGTCAGTTAGAAGAGGCTTAACTGAAAAGTAAAATTACTGAAAAGGAAAACTGGTTTTGTTCTGTCTCAAACCGTGACATGCAAAAAAGCGTTTTTATGGTTGGTCCTATTCCTGGAGAATGCTGGAGACATTAGTCAGCTTCTGGAGATACATGACCAGTCTCTCTAGGCATTCAGCAAGTCCAAATATTACACAACTATGCCTGAAACTTGATAACAGAGGGACCTGTTCCAGAGCTAGAAATTTTCCTGGCAAGAGGCTAGGAGGGTGAGAGGGAAACAATTTCTTCTATCATTGGACACTTAAAAGACGCTTCATCTCGTCTGTTTTACTTTGTAGCAACAGCATTTCAGTCCTCAAAAGTATCTGCTCCAAGTCCCATGCAATTACATCTTCCCAATAGGTCCACACTTCCCACAGAAGCCCACATATGCTCCCCAACTAAAAGGAATGCATCAGTCTATCTGTTTGGCACCTCTTAGTGCCACAGCCTTAAACTTTCAGGCCCACAGGGTGCCTGACTATCACATGAAATTTTACCAACACGAAAGAAGGTATGTGGCTGAAGACACCATCTGAGTTCTCAGTGAGGCACATGCAGAGGTCCACAAAAATAGCGATAAAGTATAAACCTGGCGGCACCAGAAAGCTATCCTTTATTGCCTACTGATGCATACTGAAGATGGTGTTTGCCAGAAGACACTGAACGAAAGTGCAGGCACACCAAGGGTAAAATAAATGTGCACAATTACTCACATAACAGTTCTTGATGACTTATCTTTCCCAGTCATATAGCTGGCTCTTAACAGTAAAACTATGTCCCACAATAATCCCCCATGCATTACATTGGAAGATTACTAAAGAGACAGCTCAGATGATATTGTTTCTCCTCCTTGTCCATTCCAGCAGGGTACATAGAATGAGAGCAAGATGAGGAATGGGAGTCAAATAACAGGGAGAGGGACACAGATACACCTCATAGGAAGGTAAATTCAACAGAGGCGTAATGTTTTTTTGCCCTATCAATTCTTGAGATACTGTCTGCAACAACCTTTTTTCTTTCCTTTTTCGTAGGACATCTTCCCATTTGTCCTAATGGGAACTGCTTAATGCAAAGCAGAAAAGACATGTAGAAGTTCTCTGAGGGAAGGTGACTGAGAAAAGAGGAGGAAGAGAAAAGTATGCTATGGCAGTCCTGGTCAGGAGAAGAAAGAGGCAGGATAGAAAACAGGGCACTGGGTTGCAGCTCCCAGAAACCGTGCAAAAACTGCCTCACCACCTTTTCAGTCCATGGCATAGGACAAAAGAAACAGTGCACTGAATCTTCCTTAGCTAGGCATCCTGAGACTTCCTCCATTTGAGGGCAGAAAGAAGAAAGAAAATAAGGGAACCCATGGTTGCTGGGAATCATGAAGCCCTGCGTGCAAATTGGCATGAGTGAGCCTTAAGCTCCCTCTGCTCCTCCTCTGCAGTGTTTGCACGGCACTCTTCTCCCTCTGCTACTAAAGCCTTCTTAGGGAAACTCTGTCCTCTCTGCTCTGATAACTTCATCTCAGCTCAAGCCTCACAGCAAATGGCAGTATTCTTCCTCCAAAAACAATGCTCCATTCTTGTAGGAATGATGGATGCCGGCATATAGGCCAAGTCCATCAAAAGATTATGAAAGCAGGTAATTTTTGAAGAGGACAAGTACTGTACATTGCATGGTTATGTCAGCAGCAAGGTCTCCTCTTTCCACATTCCCTGCTGCTACGAAATGGCGTATTGTGTTTTCATTACAACAAATAAAACAACTTTATTCAGAACTTTTAAGATTTACCACATTTTTCCTTCACAGTGAAGATATACGGCATAGACTTAATCCAACAAATATTCTCATTTCATCATGAATGCATCATACTTCAAAAGTCTTCTGGATGAAAGCTAGATTTAATTTTTATTGTCACTTTTCTAAAAGCAAGTTGACACAGTTCCTCGACCACACCGAGTTCTATACCTATTTTGTCTTCCTCATTTGTAATCACAACCACAAAGTCATCTGCACAGCTGATTTCTCAATAGTTCCATGTAGTGCAAAGTTTAGTACAATTCACCGTGCCAAAATCTTAAATAACCTCCACACTAAAATTAGCAAAATGACCTTGCCAGATTTTCAGGGATTTGCAGTTCAGACAGTGTCACCAATTTAACAGCTGTAAGAAAGCATCTGATTAGATTCTTTACAAAGAATGGAGATGATAAAAAAAAACAGGTGAACTGCTTCAAATAATCAACACTGAAAATATGTTATACATCTTGCCTCATTATTTTGGCAACTTGCCATGCACAGGATTTTACCTAATTCCACTCTTATCTCTCCAGCAAGAGAGATGAGAGTCATTGGTGACCTTGTATTTCACTTCTGAAAGTATATTTAATTTGGGATGTATAAAGAATTTCTTATGCATATATAAAAATGACACACACAATGTAAGATACTCTGAGCATCACCATGAACATATCTCTATGTACATACAAGCTTTCTTCCCAGTCCCTCATAGACTGGGGAAGTTACATTTTAGCTCTCTGAATCAAGGGATTCTCAAATTCATGTCACCTTATACTATGTGAAAAAAATTCTCAACTTTCTGTGAATTTGGAATGCAACTTCCACCTCACAGTATTTTTTTATATAGACATATTTTTCATATGTATAAATATATGTAAGTATATATAAGTATAAATAACATACATACAGATATATATATATTATATATAAAAAAGTAATAATAAGGATGGAATTAAGCCATAGGAATTACATATGCAAGAACAAACAGGGAGTCTGTGGCAAATGTCGGACACATTTTGTTTTTAACATACAATTCAAAACATACAATTCAAAGCAATGACTGAAAAATGAGATAAACTTTAACATACACAACATTTATCAATCCTGCCTTAAATTCAAAATATTTAATTGCTAAGAACATAAAAATACCTTTTGTGCTTCAGAATATGGGGTGCTGTAACTTTACCATTGCATCTGATGCCATAGAGCAGTGCCTTACCTGGAGATTTGGCAACTGCAAATAGCCCATTAGGAAACAAGGCTATTATGTTCAACATAATGACCATCAGTTTAAACGTTTATCTCAAAGCTATTTTCTCCTTACTAATGCATAAGGTTGTTAACACCAAAAGAACTTCTTCAAAAAGAGCACAGAGACCAAAGGTTCAAAAAGCTGGTAATGCCTTTTAAGCAGACAGTCTGAATCTGTGATAATCTGACAGCATGCTGTCAGTCTCCATTTAGATGATCACCCAGGTGATTAGTAATTAAGATATTAACTGTGACTTCTCTATTTTTACTGCAAGTGAAACCCTACTGTTCAACGCTACTGCATTCAAAAAAAAATGCATATTTAAGTCTTAAAAACAGACAAAGCCCAGAGGAAAGTAGCAAATTTGATACAACAGTCAGACCACATGTGCAGCTACTACAAGTAACGGACTTCATTTTTATCAAGTACAGATTCAGTCTATTGAGGTGGTAGAGACAGAACAGAAAAGTTGATCTCAGAATGTGATTATACCCCAAATTAGTCATCTATTTCATTAAGCAAAATTAATTAAAAACAATAATTTGGTGCCAACTTCTTAAACATTCCTTTTAAATATTTGGCTGTGTTGACAAGAACATTGTGTTGCAACACAGAATCTGAACAAATAGGTCTGATAGCCTGCATTAGGGAAATCTTAGCATAAGCTGACCTGAAACATCCAAGTCCACTCTAACTTGAAATTAACATGCAACAAGATACCATGAAGTCACAAGCAGATGAAAAAACAGCCACATGCAAGAAGGTACTGTATACTAATCACAACCACGCCAGGAATTTGCTGAATCAAGGTTTAAAATAAGAACCTTCTGACCCATGTGGAGTGAACCAAATTTAAACAATAATGCAGCAAAAATTTAATAAAATGGATTGTAGTAGCTTACTGATACAGAATCCTCTAAATTTAAAGGGCATATAGTAACACAGTGTAAACAAATACTTAAAATACAAACATAGGCAAAAGAAGTTATAAGGGAAGGTGCGAGAGGTTGTATTTTAGAAGGACATCATGGTATCTTTCACTATCTCAGTGGTTCACAAGCTCATTTCCCCTGCAGCAAGTTGTGCAAATACCAGAGATACTGGATATTTGTACTGCTTCCCTCTCAAACACTTTGCCTTGTTTGGCTTGGCAAAAGAGTAACTACCCTTAAAGGTGCAGTTTCACTAGCTAACACACAGCGTACACACCAGCATAATGCACGGCAACAGACAGCAAGTTTAACAGTATGATGTTTCTAACTAGCATGCCTGAGAGCACTCCATACACTACTGTACAACCTGTCCTTGTGAAGCCTTTCAAAGGCCAAAAGAAAGACTTTACCTGCCAGCAACTATGTGACTTGAACAAGGATTTGCAGGAGGAATCTCCTCCCTATTACACTGCAGCACGGAACAGCAGGGTGTGAACTTGTGAACAACCTACTCCTTTAAGGTTGTTTCCAGACACTGCCAAGTATTTCTGGGCTTTGCTGAACTTCTCTCCAGCTAAAAAGGAGTTGGTAAGAATGCTTCAGGACTTCCTAATTGCTGCTTTGCCCTAGATGCAAGTGAAGCACTGTCTCCGTTGCCACTATTTTAGTTATAAACAGATAGCTCTAACACATTTTGTGGTTCATGCAGATTGAAAGACTCATGACTTAATACACATAGCTGCACTGTTCTCCAAAACAGGCTGTCTGTCTCTGTATTTGGCTCCTTCCTTGCTCCAAGTACAAGTTGTCTGCTAACCCCACTGCAGGATAAGAAAACCTAACCACAACCAATTACCTCCTGTTTGCTGGTAGAGCTGGAGAAGAGAAAGCAGCTGCAGTCAGGAAGATGAAACACAGAAGGGCATCATCAACTGCAGCACAGCAGCGCCAAAGCAAAACACACTGAATCCTGAGGCATCTTGAAAAGTGCGAAATTACTCATCCCACAACATACCTGACACCTCGAGACCAAAGGAACAATTTACCCTTCGAATACCACTGCTGCAGGGTATATGATTGCTATGCTACTTCAGTTTTCAAATCTATTTATTAGTATTGCAATACTCTATAATATCACTATACTTTTTGACTAGAATATGTTTAAATGGTATCAGTCGCTGTGATGAAGATTCTCACTTTATTAATGACGACCTCTGTGCTTTAGCCTGGTTCCCAAACCCTACCAAACTATAGCAGGGTAAGCTCCATATAATAGTAATACAATAAATAAACACAAGAGATGAGACTATATTTTATTATTAATTTAATTTAGAAATAAATGATACTGTTCAGCATGAGAGCAAAACCAGAATTTTTACAAACTAGACTTCATGAAAAGCCTAGATGCCCTCAGGCATTTTCAAATCACTACACTGTTCTGTGAGGAGCTTACCACACTTTCATGAATGTTCATGGAAAACAAGTTTCAAGAAAAAAGAAATAAATTTTGCTTTCCCACCAGCAACCAAATGTTTTACAGTAATCACTCCAGCCTGGAAGTCCAAAGCATTTTCAGGAAAGTTAGCATTATTTCAAACAAAATTAACTCTAACCTATAACACCACCAACTATCTGCAGAATACAATACAAAATGTTGTCTTCTCCATTCTATTCCACAATATTTCTCAATTTTCCTCACCTCCCTCCCAGGAGCATCTGTGCAATCTCTCTATCTACATAGATGTGTGTCATTGAGAACTAAGAGTATGAGGAAAGTGAGTGATGTGTACTCTAAGCGATTGATAATTCCACTCAAAATTATTTCTGTCTTTTTCTCTCTCCTTTTTATCATCCAGCAGAAATTGTTTCCCACAAGAGTCTAAGGAGCTTGAGTTTGACTATGTATGTGACAAATACCAATACAAATCACATCTGTTATCCAATCAATGTGCAATGGCAAGCATGAGGCACTGAAAAAAGATGAAGATCAATGTGTTGTGAACTTCAGCCTCAGAAGCCTGCACTATACAGATAGATAGATAGATAAACTAAATCTGTGGGTTTTGAATGGTATTCTGGTTTTAACTTATGTTAAATACACTTTGGCTAAAAACAAAACAGATTGGGATACAAATCTATGGACAAAGTATATGGGAGATGTAATGTTGCAGCTGAAAATAGCACAAAGTATTATTAGATAAATCCCACCTAATTCCCTTCTTTGGCAAGGCTGGAGGAATTGAAGGAGCAAGGTTTGACATCTATTTTCATTTTGTATGAAGAACAAAGGTCTTTATACGCAAGCAACCTTTCTGGCTCACGTAAACTTGTCTCTCTTTTATTCTAACATAGGTACAGAAGAAAGTTTCCCAGTGATTTCCCCCCCACCTACAGCTCTTGTTCTGCAATTGGATAAAGGCTGAGCTTCTACAGAACAGATGGGAGGCGTCCAACCCAAGGAAAGGGCTCATAATTGCAAGCATTAATGAAGTTCCACGAAAAGCATTCAAAATTATTATTTCACCAGAAATACAGTATTCAAAAGTAAAAATTTCACAGAAAATGTAATAACACAGGTACTACCATTTGCTGAAAGTAAGCAACATTATATAAAAAAAGAACAAAAACAACAGACAAACAAAAACCTGGAAGAATGCTCACAAATTATCTTCCATACTAACTGGGGTGTGTAACCCCAGTACATCTAGCTGTGAGAAGCCTCTTATTTCACAAGACGATAGAGTTTAGGATGAGCTCCCTAATCAAAGAAAATTTGCTAAAGAAACTGCAATGCCAGTAGGAGACACCAATCTTCCAATATGCTTTCCATCTACAGTGAACTAAATCACACTGGTATTATTAAGTTGCTGAAGGTGACATTTAATAGGCTAAGTCACTGAACCAAGGTTAGGGCCACCTGCAGATGCTAGTCATTCAAGAACACTGCAAGGAACAGAATATCAGTCTTACTGACTAGGCTGATTTCAAATACAAGTCATTATATTCTGAATATACTTTTTTTTATTTAATTTCATTTCTATTTTATCAATGCACTTCAACAGAAGTGGGCTGTAGTTATTTCTCTATATGAATATATATGATCGTTAGATATTGTGGAGTCTACTACAATGAACACGTTGTGTAAAAATTAGCCCTGATGAGAAATTGAGAAATTATGTGTAAAAGAATTATTCTCACTGTCAACCCCACAAGAATTTCTTACTGCGCAATCATTTCAAAAAAGAAATCAAAAATGCCAAAACCCATTAAAGACGCTCTCCATTCTTTCATCATCAATATTTTCCACGTTGTTGTAGTGTTTGGTGATTTTTTAAAGTAACAGAATTACAATAAGAAGGTCAGAAAGCATCAAACTGTAGTTAAAAAAAAATAATCTGTATTTAGAACTTCACACACACACACAAAAAAAAAAATCACTGATGCTACATTTAAAGCATCTAAGTCAGAATTTTCAGTTACCGTCAACCAGTTAAATATATTTAAATATACATAATTGCAACTGTCTACAACAGTGACAATTGCTCCCTGACAAAGCTGAGTATACATACAGTACTGTACTTTCTGGGCTTATTCCAAAAACAACGCTTTCAAGCAGAGCTGTGTGGTTAATATGAAAATTCTTATGATGAAAAATAAGACTTTTTCATACATACCAGCTTTTTCACATGAACAGAATAATTAGTCTGTACTTACTAAGCTACACATATTAAACCATATGAATACCTACCCTGCATTATTACTGACTGCTGTTATTCCCTTTACTCCAGTCTTCAGCAAACCTCCAATGAGGTTTTCAGGAATCCCACACAATCCAAAACCTACATAAAATAAAAGAATATTGAATATGTAACAAGTATTTGAAAGAACATAGATTAATAAGAAGTCTGAGAGTGTGTACTGTTTAATTAAAAATCTTGTCTGAGTAGAACAAGTTCCTTAGTTGACTAAATAAACCAAAGCTTCTGGAAAGAGCTGTACTCTAGTACTGGAATCTCCCAGTCACTCGATGATTCCCAGATTGAATAAAAGCCATTCAACCATCAGAGGTCTGCTCATACACAAATGGCTTTTGGAGAAGGGCTGCGGGACCTTAGCTCTCCTGATATGTATCCTAACCACTGTACTCATTATTGCTTGTCTTTCTACCCAACCAACCTTCAGTTCTTTGCTGCACATAACAATGTCAAATAGGAGGAGCAAGGGGCTCTCCCACATAGCTTAGCCTATAATTAGGTGATAAAAATCTGGGAATCTTAATGCTCTCAGGAAGACGTATAACTGTAAGCAGAGTAACCCAGATCTCCACCCAGGCTGAGGTGCCTGACACTCCTACCTATTATGCAAGACCCCAGCACACCCAAAATGAAATACCATTCTACATGTGAGGCAAGTAAATCTTAGGCCAGGCCCTAACACTAGTCTCCTTCCCAATCACTTCTAGCCTCATATCTCCTTTTGTTCCAACAACAGAAAAAAATACAATAATTCTTCCTAGAAGGCATTTTGCTTCATTACACATGTCCAGTGAGGTTTCCCATGTTTTACAACATAATATTACTTCTTCAATACTAAAAATAGCTTATAACCTACTAAATATAGAGATGGCTTTTCTTTCAGTACATCAAAGAGCATGAAATTGTGGAAGTCACAGAATCACAAAATGGTTCGGGTTGGAAGGGACCTTAAAGATCACCCAGTTCCAACCCCCCTGCCATGGGCAGGGACCCTCCCACCAGACCAGGTGGCTGAAAGCCTCATCCAGTCTGGCCTTGAACACCTCCAGGGATGGGGCATTGACAACTTCCCTGGGCAGCCCACCTAGAAGATTCAAAAGCTCAAGTCACAGTGAAAATCAGTGTGACACAACTTCTTGACTCCTTTGGAAGTCCTACACATAACCATCTAGTGTAATGTAGATAAGTATTACCACCAATCCTACAGCCAGGAACAGGTTAGGTGATTTGTTCAAGGTCAGAAAGACCCAGCGACTAGGCAAATACAGAATAACGAGAATGCTACCATAGAAATAATCAAACCAGATTTTATTTCTTCACCATCTGAAATAATAATGCTAACTTGAAAAAGCCTACATTGAGTTTCTGCATTCAAACTGGCACAAGTAAAGTCTAACACTTCACTAGTGGGTTTTTTCCCTCCCCTAAGAAACAAATTGGGATTTTCTCACAGAAAGAGTCTGCCCCTCATTAGCAGAGTAGGAAATCACTTTGTTTAAAACACCCATGCAAGTATATGGATTCTCAAATTAGTTAATATTAAAAAAACCACAGTAAAAGGGTAAAACCCATCCTATTAATAGAACACATGATGGCATCCATAAACAATCTAAATATTTACCACCAACAAGTATAGTTGCCCCATTGGGTATATCTTTTACAGCTTCAACAGGATCGGTATAAAATTTGGTGTTGTGATGACAGCTGGTAGAAAAATAACATCCACAAATCTGGAACAACATTAAAAGAAACAAGCAAATCAATAAAAAGCATTATATACTAGCTTTACAATGATAACCATCCCTCTGGCTAGATAAGGGGGAAAATATATAAAATAAAATATTACTACTGTAACCACTAAATACTGGGGGGGCTGGAAGGAGAGAAGGATTCAGGTCTCCAAAACAAGGACTCTATTGTCTCTCTATCCCCCGCATCACCCATATTTTATGACATTCATATGTATTACGAAGGCTTTAGGCTTAATATGAGCTGCATCAATTTGACAATATACAAACAGATTTTAAATTTCTAAATTCCACCCTAAGCTGATGACAAATTGTGACTTACTGTGAACAGATTCACAAATGCAATTCCTCAGCACAAGTCAGAGCAACCCAAAGACTGCTCTAACCTACATATTGCAACTTGTAGCTTCAAAGATATCCAGACACCAAGCATAACCAGAAATTGCTGAAACAGAGAGCCAACACCACCACAAAATTTGAGTGGAGGCCAAGGAACAGTATGAAGTACAGCACGGTTATGGCAGTATAGTAAGCAGGGACGCCATTCAACGGATTGAACCTTCCTCCAGCTTCCTAATGCAGTCTTAGAGCTCTTTGTGTTGTTGAAGAAGAGCCCAGAGTCAGGGAGACTCCAAAAAACTGATGAAATAGGGAGGTCATGAAGGAAATCAATACAAATCCCACCCCCAAAACTAGACTTCACAGTGCAAAGCCATTACACGGTAACCATCCTAACTCATCTACTATATTCTTAGATCACAGTTACCGTTTTTTTTTTTTTTTAATTCTTTAAGTATTTCCCACTAATACTACCATGCATTAATGCTAATCTAGTACTGTCAAGGCACCAGGAGCAGCTGACATTTAAGTCACTACATTGACACAGTCTCCATAAGTTGAGAGTATTTAGAAGTTAAAATACTACCTACTGGTGTTTCCACTTCTAATTTGACAGCAGAAGTGAGAAATTTTAAACTGGGAAAGAAGGAAAGAAGGAGAAGAACACAAATAATAAACAAGCTAATCTACACACGTTTTAAAGACAATAGCCTAATTCTTCCCTAAAGAGTTGCCTTAAGATCCAGTTTCAACCATTGCAGTAACTTTTGGCTCAGTTTCAAGATTACACAAACTGCTCTCTTTATAAAATTAAGGCTGAAAGAGTTTATACTAAGTATTAAGAAAACCTTTCTGAACGGAGGCTTTTCTCCCTCCCAATGGAAACACTGACGTTCCCCTGCTTTGATAGGCTAAAAAAAAAAAAAATCAGTACATGGGTCATAAAGAACAGTGCCAAGTGAGAAAAAGACCCTTCCGTATGCTCAATTATACCATGACTGTTTCTTTCAGCAACATTTTTTTCATAACGATAGCAAGACTGCAAAGAGCGTCTCTTCTGGTCCCATTTGGTAGGCATGTGACAAAATGATTTTAAAGTGCTGGCAGCCTTGGGAGCCCCAGTACAACTGAGCTGTAAAGCAGGCATGAGGGACAGGGCTGGAGGGAGGCCAGGCCACTGCCATGCCCCTGTACCCACACACAGGAAAATATTTTAAAGAGACCACATGATACCTTTTCTTTAATCTTCCCAACTGCCTGTAACAGTGGGGAACAACAGAGCAGCATATGTTACATATGCGGGCATTCCCAGGTTGGTTGTCTGTAATGAGGGTATCTGGCCTTCTGTACTATGTTCTTTTCAGTCCCTTTACCACCTGCTCTGCCATTTGAGAGCAATGGGCTTTCAGGAAACCGAGGTGCCAGGGATCACCCACGCTCCCCTGCACCCCAGGGCAGCAAGCTGAGACCTCGGGAGCCTGTCAGCCAGGGTTTAAGAGAGAAGTAACACGGGGACAGATGGGCTCCTAAAACAATCAACACAATCAAATTTCATAGACGAGCAAAATATAACTTAGCAAGACAAAGACTGGAAGAGCAATGATGATTTGTCCATAAAGACATCAGGAAGAGTAAACTGAAAAGGAGAGTAAACGCGCTGTTTCAACTAAAATAAGAAAAGCCACAGAAACAATTTTGGCTGAAGAGACAAAAAATTAACGTGGCTATGGTTATACGTGGGCTGGAAACCATTAGATGGGTGAGGTTTGGCAGCTGCCTCCCCCAGAAGAGCGAGGCGAGCCGGGCTGAGCTCCGCACCCGTAGGAAGGCAGCGGGTGCAGGGCTGCCCGGGAGCCGCGCTCGGCGCCCCCGCCCGCACCTGCAGCCTGCCTATGGGAGAGGCCGAGGTGAACGAGATTGAAACATACAGCAGTATACTGTCATTGTGCTGCGACTTCAAATGCAGGGGAAATTAAAAAAAAAAATAATAATAAAAAAAATTAAACCTCTAAGCCGAATCTCCGGGACCCCCCAAGGTCACCGCATCACAACCCGCCTTGGGGCCAGGCCCGCCCCGCCGCCCGCCTTGGGGCCAAAACCGCCACTTTCACAGAAAAAAAGAACGAAGCCCATCACGCTTCTCCCCCGCGGGCGGGGGTAACGCCATGCTGGGGAGGGGGGGGCAGCAGGGCGGCCGGCTACCCCCGGGGCCCCGCCCGTCTCCCCCCACCTTGCCCGCCCGTGGGGAACATCGACCCCCGAGGAAGGCGGCCCAGACCACGCCAAGGTCACCGCCGCCCGAGGGCGGGCGGGGCGGCGAAGGCCCGGCGGGCAGGGGGACGCGGAGGGGGCCGGTCGCTATGGGGGAGCGCGGCCGAGCGGTGGTTCAGGGGTCTGGGTGCCCTTCTTCGCTTTGCCGCCTCGCCTTACCTCAGCCCCGGCGCCCCGCGGGCGGGCGGCGGGAAGGAGGATGCGTCGGCTGAGCGGCGGCAGGAGGAATTTGTACGCCGCCATCTTCTGCTCGGGGAGGGGGGCGGCGGGCTGGGCCGAAGCGGAGGAGGAGAAGGCGGTTGCTTGCTGTCCGACGCCGGGGGAAGCAGTTAGTCGGCGGGAGGGCGGATGCCGATGGGCGGAGGGAGGGAGGGTGGGGGGCTCGGCCCTGACGCCCACTGACGTCGGTTGGGCCTGAGGCGGGAACGAGGGGAGGGACGGGGGGCCGCCGGCTGAGGGGAGCCGGGGGCCGCCGGCTGAGGGGAGCCGGCAGCCGCCAGGGGCTCCCCTCAGCCGGCGGCCCCGGAGAGCTGTCCAGCCGGCCCGGGCGCTGTCCCGTGTCGGGGGAGCAGGCCCCGCTCCTGGAGCCTCCCCCGACCATCGTTTTTGTTCCTAAAAACCCCTCGGATCCGCGGAAAACCGAGGTGGACGAACCCCTTCAGTTGTAAAGAGGTGGAGGGGTGGGGGCGGGTTGGTTTGTTTGGGTTTTCCCCCCCCCCCCCCGCTCTTTTCCTTCTGATGCTCCAACTTGCTTCCACAGATGGTTCCCTGCAAAGTTTAAGGTGTCTGAAATTTCTGTCCCGAGCGCTTTGTGACCGAGGGGGGAAAACATCACGAGGATGGAAAGGCGGACAGAGGCATTGAACGGTTAAGTTTCCAACGCATAGCCCCCTTGGGGGTGAGCCAGGCTCCAGCTTGGCACACGGTCTCCACAGGGCGCTCGGATGCTATGTTTGGGTGGGAAAATGTTACTGGAATAGACGTAGACTTGTTTGAGCTGCCACGTGATGTGAAGTGCTGGCATTTCTGCCGCTGCTAGAAGGAAAATTCAAAGCATGCCTCTGCCATTATTTGCGCTTTCTAAAAATACCCCAAATGATCAAGTGCATGCCCTAATGATGCCCAGTGGAACAGGACTCTCAGAAAAACGTGAGAAGCTGTTTAGATGCAGGAAAAGAGAAATTCCCCTCGCACACACGACAGGAGATCTCACAGGTCACGCTGCTCCTCATCTTGTTCCCAGGCTGTCTCCAACACAGCTGCCAGCCTCACGGTACTTAGCCATTGTGGTATGAACACGCAGCAGGATAATTTACAATGAGGAAGCCAAGGTTTTTATGAGCATGCTGCAAGTTTCCAAAGTGTTTGTGTGCACTCAGTCCATTTTATTCCGAGCGCTGGTCCAGCCTTGCAGGTGCTGGTCCGTAGCCACGCCATTCTTAAGGATTTCAAACAGCAGCGGTAGTTACAGTTCACATCACAGACAAACCTTGCAGATGCCAGTGAAGTGTGGGGAAGATACCTTTGCTGTCAGGAAGGTTTTGCGTTGTTTTTTTTTCCTAGATGTTCACCATATTTAGCTAGTTAGTTAAGTCTGGGGCAGTTCCAGGTGTAAAAACCTACAAATTGCAGGAGGTTAGTGAAGTCAAAAACAAAGTAACAGCACAGCTTGCGATATTCCAGGGCTAAGCATCAGCACAAAAGTTTTACAGGACTGGATTTCTGAACCTCAGTTCTACCTAAATCTTATGCAGACATGGAAATTCCTTAAATTCCTAAATTTCCTTTCATTTTCCCTAAGCATTGAAAAACTAAAAGAAGTTTATTCTCTTCAGTTCAATAAGTATCTTCCTTTAAACCAGCATTGTGCATTCTCAAACTTACCAAATTGTTTACTTCTGAGTACTTGTTACACACCCAGCCAGCATTTATTTTGCATGGGGTTTGGACTACTTGGGACTCCAACACTGTTCCTCCTTCAAGGCTGGAGGAAGGGTGCTAACTGCATACATTAGGTATAGCGCATGAGTATTATTAATACCTCCTTGGAACATCTATTATGCAAAGCTGCTAATTCGACTTACATAAATTACAGTTTCTGAACTAGGAAATTAGGGAGATATAACTTTTCCTTATCAGGTGCTATGGATTATCTAAACCCAAAATTATTCCAAAAAATTGTGCAAAGTCCACATGCTTTGGACTGCAAGCTTCTTATTTTGGCTTAGAAGAGCTCCAAACATAACTGAATGAGCAGAGAAAAGAATTTGTTATGGAGTAGTTTATAAAGGATAGTAGATTGTCTACTTTGTCTTAATTTTTAAGATGTCTTAAAGCTCTACACAACAAGGACTACAACTAAGCAGCCAATATGAAACAAGTCTCTAAAATCATAGAACCATAGAACGGTTAGAGTTGGAAGGGACCTTAAAGATCACCTACTTCAAGAATATTTTTAATATCTTATATTGTTTATTGAAGTAAATTGCATAACTGTGGTAGCATGCAAGTCAAATGCTTTTCAAGTTCAACAGCATTTACAATGAGTAGTGGGAGAGTTTTGAGCCCTTGGTGCTAAAAACAAGTCAGCAGGTAAGCATTCTGGAGCTACCACAGGTTAATCATTATATACATTGTATAACAGCAGCTTACTTATACTACCACCAAGCATAGCAAGGCGTCAAAGTCATCTCTCCAATACAGTGAAATAACATTTCCCAAAGAAGCCACCAAAGGGTTAGCAGATAGGCAGGCTATTTTTATATGTTTCATTTACTTATACAGAGGAAGAACCAGAACTCTGAGATGAACAACTTTGTTTCTAGACAAGTTTCTTAATATTTGTTTATACTAGACCCAGATTTTAGCTACTTAAAATTTAGCAATGTACCTTTCTTTCAGATCCATTGGAATTTGGCGAGAAAATTCATTTATTGAGGCATGAAAATCACTTATGAAGCCACACAGAAGGGAAAGCTCATTAAACTATGCAGCAACTAGAACACACACAGAACACACAAACTTACCTCCATCATGTTAATAGGTCCCAGTTCTGAAACAAGAGGTTGGTATTTAAGTTAATTTGAGTATTACTCAACATACTAAAGTATTTTTTCATATTAATCATTTAAGAGCACTTGAAACTCATCTATGGGATAGAAAGTCAAAGAAAATTTTAAGATTATTTCATAGGATCTACATCTTCCTGCAGGAATCGAGTATTACAAGGAAAAAAATACAGCAATAATATAAAACTTATGATGCAGACCTAAAGACATTAGATTATTACAAATATACTCCAGCTGAGAACATAAAAAGAATTACAAGCTCCTGTGCAATACATTCAACAATTTTAAGACCAACTCATAGGGTTTCCAGGAAATATATCTAACGAGGGGAAGATAAAAGGGCTGCCACCCACATCACCAATGATTACACTAGTAAGCCATGTGAACTTAAATATTCAACTTATTAACAAGGTTCAGGTGAAAGGAAGGTCATTACAAATGAAAATGGATACTTAAAAGTCTAGTGAAAACTGTACATGTTAAAAATCATCAGGGATTTGGCAAATGAAAGTTCATAAATAATTAAATACCAAAGGCAAAATTAAATTGTAAAACAAACGAAAATAAACAAAAAGCCATTGTCTAGATAGTTACGAAAATGTAAAGCAAATGAGAGAACCACAGGGCAAAGATTTTTGAAGGAAACAAGCTGTGGAGCTGCTGAGGAATCCCTTTGCTGACTAACTCTGGCAACATCTTCCCTTCACAGTTGTAAGCTTAAGATCAAAGGGGATACCAAACTATGAGAGGATCCCGAAGCTATGTAATAAGGAAGAATCAACAACCTATTGGCAGGAGCAGTTTCTTATCCCTGAAAAACCTCTTCAGCAGACAACAGAAAGTCCACAAATATTTTTGTTACAATGAGTATCATAGTAGAATTCATGACCTCACCTAATTAAGAAAATTTAAAAAAAACTAATTGTATCAGGTCCATATTATGAAAAACAATTGCGGGGGAATTTTTTGATTGTTTGTTTCATACTAGTCCAGTTTCCATTATAGCAGTCTCATATTTCATGCAGGATGCCCTACTTACATAGAAACGATACAGAAGTTTCTGTATTGTGTCAGACTATCATATCATTATTACAAGCTAAGATAAGCAACTATGCAGAACATCTTAGAAGCCACCGAACATTTTATACTTGGTCAAAATTGGAGAATTAAGATTACTCACTTATTAAGATTACTCACTCATTAACCTTCACAGCCACAGTGAGAAATAGCCACTGAAATATGAGCAGCTAAATCAACAGTTAAATAGCTACTTAATTTCATATGTCTTAAAAATGCAAAACTTCAAACTTTCTGACCACTGCAAATGCACCTTGATTGAAAACCACAGTACTTACAAGGTGTAATTATACAGTACTTGAAATTAAGGTGTCATTTTTGTTTAAATAGAACCACAAAGTCTGTTACTCGGCATGATCCTTGGCACTTCTGTTCACGTTCATGTATTGCATATTCAGTAACTGTCATCAACATGGTCTGAATTAGTTAAGTGTAATAACCTTCAACAGTGTCAGTCAGTATATCTCCTAGTTCTGGACAAAGGATAAGTGACTTATCATTCCTTTACAGCAGGAGTGAGGAAAAAACCAAAATGCCTATTCAGCAGACACTTGGAGACATCAGCTGCATAAGTTTCTTATGTTTGTGTATTGATATATATGGAGGCTGGTTTAAATTCTTATTCAGAAAACTCCACTAATCTCTTACTCCTCATTTTTAACAACCATATTTTGCTGCAAGAATGGAACAGAACAGGGAAGTCTTTCCACAACCCCGCCTCTGGCCAAGCTGAAATAATGGGGTTATTTTACACTCCATATTGATAGTGCTGTAAAAGCACTATAGTAAAGATAACAAAGGAGCTACAGAAACAATAAAGTGTGAACAGGAATCCTGAGCAGCTGTCACACTGCGAGTCAGTTCATGTTTGGTAGCACTACTGTAACAGGCTTTTCCGGATTCTGCAATCCAATGTTAAATTAATAAACTGCACGGGGTACAAACCTCATCAGCACCAGCATGTGCTTTAAACTCAGAAACCAGGAGGACTTTGTAAAACTACTCGTGAAGAAATCTCTTTCCTTGTATTTGACACACAGCTTCCAAAACCCAAATACAGAGTTTAGAGGTGATAATGCAGAGCTGTGCCTGCAGGCGCTGTGTGCAGTAAACAGAGCACACCCCTGTACCTCCCTGCGGATGGTGCTCTGCAGCAGGGCTACAGGACGCCCGCTGGGGTTGGACAGGGAGAGAAGCAACACCTGCTTGGTCTGCAAGTTTCGCCAGTAACTCTGGTTTCCTCTCTGAAACTTGGACTTTGACATCCATTTCATGGGTGTGGAGCTTAACTGGCAAGCACCATTTCTTGGCTACAGGAGTCTAGCGTGCAAACTCACATATGCAGTCCAAGCCCTTGTAATTATTTTATCATGCACTGACTAGGGAGCCAGTTCCCTGCGTGCGCGGGCAAAACCAAGTGCCAATCCATTCTCACCTGAATTGTTTTGCCTAATTCTTCTAGTCCATCCAGCTGCTAGAGAAACAGCTGTCTGGAGTTCAGAACGGCTTTGCCCTACAGTGGGCAGCTCATCAACGGCTTTGTTAATATTCTCAGTGGTCCAGAACTTACACGTCTATGAGGAAAAGCAGACAATCATTTCCTGTGGTATTTAATTTCTTGGTTGCAATTAAACGAACAGAAGAATTAGTAAGGAAGGTAACACAACTTTCACATGGATATATGGCAAAATCTGAAACTTTTGTTGTTAAATTTTTATAAGGTAATTTAAAATGAACCCCTACAGTTCATTCACTCATCCATCGTTTTAAAAGGTCTCTTAGAATCGGTTAGTCTTAGAATATTGGGTTTTCCTTCATCTTTGCCCCAGTTTCAGTAAAATATATCTGTCTGATTTTAAACCTGGTTCTACAAACACTCAAAAGGATCCTGGAAGCCTGCTAAGCCTAAGGAGCAGGTTCCCTGCATTTACATGCACACAGCTGCTTGTTTTAAAGCTCTCGGGCCTCTGCCTCTCAATTTCAGCAGCTCCAAACATCTCATCAAAGTTCAGGATGGTTTGTTTCGGGGGCCAGTTTGAAGCCATACACTAACAGTTCACTGAAGACTTCCGTACTCTGCTTCTAGGGTTTTGCAGAATTTCAGGAAACACAATCATTTCAGATTGACATCACTACGACGAAACATCCCCCGTTAAAAGCTGGACTATACTGAGCGCACTGGTGACACCCTGTGGCATCCTGATGCACTCTCAAACAGGCTTCAAGGCATTTGACATCTGTCTTCCTCCAGCAACAACGCCTGTCTCCACTCAAGACTAGCACCCAAGGAGGTGCTGCTTCTGGAGCAAGTTTGGCAGGGAGAGCTTTAGGTACCAACGGTAACCAGAAAAACTGGGTTGAAATGAATTACTATGTGAATGGAAAAAGGGTCTCAGATTCCCATGTAATTTTAAAATACCTTTAGAATGTATAATTCACATGACTGTAGATTATTTATCCAAGTGACAAACATGATGCTTTTTCAGTTTTAGTGCATTTGATTTGTTAATAAATTCAAGCAAGCAATTCCAGAATTTCACTCAGCTTGCAAGTTATCCACAACAGGAATCAGAAGATTGGTCAACAATCTTGGATTTCCCATTTACCTCACAGGGTAAAACCTTGATTACCCTTACCATGGTTTGCTACTCCAGCAGTTGTGCACCATAACAGAGGAATTACCCGTGACAAGAACAGGTCTTCAAAATCAGTATGGTTATATTTATTTTCCTATGCCTTTGAAAGATAGGGTGTTTGGTTGAGTATCAGATCAAGAGGGCAGTCTCTGCAGCCACACTCCCAGGTACCAGATTTCCAGCAAGCCAAGCAGAACACTGCAGACACTTCACATCTACTCCACACTTCACATACAAGAAACACGGACTTCCTGGCCTAGCAAGGACAATAAATGCATTTGCATGGTTGAACATTCAACTGTAGTACAGGAAAAGGGGTGGGGAGGCTTTTAACACAGGTGAGCTTCCCAGTCATGTTCATCTGAAAGACACAATTACATGGGCACAACTTAAAAGGCAGCACCATGAAGAGTGGGAAGAAGAGGCAAGAGAGCGGAACAGCTGTTTAAACTACTACTCCTCCAAGAGAAACTCTTGCCAAACACCTCTGTCTTGCATTCTTAAGTACAGTGTGCTTCTTATCCATCCCATGATCCTTTCAGGAATGGATTTTGTTGTTTTTTTTTTCTCAAGAGAAACCCCAGAAGAACCAGAAAAGCTTTAATGCTAAGTGCTACATAGATTAATATAATACCCCAATTAGCAGATTTAATTTTGCTATGATCCAAGGGAATTAACTGTATAAAACCTCTTAGGGTGGCAACAAACTTTACTAAAAGGTTCTCTGAGGGTACATTACACATTGCAGTTTCAGAAGGAAGTTACAGTCTCAGTTTATAGCCATCCACATCAGCTTGGTGATCCAACTACAGACTAGGTCTGTGGAAAAACTGGGCAGCGCTCAGAGAGATAAGTGAGCTGACCTTACACAATCCACCACACAACTCTGGGATTAACACAATTAAAGATGGGAACATGCAGTTAGGGACATGAGCCTAATCACTTTTTTGACCAAACAACATCCTGCGTTAGCTAGAAGTTGGCCGTGAAGTTGACCCTGAATGACATACACGCTAATCTGCAACAGTTGGAGACTGGGGTGAAGATTGCTGTAAGCAAGCTCTCCCAGACCAACACATTCAGGAGCCCATACATGAGATGTGGCAGGCACAAGCACTCTTCTGGATGAAGGCATCCACAGCGTACACCATTTTTTGATCATTAACCATATAACAGAAAAACACAGGTTTCCTTGCCTGTTGCAAGTAAACTGTTCCATTCCATTACAGAAGATTGTACACTTTATATTTGCTTTTTCAAAAGGAACTACTTGAGCTCTCACTCGAAGCAGTTCCTATTTGTCAGTCTCTAACACTCCCTTCTTCTAGGAGGTCACTTTAGAAGAGAGCGGTTTCAACATCAAAGTTCAGTGAATGCCACTTCTGATGACCAAAAATCAAACTGCTAAATCTTCTTGTATGTTCAGAACCTATTCATATGCAAATCAGGTACCATGTTGTCCCGGCCACAGGTGACCACAGTGTAAGAAAGCAGCTGGTTTATATTTTGTCAGGGCACCACCTGAGCTATACACAGAGTAGAAAGCAGGCAGAACAAAGAACGGTAATGCAAGGTTAGGCAAACAAAAATATGACGCACCTACAATGTCTACTAAGATTTGGCACTCACATGACTCTCCAGAATAAATATATTTCACATCTATTGACACAAACGTAAAATTCCATTCCAGACCACCCTCATACCCTGATTTCACATTTGGCATCAACAGTATGAATATCAAATTCTCTGGCCTGGGTATATTTCAGGCTGAATACATAGCCTTCTTTTAGCAGGACTGACTGAATTTTCAATTTCCTGATTCAATGCCATGACATTATCCACTATGACACTGAATTCTGGAAATCATTTCATAGCGCTTAATCCCATGAACACAGATGGCATCTTTGGTAACTATCTCCTTTTTCTTAGCATTATACTGAATAAATTCCAGTTTCACACCCCTTCCCTGGTAATTGCAAAGCCACACAGTGAAAGAGAGAGAATACGTGTCTCCTTTTTGTGAATCCAAGAAACGTTTGAAAGGCAATACCATAATATTGAACCATCTTTCTTACACATATTATTAGATACAGCAAACTCATGGAGCTCACATACAATAAATAAAGACCCTTGTTTAATAATTTCTGTGAAAAAATACAAAATTTTTTGCTTATTTTCAAGAGCAGAAATACTTCTGAATGCATGCTTCAAAGAATACATGCGACGGACCAAATATTCTATAACACATTTTAATAAATTCAGTTTCTCTCAAGTATTTATATAAACCCAGCAAACCCACAACTAACATAGTTTGTGGTGCAAGTCTGACATCTCAGACTGAGTGCAACGATCCAGTTGTTACTGAGGCAGCTCAGACTGTGAAGCTGGCACATCCCTCCAGTTCACCACTTCACTCACTAAAGCTCATTGGCTGATGAAAAATGAAACAAGAAGCAAACTTCAAACTGATTTTGAGCTATTACTCAAATCCATGGGAGACAAGTATGACCAAATGTTATTAGTACATATAAATAAGTAAAAAAGGCAAGTACCTTGGATTAATTTTTATAAAGTGCTCCTTAGTTACTAGAGACACACCATAACAGCAAAGCCTCACTTCTAAGACAGCTAAATCAGCATAATGCCCACTAGACACACACAAGTTCTGATCAAATCCTGAATTCCCATATCACCCAATAAAATGGAATTTGTCCCTAATTTAGGTAGTTATGCTTTTGTAGACTATCAAAGTTCATAATTTTCTTAAAAAAACACCAAAGAAGGTAAGTAGCTTCTCATTTGCTAATGAAAATATACCACTAGTACTTAACATTTTACAAGTATATCCCTAATTAATTTACCAGAGATCAAATACATTTGTGAAATCTATTGCACAGCTGAATAAACCTATCTCATCTTCCCTAAGTCAACTCACATGTGTCTCAGTTATAATTACCATATTAAACTCAGAGACAGCTGTTGAACACTTAAATTGCCTATAAATATTTATGAGGATCACACATTATTCATGCTTGCAAAATAAGGGCATAAATTTATTCTTGAAATCATAATAATTTCGTGTCATCCTAAAATGCTATACCAAATACAGTATTACAGTTTCTCCTATGTTCTACAAGACCTGAAGCATGCTGCTATAAACTCAAATTAGCCATGTACATCTATATTAATAGCCATGATGTCTCCCCTGCTCATTTCAAAGACAAATTTTGACCACAGACTCTAAAAGCTCTAGGAATCTGCTATATCAGGGATAATGTGTGACACCTTTTGAATCTTGTTTGATCAAGCCTAATCTAGTTTTTCCATCTCTGTCTTTCCATTCAACTTTTCCATTACTAACTACTTCCACCTCTACACATACCCTTTATTTCCTTTCTTTTTTTCCCCTCTTTTTTTAAAACATTTTTTTTTTTAAGAATCAGTTCATAACCAAAGCAAGCAGTAAGTAACCCAATAATCATCACTAGGCTTAGTAGCCTCTGGTCAGAGGACCAATTTGCTGAAAGAAAAGCCTCCTTCTTCCAGCTTTCTTTCTAGAGATCAAAACAGCACACAATCAGAATGCCGAGGGGTGCCCTCATGGCAGCCTGCATCTTCCCCACGGGGGGCAGCGGAGCAGGAGGTGCTGACCTCCTCTAGAGCTCTGGTGACCAGTGACGGGACACGAGGGGATGGAATGGAGCTGTGCCAGAGGAAGTTCAGGTTGGACATGAGGAAAAGGTTCTTCACTGAGGGGGTGGTCAGTCCCTGGAAGAGTTTCCCCAGGGGAGTGGTCGTGGTGCCAAACCTGTCAGAGTTCAAGTAGTGTCTGCACAATGCTCTTAGTGATGTGGTTTGGTTTTAGGTGGTCTCCCAAGGAGTGGGACTTGATGATCCTTACGGGTCCCTTCCAACGTGAGATATTCTGTGATTCTATGAACATACACAGTTCACTTCTCTCTTGGCTACTTTCTCCATGAATTAGTATGAGTTCATTATAACCCCACTTAGGTGCCATAGTTCAAGAAAATCTGCATGACCTGCACAACTTAAAAGATCTTGAAGCTGCTAGTTATCATAAAAATGCATCAATTATTGCCATGCAAAACTTCTTTCTCTAGATAATTTTATATGTTTAATTAAAGATACAAACATTTTCCTAGTTTGGGTAATACTAAATATACAGAGGAACAACACACTTGTGTTTAAGTATTATTTATTTAACTTTCAGAAATAAAATATGTCACAGAACTTCTAAAGCAAGGTAGATAATGTATATCCAAGACATTAACTGTTCTAATATGTTCAAAGTTTTCAGGTATTCAGAGATGTCAGGCTAGCACAGTTTCACAGTTACATATATCAGGACAGTTAGTAAGTCTTGATGGAATACCACAGGACAAAAATAATTCCAAAGTGTGTAGTTACAACCCATCTGTGCTCTAGCGGCATACACATTTACAGACACACATCTCAGGAGGACAGAAAGATGATGTGGCTTGGAAGGAAAGAAGCAGCAGCATCTACTGTAGCAATCTACAGAATCTACGTTACATTCACACCAGACATACCTACATGCACATACACACAGAGATATATTTATATATAAACCCTAACAGGAAAACACTTGTGGCAATGCCATATTCTTGGCTCTGAAGGACAAAATCATGACAGCTTTCCCTCTTCCATCAACCACAACTCTTTACATACCACAACACTCTTCCTGTTGTGCTTCCACCAATTTAGGAACAGAGCCTGTCTCTAAACAGACAACATCTAATGCCTTCCCTTATTAGTAACTAGCCTTAAAAACAGGCAGTGCTAGCCACTGAAAGAACAAAAATCCCACACAAATCCTTTCACCTGAGATCATTTTACCATACTGTAACTATTCCCTAAGTTAACTCTATGGAGCAAAATGTTTTTTCATTTCAACATAATTTATGTTAAGTCACTCAGAAAGAGTGTTTCTTCTTAAACATGGAAAATTTTCGGGAAAAAAATACTCAATGCAACTTTATCTCTGTGTGAAGCTCTGAGAATTTGAATTTTAAGATTTCCCAGCTCGAAAGAACAGTGAGAGGTAGCAAACCCCAAACCAGGCCATTCTTTTTCATTATCTAAACAGGTCCTAAGAAAAAAAAAAACAAAACAAATTGTAAGGCAAGTTGAGGTTACTGTTCTAGCAAATAACCAGACAACTAGTCTTTCAGAAGTCTTTAGACCAAAGCACTTTGCAAGGTGTGGGGAGAACACTATCACAGCAGCTCCAGAAGCTACAAAATGCAGCTTGTGGGTTTAGTGCCAGAGGGGATACAGCTTGGGAAAGGGATGGACACGGGGCTGTTCAGAGACAGGCAGAGCTCAGGGGGAGGCGGCAGCATCCCACCCGGACTCAGCCCAGCCGCTCTTCCAGGCTCTGCAGTCCCTCAGCCCCTCACCCAGGAGTCCTGCCACCCCCCTTCCTTGTAAACCAGCTCCCAACAGGGAGTACGTAGGGTATAAGACATGAAAAACACTCAAAAGCCACTAGAGATGTCTTCTGCTCCCTCACACATTTCATGGCAAAACCAGGTTGGGGCAGAGGGCAACAAATAAATAAATAAATCCACTAAAAATCTTCCAGGTTCTCTTTTCCTCAGAGAAGTGGACATGACCCCATTTTTTTAACATTTGTAGCAGCTTCTATTTTACCAGCTTGGTATTAATGGAAACACACTTCTTTCATCTCAGCTACTGATGAGAAAGGTCAAAACCAGATTCCACTGCGCGTTTAAAGAAAGAGTGGATAGCAATTTCTGGAAAAAAAGCCATTGCATATACATCTAGCCTTCAAAACAGATACAACTAAAGTGAACTGCAGCAGTGCCTGAAGCACAGGAAGGAAAAAAGATACCACTTCCTTTACCAAATGAGTCAGCACACAACTATTTTGAGCTTTGTTCTGTTTGGGGGGGGTTGTTTGATTTTCTAATACTCTTTTTTTTTTACAAGATACACCTTGAAAGCTGGATGACATCTTCTTCACTGTTAAGGGCTGACCCACCTGCCCACTTGACTAGTTATGAAGAAAGCAACTAAGAAAGCAACACAAAATCGGAGCTGGGTATTGAAACAGACAAGGGCAGGACCAAGCGAGGAAAGGATCTGAAGGAGGGAACTTACCAATGCAGAGCCATTCTCCAGTCCCAAAACTGACAACATGGAAAGTCTTGTATTTAAGTTAAAATATGAAGCACCATCTCCTCTACTCTCAGGTGCGATATGGTTAACTACCGTTAACACTTTTGGTACTGTTAACACAGCTGTTTCTTAGATGAAAAATTCTATCTGACTACGGACTATGCAGGAATAAATGACAATACTTATCCAACCAAAACATGAAGAGATTTCCTCTAGAAATCAAACCATTTCTGGAAGCAAACACAATTTTTCCTTTTAGGTTTTACTTTTTTGTTGTATTTGACCTGTTTGGCAACTTTTTCAGAAGACATAACACAGGCAACAGCAAAAATGTCCGTGTCTCTAAGTAGGTGGCCTGACAGTACCTGAAGTACTCCAGTAAATAGCACTTTTTTCTGGTGGTTTTTTTTTGGTTTTTTTTTTTTTTGAAGTACTTTGGTGAGACAGAGGCACTAACAGAATGAATGCTATATGACTTGAAAAGGAGAAAATGCCTTTAGTCAATGTCTTTATTTCTTTAAAATATTCAAGCTAGCAAAACCCAGAATATTTTGTGAGCTCATGACACATTATGTCAATGGACAGAGGAATTAGCTTTTCCCAGGCAGGTGAAGGGATGGAGAAGGCTAGCAGGCTAGAGGAGCAATATAGTGAAATACAGCATTTTTATAACTACACAACATAAAAGATTTGCCAATTTACTGTGGGGCAGTAGCAGTATTTTGTTAGAAGTAAAACCTGTTGTTTACCCCTCATAGCATGGAAGCTATTTAGCACTTCTGAAGTTCATGAAGTGTGCCATTTGGACAAAAAATTGGAGCTGAAGTCTCACTCCTCTAACCAGAAGTATGCGGTTTCAAGATGATTCAGCTGTACTTTTACAGTTGTAACATCTACGTGTGAAGTAATGCAATACTAAAATATAAGTAAAAAAGCACCAATGTATTTATTGATTAAAAAAAATATGGTTCTGGCCTTACAAACCCTCGCTGCCTTTCAGCATTTGTTTCAGTTCACTAACGGGCAAGACCTGTTTCGCAGTGCGGCTGGAGAGCATCGTTTGATGGGGACAACACAAGGGACATGCCAGGGACTCTCCCTGGGGACCCCGACAGAGAAGCCACGTCGGTCTGTTATAAAAGAGCTGTGAAACCCACACACGACACAACTGCAGTCCCAGCAGCCCCGCCTGCCGTGCCACTGCCCTCCGGCTCCGCCTGAGTAGCCGCGGGCCGGCCTGAGGTGCCCGGCGCGGTCCACGGAGCCTCACCGCCGCCGCGGCGCTGGCAGGCCCAGCCGGCCGGGGAGGGGAGGGGAGGGGAGGGCGGAGCGAGCGGAGCGGAGCCGCCGAGCCGCTACGCCGCGCTCCCCACTCCACGCGAGCCCGCCCCACGCAGTTCCCCCTCCCGCCCCGCACCACTGGGGTAGGCGCGGCTCCTCAGCGCCCGCGGCCCCGTCGCCGCGCCTGCGCGCCTCTGCCTGCCCCGACGGCCCCCACCCTCACGGCCGCCCCCGACCGTCGCCGCGTCGCGGTGCCGGGCGGCGGCGATGGCGGCGGCGGGGCGCGCCGAGGCTGGGGGTGCGGTGTCCGCGCTGCGGCCGCGGCTGGCGGCGCTGGGCCGGCGGCTGGGCGCGCCCAGCGGAGCGGGCAGCGAGGGTGAGAGGCCGGAGCAGCGAGGGGATGGGGCTGGGCCCAGCCCGGCGCTCACGGCGGCCCGCTCCGCCCTCTGCCGCCGGCCCGCGGCGCCGCGGGAGCCGGCCGGGGGGCGCGGAGCCGTAGCCCCGGGGCAGCCCCTGTGAGGGCTCCACTCCTCCCGTCGCAGAAAAGAGCCTCCCCCAGGAGCGGTGCGGCCGATGCCGGCCCAGGCCGCCCTCTGGGGGCTTCTCTGTGGAGCAGGGCTGCCGAGGCCTAAACTGTGTGCTGGGGCGTTGGCAAGAGGGGGTTTTGGCGTATGACTTCTTTGCAAACGGAGTGTGTGGAACTCGTTTTGAAACATCAGGCCGTAGCCATGAATGCCCTTAATTTAGCCGTGAACGGTGGACAGCGGGCCTGTTTAAATCCTGTGTTATCCATGTGCTCTGGTTGATCCATCAAGGGTGGATAAAAGCATATGAAGTGGAAAGGGAGGGCAAGCAAGGCTCTGGCTGGGCACTTGTCAGTGCTAAGGAAGCATTGTGTTCTTCCTTCAGATACCTTCCTAGCAAAGGGCTGTGCTGCTCTGGACAAACTGAAGGACCTCTGTAACGAAGGGAAAGAACATCCTTCCGCGCTTTTGCAGCTCTATGCGCAGGTAGTATATTTAAAGCATGAAAAACTCCCTTTCAAGAAAATAACTGTGTAGGGTGCGGGAAAGGGTTGGGTGCAGGAAAGAGGGTATTGCAGGAAGGGATCTCTCTTACTTGGTGCGTGGGGTCAACGTCTACGAAGTGCAGGGCTGCTTTTTTCTGGATTAGAAGATAACTTCCAGTCAATAATAACTCTGCTGGTACTGTAAGGATGGAGAAGGGTTTGAGTTTACGTTCACTGCTGACAACCTTAAAATACTTTCAGCCTGCACCTTTTGTAAGCTACATGTTGAAAATTACCTTAAAATAGTAGTGTTTTATAACCAGTAACACGTTTGCATGTTACTACACACCACCATTTGATTATTTTGCTGGTAGCATTTTTACATTGTGTATCTTGTTTTCACAGGCTGTCTTAGACGTTACATATTTTGAGGAAAACCAGCTTGTGGATGAAGATTTTCCAGAAGAATCTTCCTTGCAAAAAGTTAAAGACCTTATTTGCATTCTTTCAGAACCAGAAGACCTAGTGAGGGAGTGCAACATAAATGAAGAAGTGAGTACTAACATTATTCAGCCAGAGAATTAATTATTTTGTTATTTAAAAACAAAAAATCTGAAACAGGATAGTAGTATTTGTGTTTTTGATGGGCAGATTTAAGATCTTTTGAAAAAAATTCAAGTCTTATTTGTACTTAAATTCCTGAAAATATTTTTCCAAATAACTTGTTATTTCTTGCCGACATTTCATGATTCCATGCGCTTTTGGCAGTTTAAATCCTAAATATTAGGCTTGTGACTGTTGCTGTTAAGTACAGCCTCTCAAGTTAGAGACTTAATATCACGTATGAGTATGTATATGGATAGTTGAGATGGTTTTAGTTTGGGTTAGCCCTGTTTGTTGGATTTTATTTCAGGCCATCAACATCCTTGGTGCAGAGTTGTTAGAATGCCTTTATTGGAGAAAAGGAGCCCTGCTTTACATGTATTGTCATACAGCAAAAGAAAGGAGTGAATGGCTACGCAAGAACATTTCTATATTTAAAAAGGTAAAGAAGATTAAAAAGTTCTGTGAGCATGTGAATACAGTTTTAAAGTTTGATTCTTCACTTTTAAAATACAGCTTTTGTTTTTCCTTTTAAATAGGGGACTGGGAAATTAATAGCAAGAAGTATTTCTGGCTATCATTAAATTAATCAGAACTTACCTAAAAGGGTTTTTTCCTCTCTTTTTTTAACTGTACTCAGTGTCTTAGTGATGGAGTTCATTACTTGATGAAGATGCTTAGCTTGAGATGCCCTCTTCTGCTAAATGAAGATGTCTCATTTCAAGATAAAGACACAGCTAGATTACTCAGTGAAGGTAAAAAACAACTCCAAAAAGCTTTATTGCATATTTTTGTTGTTTGACTTCGTTTGTATTCAAAAACTGTCACTTTTTAGAACAACAATGAAAAAAAAGATCAGGTACATAAGGTTTTAGGAGGTGTCACTGCTCATTTTCTCTCTCTTTTTGAATTCACTGGGGGAAAATGAACTAAGGCAATGCATGTTTTATGCACAGCGAGTGTGTTTTACAGCCGTCCGGTTGTCAATTGACAAGTGGTGAAGGCACAAATACGACTGCAGAGGGTGCTAGAAGACTATGTTTGTCTTCCTGTGTAGATCTAGGAGAACATAGATACGAACACAGAGTTACTGACTTCACACAGGTAGAAAGTACATGTAGAACTGGGTAGATTTGGCAAACTTTTATTCTGTCTCCACTTGAAGTAGCTTTATGTAAGCTGCATTACTATATTACAATTCCATGAGGATCTGAGGCTGCATCAGTGTGATGGCGCAGCAGGGGATTTTTTCAGGTGCAACAGCTGGTGCTGAGGACATAAGGTCCATGTTGTACACACTCAAAACTAGCTCTACTCTAGGTATGGGGGGGATGGGCACCTTCTTGCTTAGTTTCAACTGAAAGTCATTGCTACAATCCAGCTCCACAACGCAAAGCCGAATTCAGTTAACTGATTTGTAGGTTCGTTTAGCAGGATTTTTTTTTTTGAGTGACCGTGGACAGGTATGTGGGTTTCTATTCAAATACTAAAGTTGCTGCTGGTTAACCTGAGTTAAGATGATGCTCAAACAGCATCTTTAGGCTTAAATTGTGGGAGGCACAGAAGTATTCTAAAATAAATACAAGCAATCATGCCTGTGCTTAAAGAAATATGAAATTCTCAAAGATAAATAGGCAAACACAACAATCAGAAAAATATTTATATGGAAATCTTAAAGGTTTTAGTATTATGGAGGGGCAAAATGGATAGAGTATTGGGCAGGTTCTCTTCTGGGCAGTGTCAGTCATCTCATGATTAGTATTTGTTTTCATGGTGTACCTCTTTAAAAGGGCAAAAGTGCCCTTTTGCAATTTTTTCCCAGTGCTACTGAAAAGATTGACATTAACAAGCTGTGTACTTGCTTATAACAGAACAATAAAGTACTTAATCTAAATGATTTTTGCAGGTGTATTTAGTGACACTCACTTACTGGCGATGATGTACAGTGGAGAAATGTGCTACTGGGGACTACAACACTGTGGAGAAAGGAAGCAGGAAAGCCTTGAAACAATAGATTCCGTCTCTAACAGTGACCTGGGCTGCAGATCACAGAGCACGTCGCTGGATTTCCGAGAAACTGGCAAAATCCTGTTAACAAAGTATGTGGCTGTATGTGAGGGACCTTTAAAAGGCCAAGGGTGGAATACAACAACTGCAAAACAAATGGTGTGTTACTTTGTGAAATCCCACAACTGAAATAAGCTGCTTTGGCTGTGCTGAAAGAAACCTTGTGTCTGAAAAGCAAGCTTGGGGAGGTGATCTCTGCTTCAGTGTCTGACTGTTCTTCTTATCAAAATGTATACTTTTGTTGCATTAAAAACCTGCGCTCAAAGAACTGGAGTACAGGTCCGAAGTCTAATCAAGTATTTTGAGGAAGAAAAAAAAAAATTTAAAAAATGGCTGTGTCATAAGCTCCACGCAAAGGATGATTACGTGTCTCTCCGCCCCGCCGGCGCCGGCGCGCTGGGTCTGAGGGGCGGTGGTGACGGCAGCCGGGCTCAGTGCCATGGCAGCCGGCGGAGCGGAGGAGCGGGGAGGTTTGGAGGCCGCCGTGCGGGGTGGCCTCCGCATCCTTCGGGAGCGATGGATGCGGGGGACCCGCGAACGCGGCAGTACCGCCGCTTTCATGGGTCCCCCGCATCCATCGCTCCCCGAGGATGCGGAGGAGGTGAGCGCCCTGCAGGCATTGCCGGTAAGTGGGCCCCCGGTCAGGGTGGGAAGCTGGTCATCCCACCTCTTAACATCTCCCACTTTTCAATTCCTGGGGTCATTAAAACTGCTGCTCTCGACGGTTTTCAGATCGACGTGCAGCTGAACATCATGTCCTTCCTCTCACCCCAAGATCTGTGCCATTTGGGAAGCACGAGTTGTTATTGGAGGGCGACTGTGCAGGATCCATTGTTGTGGAGGTATTTTCTCCTGAGGGATCTCCCCTTTTGGACATCGGTCGATTGGAAATCACTCCCAGATGTGGAGATTTTTAATAAAGCCTTTTCAGAGGACAGTGATAATGCGTTGTATGATTACATGGCAGTGTAAGTATCTTCGTATTCTCTTACAAGCCTTACAGTCCCTCTACAGCAGTAATATTCAGCCCAAAGGCATGTTTCATATTTACAGTAGTAAAGCTGTGCTGTAAGCTGCTGCTTAAATTTTGATGTGTCTCAAATCCATTGTTTGTTTTGTAAATATAGTTTCCTGCTGTTTCACAGTTTGGTCAGCTCTTTCTGTTTGGAATTCAACAAGAATGTAAAACATTGTAAAAAAGTCAAAGCTAGCATTATAAAAAAATTAAAGCTTTTTGTAAACTGCATGTCTGCTATGCCACAGAAATACAGTCATCTCGGAATCTGTGCATGCTGCTGATCTTGATAAAAAGGTGTTCTTCGCCCTCAGTACAATGACAAATGATTTCTTATTTTTAATAAAAGTACTAAGGAGTCTTCAAACTACAGCAAATGAAATGAACCTTCTTTTTTTTTTTCTCTTACCTGGAAGACATAGAGGGTAAAAAAAAGGTTTGGTTTTTTTTAATGTGCACAGAATAACAAGTAGTATTGCTTTAGCTCTGGTCAAAGGCCTCCAGACCAAGACTCTGGTTTCAGCTAGAGTAGTTGAAAAGCATAACAACACTCATAATGCGTTTGGATAACTGAGAAGAACTCCTAAGACAAGCAGGTTATTTTGTGGGGGTTTTTTTAAAGTTCATTCAATTCCCTTAATTGATTTGCAGTGTGTTGGTTTTTTTTTTTTTTTTTTTCAATTTGCAGTTAGATTTTCCAAAGGTGGTTTCATGAAACTGTTGCTTCATGATGAGTGCACTACTAACCTCACCAGTCTCTGTGCCCTTCATCCCCACTTTACAGTTGGGAAAGACACACCCAGAATTTGCAGTGCAAAATATCTACTGATTTTGAACATTGGATTTCAATCCCTGTAGGTCTGAATACTTAAGAGCATCATTTATCTGAAAGCACCTGTCACTGATTTCCATTGTGTCTGTGACCACTTCGTGGTTTTACTGATCTCAACTGAAGCCTCTCGGTTTGGTTGTAGCAGAGCACACATTCAATATTTCCTTGGAGTGGTTTGTCCAGCAGCAGCCTACTGTGACCACAGAAGCAAACATGAACCTGCTTCTCTAGGATGACTGTTACTCCTCTGGCCGTTAGTTCTTTCCCCTGATTGCCAAAGTCTTTTCATGCCTTCTAGCTTAGGCGTCAAATGAGCACAAGTAAATAAGCTTGCAAACAGCACCTCTCTCTTCACAACATGCATTCTCTGTGCCTACAGGGGAAGTGGTCCTTTTCAGGTGGAGTTACCTGCTTCATAGTTAATAAGCACAAAAATGGTCCAGTTAAGGTTTGAAACGCACTCAAAAGTCTCATATTTTTTATAATGTATGTAACTCATCAGCTTTAATGTTATTTTACCAATAGTGTGTGTTCAGCAAGGATGGGGGAATTTGTTTTGTTTCATTTTATTTTATTTTATTTTATGTTATTTTATGTTATGTTATTTTATGTTATGTTATTTTATGTTATGTTATTTTATGTTATGTTATTTTATGTTATGTTATTTTATGTTATGTTATTTTATGTTATCGTATGTTATCTTCTATTTTTTAAAGTAAACTCAGAGATCCATAGATTTCTATCTGCATACCAAGGTCCAAAAAGTCAGTATTTGGACTTCAAAAGGACTGATGCCTTTACCTGCTTTGTACTGGTGCTTGAAGCCACCTGTTTGGAACTTTCCCATTTTTGGCCTGTGCTTGAGTTGTACAGGTAACAAAGCATGAGAAGTGTGGGACCTAAATCAATTTATGTTGTTTGATTAATACCTCTTTTGTATTTTGTGTTTAATTTCTAGTTGCATCTATTTTACACAGATATAAAAAAAGCTGTCCTTGGAGTAGAAGAAGTTTGAAATCCAGCCGCCCGCGCTATGGGGCTGTGACTTCCTTTTTGCAATCACTGGTCACTCAGGCAGAACCTCGCTTTGCGATGTTTGGGCCGGGTTTGGAAGAGCTGGACAACTCGTTAGTGCAAAAGATGATGACGTGCCCAGAAATTCTGATAGTAGCTGGCCTACCACAGAGACAAATTCATGGTAATGCTGGTTTTGGGTTTTGGCTTTTTTATTTTATAAACAGATGTTTGTGTAAACATAAAAAAACAAACATTGGGGGTGAAATAGAGAAAAGGGATGCTTTTTTCTCCTCTTGAAACTCAGTAGCACAATGGTTAAAAAAGATTTTCTCTCCTTGTGTTTATTCAGAGGGATAAAAGCAATGAACTTTTGGGATAAAATTATAGCTGCAGCGAATTTATGATTAAATTTGCACGATGTCAGAGGGATCATTTTGCTCCTTATACTTCTATTATGATTCTCAATTCCATGTCACACCTGGTGTTGTAATGGACAAAGGCAGACAGGAAGCGGCTAAAAAACACACTTGTGTTTTTATACAGGAAGCCAAGAATGATCCTTCATATGATTCAGTCTTGTAGTGTCAAATGATGTAAATTCCATTCAGAAGAGTTAAAGGAGCAAGTGAGGGATCTTTTTCAATGTTTAAAACATAGTTTTGAACAGCGGTCCAAACCAGAGATAAAAATCTATTACTTTTTAACTGAAGTTTGTTTCAGCACAGCAGAATTGGTGTATTTAAATTGTATTTATAGAAAGTGTGAAAATATGATTTCTTAGTTATCTTTTTCTCTCTTATGTCCTGCTCAATTGCTCTGCCAGTTTTGGCTAATAAACACAAGTCTAGCTCCTCTCTGACTTAGGTTTCTAGGTTCAAGTCTAAGTATCAGAAACATGGAAATGCCTCCTTGTTTTCTTTTAATACTATTGAATTGATTTTAATTCAGTTAATAGTTTGATCAATTAGAGCATGTATAAAATTTCATTGCAAAATGGTAAATATGCTACACCTTACAGCAACACTTAGGCTTGGATATAGCCATTTCATAGCACCACTGGAATTTTCAGCCTACCACTTAGTTATATTCAGTAACCAAATAGTTGTAATCTCATATATTCATTTTTTCCCTGTAGGAATTGGATCAGGAGTCAGTTTTCAGTTTAATAACAATCAAAAATTCAATATTCTGACATTGTATTCAACTACCAGGTAAGATTTATTCTCAAAAAAAAAAAAAGTACAGTTTCTCACTTATGTCATATTTTTCCTCCTGGTTTTGTCATGTGATTTTTACACATGCATTCACATGCATGGATATCCCTTATAAACTGAAGATTCAATGCATATCCTCACTTTTTCTTCCTTCTTCCAACCGCTGAATTTTCAAAGGGAACTAATAAACCTTTTCCAAACTTACACATAGCAAATGTGTATGATAAATACATAACAGGTGGTTCTGTCCCTCTTGATACCTTGATTGATTCCTTTTTGAAACATTATATAAAGTCATCACAGGGTACATTTTCATACGTGTCTTGCAGATTGCTAACCATCTGTATACGTACACTAGAAAAGAAGAAGGTGCGGGGAGAAATGAAACTGGCTTGCTCATGTCATTTTCCTGTCCCTTTCCTGTGCTGCCTATACTCTCAAAATGGAGTTTTTCCATTCTCAATTAACCTGACTACTGAAATATTGAAATATCTTTCAGTGTGGAAAGGAGGAGAGCAAGGGAAGAGCAAGCTGTTGCTGTGAATAAGATGTTCTACCAAGAGAACAGTATAGTAGGGAATCAGCAAGCCATGCACTACAGTGTCATAGCTCAAGTTAAAAAGGTGTGCGAAGTAGTTGATGGATTCGTTTATGTTGCTAATGCAGAAGCTCATAAAAGTAAGGGATTTCTCTTTGTTTTATTTATTCATATTTTGTGAATGATTGCAATGTCACAGAATATTGTGAAGAATATGCAATACATCAAAATCTATGTTCTTACTGTTTCAAAATCCACAAATTCATTAGTGCCATTTCTTTATGGCTTATCCAGTCGAAGAGGTCCCCTATTCTAGTCAAGCTCTCTCATCTCCCTGTGAGGTGTTATGGCCCCCTTCCTTCGTTTACAGCAGATACTGATGTGGTTGCTAAGCTACATGTGGGAAATTACCTGATTTTAAAAACAAACAAAACAAAAAAAACCCTGGGCACAGGTAGAAGCAGCAGCCTGAAATGCATCAGTGGTGGTGTAATAGCCTGGAAACAGAACCTTCACCAAAAAAACTGCGGTAGAAGATGCAATTAGTCCAAATCAGGATACCAACCCAATCAGGAAACTAATCCAAATACCTATTAATGGTAATTGTCTTCACATTCACCAACTTTAAAGGAAAGGAAAGGGCTAGCTCAGAAAAGAAGAGGGTAAAAAGAATGTAAAAGTGAATGTAAAAGACAAAGGGAAGGGCTGCTGACTGTACAGTGTGTGAGTGTTTCTTAATGGCTTGTTGCAATTTTAATCTCTGTGAGGTACTTGGAAAATGCTCTGATGTTAAGAACTGGAATAGGCTGCCTGTAGAATCTATGATCTTCAAATAAGATCTAGGTGTGACACGAACATCTGTGTGACATGAATGCAGATCCTCCAGCCTTGGGATAAGCAGAACTAGATCATTTGGCCACGTCCCTTCCAGCCCTCTGTTTCCTCACCTCTGAAATCTTAAACATTTGAAAAGTCAAAAAAAAAGGTTCTCCTTGGGATTTGTATATACTTAATACTCATATATTAAAAATTGTTTCTTAGAGCATGATCGTCAAGAGGAACTGGCTCGTATTTTGGCAATGATTGATCCAGCCCTTGGGCCTCCAAACAGACCTCTGCTAGTTTTGTCTTGTGTCTCTCACATTGATGTGAAAAGAATTCCGTGTGTTTACATGGCACATCAGTTGCAACTAAATCTGCTACGTCATCCCTGGATGGTACTTGCTTTTAAACCTTTATTTTCTATTTCTTTGTGGCTTAAATTTAATTTAGGACTATGGTAGTTCCTGAACTGTACCTACCTAAGCAAGTGTGCAGCTTTCAACACTAGTACGTGAGCTCTCCACTTAAGTGAAGAATTCAGCTTCTCTGGTCCTCTAAGGTGAAGCGTTAGCCTATCTGAACATAGGGGAGCTAAGTGCCTTGCCCAGCAACACACAAGAAACTTCAGATGGAGCCAGAATGTAAGGAAGGATGAAATGCTGGTCTTGAAGGGTGTAAGGACACTTCAGTTAATTTAAATCTAAATTTCCTGAGTCACGACCCAAGGCCTTGGACACAAGGTAGATTTTCTGCCATTTTCAGGAGACTGTTAATTGTCACTCGCTTGATGTGATGTATTGAGTTTTTGACAAATCAGTTTTTTATCTAGAATGTGAGGTCCTGAACCTGTTCTTTTGTGCTTGCGAAGCACAGCATATATCAGTATGACTCAGCCATAGATAATTTATTTTTGATGACATTGTGTAGCCAAAGAATAACACTTAATCAGAAAAAAGAAAATCCTAGTTTGAGATAATTCCTTTGCTTTCATAAGGAAAATGTTTACAGGCTTTTTTTTTAAATACAGTTTATAATAGTTATTTTATAATATGCTATAAAATCTGAACATTAATAATATGCATTGAACTCTAAATCTGAGCATTAATAATATGCATTGAACTCTAAAGCCAGTAGCATTTTTGCTTTAAGAGTTATGAGAAGAATTTTTAAGTAGATTCTCATCCATAAAGTAAATATAATGTTCCAGAATAGTTGATGAAATGATTGAGATAAAATTTACCTTGATACCAAGAATGTAAGGCTTTCCTAACGGGTCTTATAATCCATTTTGTAGAGAGTAGTGTTTTCTTCTCATACCTTACTCTTAAGAAACCTTTTCCATCTCAGGGACCTTTAAACCAGTGATAAAAATTTAGATTTGATATGAGTATTTCTGACTTTAAGGGTAGACATGGAGTGATGTTAAAATGCTGTTAGACCCTGTTACTTGTGATCTCTAGTACATGAGCTTTTTTTATTTTTACAGGTGCAGGACACGGTAGCTGCAACTTTAGCTGGATTGATAAATGGGATTGAGTGGCTCCTGGAAGAAGTGAATTGTAAAAATGCACAGTAATGGAACCATGCATTGTTTTACTGTATAGACTTCGGTGTTTTCCTGTTCAGATGAAGTGAAAATCAGGTCCTGACAGAGCACTGTCAGAAGGGAGATTTTAAAGGCAAACCTGCATATATTTCACTGCACATACTTTAATAATTAACTTTCTTCCAAGTGTAGTCCTGAATTAGAAGTACAAGTAGGATTGCCTGGATTCGAGCAGCTGATGAAGAACTGATTTTGGGGGCGCCAGTTGGGGTGTTTTGGTTTTTTTCTCTCTTTCAAGCTGGGGCCTTTAGGGTGCAATCTTTTCTCAGTATATCTGGTAATCTAATCTCTTCTGTAAACATACCTAACACTGGGTTAGGTTATCAGCACAGCCCTATGGCACACATCACACATTTAGTAAGTATACTCAGTGGAGATCTTGACAGTGACAGTTCCCAATCAAAGTAAATATAGTGTACATTGTACAGTAGTAGGTTGACAGAAAGACAGTACCTCTTTCAAAAGAGTAAATTCTCCTGTATTTTTTCCAGAAACAATGCCTAGGCAAGAAATAGCACCCATGGGAGAACTGTCAGCCCAGACCAAAATTCGTAGAAGTAAACAAACAAACTGCCATGTATGAATGGGTTGTTTCTTGTTTGTGATCTTACTTGTTAACCAGCCACAAAAGACTTCAGCATCTTCTGCTTTCTGTTGCCATGGAATTATTAGCTTGAACCAGACGTACCTCTGATGTCATGAATAAATGTTAAATGGAATTGTTATTATTTCAGGACATTTATTGAATATATAGAGCCTATCTGTTACTCAAATCCTTATGGCCATTTACAGATGTGCAGAGTACTTGGCTTGAAATTTTCTACACAGTTGCAAATACTTTTATAAAAAGGGGGGGAAAAACACATTTTAGAGCTGGAATTGCATTTTCTATATTGATGTCATTTGGGATAGTCCTAGTCTTCCACCTTTTTAATGTTTTTAATGATTGGATGAATGTTCAGAAACTTCCCTTGGATTTCTTGCCTATGTATGTATTTGTTTTGTTCTGGGGTTTGGGTTGCTTTTTTTCCCCTCTTTCTCCATGGAAATGCAATAGTCTCACAATTTTATCCCGGTACTTGGATAAATGACTACATGGTGCACACTCAGATGTAACTGCCCTCAATCTGGTATATGTGTGTGATGCTTAACACAGCTATGTCAGAAACATTCCATTTGAGAAAGTTTTTTTATTTTTTAATGAACTAGGGCACACACAGGAAGTGTCTTTATTTTTTTTCATGTTTATCCACAATTAACTCAGCTTTCTAGATGTTTTTGTATATCTTCTAATCTTTGGGAGTTTCTAAACTTTGTGAGTTTTAAGTAAAAATCCATGGGAATTACGATAATTCTGTGGTTTATACATTTTTTTGTAACAGGGTGTGTGCGCTTTGCCCATTAAAATAGAGAAGACACTAAAGATTTATGGGCATTTGGGGGAAAATTCCACACTTTGTGACTGGCTGTATGTGACTTGCCTGCTACTTATAATAATTCCATAGTGAACTATCTGTAAAGGGTTGAATGCAGCAACCTGTTGCTATGTTAGCTGCTACAAATATGGGTGTTTTATGCAAGATCCTCGTTCTGCTTTCTTCATAAAGAATAAATTATTTTTAAAGAATAGTATTTAGTCTTTCTTTGTGTGTTAAGCCCCTCTGCATCCAAGCACATACTGTGTGCACAAACATACGTCTGCAGTCATGCTGTCATAACAGGTAACAAATTATTATTGTCATTATTATTCATTAATGAACAATGTTATTGTATGTTATCTGTTTAATTAACAGATACTAATTAACTCTCATTTTACAAGGTCAAGGTAAAGTAGGGAATATATATTTTTTTTTACCTAAAGAACATCAGTTATGTTAACTTAAAGATAGGATAACTTAAAGAATTAAAAATTACAAGTTTTAAGGATGCAGCCTAGGAGACACACAGTGGGAATTAGAAGTCCGAGCAGTCCCAGAGCTCCAGCCTCACAGAAATCACAGAGATGGTGGTGGGGTTGCTTGCATGGCTGAGTGCTGCGGTGGATCAATACAGGCAAGGAAGATGAGGGTGTACGCTGCGCAAAGGAAGGAACAGCTTAGATGCACAGAGGTATGCCATGGAAGAGGCAACCGGCCTGTTGAGAATTCATATGCCAGATGGTTGCAGAGATGCACTGCAGATTTAATTTACCACTACCTTTTAGATTTTACCTAAAGCACTCCCTACTATTTAAATTCCCGAGTCTGCTGAGTTTAGAAGCCTAGTAAGCCAATTAAGCTTGGGACTTAAATTGTTACAAATTCAAAATTAGTTGGATACGGAATATTAGAACATCACTAAAATGTATTTTAAAACATTTTAATGTAAAAACCTCGGGTTTTTCAATCTATTTGGTTTTGTATTTTTCACAGTAAATGCAACTGTGATGGGTTTGTGAGAAATAAAACCATCCGAATCTGGATCCCAGAAATCTTGCTCTCCTTGGGATGAAGGTTTTTAACAGCGCTAGAGAGAACACCCCTTTCCTGCCAACTGAGACAGGATGTTTATCTAAACATTGGTCACAAAATAAAAGGTTGCAATGACAACACGTGATTTATAAGAAAACTCCTGGGCATATATGGTTTATAAGAAAACCCCTGAGCAGCTGTCCCAAAAAGAAAGTGGCTGTGGGGGCACTGATTTTCATGTATTTGGAACCTGGAATAACAAAGGCGCCTGCTGCTAGCTCCAGAGCAGGACGCGAGGGTACCTGCCGAGCCGCAGGACAAAGGAGGCAGCACACTGACAGCGTCCCTGTAGCTTGCTGGGTGTCCCGCAGTTTCTTCTGACGGCGCGGCCCTGGGTGGCCACGGGGGCTCCGAGCGGGAGCGGCGGTGGCGGGTTCCTTCGCTCCCCTGCAGCTTCGGAGGGGAGCTGTGGCTGCCGCGTGTCCCGCTGGATGGCGCTGCTGATCCGCACCAGCCGCTGGCGCTGTCCCGGCAGCATCCCTGCATCCTTCGCCAGGATTGCTTCAAGTGCTCAGTTTTACTCCCGTCTCAGATGTGGCAGCAAGCAGATGCGGTTATAGCAAAGCCTATCAGAAGATCAACATGTTTTTCAAAGGCTTATAGACAGGGGATAGGATGCCTCTTCTCTTAACCTGGTGGGTATCAATATCGATTTGTATGGTGGGATGAGTATTGCAGCTAAAGAGAATAGCTGGGGTTGCTGTCAGGAGGATGTATGGAAATAATTGCTGGCGTCATTACAAGGTGATTAATGCTTTAGTCTGTCATTTACTTTGCCTTTTGTGCCATTTTAGCACCAGTGGTTCTGTGTAAGATATTCTCCTTATGCACAAGACTGAAGAAATAATATTCTTTGGCCAGTTACAGAAGGTGATATTATAGCTAGAGTTTGTGCTTAAATCTCAGGCTGGAGGATGTTTGCACACAGGCTGCTCTCAGTTCCCTCGGGAGGGTGAAACCACAAATCAAGAATGTAGGTAGGCGTATAGCAGAGATGTTCAACGGGTGAGACACAGCAAACAACAAAACACAGAGGATCTGGATAGAAGGGTGCATTTAAGAACCAGTGAGATTAGATTAGCTCCCACACGAGCTCACTCCCTCCCCAGCATTACGTTTGCTATGTCTGCCTTTCCCAGCAGGGAGGTCACAGCTGGCCCCAGCTCAGGCAGAAAGTCCAGTCCGTTGGTGCGCTGCAACTGCTCACTGGTACCAGTCAGGGCATTATTGGCCGAGGTCCCTGGGCAGGTGCTTCAGCCTCTTAACCGTGGCCTTTTGCTGGATTCTCTCTGGTTTACATCTCATACACTGCAGGCTTCAAACTGGACACCCTGCTCCAGATTCAGACCCACAGCTCCTGGACACTTGTCCTCAATGTAGCCCACTATGTGGTTAGCCTTCATCACTGCATGGACACACTGCTGAATCCAGGTTCACTGGTCCACCACGAGCTGAGGTCCCTTTTGCAGAGCTGCTTCCAATGCAGCCAGTCCCTGACCTGCCCTGGTGCACACTGTGTTGCCTCCCAGATGCAGGACTTTGTGTTTGTCTTTGCTCAACATCAACATCTGAATGAAGCCCATTGAATGCAGACCACACGTGCAATATTTCTGGCTGTCCTTGCACAAGGAGCCTAGTACCTCTGGGATCACCGGCCCTGCACATGACAACATGCGGAATCTGTCACCTGATGGGAGAGAAAAATGGCATGCAGTCTTTTCCTGGAGCCTGAAATCAATGATGCCATCTGCTCCATCAAAGAAGTTGAACAATACTATTCTTAGAGCCTCAAAATAAAGTCCTCCATAGTCTGGAAAACCAGTGGGAGACGGGAGCTGGGAGTATGAAAGGGAGTATGATATTGTATGATATTGTCCCAGAAGTACATTTCACCAAGTTCTGAAAAGTGTTGCATTGTGAAACGATCCTGGTGACAACCCAGAAATACCTACCGTATTCATTAAATTATTTAATACTAGTTTGCAAAGTGGTAACAATAAAATAAACTCTTCTGTTTGTTCTCAGGAATGACAATCAAGAAACTGAGGTAGGTGGAGAGTAACTGAGTGTCTGGGGGCTGTATTTAATCAATAGTGTTCTGTTGATAAAGGGATGTGGTTTTGGTGTGGCATCTTTCATATCTTCTCCACAGACTTGAATTATGAAGGCAATTCCACAGCCTGATGTCAGGGGAGATGTGTTCCACAAATGTGGGCATATAAAGGCTACTCTCCAAAAACAAAACCAAGCCTTTTTCCCTACTTCGAATCAAATCCAGTTTGTCTTTTATGAAAGGCTTTTGTACAAGTTTCAAAGAAATTAATCTAGAAACAGCAGTTGCTTAGAACTTTCTCCTTGAAGACTGATAGTACTCACAGGCAATTATCTTTGAAATTCAGCTGGCTTCCTCTTAAATTTGGTGGAGACTTAAAGAAACGCCCATGCCTTTTAATTCATATGAAAGCCATAGTTTAAATTTGACCTGCATATGTGCTATACATTATATTCTGTGGGATAAATTATTGTAAATTTTGTCATGAATCTGAATCATGAGGATTTAAGTGAGTGAGTTACCTGGGAATCCTCTTTTTAGAATACAGCCTTCATTCATCCTGTGTCCAAACTTTGCACAGTGTGGCATCAGGATGCACTGATACAGCTGCACATAATGCTGCTTTTAAAAAGCACAAGCTATTTGCAAGAAAATACATGCAAATTACAAGTTTCACTAACAAAAATATTAAAAGAATCTTATGTTTTTTCCAAAATTAGAGACTCAAATTTTGTAAAAACATAAATTATTGAGAGCAAAGAATCTAATTACCTGATTACTGCTATATTCAGATAAAATAAGAGGGGCAACTCCGTGTATAATCAACGTGTGTTTGAATTCACTTGCATTCAAGCATCTTTCAGTCTTTTGTTGAAAAGAATTGCTGCTGTGCTGGTATTAATATCCTTCTTTTCAGCTGATGGACTTGAACTGCTTTTGGACTCACTAAAACCAAAAAGCTGCTACCAAGCATTTATGCTTTTTAACTTGCATATCACCACAGGATGTGAGTTGATAGATATCAGCTGGTGTACAAACACACAATGAGACATTTTTCCCCTAGCAGTTCTCTGATCACTTGTTTGTTCCAGTCAAAAGTAGATAATAATTTATCAATAAACTGAAAATTAATTAAGTTAGAGGAAGTATTAGTGTAAAGATTTTTAGGAGTGGTCTTGCCATGCCTGAGTGCACCTGAGGGTGAAATAGTTTGAGGGACCCAGCTTAAAAGAAGGCATCGGAAACTGCTGCCACAGTAACCAACAAGATTCATGGCAGGGACCCAAAATCACCGATAATGGAAAATTCTGCCTAACATCCAAAACACCAATACTGATATTGCCACAGTGCCCATTGTTTGTGGGTGTCTTTACTGCCACCTGAGTCACCCCCCCAAGTCTCACAGGTTGAGCACGAGACTCACAGTCAGCTCCCACCTTACTTTCCCCCAAGGGTATATTCCATGCATCTCTGGTCTCTAAGAGTACAGCACAGCAGTTTCCTCCCTGCTCTGTTATTCTGTGCACCAAGTTCATTTCATTGGCCTGACCTGTGATTTGATGAGCAGATGATTCTGAGGCCAGTGGTGGAAGAAAACACAGAACTGTACTTCATCTGGAGCCTCCAGCACACATGAGATTCTGCACTCGGAGGTGTTGCCATATGCCAGGAACCCTCTCCTAATCCTAATCACATCCCAGGTGTACAAATTTACCCCATATTTGAGCACACAGAATTGCATACACCAGGAGTAAGGAAAGTCTTAGAATATTTGAGCCGAATCCACAGGATTTTGATAGTTATGGCACGATATGCAGTCAGATTCCTGAAGTTCTGTCCTGGTGAAAAAGCTGCTCAGATATTTCTGTGCATTTGTATGTTCCTAGTTTGATTTCTTTTCATGCAGACCAAAGTGGAATGGATACTAGAATATCAATGTGATCACACCATTCCCTGCAATGGCAGAAAGGTCAGATTGCTCCAGAGAGGCACTTGCAACATACCCAGACATTGCCAGGTTGCATATTTACCTAAGCACAGGTAGAAGCTGGCATTTCAGCTAGGGCACCACTCCTCAGAATGGGTATCTTCTTCCTGACACCTCTGTGAATTATCTAAACAGACTGTATACATTTGGAAGTTGTCTCCAATTACAGAGTAAGTTCAGAAAAAAATTTGCTATTCGTGAACAACTGCAAGCAGGGCCAGTCTTATTCCAAAATAAGACAACTTTGTTCATTCAACATGGGTTGAACTGTACCAGAAGGACGTACTCCTGTCCTGAGAAAAAAGCATCAGTGCACTGGATTTATATTCAGGGATGAAATGTCATAAAACATTTCCAGAGTAACTTCATAAAAGGTAAGCCTTAAATGATAATGTCCTGTAAGATAAACAAATATTGTAGTTCCAAAATACAGATGTAGTGAGTTCAATCTTTGAATTCAGTCTTTTTATTTCTTCCTGGACCATTGTTTGACAGTGTGATCACAGGGGCTCTGTGAAGCACACATCCTGGCCTCAGTAAGCTGTGGGCCATGCTTGCACAAAGAGATGCACTGCGGCACTGTTTTCACCTTGACAGGCCTGTATGGTTGCTTATTGCCAAGAGAGTGCATTGCGAGTTGTGTGTTTGTGGACCCGGGTCCACAAGGCACAGCACACACAGTCCATCGAGGCTGTCAGCAAGCCATGACAAGGAGTAATGTGGGCTTATCTCTTCTGAGGTGCCAGTTCACTGGACCCCCCACAAAACCTAAAACTTAGTCCCACTCATATTGATAGTGAGCTGGAACCAGTTCCTAAATAGAGCACAGATGTAGCCTGAATCCACTAAAATCATGTTCCTGCTGTCTCAAGTTAAGAGAGGATTTAACTTACTGCTCTAGATCCAGGAATCGCAAAGTAGCCTCCTCTTCCCCTCTCCCCCCCATATTTATTACCAAGGTGTCTAAAGATAGGTTTTCGTCATATAACTATTCAAGGGCATTTCAGTAGGCTGTTGTTGAGAGTATCTAAAGTTAGTGACATAAAGTCCCTATACAAAAAGAAAGAGAGAGAGACATATCCCCAGAAAGCATTTTGGAGATCCTGTGTTACTTTAGCACATTGCAACATCACTGCTCCTAAAGAATTTGGTTTATGATATTTAAATTTTTTTTTTCTTTTTTTTTTTTTTGGTTTTACCTCTTTGAGACAGCCTGAAAGTCTTGGATAAAAAATGTGCTGGAGTGTCTCCCAGCTAATACTGTGCTTCTGTCTGGACACTGGCAATATCATATCTTGCTCCTTGCTATCAATCACACACAGAGGTCACAGTGCTGTTCCCTCCAGGAAATTACCCCATTGTTTGCAGAATAATAAGAGTTCCTGTACAGACTGTTTATTTTAAAGTCTAGGACACCAGAGTGCATTTCTGCCATAAATGTAATAGGGTCAGTGCTATTACTCCTTTGATATGCTTAATATACTCTAAAATCTGACTGCAGATTCAGATCCTTCAAGTACTGCTTATGCAGCAAGTCAATAGTACTCACATGCCTGAAATTTAGCATGTGAGTCTTTGCAAAATGAGTTTCTTGCTTTTCGATTATAAATTGTAAAGGATATATATATGTAAAATAATAATTGATTCAATTTCTTTCTTCTTCAGTTGAAAGATTTTGAAGCTCTAGATTTATTTGATTGTAGGGATGTCTTGGTTGATTTCATTGTCAGAAACTAAGGACTGCAGTTTATCTAGTCCTGTGCTTGACAGATCCCCTCTGTATAGAGCAAGAATCACCCTTTGCTTACTTTGGCGCTGCTGCAGTGATTTTCCCTCGTTTAACACCATGCTAAAGGCCTGTGGTTCACTTCATTACTGGCATAACTCAAAAAGTCTACAGGACAATGAAAAATCTCTCTAACCATGGGAGGCTAGAAGAATTTGACTTCATAATTAAACAAAAGTGAATTAGTAGTTTAATTTTCTGTCAAAGAAATAGACACCAATCAACACCAGTGAGGAAAAAAAATCTACTGAAGTCACTAGTGACTATTTACTTTGGTTCAAGAGCCAAATGGATTTTGTTAAACTGTGCATGGACTCATTTTCTAGTAACCGTCATTCTTTTCCTTCCTTCTTTCCAATCCTGCTTGCAAAGGGTTTGGCCAGAACGTACAGAGATGCATCTATCTCCTCCTATTCTCCATAACCTCAGCATATGTACTGTTCCAGCACCCAAAGTTCAAGGCATTGCACCTGGCCTCAAAACTCTCTGATCTTCTTTCTCCCATAAAACCTAATCCTGGTCCCTCCAATCCCAGAGAGAACTTTGTTTCTCCATTCTGATTCTCCTCTCTCTCCATACAGACTAGCTGACTTTTCAATACCAAGGGGGGTGAAATCCATCAGGGCTTGACCTGCCATTCCTGAAGCCGTCTCCATCTTTCCTCAGATATCCTGGTTGTTTTCCAGTTTTAACAGTTGCGTTTTAGCTTGAACTCTCACTTTTGCCATTACCTGTACTTCTCAAAATTGCACCTTCCCTGGACTTTCCAGAATTTCCAATCTAGGACAGGAGAAGAGAAGGTCCCAAGGAGACCTTATAGCAACCTTCCAGGTCTGAAGGGGGCCTGCAAGAAAGCTGGAGAGGGATTTTTTACAAGGGCATGTAGTGATAGGATGAGGGTAATGGCTTCAAAGTGAAAGAATGGAGGTTTAGATTGGATATCAGGAAAAAAAATCCACTATTGCGAGTGATAAAATTTCACTATGGTGAGACACTGGAACAGATTGCCCAGGGAGGCTGTGGATGCCCCATCCCTGGAAGTGTTCAAGGCCAGGTTGGATGGGGCTTCGAGCAACCTGGTCTAGTGGGAGGCGTCCCTGCCCATGGCAGGGGGCTTGGAACTACATGATCTTTAAGGTCCTTTCCAATATAAACCATTCTATGATTCATGATTTTTTTCCTTGTCTGACTGCTCACCACATCTCTGTCTGCTTTTCAGTACCTCTTAGTCATTTATATAAGGTCATCAGAATGACCATAGTGAGTCAGTTCATCATCTCTAGCAGATAGATACATTATCGACAGTGACTGGACATGAAATGTACTTTCCTGGCCCCCAGCAATAAGTTTTTCAGACATTCTGAAGCAGTCATGATATCTTTGCATTTATTAACACTAACAATTTCTCCTCCTTCCCCTTTTTAATGTGGCTGTTTCCTTTCTTTTTTCATGTTTTTGAAGTCAAGCTCATCCATCATCTCTTTATCTAGGTGAATCATGGTATCTTTTTATCAAAGTCTCTGTATCCAGGTTTTATTTTTATTTTTGCAGCACCTACGGTTCTCAGACAGAGACATGGGAGCAATTTGTGCAAGCTACTATTCAAACACAAAGCAGGAAGATAGATCTTACTTCAGTGCACTCACCATTTAATTATAAAATGAGAAACATAAGTGGATAAAAGTAAGTGGGAGTGTTTGGATAGGATGAGAGTGGATGGCTCTGCACAGTGATACAGGCATCAGAAGAAGATGCCTGGCCAAAAAAAAGACATTTTGCTGTATTTACCTACTTCCTTTCTGATATTGCTTCAGGTAAACAGTCATCTGTTTCAGGTTGTTCATCTGCTTGTTGTCCTCCTGGTGGCTTCTTTTTCCTGTCAGGAGAATCAGGCTGTATAAACTTTCACTGCTGCTTCTTTCATTTTGTTATGAAGAATCGAAGACTCTTTTTCCTGTTCAAATCACTAAATGAGGGGGAGCAAAAAGAAGTTGGAATATCTTGCTTATGTTTGATAACTGAAGAGTATATTTATAAATGTTCTATCTGAATAGCCCTTCTACCAATTCTAAGTCCCACTCTTTTGATGATTGTCAGCTTTACACACTACAGAACCTTTTCATGTGCTGCCCTAAAAGAGTTTGTGCATTTCTGGAACAGTCTGCTGGCTAATAGGAAATAATAAAAACTGAAGCTAAAATCTAAAGTGAAAACGTGAGCTGGAGATGGGGAGAGAAAATGAGTGGTCTAGACATGTTTTTCTGTGGTACTACTCTCGGACCCACTGAATTCTTATAATTTAAAAAGCAAACAAAATCAGATATACTTCAATGCTTGTCTTAGCAGATTCTTCCCTCTTAGCTCAGCACAACTCTCATAAAAATATCAGACTGACAGTCTCTTACTCTCTGTTTGCTCCATGGGTAGAAAGTTAGGAAATAAATTCTCATTTCCAGAAAAATCAGTGGGCTATTTTTAACAATTGTACCAAATGTGCTAGTTTTGTGTGAAAATATGCAACTTTAGCTCTTTCTTGAACACAATAAAAATGCTTTGTGCTGTTAAAAATAGCTTTGACACTCCTCATGAAAACTACTCAATAACAAAAGTTACAAATTCCGCATTATAAGCAAGCACACATGAATTTGTCCCTTTGAGTTTCCTTCCATTTATTTGGTTAAATTCAGAGAAAGACTGTATAAGTGATTTTGGGTTTCGTCATTTTCACCAAAACTAACCAAATAGGAAAAGGGTGCAGAAAATCTTGGAAAATTAATTTTAGATATGTGGTAATAATTTCCCCATTGTCTGCAGACACTGTGGTGAAAGTACATGTATCTTCAAAACTGTGTATGAAAAATGGAGTATGGAAATACTGGGGCAATCTGTAATAGCAGGCAGCACATGTCAAAGTCAGCAGTCCGGTCAACAGCCAGGCATCCACAGCCTTGAAGTTCTATCTTTCTAACAGAATTCTACACAAAATCCTCAATATTTCTTTCTTTATGACAATGAGGGAGAATATGACTGCTGCCTAATTAGCTCTCTGTCTGCTGCAGAAATGAGAGTGGATGTGCTTGTCACTGAGAAAAGAGCAGAAAGCACCAAACCAAACAGCTGCTGCTGTGGTGACACAGAGCCATGTTGCAAAGGGAATACTAATAAGCCCGAACGGTACACGTTGGAGAAGGGAAGACTTTGTTTGTATTTTACCATGTACTGTGAAAAACAGCCCCAGTATTTGAGAGGGATCATTAAGAGTAAGATAAGAGGTAATTCAATACCAGCTCTGCAGTGCTCATACCAACTATTTTCTTTCATTTACCTAGAGCTAAAAAAGAAACTTAAAACTGTTTGAAATTGGTATGCTTACTACTAAGCAGCAGAGAGTGCAGCAATGCTGGGAAAATTTTGTATTTTTTTTATCCAAGTACAGTTGCTCTTAAGTGGCTGGTGGCAGAATTTACCATAAAACTAGATTTAACTGCTTTATGAATGCTTACTATTTCATGTTGATTACTGGTGGTTTAAGCCAAAAGTTGCACCCATTCCACCAGACCAATGAGTATTATTAGAGCCTAGAATTAGCTTTGAGTAAAACTACATAGTTCCAAATAAATAAAGAGAAAGACGCTTTTTCCACTTTTTTCCTCCCATACAGTCAAATATGTTAGGCAGTGTTTTAATTCCAGTTATTATAATACTGTTTAGGCAATTTGGGAAGGATACAAATACAATGAACCGGAAGACAGAAAGAGGAAAATAATTTAGTCAACTTTTCTCATGGAGGAGGAAGAACTAAAGGAAAACCCTACCTCCAGCGGGATGTTGTTTGTTTGGTTTGGATGTTGTTATCCTGTTGTTTTTTCCTTAGCTTTTAGGTGTGGAGGTGCCCTGCAGCGTTATAATGGGAAACAAAATGCATACATACATAAGGCAAGAGGCCTGGAGGCATTCTGCCCTCTCAAGAGCACCCTCCTTGTTTTATGTATTTGAGTCCATAAAGAAACTCATTACCTGAATGTTAAAAGCCAGGGCACCAAGAATTTTTGTTACTTATTTCATGTGCATCATTAAATATTTCTCTCTGTATTTCACATGTACCTTTATCCATTCTAATTGTCACTAACATGCCCACCTACCTCCGTAGCTAAGGAGCTGTTATGGATGACTGTGAAATCTAGTCATTCAAGAAGAATACCCAGTGTTTCAGTCCTGAGTCTTAACTAAATCACACCTGCTGTAAATTCAGCACATTATATGGGAACACTGCAACAACAACTACCTGTAATTTAATACCAACATTGTAAATAGGCTACTTGACTGCAGACAATGCTGTAAAGTCAATTCACACAAAAGTTTCCTGAAGCACAAATACACCAAACAAACTTAATAGTCTGAACAATATAAATTCAATGACTAATCACCTCAATCTATTTCTGGAGGTCTTTATTGCCAGTATGATGAAAAAAGAAGGGATTAAATGGAAAACATGGGTTTTAGCTTTAAGCTGGGTGAGATCATAAGCCTGCAACACCTTGTAGGTATAATGGATTTTCAGATTTTTTTTGAAAAATAAATTGATACTTCTGTCTCCATTTATTTTTTTAAACCTTGGGAAAAGATATGTTTGGAACCGTTGGGTCATGAAGTGTGATTGCTAGAATATCAGGGTATGACACAACAGGATCATGTTGCCCTAACAGAAAGACAGACTGAGGACCAGAAGAGATCTACATCACCGCATGTGGTTGAATCCAGTGGTATTTTGTTCATGCAGTGTCATATAGGCATCTGAGATCACTCAGAAGTGGCTGAGGCTTTCTTGAAGTGGCACTGCACGACATTACCCTTCATGTCTCCTACAGTTCTCAGTTCATATACACATCTCTGGGGCTGCAAGTACGGATGACTATATGGCAAGAATTTATAGGACGTGCTTGAGACAAACCTCTCTTTTAATGAGAACTTTGGGCTGTTCCCTAAGGAGGTGGAAATCTCGGCTCAAACCAGACATTCAGTCATGCAGAAAAGGAGTCAGAATTTCTGTTTCTTCGGAAGACTGGATGAACTTCTTAAGGTAAGGTCTATACTATGTAAAGGATGGCAGCACCATTGATGCAACTGCCTCTTTCTCACCTATGTTTTTCAGTTACAGCCTAAACATTTGAAATATCCTGTTATGGAAATTATAAATTAATTGCTTTACTATCCTGGCATTACTTCCTTGTTTTTTTCCTTTGGCAAATACTATTGTCTGAATTCAGTCATCACTGAGACTGACAAAATGGTTGTCAAATAAACTATGCCTAAATGGCAGCTAAAAATAAAAACCGGTTTGTCTAGCCATGCTTGTCTGGCAGCATGAGACAGATTTCTCTAAGCAAACTTGACCTGGTTTCAGCTGGGATAAAGTTAATGTTTTTCCCAGTAGCTGCTGTGTTTTGGATTTAGTATGAGAATAATGTGGATAACATATTGGTTTAGTTGTTGCTAAGTGGTGTTTACATTACTTATTCAGCTTCCCACAGAAGCTGAGAGGGAGCACACACACGACAAGGTGGACAAAAGAATATTCCATGCCATAGCTGTCATGCTCAGTACATAAATGGGGTTGGCCAGGAAGGCAGGAATCCATGATCGTTGCTCTCAGGACTGGCTGGGCAACCGATGACTGGATGTTCTTTCCTTATTCACCTTACCAGACAAAAGATTAAATTGGTCACAGGGTTTTTTGCACTTCTGGCTATGTATTGGTGCTTCCCTGCCTTCACTTTGATGAGGAAACACACTCTCAGGCACTGCCATGTCAAGCTGAAGGGACCTTGATCCTTAATCTTTTGTTTCCTTTGCTAGTCTTTTACCACTAAACTACTTTGGAAAGGTCCTGTCAACATCCTCTTCCATTTTTAAGTCTTTTCTATTTGAACAGGGTATGATCTGATGGCATGTAAGAGGGGATGTAGGTAAAGTATTTCTGAATTGCAACAGAACTTATACACAATGGATTTCAGGCGACTTTGATGATTAGGTAACGCTTGACAGTGGTTAGTCTGGTTTGCATCTCTTCAAAGTCCCAGCTGTGACACCTGAGCATGGTCTAAGTTTGCCCATGGTAGCACAGAAAGTCTGTAGATGAGCAAGATGAGCAACGAATTGAACACACACTGAAGGCTTCAGTGTCAGTTTTAAATTTTCAGTTGAAATTTGGGTAACTCATTGAATAGATGGAGGCAGCATGTCAAGTAAAAATTTTTAAGAGAAACTAGGTATCAACCCATAAAGAAACTTCTTAGCTGCAAAGGAGATGTAAACAGATACAATAAGAATTGTATTACAAGTGTTCATATTATTCAAAATCCTGATGCCAGCTGTTGTTCAAATTACTGAAAAACCATCTTTGTCAGTGCAGAGATAGGGAGAATAGTGTTATGGGAATAGTACATTATGAGTCCAATTCTCTGCTGTCAGTGGGTTTGTCCCTCAGCAGTGGCATTCTAAATTGCCTTTCCATCCGATTTTCTAAACACACTAATTAAACTTCAGAAGCTGGTTTCATGTCCTCATCTGTGATATTTGCTACCTTAGCCAAAAGAGGAAATGCTATACTATGTAAATGGCAGAAGAAAGCACATTTCACTGGAAGAGGACCTCAAACCTTCTTCAGCAGAGGTCCCGTGAGAGACAGCCCAGAGCTGGAGCTGGAGCTGGCCATGGAGAGGAGAGGGACATGGGTAGGCGGCTCAGTGATTCCTGTTTACTGGTTCGAAGGGCATAGTGTTGTGTTGAGACAATGTTTATTGCCTGGACAAAAAGTTAAACAAAACCCCAAAACAACAATTAAAGAAACCAACAAAACCTGTAACTGCCCCACTCACAAAAGGAAAAAAAAAAACACGACACACTTTCTGTGCTTTGCTAGGCCTACAGCTTCTCTGCCAGAGAGTCTGGAAAATAACTGTATCATCCTAATTTGACTTGCATGTTAGGCTATAAAGCTTAATGAGTGAGAAACACGCAAATACAAAGGGCTTAAAATGTAATAAATTCCTTTTGGCCTATATATAGTGACAGATGCACTGAAGACTGATGGTCCCATTCCCATTTACACCACAGGTCCTTGACCATCCCTCTGGCACAGTAATAACATTACGCTGGGTAGAAATTACATTCTATGACTTCATGCCTGATTACAGCAGGCCCTTTTCATTCAGCCTGGAGAAGACAGCTCCCTCTTGGGTGCTCCTGTGAGGGCCCTGGGCCTAGGCCACCCCACAGGCACGCCCTGGCCCCACCCGCCATGTTTGGCTTTGCCTTGCAGAGCAGCTTTGTTGTCTCACTGCGGCCTCCCATCACGCTGCTGACCCTGCCTCTGAGGGAAGAGGCCACACTTAAAAGACAAAAAATGTTGTGTTTTGGCTGCCGGGAGTGTTTTGCCAGGCATTTTCACACGAAGCCTGTGAACGGGTGCCAGACCCGGTGGCCCCATGAGGTAGCTGTTGGCAGGGACAATGGCCAACATGGCAGCGTGAGGCAGCGCTGCTGCTGCTGAGCCCTCTGAGTTTTCCACAGAGTATAGACGCCTTCAGAAAGCCAAAGTATTAGCTGGCTTTGTTGAGTATCAAAGCAATGCAGCCAGAGAGGAGAAGAGTCTGTTTTTCACCTGTTTTGTCTCCTCCTGACCTTCCTCTCTGCTTGCCTTCAGATGGCACCTAAGGAGGGAAAAGGGAATGGAAAGGGGAGGAGGTGGATCCCAGCTCTTTGTACCAATAAGCAATAAGAAAATTGAGAGATTCTCCTCCTCAGTGAGGTTTGTGCAAGACTCACCTTTGGGGATATTGCTCTTTTCTCTGTGGCTGTAGAGGCTGTGGAGCTTTTTATTGCATACAAAACTAAACTAAGTTGATATAATTTGGAAAAAAGACTGTATGGGTTCTTCTTTGTCAGCAGTGTGCTCTTGAAGTAAAGAAGGCTACCCGTACAATATGCTCTGGTGCAAGACAGGAGCCCACAGGCTGAGGGAAATGGTGTGTACCTCCTGTGCCACATTTGGGAAGCCACTTCTGGAGCACCACATCTGGTTTGGGGACACCGGTCCCAGAGATGATGACGAACTGGGGAGCAGCAAAGTCCCGTTCAGTAGATTAAGGGACAGTCAGAGCCTGAATTTATAGAGCCCTTGTAATTTGCTGTAGTAACACAGAAGATCATGGATCCTTCAGTGGAGGTGGTTCAAAATGAGCACGTCATAGATCTTTCACTAACTGCAATACTTAAAGCCATAATTTTGCTTGCAATATACTTCTCAAGGCTGCTCTGCATTTATCTGGTATAAAGCAAGAGGAGGTGGCTAATAAAAAATTCTCGCTATAAAGGGGGTTTCCTACAGCTGGGTGGGTAGCGTTGCTTTGTCATGATGGATGAGGTTTTGTCAGGTGTGTTGGCAAATAATATTTATTAGTTCACTAGTTCTTTCGTATCATTTAGGTTTATAGGATCATAGAATCTTCATGGTTGGAAAGGACCTTTGAGATCATCGAGTCCAACCATACACACACAAAAAAAAAAAACCAAGCCTACAATCTCTGTCACTAGAGCATGCCCTGAAGTGCCAAATCTGCATGTTTCTTAAATACCTCTAGGGATGGTGACTCAACCACCTCCCTGGGCAGGCTGTTCCAGTGCCTGACTACTCTTTCAGTAAAGTAATTCTTCCTCATATCTAATCTAAACCTCCCCTGCCGCAGCTTCAGACCATTTCCTCTGGGCCTGTCATGATTCACCTGGGAGAAGAGGCCAACACCCACCTCTCTACACCCTCCTTTCAGGGAGTTGTAGAGGGCAATGAGATCTCCCCTCAGCCTCCTCTTCTCCAAGCTAAACATGCCCAGCTCCCTCAGCCTCTCCTCATATGACTTGGTCTCCAGACCCCTCACCAGCTTGGAAGCTCTCCTCTGGACACACGCCAGCACTTCAATGTCCCTCTCGTACAGAGGGGCCCAGAACTGAACACAGCACTCGAGGTGGGGCCTCACCAGTGCCAAGTACAGAGGCACGATCACTTCCCTACTCCTGCTGGCCACGCTATTCCTGATACGAGCCAGAATGCTGTTGGTCTTCTTGGCCACCTGGGCACACTGCTGGCTCATGTTAAGCTGGCCGTCCACCAGCACCTCCAGGTCCTTTTCTGCTGGGCAGCTTTCTAGCCACTCTTCCCCAAGCCCATAGCATTGCTTGGGGTTGTTGTGACCAAAATGCAGGACCCGGTACTTGGCCTTATTAAACCTCATACAATTGGCCTTGGCGCATCAATCCAGCCTGTCCAGGTCCCTCTGTAGAGCCTTCCTACCCTCACGCAGATCAACACTCCCACCTAGTTTGGTGTCGTCTGCAAACTTACTGAGGGTGCACTCAATCCCCTCATCCAGACCATTGATAAAGATATGAAACAGAACTGGCCCCAAAACTGAGCCCTGAGGGACACCACTGGTAACCAGTCGCCAAGAGGATTTCACCCCATTAATCACAACTCTCTGGGCATGGCCATCCAGCCAGTTTTTTTACCCAGCAAAGAGTACGCTTGTCTATGCCATGATTCACCAGCTTCTCCAGGAGAATGCTGTGGGGGATGGTGTCAAAGGCCTCTACCAAAGTCCAGACAGACAACGTCCACAGCCTTTCCTGCATCCAGAAGGTGGGTCACATGGTCATAGAAAGAGATCAGGTTGGTTAAGCAGGACCTCCCTTTCCTAAACCCATGCTGGCTGGCCCTGATCCCTAGGCTGCCCTGCACTTGCCATGAGAGCTCACTCAAGATGATCCTCTCCATGATCTTTCCGGTACCGAGATCAGACTGACAGGCCTGTAGTTCCCTGGATCCTCCTTCTGACCCTTCTTGTGGATGGGCGTCACATTAGCCACCCTCCAGTCATCTGGTACCTCCCCTGTTGACCAGGATTGTTGATAAATGACGGAGAGAGGCTTGGTGAGCTCTCCCGCCAGCTCCCTGAGTACTCTTGGGTGAATCCCATCTGGCCCCATAGACTTATGTGTGTCTAGGTGCAGAAGCAGATAATTGACTACTTCCTCCTGGATTACAGGTGGGTTGTTCTGCTCTCCATCCTTATCTTCCAGCTCAGGAGGCTGTTTAGCATAACACTCTGTAACATTTGCCTAAGATCTTTGATGTATGAGGTAATGAGGAGGCCTTGTGGGATTACTTAAGCTTAACAGTATCTCTGTCCATCAGTTCATAGGAAGGTGCTTCCTCAACTGAAAAAAGCTGTAGTGTCTTAGGGTGCAATCTAGTACAATCATTGTTGTAATAACTGAAAAATCAGTGATAGTGTTTCTTTCATAGGAACTGGGTACAACATTTCATTTACGTAATTATGTCACAGCAGATGGAATTATTCTCCTAAACAGAAATGTGGTTTTCATTTTCTGAAGTGAAATAGAAGGCAATATAAACCGGTAATTTAAATAAATTGTATGCATATACTAATATACTCTCTAAGGTATTTGGTGTTTGTGCTTAACATTCCTGTTTGGACAGTTATGCACATATGTCAATGTGACTGTGTATTATTTTAGGTACTTGCATAATTTTCCTGGGTGTTTTTTTCAGTTATCTAATATATTTTCAAGAAAGACAAGATCTTCTTTAACACTGCAATACCTGCATTTACTGGTAATGTAACAGGATATTGGAGTCATAATTGGTGTGTTGCCTCAGGAACCTACATCTCTAACTGGCATTACTAGGAAACTTTGACTTTTAAAATTCAATATTATCTTGTAGGGGGAAAAAAAGAAAGCTGATTCAGTTGTGAAGGGATCGAAGTAATAAAACCTTCATGGACAGATTTTCATTGGTGTTCCTGGTTCCAAGAGACTGATTACTTCAGAACCTCAGTTGCGACAAACAGTATTTTATTAGTAATAAAGGACTTGTGACATTTTCCACCAGGTAGGAAAGCTAGGTTTGGTTTCCCCCCGACTTCCCTCCCCCCTCTCCCCCATCCAAGGAATCTGTTCTCTCTGGATATATTTATTTTATATTCTGGCACCAGCTGGATGTCCAGTCTGTATTATAACCCCCCTCTCTTTGTATCCTCTCCTTCAACATTGAAATCTAAAAGTTATCTACCCTAAACTTCGCCTTTCATTATCAATGAGAGCACAAGCTAACTAGCTAAAACCTTTGGAAAATTTCAGGCTCATTTTAGCAAATTCATACAAAATGGGCTATCTCTATGAAATAACTTTTTCTAGTGCTTTTGAAATTACAGATCACTGAAAAATATTGGGACTGTATTGCACTGATATAAGTAAATTTTTTCAAAGCCTGTTAGAGGTTGCTATAATAAGTAGTTGTGAGGAAGTTGTGCTTATTACTTTTTGGTATTTTTTGAAGAAAATATTTACAGTACAGGAAGTAAATTCTTTGATGTCTTCACACATTTGTTGTCTTCACAAACAGGAGCTTTTGCTCACAGATCTGCCATTGGACCTAACTCCTGATCCACTGGAAATCTTGCAAATGAAAGACAGTTTCATTTCCAGGGTCTATTCGATAAACTAAGTATTCATGTCAAAAATATTTCAATTATTTAAATGCTATTAAGTGTGCATGTGACTGTAGGCATATCTGGGACACAGGTACTAAATTGCTACTGTTAGCATTCAGTATACATAGCACACCTTCAGAAATAAGTCAGAATTATAACTAAAGAGACAAAAAAAAAAAAAAAAGGGCAGAGAAGACCTGGAGGGAAATATCTGAATACAATAAAAAATGTTCAGTGAAATTCATTGAGCAAATATGTCTTGTTTTGAAAGACTGGATAAACAATAAAAGGACTAGCAAAAAACCTCCAAAAATGGCAGAAGTACACAGAAAAGAGAAAGAGAAAGGATTACTACACTGAGTATTCTATTATAAATACTTTTAGAAGATAAATGCAAGATAGAAGATTATTTTTTTTTAAATTATGTGTTTTCGGATTATAAGAAGACATCATTAGTAGGTACAATGCAGTAAGATCTTGAGCTTAATTGTTGCTGGCCAAGAAGGAGATTTTGGTTTTATAAAGGTTAAGAATATCACAACTTTATATAAAAATTTATTCTCTACTTTCAGTTTGTATGTGTAAAGAGAGAAGAATTTGCCTTTAACTGTTTTCATAGGAGGAAGTTACTAGAAATATAAGCAGAGGTAAAGAGTCTACATTTTCAGGAATCATAGAATCATTTAGGTCAGAAAAGACCTTTAAAATCATCGAGTCCAACTGTTAACCTCACACTGGCAATCCCACCACTAAACCATGCCCTTAAGTGCCACATCTACCTTCAGGGATGATGACTCCACTACTTCCCTGGGTAGTCTGGTCCAATGCTTGACAACACTTTCAGTGAAGAAATATTTCCTGATAGCCAATCTAAACCTCCCCTGACATAACTTGAGGCTGTTTTGTCTCGTCCTATCACCTGTTACCTGGGAGAAGAGACCAACCCCCACCTCTCTACAACCTCCTTTCAGGTAGTTGTAGAGAGTGATAAGGTCTCCCCTCAGCCTCCTTTTCTCCAGAGTAAACAACACCTTAGTTCCTTCAACTGCTTATGATAAGACTTGTGCTCTAGACCCCTCACCAGCTTTGTTGCTCTTCTCTGGATGGGCTCCAACACCTCAGTGTCTTTCTTGTGGTGAGGGGCCCAAAACTGAACACAGTATTCAGTGCGGCCTCACCAGTGCCAAGTACAGGGGGACGATCAGTCCCCTAGTCCTGCTGGCCATACTATTTCTGATACAGACCAGGGTGCTATTGGCCTTCTTCACCACCTGGGCACACTGCCAGCTCATGTGCAGCCAGATGAATATGAATCAAGGCTATTTTTTGCTTATTTGGCATTTTGCTCAATATAGTTTCCATTTGAAGAACAATTAAACTCTGACTATCAAGACAGATAACGTGAAATGCTTTTCAGGATAGCTCAAGTTTGTTTCAAAAGTCTTGAATCCTCACATTCTAGGTCCTAGAGATCCTTGTGCAGAAGGCTTTTAATAAAATATGTAAGTTATAGCAAGTAAGAAGGATTCATACAACATGAGTGCTTTCTTTACTGCTCTGTAGAAGAGTTCAGGTCTCTCAATGCAAGTCTGTGGAGCAGCTCGTGTCTTTATGAGCCAGGGGTTTTATGGTATTTTTCCAGTGTTATGGAAACTACTACAGACTGTCTCTCCCCTTCCTCAGTGCTAGATTCTCAGAGTTCCTATCCGAGGTTAATCTCATTTTTCAGAATTTATATTCATATTGCATTCCTAATTGAATTTATGGTGATCTGAGTGCTATTATTTTTGCATTATTCTAAAAGTCTATAAAACCTTTCAGACATGTCACCATACACACATCTTAAAAATATTAATGATTTCCCCTTTTATTGCCTATTTTCCCCAGAGAACACACATTAAAATGATCAGGTTATCTTTGTGACCTATAAGTTAGAATCCTTTCATATCTCTTTCCCTCCTTCCACCAGTCACAGAATCCTTTTAGCTGCTGGTCTGTTAGGACAGCTTGCAGCATACATACTCAGCACTTCTCCACCCAAGGGCATGAAGGACAGAGCAGCTATAATCCCAAACTGCTTCTTTATGACAGTGCAGTGTCAGTAGTTTTTCTTTCATTATTCTCAATGATTTCTTCTCCGTTGCCAAGCTGGTAAAGCTGGAGGAACTCCTCTCATTCATTTTCACACGTGCTTTCAGACCACTTCTCAGTCTTACATTCTTCCCTCCAGCGATCAATCTGTCCTTAGAAGAAGAGTGTTTCAAAGACTTCAAGTATCCTAAACTTCTTCTGATATGGAGGCTACTGACGCTAGTTAAATTTCCCAGCTGAGCTCTGGAGAAACAGACCAAAACCGGCACTGATGCCACTTTCAGTAACATCCACACCATCTATATCTAATCTAGCCAAAGCAATGGAACTCACTGGTTATAGTTGTTAAATACTGTAAATATGACTTATTCCTTACTGGAATAAAAATTGTCATGGTGCTCATGAGGCAATGCATAGCCCAGTTTTGGTCAGAATACAGGTACATGATAATTGTTGCCAGGCCCTCTCTCCCATGATTCCTACTTTAAGGTGGAGAACTCCTGTGGCAAAAGTCCCGAGAGTGGGTGGGGAAGGGAGCAGCAAACAGCCATGGCCTGGATGTGAAAAGGAAGAGTTTGGATTCATGACTTCCATTAAGAATCTGCTGTAGTTACAGCAAAGTAGCCTGTCGGGCTCTTCAGAGATTTTAACTGTGTTTTTTAAGTGTGGAAACCTCTTTATGTATAAATAAAGACAGAAAATTGTATTTAACCTCTATGCATCTGTGTATCTCCAGATATACTCTGTTCTTGGTAGTTAAATCTCACAGAGATTTGTAGTACAGCAATAAGTCATTTCTGTTGAAAAGTATTGAGGTTAGATTTTTGTTAATATTAGGCTATTCATAACAAAATGAAAGCAAAGACTTGCAGAAAAGTCTTGTAATAATGAGTAGGTACTAGTACTACAACAGTAAATGAAATGCATTAACTGTAAAGTGATATACATGGTGAAAAACAGCCCTCACTTCATACCTGCAGTATAGATTATGCGACAGTTTCTTTTCCTTCCAAGTCATACTCATTGAGTGAGCATCCTACTTGTGTAATCTACTTTAACAGAGGTTAACAGCACTTAGCAATCTCTTGCTTTCTCTCTTTGAGACATGAAGTCTTCTGACTAGCACTCAGTAGTTCAAGCACCGTGCAGCTCTGAAACAAACTTACGGAAGTACTTAAATCTGTTTTGTGGCTAAAATAGGAACTTCATTGAGAAACTGGCAGATGCTTACTTGCTTCGTAAATATTCAAAGCAGACTTCTCCAAATGCTTTTGCTGTTTTTGAATATCGATGAATACTACTAGTCATCTCTTCATGATGGGTGAAATTCTGACCTTACTTGTGTTAGAGGATTTTGCCATTGCATTTCATAGAGCTAAAATTTCATATTTTGCTTGCAGTTGAGTTCACTAAGTCTTGGTTCTGCATCCAGACAGTCCCAGTCACTATTAGGAAATGTCTTCAGTCAGTGTTTCAGGACTGGGAACAGTTGTTTTCCTTATATTTTTTTAATCAGTGCAGAAACTTCAGAAAAATTTTCAGGAAGTTAAATTTTCAGAAGAGAATTAAGTGTTAGGATGCTGCATGTCACAACTGTTATTCTTACATGCTAATTAATTATAGTCCATTTTGTTAAAAAAGCAAATCTTGTAATATAAAGTGGAACCTTTATTTCATATGGAGAGTAATTGCAGTTATATGCAGTTAGATATTCCAAGCTGTTTCTGTATGTTAAATTAAAAATTATAGTTGCACGAGTACAAATAAAAGCAATGGAGCGAATGTCTGTGAGAGTTTTGTTTTTACTTTTACTTGTACCAATCTTACGTATGTAACACAAAGGCCCCAGGTGAGGTCAGAGTTCAGTTGAAGTGGCTGTTGTGGATTTTCCATTTCAAATGATTTAGCATCAGATAAGCTTACAAAGAGTAGAAAATTAAAGTACTAACCCCAGCAATCTCCAAGTGCTCTTCAATCATAAAAATCTGTCAAGCTTCTTACAGTGTATTTTGCTGATTGCTGGTTCATTAAATTGTGTTGCACATGAACAAAAACAAAACCGAAAATTCTCAGTAACAGGTTAAAATGATATGGTCAAGTTCATTAGTACCTTAACTAGAGTACTGTGTATCTCTTTGTGTGTGGAATGGTTAGATTATTTTTCCTGGCACATGGAGCACTGAATATATATACAATTTATTCTTCAAGTTTTTTGTTTTTAGCAAATAGTAAGGTGCGATATGAACTGTTGCGCAGGTATTTAGTTATGTGTGTATTCATGACCCTCCTAATGGGATTGTGACTTAAAGCTTGAGTTACTGTTTATTCACAATAATGGAATGCTCAGAGAAGTTAAGACTATAGAAAAAAAAAAAACCAAACCCAACCCTGCAACATGTTTTCCTTTCCGTACTGACTGTGTTAGAATTAGTAGGGAAGTTTACATTTGAATCCTTCTCTAGAGGGACTCATGAGAGAATGTCTCAAACCAAAGTGCTGGAGAAAAGGCGATGGACACAGGGACAAAAAGCAGTAAGTAGAAGCCTATAAATCATGTCTCCTGATTCTGAAAGAATTCAGGATTTAAAATGTCTGAATTGCTAACAGTACTGTATGACATTATGATTGTCCTGGGACCCAGAGCTGCAATTTAAAGTATGTCATGGAGACCAGACAAGGCTGAGATTGTAGATCAGCGCTGCTTTGACTCCTGTTTTATCAGAGAATAAATACAGAAATTGTACCTTCACTAAAATTATTTGACCAAAAACATTTTGCTATTAAGGAGAAAAAAAGGAAGCATACATAAGACTCTGAAAATCTGGTGTGGTGCCAGCAGAATCAACTTGTATAACAAAATTACCTTAATTGGGGAAATAATGTACTGATTTACATTGTTACTCTTGTTTTGAATGCTATGGCAATATTGTTTTGTCAGGAAGAACAAAATGTTCCTGAATTTATATGTTTGGCTTTAACTTACATCTAGCCTTGTGCAAGCAAGTATTTAATTTAACCAGAAAAACAATATATGAAGTGGTTTGTTTATTGAGGGAAAAGAAACAATGTGACTTTTTATGAGAAGAACCTGCATGTGTAATCTGAAAAGGGTATTTGAAAGCTTTAGTTCTTTGCTGGTAAACACCTGTTAGCCTTTAGGCAAATCCACTTTTTGGCAGTGTTGGAGTCCCAGAAGCATTTAACACATCTGCAGAGCACAGGGCTTGAAGGAGGCACTTGAGCACCTCCGTGTCCCTGAAATGCAGGAGCCCAGAAGGATCTTTCTGCAAAAGAGGAAAGAAAAGGAAAAGGGCAGCACCGTGGGCAGTCCTCAGTCTCACACAACAAAACTTGCGAAGTGCTCAGCTACAACAACAGTATGTCAAAGATGAAGATATGTCAGAGTTACATCTCCGGCATCTGGTTATATCTCCCCTTACTTGTATCTGTTGTATTGTCCATCTTGGAAAAAACATAGGCAAAGAGGGACCTCAGTAAGTCAGCTGTTCACCTATTTGAATTGTTGCTTGCGTCTCTCAATTTTTAGTTACTGCCATTGACCTACCTCTAGATGGCATATTAAAAAAAAAAACAACAACTTTTTCCCTTATTCTTTATTAATATTAATCAGTATTAAAGCACCAGGGGAAAATAGATCTTACAGGATTTGAAGTAGTTCACAGAATATATATTTTGGCTTCAAATCTCCAGCCTTTGCTCATCCCTTGAACTCACTGATCATATGTGTGTTATTTCTTACACTTTTTTAGCTCTTCAATGTTTTGTCCTCAGTCCTTTTTGGGATACCTTGGATTGTCCCCGTGCTTGTGACTTGCTAAATGAGATATGCAAGAATCTTCCTTACACCTGCTTTGGAAGGGAGCAAATTTTTACACTGTCAGATACCTTAGTTTTCCTTAAAATAAATTAAAGTTATTGCTAGGGTACAATATGAACCCCAAAACATTTTAGTCAATGTAACTTCCCTGTCCTCCATATTTAAATAGCTCCGGTATTACAAAATTGAGTCCATTTTTCCCTGACAACATCAGCAGTTTGTTTGCTGTCTGATAATGCTGAGAAGTACATTATAATATGGAACCACAGAAAGAAAGATACACGGAAGATCTTATTTTCTATTAATTCTAGCGGAATTGCAGAAAGGTTGAGATTGGAAGGGACCTTCGGAGGTCATTTTAGTCACATACGATCAAAAGAATATGTACAGAAGGAGTTGGATCTTCTATGGGGTTAAAATTTGTTGCAGAATGTAACAGGTCATCCAGACTGGCTGTTTGATACAGTTTTATACTTCCCTATGTCTCAAAAGGTGGGGAGATGGGAAATATCAACTTGTTTATCACACAAAGTAATTCGCTTCACTTACATTTGCAACTACACATTGAAGGAGACTGGCAAGCACCTGGCTTGTTTAGAAGAGATTTTTTCCTCTTGTGGTGTTTTTCTCTGCAGAACTTAGCTTTCTTTTTTCATCCATGCAGTAGGCAATTGACTGTTGCTTCTTTCCTTCACAACTTTAACCCAAGCAACAGCTGATTGTTTTATTTCATTTTCTATCTTGACTTTCAGAATCAGTCTGTGTCAGTGTCCCACTTTCACATATAAGGGACATTCTTCCTTGTTTCTACTGTAGCTTACACCCATAACCTGAAATAACATTGTGGGTCCATTACTGCCTACAGAACTAGAACGAAAATCGTTGTTATCTGAGAGTTAAGCCTTTAAGTTTCTGAAGTCCATGGCCTTTCGTGGGGCCACAGCATTTGAGTACTAAAGAGAACATGCTGTTTTGAAAGGAAGATCCTGAAAGCAGGGAATCAGCAGTCTTTCATAATTTCTTTCTTGTTCCTAGTTCATGCATTTATTACAGGAATTAGCTTACAAGAAAACATCATTAAGCCTCTTCTGCTTACTGAGGAGAAAGCCTGTAGGGACAGGAAGCGTGGTTTTCAATAGAAAACACTTAGTTTCAATAATGAATGTTAGCAACATCAGAACACACAATGACCTGAGTGATATTTTAAATGAAACAACAAACCCAGCTTGGGACAGAGGTCGAGTAGAGGACATCCTCAGTCTAGACAACACGTTTTGAAAGGTGGAAATTTTCTGAATTTTAAGGGTGGGGTTTTTGGAAACCTATCCTGAACTGCAGGATAGGTTTCTCTTTTTTAGCATTTGGTCTTTCCACTGATATTGTCAAATAGCTGAATTACATAAAGCCTAAGTAACTCCTTGGTCATTCTTTGCAGATTTCATATGACATTTCAGCATGGAAGCTACATATCACACCTGATGTGGGTCAAAGTTTTTCTCTATGTTGCTTTTAAATAAAGACCATAGAAAACCTGAGCATTGCTGAAAAAAGGTCTCTTATGGGTTTATTTCTAAATAAATATAAGAAATATTGCACAACTTTTTGGCTAAAATATTCTGCTCTTGCTTTATCTTCAGATTTTGTTTTGTCATTTGGGTACACGAGAACTTTAGAAGAAAAATTACTGTTTTTCCCCATAGGAACCTTCTTGTCATGACTGATACATTTAGTTGCCTGTTTACCCTCAGGGTGCCACCTTTGCAGCCAGCTTCCTTTCTCCTCCTTTTTGTTACTGTTCTTTGAACATAGTGTTATGATGAAAATATGAAAAAAGGGGCAAAAATATTTAAAAAACAGGGAAACATTAGAGTTCAGAATTCCTAGTTTTTATCTGGATTCCTCTGAGGTGGTTCATGAATAAATTTGGCAAAAAACAGTATGAGAAAAAGCCTTTCTTAGACTACAGTTATAGCTCTGTTATACCTAAAGTATTGCCTCCATTGTGTCATTTTGTGACCATGCTGGAAATCCAGCAACTGAAGCAAATAACTTTCTTGAAGTGGCAGGTGAAAACAGGGATCTTTAGATCCCAGATTTCTTATATAGGAGCAGCACGTCCAAATGGATTTAGAAAGGGAACTAAAACATCTTAATCATTGTTCTGTCACTGAATGAGTGCAAAATTGTCAGGCAAGACACTAAGCCTTAGTGTTCCTGTTTCTCTTCTTGATCAAATTGGGTAGTATTATGTCTAGCTTTTAGAATTGAGCCTAAAAATAATCTAAAGGTTACTTATGTTTTGGCTGCAAATCAATAGGAGTTTTGCTGTTATTTGGTGGAAGTAGAGTTTCTTTCTAGCAAAACAGAAAATCTGTAGGAATAGAAAATTAGCCAGACCAAGTGTTATATATCCCTTAGCAGGCTCTGTGAACTGAATGGTTTTAAAATGTATAGAATCATAGAATAGTTTGGGTTGGAAGTGACCTTTAAAGGTCATCTAGTCCAAGTCCCCTGCTATGGGCAGGGACATCTTCAACTCGATCTGGTTGCCCAGAGACCCATCCAATCTAACCTTGAATGTTTCCAGGGATGGGGCATCTACCACTTCTCTGATCAACCTGAGTCAGTGTTTCACCACCCTCATTGTGAAGAATTTCTTCCTTATATCTAGTCTAAATCTTCCCTCTTTAAGTTTAAAGCCACTACCCCTTGTTCTATTGCTACAGCCCCTGCTAAGAAGTCTGTGACCCATCTTTCTTATGAGCCCCCTTTAAGTATTGAAAGGCCTGAAAAAGGTCTCCCTGGAGCCTTCTCTTCTCCAGGCTGAACAACCCCAACTCTCTCAGCCTGCCCTCATAGCATAGCTGTTCCAGCCCTCTGATCATCTTCGTGGCCCTCCTCTGGATCTGCTCCAACAGGTCCGTGTCCTTCTTGTGCTGACGACTCCAGAGCTGGACACAGTACTCCAGGTGGGGTCTCACAAGAGCAGAGCAGCAGAATCACCTCCCTTGACCTGCTGGCCACGCTTCTTTTGATGCAGCCCAGGATGCAGTTGGCTTTCTGCAGCCCATGTCCACTTTTTCACCCACCAGTACCTCCAAGTCCTTCTCAGCAGGGCTGTCTTCAATCTCTTCATCCCCCAGCTACTGCCACTTCATCAGTGTTGAGACATAGTTTGTAAAGCTGGACCTTAGGATAAAGACCTCAACAGACCAGACACCTTTTAAACTGTTTTTGGCATCTCATTTCCCACCAGCTGGCTGATGCCATTTGCTACTCTTCACTAAATTCCTATAAAATGGCAGGAGCCCCCTGCATCTGCTTGCAAGGTCATAGGCATGCCACAGCTATTACAACCAACCTACTTCTCACCTTAGTATTTCTGATAAGTTGCAACAAAAACAAAGCTACTCTTTATCCTGGAACCACATTAAGAGTTCAACAGGGAAATAAGTCCCTTCAGCTGTTCTCCGGAGTCTGAAAGCCTGGTTTTTCCACATCTTTGTCAGCAGGAGGGAACCTGCAGAATAACCACTGGGAGAATCCCCCATGGGAGATCCAAACAGCCAGGAGGAACTTTTATCAATGTGCAAGTACAAGGAGATCTAAAAAATGTGTCCTAATCTCTGGACAAGTTGTCATTTTGGCCAAGTAAAATCTTCAGTGGGTGTAACATCCCTGTTGCTAGAATCTAGAAATATTTCAGCTTTAGTAGCACTTAGTCCATTCAATATTTTGCTGTTAACCTGTTCTGAAGAATTTAGGTTTGTAGAGATGTGGTATTAGGCAAATACTGGGAAGAGAATGCATGATACAATAGTAATATCATGACCGACTAGGCTCTGTGACACATTTCTTTTCCTCAAATAGTTTAGGAAGGGAATGGTAGTTTCATTTAGATGGGTAGAATATTTTTATGAAAAAAAAAAATCAATTTAGAATGGATAGTAATACCTTCTAGCTGTGCTTCATTTTCCTCTTAGAAAGCAACACAAAACATTCACTTCATTTTGGACTGCTCAGAAAAAAAGGATGAATTCTAAGATGCTTGCTACAACACACTTAATCCCCTCATGTCTATATTTGCTTGTACCTCAAATTTTTGATGTATTGATGTGTAAGTACTTCTCAGTGGGATGCTTTCAATGTCAGTTGGGGAAGCTGGGGAAGAAAGTATGTGTATGCTTTCAGAATTGAAATTGTACTTTTTTTTTTTTTTTTTTTTTTTTTATGCAAGACTGAAGATCCAGAGTGTAACAATATCTATGCAAATCAAAGGAATTACAGAGTTATTTCCAGACAACGAAAGCAACTCTAAAATATTGCATAAGCTTCCGATGTTTAGTTTTATTGCAGGTTTACCCTGGAGCCTGAGTCTTCAGAATATTGAAGCAAAGGCTTCCTATTGCACTCAGACCTATGCCTTTGACTCCACAGTCTTTGGCAATCTTAAAGAAATTTCTGAGAAGGTAAATCATGAAAGAAACTACATTTTGCTGTGTGCTGATGATTGTCGTATTGACATTGCATATTGTTTTCTTTAAATTTGAGAATTTTGCAATGCAATCCCCCTCACCCCTCGAATAAAAAAATACAATCAAGATATTTATCTAGGTATTAAGTGATTGGAGTTATGATTTTAATGTAATTAGTAAAGATATCAAAAAGGGAAAATACGTTAATGTTAGTTGTTGCAGTTGAAGCTGCAATAATATCTCAAGAATTTTGTGTGGAAATGCGATAGAATATATTAATTGTGCCTTTTTTATTATTAATAAAAGTTATTAATAACAGGTGATGTACTTTGAGCAGAATCACATACATGATGTTAGCTGTATGTTATGTATTTGATTGTTATAATATAAATATAAATTAGTGCATAAGTCATTTTATAATAATGTATTTTGAGAAGTCTTAGTTTATTGTGAAATATTAGTGTTGCATTTTAAATGTCCGTTGAACATTTTTCTTATGTGGTTTGTTAGGTAAAAGGTGTTGTATGCCTCTTACAACTTGCAATCTGAAGTCTTATCCAAATCTTTGTTATATTATCTTGGGGGAAATAGCACAAGTTTATTATCTAATGCTATTTTATACAATTTATTTACAACAAAATTTATATAACTTTGCTGCCATTGTTAAGAAAGCAAGACAAAAGGGACTTATTGTAGGTGTGTTAGAAAACAGTATCCACACAATAATTTAATTTTAGAGAGAGAAAATCAGTTGCATGTGCAGAAGGCTTTTAGATTAAAGAGCTACACTCCGATCAAATATGAGAAAAAACTTCTTTACGGTGAGGGTGACAGAGCACTGGAACAGGCTGCCCAGGGAGGTTATGGAGTCCCCTTCTCTGGAGACTTTCAAGACACACCTGGATGCCGTCCTGAGTAACGTGCTCCAGGCAGTTCTGCTTTAGCAGGGGAGCTGGACTAGATGATCTCTAGAGGTCCCTTCCAACTCTGAAAAATTCCATGATTCTGTAATTCTGTGATTTAAATGTAATGGCTGTGTTTCTACTTCTCCATCCTGCACCCTTCCCTAGCTCACACACCTGTCTTGGTTTTGTCATTAAATGAATGTGGCTGATATGTTTGCGTGTATTCTAGATTGCTATTGGGGTACTTACTATGCTCTCACAGACGTTACATACACAGATACAGAATGTAGAGCGGGCCAAGGACTGAAGACTGTGGCTGGTTACATGTCTTCAGTAGATGTCATAGAATCATAGAATGGTTCGGGTTGGAAGGGACCTTAAAGATCATCGAGTTCCAACCCCCCTGCCATGGGCAGGGACACCTCCCACTAGACCAGGCTGCTCAAAGCCCCATCCAGCCTGGCCTTGAACACTTGCAGGGATGGGGCATCCACAGCTTCCCTAGGCAATCTGTTCCAGTGCCTCACCACCCTGACAGTAAAGCATTTCTTCCTAATATCCAATCTAAATCTACCCTCCTTCAGTTTGAAACTGTTACCCCTCACTCCATCATTGCAATCCCTGATAAAGAGTCCCTCCCCATCCTTCCTGTAGGCCCCCTTTAGGTAGTGGAAGGCTGCTATAAGGTCTCCCCAGAGTATTCTCTTCTCCATGCTGAACAAACCCAACTCTCTCAGCCTGTCCTCATAGCATAGCTGTTCCAGCCCTCTGATCATCTTCGTGGCCCTCTTCTGAACCCATTCCAACAGGTCCATGTCCTTCTTGTGCTGAGGACTCCAGAGCTGGACGCAATACTCCAGGTGGGGTCTCACCACAGCTGAGTAGAGGGGCAGAATCACCTCCCTTGACCTGCTGGCCACACTTCTTTTGATGCAACCCAGGATGCGGTTGGCTTTCTGGGCTGCAAGCGCACATTGCCTGCTCATGTTGAGCTTCTCATCCACCAGCAGCCCCAAGTCCTTCTCCTCAGGGCAGCTCTCAATCCATTCTCTGCCCAACTTGTATTTATGCCTGGGATTGCCATGACCCAGGTGCAGGACCTTACACTTGGCCTGGTTGTACTTCATGAGGTTCGCACAGGCCCACCTCTCAAGTCTGTCCAGGTCTCTCTGGATGGCATCCCTTCCCTCCAGCATGGTGACCGCACCATGCAGCTCAGTGTCATTGGCAAACTTGCTGAGGGTGCACTCAATCCCACTGTCCATGTCACCGACAAAGATGTTGAACAGCACCAGTCCCAGTACTGACCCCTGAGGAGCACCACTTGTCACTGGTGTCCACGTGGACATTGAGCCATTGACCACAAGCCTTTGAGTGCAGCCATCTAGCCAGTTCCTTATCCACCGAGTGGTCCATCCATCAAATCTGTGCTTTTCCAGTTTAGAGACCAGGATGTTGTGCGGGACAGTGTCAAACGCTTTGCACAAGTGCAGGTAGATGATGTCAGTTGCTCTCCCCTTATCTACCAATGCTGTGGCAACATCATAGAAGGCCACAAAGTTTGTCAGGCATGATTTGCCTTTGGTGAAGCCATGTTGGCTGTCACCAGTCATCTTCTTATTTTCCATGTGCCTGAGCGGAGATTCCAGGAGGATCTGCTCCATGATCTTGCCAGGCACAGAGGTGAGACTGACCGGTCTGTAGTTCCCTTGGTCATCCTTTTTTCCCTTTCTGAAAATGGGGGTTACATTTCCCCTTTTCCAAACAGTGGGAACTTCACCAGACTGCCACGACTTTTCAAATATAATGGAAAGCGGCTTGGTAACTTCACCTGCCAGCTCCGTCAGGACCCGTGGATGGATTTCATCCAGTCCCACGGACTTGTGAACCTTGAGGTTCCTCAGGTGGTCTTGAACCTGATCTTCTCCTACAGTGGGTGGTTCCTCATTCTCCCATCCCCTGCCTTTGCATTCTGCAACTTGGGCAGTGTGGTTGGAACCCTTGCCAGTGAAGACTGAGGCAAAAAAGTCATTCAGTACCTCAGCCTTGTCCATATCCTGGGTGATCTGGACTGGTCTCCTGTTTCCTTCATGTCCCATGTTGCCTTCCTATCTTTTAGGGAATGACGTATTTTAAGGCACTGGCAGTGCAGTGCAAGTTGCTCTAAAATATGGAGATTAGGGAGCAGTCACTGAATTCCGTCTCAGGGATTGTAATTGCTGTAATACTAGCAAGAGGGCGCAATAACTACTGTTTGTGTTTGACAAGGTATTTGGGACTCTGTAGAAAGAATGGACCCACGAATCGCGAAGAGATCAGGTTCTGATTTTGGTTTCATTACACAAGTGCAGCTGTCCTTGGTTGAATCTGATGCAAATGAGACCAGATTCTGGCTGGTATTATTTACAAACTATGACCATACAGTTTCATGGCAAGAGTGAGAACTTTTGGGAAAATGATGGTGATCTTACTGAAACCTAACAATTTCACTGACTCTTCTTTTTCAGTCTTACCTTCTGATAATAGGAAAATTGCTGTAGTTTTTCTCCATTTCTCTCTGGCAGTTTTTTTAAAAACTGTCTAGCTGTCGGTGTGACTCAAAATGAGAGAAGACAAAGATAGGAACAGAATATAATAGAGACTGCACTTTCATTTCAAGAAAAAAAAATTGTGAGATTACTAGTGTTCAGTAGCTAAACAACATTTGGGAGTCTGAATACCAGATATTGCTCTATAGGAGAGCAAAGACACAAATTCCAGCCCAGTTCCTTGTTCCTTAATAGTTAAGTTCCCAAATCAAGAAAGTTCAGTTATTGTAGTATGTCATATGAATTCTTGTCATCTTACACACTTGTCTATAACAGAAGAATCAAATCTCCTGTCTTTGCTTTACACACAAGTGGAAGATGAAGGATGGGCAGAGTCTGTTCCTTACATTTTACCTCTTTCCCTCCCTAATACAAAATGGGAGAGAACAGCCCTTGTATGACATTATTGCACAATCCTTAGGCACTTACAATGGTGATGAAGCTTCAGATATGCAAGCTTGTATAGAGACCTGGGCAATGAAAGGGAAGAAGTATCTTCACGGTACAAAAGTTTTGATAATATAGCTTAGAGAAAGTTCTGGAATATTTAGGAGGAAATTAAAATGACATTTGAAATCCTTCTATCTTCATTAAGCTGAGCAAATAAGCAGAGTGACAGAACACAGAATCAGGGTTTTTTTTCTCTTGGATGGCCAGTTGTGCAGTTTTGGACATTTCTCGCTGATATTTAAGGACATTGTAGCAGAGGTACAGAGCAAATGCATACTACCAAGAAATAAAAACAAAACCCCTGAGAAAAGGCAAAAGGATGCTGGCATGACCAAATATCAACATAAAGGGAAAAGTGTTATTAAAAGCAAAAAGATATCTTTCAGAAAGCTCAAACAGCACTGGAAGTATTTACTAGTTAAATGTAGAACATAATAAAACAGGCAAGAAACCTAGAGGAACAACTATCAAAAGGCAAAAACCAAAACCCAAATCCAATGTAAAAACCTTTTTTTAAGGTCATCAGGAGGATGTAGCCTTCTAGATGGTATGCTGGGTCAATAGATACCACCATGTGGAAAGAGCACTCAGAGAAGATAACCATCTATCAGAAAAACTAAATGAGGTTTTTGTTCAGTGCCCATGAACTTCAAGAGATTTGTATGCTGGAATTCTTTTAAGGGGGAATTCACCAGCATTTCACTCAAAGTGAAGTGTTAGTGGAAGAAATTATGGAACAAACAGAAACTGAACTACAGGAGGCTGCCGGGATCAGGCAGTATTTAACCACAACTTACAAAAGTTCATCTCAAAGATGAAGTCTCTGAACTAGTTAACTGGAGTGGGCAGCCATGTGTTTAAAAACGTCTTGCACTTCAGAACTCAAAGGTCTCAGATGTGATGGTAATTTTAGACAAGGCTGGATGGGAAGTCTAGGGGAACTTGTATGGGAGATACAGGGAAACTAAAATCTACTAATCCTGGTGTCTGTAACAGGAAAATTAGTAGACTACTGTAATAAAGAATGATTCCTGGATACTTGGGTAAATGTGTGGAGAGGAGTAATTGTGTAGAGGCATTAGGAATCTTGAGCCACAGGGAACAAGATCTGCTCAGTCTTGTCTACCTGCACCTTGAGGGGGTGTTCTTTGGACTCCCTTACAAAAGGGTCCTAAAGAAACAGTGATTGAATAAAACAAAAGTCCTTTTCAGGGATAAAGACACAAGAAAGAAACTAGATGAGAGTAATTAATAGCAGTTTTATGACTGTATCCCTCTCTCCTCCTAAAAAAACCCATCTAGTAGAACTATCAAAAATACAATGAAGAATGTGTCAAAGTTGATGAGAAAGTTGAGATGGTTTACATTCCAGGAGTTACTAATTAAAACAAAGACCCTCCAGCCTGCAACAGAGAGTGCTGACAGGAGATACAAAAAAGGTGTCCTGAATGAAAGTAGGTTAGAGATGTAAAATAATTGATTACTAGGATCTTCTCGTATACAAGAGTCTAAGTCCTCAAATTAAGTTAAGAGAAGCCAGGTTCAAGAGATATGATGATGATGATGAGGCTCCATCATACATCATATTGGTATCCTGAGGAGCGTCATACTTCAGGGCACTATTGTGAGTGCCAGAAGGCTTAGGGCAGACAAGATATGATCACAGGAGAAGAATCCTCTGAGAACTGTTGAATACATTTAGCTCAAGGGTCCCTGTGCTGCAAGTTGTTGGAGTCTGGGTGAATGCTTTCAAAAGCATCACTGTCTGCTTACACTACTTTTTATATTGACTTCGAGGTGTCTGCTTGGGCTCCTGTTCAAGACAGTATTGGACTTGGCAACCTGACCCAATATAGTTACGTTCAGCTTTCTTCCTACAGTTTACAGCTGGCTACTTCGAATTGCACCTCAAGAAACCACTTATCCTACCTTGTCCTGCCATAATACTTGACTTGACTTCAGATTCATCATTCAGATTGTTTTATGATCTAATATGGCAAGGAACAAGCACAAGTCTGGTGGTGCACCCTGTGCAGCCCTCTCTGTAGCAGCCTTAGTTCAGTGACCACAGAAACGGAATCGTAACTCCAAGTTTATTGTTTCCTAATCACTAAGGTTTGCTTATCAGCCTTATCTCTTGCATCTGTATAATACATCACCTAATTAGTTAACAGCTCTGCTTACATGCTAAGCATGCATGGCCATTAGTGCCATTACTGACACTCATCCAGTTTGTGGTAAATGTTGCATTAAGATCTTTCCTGGTCTCTGTCCTTGTTGAGCAATACCATTGCCATAGCTGATATAAATCAGATCAAAGGTATCCTGTTGTGATTAACCAAGGCTCTGCAGCCTGATTCATTAATTACCTCACAAAGACTCTATCAGTCATCTTTAAGTAGCTGTCCATATAGGCACTTATCCTCTCTTCGGATGATGTATATGCTTTCCAAGCTATCTATCAGCTATCCTCTAATTGTATCATGTCTGAGCTAGTCAAATTCACTGTTTTTTCACACTTGCATAAGTGGTATGCTAGTTTGAATGCCAAATTTACCTTTTTAATGCCACTTGGCCTTGATCTTTATAGCATTGCTTTCTGTCTGAACAGAGGTAAATGGACAGATAACACTGAGCAAGCCTAAAGTGCTTAATATGAATCACCCATCAGATAAAAATGTGCCGCTGAGCAGAAAAACATGGGATAAATCCTCACACATTAGAGGTGCTATTAGAGAGAGGGAAGAAAAAGGCTGTGCCATATAATTCTGTTCTGTGTCATATCAGATTTATTTTGGGGCTGTGATATTTCACCATTCATTATTTTCATCTGTATTTCTGGTACCTCTTTAGTCATGTGTTTATAAGCTGAAGCTAATAAGTGCTATGGTTCTTACAGTAGTGTGACTATATTTTTTTCAGTTTTCATTCTATGCTATTGATTTAAAATCATTCAAAGAAATCCTTTGTCCAGAAACCAAGTTATGTTTTTGCATTTGAATTGTCATGGCACCGCACAGGTTGGCAGCTCCACAGGGGTGCGAAGTCTGCCGGGATGGCAGCGCAGGGCCTGGCAGCCAGGCCAGGGAGATGGGCAGCCCCAGTGCCAGGTATCAGGCATTTCCCTGAATAGAGGGAAGGGCTGGGGCTAGGCTGGGACATTGGCCTGTAGGTAGGGGTCACACTCAGCGAGTTTCACAGCCAGGCAGCATCACGGACTGGTGGCTCTGGGCTGGGTGAAATGGGCTCCTGGGCTATGGTCAGGGATGGGGAAGGCCCTGGGGGATGCTGGGCTGGGCTATAAGACCTGCTGGTGCCCTCAGCACACTGACACACATAGGAAATCAGTCAGAACACAATTTCCCCCAATAATGAGATATAACTGTGTTTTGAAATGCAGTGACTTTGGGAGAATATTCATATTGATGTGTTCATCCCTTTCACAGCTCAGATGTAATCATAGGTTTGGACAAAATATTCTGTCAGTATTATTTGCCAGACATTACTTGAAATGCTTCATGGGGTTTTTTTGCCAAACTATTTCAGTTGGGAACTTTTTTCCTGGCATTAAAGCTAATGTTAATGGTATCGTAGCCCTTAAGCAATTGCATAAATATAATATAAAATCATCTATGTAACAAGAGTTCCTGACTGTGTTCCTTTATCTTCTGATTATGTGTTTCAGCCATCATGTTATTAAATGTGGGTATCTGTATACCCTGGTGAAGCAGATATGCTTTCAGTAAAATTATTAAATACTTATTGCTCCAAAATGCAGAAGAGAATTGAGCTGTTGGTTAGAAAATTCATCAAGGACATGGTGCATCTGGGTTATGTATGATGTGCCAATAAATGTTTAATTTTTTACACAACGGTATCAACAGGAGAGATTATCTAACATATCTGTATCTTGGTAAAGCAACCAACTGTAAATGTTGAATATCAACAGCATTTAACATCAAATCAAACTAGAAGGCACTTCTCTACACTTGTTCTGCCTGTCACTAGCCTCATTACACACACCGCATCTGGAGAGACAGGCAATGGTCACTATGCAGCCAGCTCAGTGACATCACTGAACAGGCTGTAATAGTTGTCGTGGTTTGGCCTCAGATGGCAAAGAACCACGTGTCGCTCACTCAGCACTTCCCGGTACGGGACGGATCAAAAGAAAAGGCAAAACTCTTGGGTTGAGACAAAGGCAGTTGAACAGAACAGCAAAGGGAACAAGAAAACAACAACAATAACACCGACAGAGAAATATACAAACACGATTACAGAACCGTCGCTCCCCGCCGGTCCGGCCCCGGGACGCGCCAGCCCGCTCCAAACCCGACTGCTGCCCCCTCCCTCCTTTTAATCTCAGGGTGGGCGTGGCTCACATGGCATGGAATACTTAACCCTATCCCTGCCGGAACCAGGACATTATCCACCCCTTATTCCATACCATTTTTGCCACGCCCAGATCTTACAGTTTTCGGAACATGTGACTGGTGTATGATAGGGGATGTGATATACCCACTCAATACCATGCTCTTTGGCCCAGGTGTCTATGAGGCTGTTTCGGAAATGAGTCCCATTGTCTGACTCAGTTCTCTCTGGGGTACCGTGTCGCCACAGGACTTGCTTTTCAAGGTCCAGAATAGTATTCCGGGCAGTGGCATGGGGCACAGGGTATGTTTCCAGCCATCCAGTGGTTGCTTCCACCATTGTGAGCACATAGCGCTTGCCTTGACGGGTTCGTGGCAGTGTGATATAATCAATCTGCCAGGCTTCCCCATATTTATATTTCAACCATCGTCCTCCATACCAAAGAGGCTTCAAACGCTTGGCTTGCTTGATTGCAGCGCATGTCTCACATTCATGGATGACCTGTGCAATAGTGTCCATGGTCAAGTCCACCCCTCGGTCACGAGCCCATCTATATGTCGCATCTCTTCCTTGGTGGCCTGAGGTCTCATGGGCCCACCGAGCTATGAATAGTTCACCCTTACGTTGCCAATCCAGATCCACTTGAGCCACTTCAATCCTGGCAGCCCGATCCACCTGCTGGTTGTTCTGATGTTCCTCCGTGGCCCGATTCTTCGGTACGTGGGCATCTACGTGGCGTACTTTCACAACCAGATTCTCTATCCGGGCAGCAATATCTTGCCATAGTTCAGCGGCCCAGATGGGTTTGCCTCTGCGCTGCCAGTTGCCCTGCTTCCACTGCTGTAACCATCCCCACAGAGCATTTGCCACCATCCATGAGTCAGTGTAGAGATAAAGTACTGGCCATCTTTCTCGCTCGGCGATGTCCAAAGCCAGCTGAATGGCTTTCACCTCTGCAAACTGGCTCGATTCACCTTGTCCTTCACTGGCTTCTGCAACTTGTCGTGTAGGACTCCACACAGCAGCCTTCCACTTTCGATGCTTTCCCACAATCCCGCAGGACCCATCAGTGAACAGGGCATATTGCTTCTCATTTTCTGGCAGTTTATTGTATGGTGGGGCCTCTTCCGCACGCGTCACCTCCTCCTCCTCTGGTGACATTCCAAAATCCTTGCCTTCTGGCCAGTCCATGATCACTTCCAGAATTCCTGGGCGACTGGGGTTTCCCATTCGAGTTCGCTGTGTGATCAGTGCAATCCACTTACTCCAGGTAGCATCAGTTGCGTGATGTGTGGTGGGGACCCTTTCTTTGAACATCCAACCCAGCACCGGCAGTCGAGGTGCTAAGAGGAGCTGCGCTTCTGTACCAACCACCTCCGAAGCAGCTCGAACCCTTTCATATGCTGCCAATATCTCCTTTTCTGTTGGAGTGTAGCGCGCTTCGGATCCTCTGTATCCCCAACTCCAAAACCCTAGGGGTCGACCTCGGGTCTCTCCTGGTGCCTTCTGCCAGAGGCTCCAGGTAGGGCCATTCTCCCCAGCTGCGGTGTAGAGCACATTTTTCACATCTTGTCCTGCCTGGACTGGCCCCAGGGCCACTGCATGGACTATTTCCTGTTTGATTTGTTCAAAAGCTTGTCGTTGCTCAGGACCCCATTTAAAATCGTTCTTCTTCCAGGTTACTTGATACAGAGGGCTTACAATCAGACTGTAATCTGGGATATGCATCCTCCAAAAACCCACAATGCCTAAGAAAGCTTGTGTTTCCTTTTTGCTAGTTGGTGGAGACATAGCTGCTATTTTGTTGATCACATCCATTGGGATTTGGCGGCGTCCATCTTGCCATTTTATTCCTAAGAACTGGATCTCCTGTGCAGGTCCCTTGACCTTACTTCGTTTTATGGCAAAACCAGCTTTCAGAAGGATTTGGACTATTTTATCCCCTTTCTCAAAAACTTCTTCGGCTGTGTTTCCCCATACAATGATGTCATCAATGTACTGCAGATGTTCTGGAGCTTCACCCTGTTCCAGTGCAGTCTGGATCAGTCCATGGCAAATGGTGGGGCTATGCTTCCACCCCTGGGGCAGTCGATTCCAGGTGTACTGGATGCCCCTCCAAGTGAAAGCAAACTGTGGCCTGCACTCTGCTGCCAAAGGGATTGAGAAAAATGCATTCGCTATATCAATCGTGGCATACCACTTGGCTGCCTTGGACTCCAGTTCATACTGGAGTTCTAGCATATCCGGCACAGCAGCGCTCAGTGGTGGTGTGACTTCATTCAGGCCACGATAGTCTACAGTTAGCCTCCACTCTCCATTAGATTTTCGCACCGGCCATATAGGACTGTTAAAAGGCGAGCAAGTCTTACTGATCACTCCTTGAACCTCTAGTTGACGAATCAGCTTATGGATGGGAATCAGAGAGTCTCGGTTAGTGCGATATTGCCGCCGATGCACCGTTGTGGTAGCAATCGGCACCTGCTGTTCTTCGACCCTCAACAACCCCACAACAGAAGAGTCCTCCGAGAGACCAGGCAAGGTGGACAACTGTTTAACTTCCTCCGCCTCCAAGGCAGCTATGCCAAAGGCCCACCGATACCCCTTTGGGTCCTTAAAATACCCTCTCCTGAGGTAATCTATACCAAGGATGCATGGAGCATCTGGGCCAGTCACAATGGGATGCTTTTGCCACTCATTCCCAGTTAGGCTCACTTCAGCCTCCAGTACAGTCAACTCTTGGGATCCCCCTGTGACCCCAGAAATACAAATGGGTTCTGCCCCTCTGTAGCTTGATGGTATCAGAGTACACTGTGCTCCTGTGTCCACTAGAGCCTTATACTCCTGTGGGTCTGATGTGCCAGGCCATCGAATCCACACTGTCCAATAAACCCGGTTGTCCCTTTCCTCCACCTGGCTGGAGGTAGGGCCCCTCTAATACTGGTCATGGTATCCGGTACTCACTTCTTGCAGAAATGACTTGGAGGTTCCTTCAAGAGGATCAGAAGCAAGATCAGGCCTTATGCTCTGTCTGGGCAACGGCCCACTGGAAACTGGGGCGGCACTTTTCCTGGAGGGATCTCCTTTTGTGGTTGTCCTTCCTTGCAACTCCTGTACCCGTGCCCGCAGGATCCAAGTAGGTTGTCCATCCCACTTCCTCATGTCCTCTCCATGGTCTCGCAGGTAGAACCACAGGGTGCCTCGTGGTGTGTACCCTTTGTACTCTCTCTCTTGAGTGGGGAAATGCCTGCTGCTAATAGCTGAGATGCTGGCCCGTACAGGTGGGGAGTAGGATATATTCTCTTCAAGTTGCTGAACCTTCTGGGACAGTTTCTCCACAGCTGAGACAAGGGGGGAAGAGAGGCTTTCTTCATATCGCCGGAGCCGGCCAGCCACCTCATCCACCGTTGGTCCTTCTTCACCTTTCCATTCCATTACTGCCAGTGAGTTGGCATATGACGATGGTGCACTCCGTACAAACTTCCGCCACATGGGCCTTGTGCAGTGCACCTCATCAGGGTCTGTGGGCAAGCCTGTGTTGTCCAAGTCATAATAAATCATCTCCCGCACGGCTAATTCTCTCAGGTACTGGATACCTCTTTCCATGGTGGTCCATTTGCTTGGTTGGCATACAACATCTTCACTGAAGGGGTACCTCTCCCTCACGCCTGACAGGAGTCGTTTCGAGAGGCTGAGGGCTTGGGTCTTTTTTCCAATTGCCTTGTCAATGCCGCCTTCCCTAGACAGGGATCCCAACTGCCTGGCTTCCCTACCCTCTAATTCCAGGCTACTGGCCCCATTATCCCAACACCGAAGCAGCCAGGTGACAATGTGCTCGCCTGAAAGTCGGCTAAAATCTTTTCACATATCCCGCAGCTCACTCAGGGATAGGGATCGGGTAATTATCTCTGGTTCTGCCTCTTCCTCCTGTCCTTGTGATGGCCCTGGTTCATCGTCATCTCTTACTATGCGAACCGATTTCTTTGTGTACTTCTTCTTTTGTATGGGGGCAACAGATACTGGCACGGGTTGGTTCCCTGGTTCAGCAGCAGTGGCTGTCACCAGGGCTGGAGTAGCTGCAGTGGCTGCCACAGGGGTCGCGGTAGCCGCAGTGCCTGTCGCAGGGGTCGCAGTAGCCGCAGTGCCCGTCGCAGGGGTCGCAGTAGCCGCAGTGCCCGTCGCAGGGGTCGCAGTAGCCGCAGTGCCCGTCGCAGGGGTCGCGGTAGCCGCAGTGCCCGTCGCAGCAGCACCTGCCACAGGGGCCACAGCGGCCGCAGCGCCTGCCGCAGGGGCCGCAGCGCCTGCTGGTCTGGTCTCTGTCTCTTTCTTCTGAGGGTGCTGCATAGCGCTGAGCAGTGCCTGGTAGACACTAGCCAGGGCCCAGCACAGTGCGGTGAGTTGTGCCTCTCTAGAATAGCCACAGCATTTTCCCTTCAGACATTCTACTATTCTATCAGGGTCCTGTAATTGTTCAGGGGGGAAGTCCCAGACCATTGGAGGTGAGAAGTTCTCTAAGTACCTGCCCATGTTCTCCCACCTGCCATGCCACCCCTGACTGTCCAGCCTTGGAGCAGATCTCTGGGTGGTAGTCTTAAATAGTTGTTTAACCCTAAACGAGACCTGGAACATATTCAGCAAACATAACACTAGGAACATGCTGGTTTGAGCATCCCAAGGATATTCAAAATTCTCAAAAGCTGTCATACCTGACTCAAAGGAGAAAAGGGAGGCAAAAGAGCTGGGGAAAGTGTCCCCCCCTGTTTCCCCCACAGACTGGGTGTAATTATTAATGAATTCTGAGAGGTGGTGACCAATGTACAGACAGGACAGCAATACCACATAAACACCCCAAAATAACCGTCCAACAAGTGATGTTATCATATCATAAGCCGATATTGCACAGGACAGTAAAATGATAATCCTCATCCCCCTCCCAGAAGTAACAAATATCATCACAGGGAGTGCATAAAACACATAAGAGTTTACATAACACAGCCATGAGAACAAACTAAGCAACACAGCGACTGGTGACTATTTACCTAACAAATTCGTTTTTTCAAGCTCTAGTTGGATTCTGTTCTTGTCTCAACCCTTCGAGCCCCACGTTGGGCGCCAAATAAGGACTGTCCTGGTTTGGCCTCAGATGGCAACAAAGAACCACGTGTCGCTCGCTCAGCACTTCCCGGTACGGGAAGGATCAAAAGAAAAAGGCAAAACTCTTGGGTTGAGACAAAGGCAGTTGAACAGAACAGCAAAGGGAACAAGAAAACAACAACAACAACACCGACAGAGAAATATACAGACGCGAATACGGAACCACCGCTCCCCGCCGGTCCGGCCCCGGGACGCGCCAGCCCGGTCCCAACCCGACTGCTGCCCCCTCCCTCCTTTTAATCTCAGGGTGGGCGTGGCTCACATGGCATGGAATACTTAACCCTGTCCCTGCCGGAACCAGGACATAGTGCAACATAAAAATAAAACAAAAATAATCTAAAAATAATTTAAAAAGCAGGTGATAGTATCAATTATGAGGATTCAGTTGTATCACTGATAAAAGGTCATTTGTCTCAAGAATATGACTGCAGTTGTGGATCAGGGAGGCTGTATCAGTCATGATTAACCGCATGTAGGTGCAGGCGTCCCTGTTGAATGGAAGATCACAATTAACAAGGATGTTCTCTAACATTTTGAGACTAATCTCTTCAAGATGGATTGGAGGCCACAATGTTTGTGTTAACAATCCTTGTAAGATATAGCGTTGCTCATACACTGTCACAGTTGTATGCTACTGCTACAGGATGTTTTAAGAATAAGAGCTTACCAAAGTGTCATTGGTATGTGGTAGTCCACAGTGGAGGCTATTACAAATTTTCATTTTGGCAGTTTTTTGACCGCTTGTGAACAGGTGATGACAGACTGAATCTAGTGTCACAAAGAGAAGCAACTCTTATTGGTCAGTGGTGCACGTAGTTTGTGGGCAGTAGAAGTACCATGGAAGTAGACTGTATATGCGACTGGTTTAGTTGCATTCAGCTAATGATATTTTCTGCTGCAGTATTCAGATAATGTGGCTGTGCCAACATTTAAGACAAAATGTAGGTCAAAGAATGACTGAACTCTGGTACTAAGGAATGTTTCATCTACAGCTTTTGTAAGGAGAAGGCCAGTTCTTCATCAGCTATCCATTTTCTAGATGTTTTTGCCAGTTTGACCGGGTGCATCATAGATGGCTCTTAGATCACAGAATGTACTGCCCAAGTTAGGTTTTTTTTTTTGTTATTGCTCTCATGACAGATGCTTTTATATAAATAGTTAGTGTGAAAAATCAGTCATGGATAATGCATCCTCCGTGGATCTCACTGTGCTCCTCTGTGTTTCTCTGGTGCTACGCTCGGAAGATGAGACACTGCTGTATTATGCAACACAAGCAGCAGGGATATCTTTGCCCATTTTCTGCATTTTACAGCTCTTTCCTGCCTTTAGAAAGGTAGTCCCCATATTTTTGGAAGTTTTTCCTGTATGGTAATCCCAGTGAAGGTCTGCGCTGGGAAAATGCAAGAATATTGGCCAATTTATGTCAAGGTCTTCTGGAGAGCTAAAGATATATACAGTGTAGGGCTGGATTTTACATCATTTAATGTTTTATGCACCTGTGATGCTGAAGAGTTCTAAGTAGTTCAAAAATGTCTGAGGACACCCTTTTCTAAAGTATTTTGTCAGCTGCTTGGTAGGGAACTGTAGGGCCCTTGGTAGGGCACTGCTATAAGACACTTCATTTTCCATGAGAGAAGAGGAACCACCTCCTTTTATATGTTCTGGATTGAACAAGCCCAACCTGTTTTTTCCCATTTTTATTTGGGTTTGTGGGTTTTTTTTATTGAATAGGCCCCACCCTAGAACTAGTTATACCTGAACTCAAAATCTGGGAGAAGAGGGCAAGAGACAAGACCTCTAAACCAGTTGAGGGCTAGAAACTGTCTGGCAGAGCTAGAACTGCTGTTGTCCTTCAGCAAACAAGCATACTTGAGCGCTTTCAGCCCTAGTTGCATTTATCCCACATGATCTTAAATTGTTCTTGCTGTATTATTAGCAAATATTTCTCCCAGGGTATTGTCCTGGGAAGTGATCATTAGATAACAACAGCTTCTTTGTTATAATGAAAAAAAACCACACCAAAAATCATAATTATTTGTTTCTGAATAATTCAGCATAGGAGTTGTTTATAGAGCACGAGGCTGGGACACTGCTGTTAACCAGAGCATGTGAGGGGTATTCTGAAAAATTGGGAAGAGTGTGATTCTGTTTCTAATTCTGCTGCACTCTTACTTGTTCTGCTGTGGTTCATCTGCCACTTGGGTAACTTTGCACAGGACATAAATTATTGCAGTATTGGGGCTTCTCTGATTAGTTCAGTAAAATACTTAGGAGTGCTAAGCATAGAGAAATCAGATTTAAATTCACTTTGCAATTTTCCTGTATTCACAGCATGAAGCTCAGCTTGGTTAGAAGGGAAAAGCAGGCTCAGGCAGCCAGGAGGACTACTCAGGAACTGGCAGTCTTTGGCAGCTAAAGACATTTGGAAAATTTCTGTGACTGCTACTTAGGGATCTTTCTTCTAGAAGGACAAATATGTGAGAGCTAATCCACAGAAGATAATAAAATGCTGAGCAACCAGTACTTTTCTCAGTGCTGAAGTCTTGAGCAGGATCTGTAAACCAGTTGCTGTATATTTTAGATAACTGCCAAGTTACTGGGGTTTTCCCTCACTGAAGTCTTATGTGCATTAGTAACCCCTGAGGAATGACACTTTGGACTAGTTTATTGGTTTATCATCATACATCAATTAAGTCTGATCAGTTAAAGGATTTGAGATAGCCTTGAACCTCATGAGCACCTCTGCCTCTACTGCACTAAGTTATCTATAATCTTACAGGTCATAAATAACTTCAGGGGGAGCCTTTTCAAAAGTGATTTACCAGATTACAGATGTGTTTCTCTGCCCACGCCTAATCTGATTCTCTTGTGACTGGTAGCTGGCATACTGTTCGTGCTGTGGGCACCAAACGTCCTCTTCTCAATTAACCAATTAGTTCACTGATTCCTTTTCCCATCTCCTTTTATTAATTCCTTCATGTTTCTCCTCTTTCCACTTGCACCTACTTATCGGTTTAATGTATTTTACTTACTGTCCTTTTTCCTAACAAGAGTTCCTTCTGTCAGCAAACTGAGAAACTCAGTCTCTGGACACAATTTCTGGCACCTCATCTAGATTTATTTTGTAATTTTTCTGGGAAATGTAGTCTTCTGGATGACTGGGCAGAATTTAAAGAACCTTCTGGATTCAGAAGCTGATACTGGAAAGGCTCATATTATATCCCTCACTATACTCTGGACTCAGGAATGTAATTTATTAATTTACTTTAATCTGACTGTATTCAAATGTCTTTGTTAAGCTTCCAGAGAATTTTATTGACAATTTCACTTTTGTGTCCTTTTTTGACCAGAAGTTTAATGCTGCCTCAACAGCTTTTAGAGAGAGAGAAGGGAGACTTTCATTAGCTGAAATTTTGCACAACAGTTAATGTCAGATCATTTTTCACTGATCTCAAAACTGATCTTCCTTTTATCATTAACTGAATGTTATTTTTGTTAGTGATTCACCACAAACGTTGCCGTATTTGCAGTTGTAGTTAATTCTAGACCCACTGTCAGCATTTCGCCAGACTGTTTGTTTTGTCTGCTTTAGTTTATTTAATGTATCACTTCAATGAAGCAAATAAACCTTTGCTCTGTTTTTCCAACTCATCAGTGTTCAATTCATTGCAATTTATATTAATAAATGATGAATGTACTTGCCTTTAATCTTGTAATATAAGGAATACTGATTATAAAACTGTAAAATTTCATTTTCACTCTATAGGGTATGTTTAAACAGAAATAACTTCATTTTCTTTTTGTCATGCTTTTAGCAAACTGGTTTAGATACTGAATGCTCTAGTTGCCACTGTTTCACACAATGCATAGAGAACTTAGTATTCAGACACGGCCATGCTGGGCATCAGTTAATGACTTAATTGACAATTACAGCTAGAAAGAAGGGAATGTTCTTCCTGACAAACAATGTGAGGAACATGGAGGAAATAAATTTTGGGAAGCAAGGAAAGATAGCATGAAAAGAAAATATGACTGGGTAGCAAAGAAAGCAATGAACAACAAATGAATCTTTAACCAGTAGTCTTTAGAAATAACACTGTAGCCTGGAAACAACATTTGGTTCATCCAGGCTACATTGACACATGGCCCTGGTACCTTCTGCCTACACTCTCTATATCTGAACAACCACTCTCAGGCCCTTTTTTCTAGCCTGCTGCAGAACTTTTGGCAGCACCTTGAGACAGCAGTGGTCCCTTATACATGAAACTTGGGTGGCATCTTTCTATTCCTATGGAAATTACAGTGTGATGGGCATGCTTTTCTATGATTTACATGTCTTTTGCATCAAAAGAAATTGTATCTTATTGGACACATCAATGATATACTAACAACTGCTAGTATGAACCAGTTCCTTCCAGATAAAAGGAGTGTGATAGCTTCTGATGAAATATATTTGTAGTCTATCAGAGCTTATTCCAGGATTATTTTACAAGCATTCATGGGAAAATTTCTATAAGTCATCCCTTGGTTCAATATTTAACTAGAATTCAAGGGTGTTCTACCATGCTTACTGGATGTAACACTGTGGCATGCAGCTGCAGCTTTGTGCTAAAAGCCTTTATACACAGCAAGAAATCAAGAGGTGGCATTTCTGGGTACAATACAGGCTGACAAATAAGCTGACAGGCTGACAACTAAGAAGGGCACACCATGTATTGATCAGCACAGCTGCTACTTCCCTACCTTGTATGCCAAGGAACTTCCCCAGTGCTTATATTTACAGAAACACTCAAGCCTTTTACATATGCTAATTTGTACTAACACTGGCTGTGGAGCATGCACTGGTGTGGCACTGTTGGGGACCACTCACAGCTGGAGCTTCTTTTCACACCACAGTGGCTGCAGACTGGAGCCCTGTCAGGGTAGGTCAATATTTAAAAGGGAGAACATTTTCTCCATGGAGCCAAAGATGCTCAGTGGCAGACTGAAGGATTTGTGGTAGCTTTGTGCTACATCATGAGCCTTGGGTCTCTCTTTGCTGTGGCTTACTGAAGAGTCCATCTTCAGTTTCTGCTAGAAGCTACCTCTTAATATTGATCCTTTTCTTCTGATGTATCTCATAAAAGGGCAGTCATCAGAGTTCTGATTATTCAGTCTCACTGACTTTTATAAGCCTGTGACTGGGTTGCGCACAAATACACAACCTCAGTTCTCTACAAGTTCAGTTTTCTGCCTCTGAGTGAATGAACCTTGTATTGGTGACTTTTATTCCCTGATATCCTACATGATTTCATAACCGGCACTTCTGTTCTTTCATTGCTTATTAGACCTTTCAATTGAAAAACAATATTTACAAATCTGCCACTCACTGAATTTTTGTGGAATCTACTTCTTAGAATAATATTCCTTTGACTGGATGATCAGTTACATTGCAAAAAAAAACCCCACCTGTGTTAACTGTTCATATTCATACAACTGAGTTTATTTCCTAAGTCTGCATCCACAGTCAAGGTTTCAGCTCTCGGAGTTCTTTGGCATTTCTGTCCTTGGTTAGAGTGTGCAGGGCTACTAGCAGGATGAGGAGGCAAGGTCTTGCTTAAATTTTTTTAAAAGAAAAATCACCTGTTTCTCTACAAAAGGACCTTATCCAGAAGCCTTTGCAATATTACCATTTGACTTTCCCTTATAGGGGCCCTAGGCTTGTTTCGTCCTCACCAAATTATTGCAAATCTCCAATCCCCATTGCTTTTTGCTGAAGAATGAGGTTGTTGTTTTCAGATATGACTCGCTTTAACTTCCTAGAATAATAATCTATAACATGAAATAACTTATTTAAAAGGGCTAAATAAATTAAAATATTATTTTCACAGTCACAGTAGTGTATTCTGATAAGAGTGGTAAGATTGGAAAACCAAGTGCTGAAAAAATTTGAGAGTGCCAAAACCTCAAGTTATTCAGTCAATGTTATCTTAACAGCAGAGTATATCCTGTGGGTTTTCTGATAAAGATATAGTTAAATTTAACCTTTATGCTTGGCAATGAAGAGGAGAATTAAAGCTTTGCTTTTGTCCTATTCTTCCCAAATACTGGCAAGCTAACACTGGAGGGGCAACAAATATGACTAGAATATGTTTATTTCCAAAAGCAGGTTTTTAAAAATTGTTTGTGGTTTTGTAGTAAATGGTTCTCAGGTAGTCCTGTCCCGTGTTTCTCCTACACACCACTCCCCTCCACCCCCCATGCCCCCGGGGAAAAAATTACAAACATAAGAAGAAATCTTCACAGTTAATCAAGTTTGGTGATTTTAGTAATACTGCCAATTTTGTGTTTGAAACATGAATTCCATCATTTGGAGCTATCTATTAGGAGGTATGTAAACACTTCACAGTTTCTAGAGATGCTTTGTTAGAATTTTCGGGAAACCTTGATTGCATGTTCAGTTATAATTAAACAAGGTACATTTCTTTGATGTTTTGTATATTGAAAAAACTACTGAAATACAGATTGGTGGGAAAGGATTATGTATGTCTTATACTGCGAGTAACATACTCAGATCCTTTAAGCTATCATCTTGTTCAGAAAATTTTAATCTTTTTTTTTTTATGAGTCATTTTGCATGTGCACTTCATATTATGCATGATTTAATACCTTGATGAGTTACTATTAAAAAGAGAACTCTTTGGGATGAATCAACACTTTTCATGCATTATGTCATATTTTACAGTGCTTCACCCAGGACAGAAGATAGATTTTCAAGATGTCTTTGAATAATATTAAATTGAAAATGAACACAGAAATAACACATAGTTTTAGAAGTTAAATCAATCATAGAATGAACATTAACTACAGAAAAAGAGAATTCAAAAGGTACTTGTTTTCTTTTAGGTGAGTCATATAGCATGAACCAGTTCACATAATATGAGCATATAATTAAAGAAATACATTCCAACGGAGTAAAAGCTGATAGATATGCAGGTGATCCAACTGAGGTAACCTGAGGTGAGTAACCGAATTTCAGTCCACTAGTCTCATAAAAGATAAAACTGTCCTACAGATAAATATGTTTAGGGTGCACGTGTGCAGTCTGGCATATTACTAATACTGCATAGCCCTCCGTTAAGTCTTTGATGTTTAGCGATTACAAGCGGTGATATTTGTCTTCTGATAAGTAGTGAGGGGTGTAACTTTGTGCAATTGCCAATGTCTGAGTCAAAGGCTTAAATAAGCTGAGATACTGAACTTTGCACATATATGGGCAGATTGCTGTGAGTTTGGCAGTTGCTGACTTGCTGCATTTGTGCAGCAGAGTGCTAAGAGGTCACTTCTGCAATAGGTGGTTGTACTATTCTGCTGGAGTCACTACTTGATCAAGAATAACTCCCCATGTCCAGGCCCCAGCTAAGCACTGCAATAGTCCAGAGTGTTCCATACACAAAGTAAGTGAATAAAAATACTGGAGTATTAAAAGTATTCACACTGGCTGCTTTAAGTATCTGCCTTCACTGCAGTTTGTGATACCTGACCTTAGTAATCTTTGTTTCCTTCATATTGCCATATGTATGTAGGAAGGGACCTTTCAGATCATCTAGTCCAACCATCAACCTAACTCTGACAAAAACCATCACTAAACCATATCTCTAAGCACTATGTCTACCTGTCTTTTAAATACCTCCAGGGATGGTGACTCCACCACTTCCCTGGGCAGCCTGTTCCAATGATGATGATGGTTCCAAGAATCCGGATGTTATGGAATGGAATACCTATGAGGAATTGTTCTTATTTTATCTGCTGGACAATTCAAAGTAGTGTAGGCTTCTTTCCCAGGAGTTCATTGTAACATTCTTCTTTTCTTCTAGACTTGGCCTTCTGTTTCCTTGTTCTCCATGCATCATTGTGTGTTGTGTGTGCATGAGACTATAGTTTTACAACTTATTATCTACGAGTCAAAATTACCAAAATTATTTGCATTCCTATGGAAAACTCTTTCTGAAGGAGATGAATCTGAGATGGAGGAAAAAAAAATAGCAGGTGTGCACCGTGAGAAATTTCAAGGCTAGCAAAAGGCCTGGTACGAACTGATAAAAAATATTTGGTTTATTCTGTTTAGACGATTTTAGTGCTTCGTGTAGGTTCAGTCTCTAAGGTTTTAATTGAAGATTCATTAAATATTTTCGTAGTCTATCAGCTGCAGAACAGCTGTAAAGGGTGAAATAAGATACCTGGAAAGAAACAAAAATTCTGCAACCATTTTGTTACCGTAGCTTTTATAAAGTGGACAATATCAGACTACTTTAGCAAGAAGGATGAGCAATGTGGGTTCATAAAGCAGGACACTACCCATGTGCCATTCAAATACATTTACAGAATTAATAAACATAGGGTGCATGACCTTTTGAAGTGATTCAGTGTTTGTTAACATTTTCAGGAGTGCCAAAGGGCTAGATTTTTACGGATATTTAATTTCTAAAGCTATAAAGATTTTAGAAGCATTTATTTGTGCCCTCAGGCAACTACATGGAGAAGCCTTAGGCTGATGAGACTTACATATCTAACACACTGCCAAAAGCCAGACTCAGGTGACACAAGTCCTTTGCATATATGTAGGTTACAGTATAACTGTATAATTCCCATGAAATACGGCTGAAGACAGTAAACAAAAGGTGGAGCTGAAGGGCAAGCTAGAAAATGAGTGAAGTGTCTGCAGTGATGACAAAAGGTCAGAAGGAAGGGGCTGTCTGAATTTCCATTTTCAGTCATCATTTGGGTGTGTGAGTGCACTGATTCACTGAGCTAGAGGGGAAGTGGTAATGCATCACACAGGCATATAATTCCTTTATTGGATCTAGTTTTGTGTTTAGGCAATTAGCTCACCCTTGTTGAAACCTGAGGCACTTTCTGAGGTACGTACTTTCTTATTGATCAAAGGCATTTATTGCAATTCACTTGATAGTGTTTTAAAAGTTTCCTGTTAGGTTATGTACCCACTGATGTTTTTGCTAGTGAAGTACTGAAGAATACAGTGGTTTTCTTTTGCTCTGCAAAGGTTCCTAGGAGACTGTAAACTGCAAATGATCTTATATGGCAACAAGAATATTGTTTCTGAGGCAATATCATTGCAGGATTGCTATGAGTCAGATTATAGTGCATTTTAATAGTAATTTTACCAGTTATTTGACCTATTAAAACTCTTTGGAATTTAGTTCTGCAAACAGCAATGTTGTAAACTGCTGTGTTTCTTTGAAGATTTCCATGCTAGATACAGTAATCTCTTCATGCTGAAAAGCATTGATCTCTTGCTAAGCATTATATGAATTTGAGATAAGCAAAAATTTTTAAACCTTCAGAAGACAAAACAACTCCCATGAGCATCCTGTAACCAACCAAAATTTTCAAGACCAGCTGTATAAATCCAGATTAACACAATTCTTACTTGCAGGAGTTGCTAAAGTCAAGAAAGCAGGGCTAATGAGCAGCTGGTCTGTGCAAAAGAGCTTAGAAGAACATGTCTCTGTCAATTTAGGTTTGAAGGAACCATCTAATTTAGCTCCCTGCTTATGTTTAAATTGGATCAAGTTGGTCAGGGCCTTTTCCCAGGAGTGTTCTGGAAATCCAGAAGGACGGAGATTGCACAGTCTTTTGGGCACCCATCCAGTGCTTAACCATCCTTATTGCAAAAGGCTGGGGGTTTGTTTTCCTGATACTTAGGCAGAATTTCCTTTGCGGCAATTTCTGCCCAATGCCTTTTGCCTTACTGCAGTGTACCTCTGAGAGGAGTCCGGGTTGATCTCCACTTAAAGCTACGACTGCAGCTGAAGACAGCAGTTAGATCCTCTCAAGCCTTCTTTTCTCCAGTGTGAACAAGCTCAGGTCCTGCATCTCCTGTCTTCATACATCACATGTTTCGTCCTTTTAACCATATTTGTGGTCTTTTTCTGCATTCACTCCAATTTATCAATGTCTACTTTGTACTGGGGGACCAAAACCTGGCTCTGAACCTGGTGTCACAGGCAGAATTTGGGGATTTTTATCTATGGGGTGGTCTACATAACATCAGGTTTGCTGGCAACAGTTGAGATACACCTGTCTCAAAGAGGGAAAAGGATCTTTGCGCAGGAGTTAGCAGGGCTCACTGAAAGACCTTTAAACTAGATTTGAAGGCGGAAAGGGATAAAACCAGGGTCACTATAGATAAGCGTGCGGGCGGCATGCCAGTCTTTGAGGGACAGTGTGCTAGTGAGGTCCTTCAGTCTGCCGTCTCAGTGGAGACAGGGGATGGAGGTCCATGCAGCAGCAAAGATGCAAGGGTTATTGATGTGTTATAAACCATGGAAGTGCCTGAGAATGGTCACGTAGGAATTAGGGTTTTTCCTCCAAAAAAGGTGGCAGGATCAATAGCCCAACTGAAGCGCCTCTACACCAATGCATGCAGCATGGGCAAGAAACAGGAGGAGCTGGAAGCCACTGTGCAGCTGGAAAACTACGATATAATTGAAATCACAGAAACATGGTGGGATGACTCATTCAATCAGAGTGTTCAATGGATGGCTATAAGCTTTTCAGAAGGGATAGGCAAAGAAGGAGAGGCAGTGGGGTAGCCCTATTTGTTAAGGAGTGTTTTGACTGTCTAGAGCTTGATGGTGGTGACGAAAGGGTTGAGTGTTTAAGGGTCAGAATCAAGTAGAAGACCAAAAAGGCAGCTGTCATGGTGAGAATCTGTTATAGACCACCCAAGCAGGATGAAGAGGCAGATGAAGAGGATGAAGAGGCTACACCTTCAGCCTGGTTGGAGAATGGATTGAGAGCAGCCCTGAGGAGAAGGACAGGGGGTTGCTGGTGGACGAGAAGCACAACATGAGCCGGCAGTTTGTGCTCACAGCCCAGTAAGCGAACTGCATCTTGGGCTGCATCAAAAGAAGCATGGCCAGCAGGTCGAAGGAGGTGATTCTGCCCCTCTACTCTGCTCTGGTGAGACCCCACCTGCAGTACTGTGTCCAGCTCTGTAGCCCCCAACATAAGAAGGACATGGACCTGTTGGAGCGAGTCCAGAGGAGGACCACAAAGATGATCAGGGGGCTGGAGCACCTCTGCTATGAGGACAGACTGAGAGAGTTGGGGTTGTTCAGCCTGGAGAAGAGAAGGCTCCAGGGAGACCTTATAGCCCCTTCCAGTACCTAAAGGGGGCCTACAGGAAAGATGAGGAGGTACTCTTTTTCTACTAACCCCCCTCCTAACTTCTCCAAGAATCAAAAACTCTATCATTTTATGTTAGCTATGTCCAAGACAAGCTCCAACCACCACACCATCCACAAGTCCTTCTCTGTTCACAAACACCAAGTCCAGTGGGGTGCCTTCCCTAGTTCGCTCCCTCACTAACTTTGTCAGGAAGTTATCTATCTTCCACACACTCCAGGAACCTCCTAGCCTGTTCCCTCTCTGCTGTATTGTATTTCAGGAGGCATCTGGTAAGTTGAAGTCCCTCGTGAGAGCAAGAGCTAGCGATTGTGAGATTTCTCCCAGCTGGTTATAGAATATGTAATAGAATCACAGAATCATAGAATGGTTTGTGTTGGAAGGGACGTTAAAGGTCATCTAATTGCAACCTCCCTGCCATGGGCAGAGACAACTTCCACTAGACCAGGTTGCTTAAAGCCCCATCCAACCTGTCCTTGGTTCCAGGGCTGGGGCATCCAAAACTTCTCTGGGCAACCTGTTCTAGTGTCTCACTACCCTCACAGTAAAGAATTTCTTCCTAATATCTAATCTAAGTCTACCCACTTTCACCACTGTCCCTCATCCTATTGCTACACTCATACTTTGGACTTCCAGAGGGCATACTTTGTCCTGTTTAGGGCCCTGATTGACGAAGTCCCTTGGGAGGCAGTCCTGAAGGGCAAAGAAGTCCAAGAAGGTTGGACATTCTTCAAGAAGGAAATCTGAAAGGCACAGGAGCAGCCCATGCCCATGTGCCAAAAGACGAGTCCGCAGGTAATAAGACTGGTCTGGCTGAACAGAGAGCTTTAGCTGGAACTCAGGAAAAGAAAGAGAGTTTCTGACCTTTGGAAGAAGGGGCAGGCAACTCAGGAGGACTACAAGGAGGTCTTGAAGTTATGTAGGGAGAGAATTAGAAGGGCCAAACCTGAACTAGAACTTAATCTGGCTACTGCTGTAAAAGACAATGAGAAATGTTTCTGTAAATATATTAGCAACAAAAGGAGGGCTAAGAAGAATCTCCATCCTTTATTGGATGAGGCGGAAACATTGGAACAGAGCATGAGGAAAAGTCTGAGGTATTTAATGCCTTCTTTGCCTCAGTCTTTAATAGTAAGACCAATTGTTCTCAGGGTACCCAGCTCCCAAAGCTGGAAGAGAGGGATGGGGATCAGAGCAAAGCCCCCATAATCCATGGGGAAATGGTTAGCGACCTGCTACACCACTGAGACACACACAAGCCTATGGGGCTGGATGGGGTCCACCCAAGGGTACTAAGGGAGCCGTGGAAGTGCTCACCAAGCCACTTTCCACCATTTATCAGCAGTCCTGGTTAACCAGGGAGGTCCCAGTGAACTGGAGGCTAGCAAATGTGATGCCCATCTAGAAGACAGGCTGGAAGGAGGATCCAGGGAACTACAGGCCTGTCAGCCTGACCTCAGTGCTGGGGAAGGTTATGGAGCAGATCATCTTGAGTGCCATCATGTGTCACATTCAGGACAACCTGGTGATCAGGCCCAGTCAGCATTGGTTTATGAAAGGCAAGTCCTGCTTGACTAACCTGAACTCCTTTTATGAGAAGGTGACCCGGTTAGAGGATGAGGGAAATGTGGCTGTTGTCTACCTGGACTATAGTAAAGCCTTTGACATCATTTCCCACAGCATTCTCCTGGAGAAACTGGTTGCTCATCAGTTGGACACGTCTACCCTTTGCTGGGTAAAAAACAGGCTGGATGGCTGGATGGCCAGGCCCAAAGAATTGTGGTGAATGGAGTTAAATCCAGTTGGCAGCCGGTCACAAGTGGTATTCCCCAGGGCTCATTACTGGAACCAGTTCTGTTTAATATCTTTATCAATGATCTGGATGAGGGGATCAAGTGCAGCCCCACTAAGTTTACAGACAACACCAAGTTAGGCAGGAGCATTGACCTATTTGAGGGTAGAAAGGTTTTGCAGAGGGATCTGGACAGGCTGGATCAATGGGCTGAGGCCAATGTTACAAGGTTCAACAAGGCCAAGTGCTGGGTCCTGCACTTGGGTCACAACAACCCCATGCAGTGCTACAGGCTTGGGGAAGAGTGGCTGGAGAGCTGCCCAGCAGAAAAGGACCTGGAAGCACGTCCAAAGAGCAACAAAGCTGATGAGTGGTCTGGAGCACAAGTCTTATAGTAAGTGGCTGAGGGAGCTGGGGTTGTTCAGCCTGGAGAGAAGGAGGCTGGGGGGAGACCTTATCACTCTCTACAACTACCTGAAAGGAGATTGTAGAGAGGTGGGGGTCAGTCTCTTCTCCCAAGTAACAAGCAATAGGACGAGAGAAAATGGCCTCAAGTTACGTCAGGGGAGGTTTAGGTTGGATACTGGGAAATATTTCTTCACTGAAAGTGTTGTCAAGCATTGTACCAGGCTGCTCAGGGAAGTGGTAGAGTCACCATCCCTGGAGGTATTTAAAAGATGTGTAGATGTGGCACTTAGGGACATGGTTTAGCAGTGGACTTGGCAGTGTTGTGTATACAGTTGGACTCAGTGATCTTAAAGGTCTTTTCCTACCTAAATGATTCTGTGATTCTATGAAAACTGGATGCAGCTCCAGTGAGTCTTATACGAGGGGAAAATAATTGCTTCCCTCAATCTGCTGGATCCACTTGCTAATGCAACTCAATATTTTATTAGCTGTCATTGCTTCAAGGGTGCCTTGATGAACCATGTTCAGCTTGTGCAATGAGACTCACAGGTCTTTTCCTGCAGAGCACCTCCCCAGCCTGTTCGGGATTATTCTGCACCAGGTCCAGAACTTTCTATATGTCTTTATTGAACTTCATGAGGTTTCTGCTAGCCCAGTCCTTCAGCCTGCCGAGTTCCATCTGAGTGGCAATGCTGCTGTTCAGTGTTGCCTTGCTAATGGCACACGAATTTATACAATTTGGCCATGGTAAATCTATGCTGGCTGCAACTAATCACCTTTTTGTCTGTCCTTCGTGTACCTTCATATAAATGGCTTCCATGAAGACCTACTCCATAATTTTCCAAGGGCCTATGGTGAAGCTGACAACTCTAGGCCCTTTCTAGTCTTTTTTGAAGATGGATGTAATTTTTGCCTTTTTTCAGTCATTGTGAACCCTATGCTCCAATCTCCACAGATTTTCAAAGATGATGGAGAGTGGCTTCATAACGACATTGAGAGTTCTTCTGCTGAAGCAAAATACCTTTTGTGTGTAGGCAGAGTTTAAAACTCTAAATTATGCATGAAAAAATTGCAAATTTATACCATAGCACCTAAAAGAAGCAAGGCATGGAGATGAGAAGTAACACAGTGGAAATGGAAAAAAGCTCAGGACATTTAAGGGATAGATTTTCAGTTTGTGTCTCAAGAGCACCTTGACTCTACCTCCCTCATCATCCCTCTAGCAGCAGCCTAAGACAAGCTCTCCTCCCCCACATAATAGCTACTCCACTCTATTCCCTGTGCAAACACCTGCCTCAGAGGAGGCAGTTGTCCTAGGGAGAAGCTGGCATCAAGACTGTTGCTACTAGATCAAGTTGGGCTGCTGCTTTTCACACCAGGGGGCAGGGACAGGTAGGTATGGCCAAAAGAGGAGCCTGGGAAGAGGATGCAGCAACAGATGCTGGGAAGGGACTTTCTCTTCAGCAGTATCCCCTGCCTCTCACCCCTTCGTTCAAGAGCAGCATCAGCCCAGCTTTCTGGGATGTGCTGCCATTGCCAGGCCATGGAGAAATAAGATGTGTTCAGGTGTTTGGGTAGTGTTTTCCCATCAAACAGATGTTTCCCATCTCTTACAAGGGAAAGAGTAGACAAGATAGAAATGGTTTTAGCCAGAACAATGCACAGAAATTCAGTCATAGGCTACCTTCATCAAATTGAAAGATCTAAGGAAGGATTTTCAAGGTTTTTTGAAAATTTTAAATCTGCTGTAGAAACTGCACAAGACATTGCTAGGATCATAACTCTAGAGTTATACAGAATACATCGGAGCTAGTGCTGGGTTACCTTTACAATCATGGAGAGGAATAGCTACTTCTCAGGCACAGTTCTTCTCCTTCAAAGGTACATTCCTAAAGTAGTCACATGAATCACTTACCACAGGTGTTTATTTCCAGCAATCTGCATTAGGTGAACCAGCAACCATTTCCGTATTTACACTTTTGCAAGTAAAATGATGTCAAATTACATTGATGAAAAAAGCCGGGACTTTGAATATGATCTTGATTATATGCTTTTAAGGGTACAGCTTCAGAATTTGATTAAGCAGAAGTTTTTTCAGCAGCTGATTGTGGGACCACCTGAGCTTTGCTGCCAGCCCAAGGGAAAGTAGAAACTTCCCTTTTTGGCAGAAGCACACTCAGATCCAATTAAACAAGGTTCACACCACATCATGAGTATTCATTTCTGCTGTGTTTTTTGAAACTTTTTTAATTGTGTTTACTGATGTACCAAGCAAACATATTTCATACTTTGCTAATAAAAGTTCTGAATAGGCTTTTGGAATTCAGTGTGGAAAAGAGTCCATAACTATGTTAGAGTTATGCATGGATTTCTGTGGGCTTCCTCACTTAGCCTCAGATGTTCTGCATCACCTTCTTAGACACTTCTAGTCATAATTTTTTCAGACATATCAGTTACGATTCTTCATATGAAGTATGGGAAGTGTATAGACCAAATGTTTGAGCTTTACCAAAGCTTTCTGTTTGTGATATTAAACGTACCTTGAATTAAATTATTAAATTTGGAAAATTATACCCCATATTGAAATGAGCAGTCTTAAACACATGAATAAGGCATGAAGAGGAAAGCAAAAAACAGGAGTTACAATGATAAAGTTATTTTCATTTTTAAGAATCTCTTGTAGTTTAGAACTTAAATGTCTGATTTTTCTCATCAGACCAGCGTGTTTTAAACAAGCTGCTGGGGACAAAGGCAAGAGCATTGCAGTAACTGCCCTTTTCTTTCACATTACCTACAGTTTGGCTTATCTGGTTGCTCTGGTTTTGTCTTTTGAATCAGCAAGGAGCTGAGGGCAACAAAGATGATGCTTTGTTTGCAGTGTAATGTGCAGCTTGAAAATAAGCATGGGTATTCAATATTGTGAAGAGAGAAACAGATTACTTGGGGGCTTGCAAAAAAATCTTACCAATTGCATGACATCTCTGTACTCTTTGCAGAGCTGTTAGTCCATTGTATTTTTTGAAAGCATATAAATTATTGCATTTTTCTGGGTTTTAACTTTGGGGGAAAACTTCCCAAATGTTTCTGTAGCAAAATCACATACAATAAAAGCATATGAATTCAAGACTATTTGGGTCACCTTCCCTTCCAGAAATAATTAAATACCTTTTGTCATTGATTTTTATAGATAACATAACAGTAGAGACCCAGTACTTTGTCCTACTGAAGTCTTAGAGAGAGACAATCAGATGGTATGAACTCGTACTTGATCCTACTGTAACTACCATGAACTCTATGTGGTTGAAACTGGAATCCACTGCACAGTGAACTCACAGTTTCTCTTCCTGTAGTTAAACTGTAAAAATAAAAATACCATCTTTGTTTATTTCGGTTGGAATGTGCTTCTTCAGTCAAGCTGTGGCCGTTGCAAAATTATGGTGGACCTTCGCTCAATCACAAGAGGAGAGGCTCAAAGGATATGTAAGACATTAACTCAAGCAAAGTGAAGTACAAAAAGGCAGCAATTTTTTTTCCATTGACTCCCTTTGTAGTATTTAATTAACTTAAAGTATTTTCATTTTAATGTGTAGTGGATAGGTCCCTGCTTTACAGTTCTAAATCCTCACCACTGAAAGCAAATATGCAGTTTTAGTTTGTAGAAAGACTTGTGCTTGCTTTATTTTCTCAGTCCAAGTCTATGAGTTGGGAAATGACAATAAAGCCTCAAGAAAGGAAAGCCTCAAGAAAGCTCTTCTGCTGAAGGAAAGGAGAGCTAACAGTCAGACAGTTTGCTCTGTATTCGGTTTCTGGATTTTGTGTGCTGTCCCATTTAAAGTTTTCATGCTTATATCATCTCCTTTTGATCCAGTTCAAGGGCAGCTGTACTGAATCAGATCAAAGTATCTTGGTCTCCATCAGTGGTAAGTTCTTAGAGAGCATAAAATGAGTGCAGACATAGACTGATCTTTCCCCTACCACATGTCCCAGCTTTCTGCAGTCAGTGGGTTAGAGACTTAGTGAGCTGGAAGCTGCATGAGCAGGGATACATGGTCTATACTCCTTGAATTTGTCCAATCCCTTTGGCCTCCTCAGTAAGCTGGAATGGTGAGTTCCATCAACCGAATCAGTGTAATTTAAATGTATTTCAGTAGCCTATCTATCTCAACCATCCTTATAACTTCAGAGAAAAGTTTTATTTATTTATTCGATTTTAAGAAATATTCAATAATTCCCCATTCACACACACTATTTTAACTGATGTCTGTTGTGTCCCCATGAAGTAAAGAATTTTCAAACGTTTTTTGAGGGAAGCAAGTGACAGACACACATCCCAATGATGTCTTGTTAACCACCAAATGATTGAGGTTTGAGTTAAAGTCTTAATAAATCTGCTTGCTATGGACCTCAGTTCTTATTCATACTATCTCAACTAGCAGGTAATCATTTAATATCCATTACCACTGGCTATACAGTTGCAAAGGGATAATTCATATCTGCAACTGTTATCCAAGTGGCTGCAAACATTTTAGCTATTCATGCCCTTTCCATTTTTTGAACAACTTGCAGTTTTCAAAGCAAATTCTTGATACTTTTCTTCCAGATTATCACTAGCCACTCTGTTTCTGTGTCTCAGGTATTGTTTTGCATTTCCCAGGTCAACTAACGGTTTCAAGTCCACTGTGTCCTTTGCTCCTGCGTTCTGCCACTCCTAGCCCTGGTGGTCCTCCTGTCTTCAAGAGTCTACATAAATCCCATCCCCTTTGTGTGGCTACAATGCAGACCATTCACCAGTCCTCTAGTTCTTCCTTCAGCTTTTCTCAGTTGGGTGGCTCTCAACTGATTTGCTCACTTGGTCCATTTTCTTGCACTCAGTGCTGTAAAATTCTCATTTTCACAAATATGTTGAAAAAAGTTGTTTGAGAACATGAAGTTCTTTTTCCTTTGTGGTCTTATATTGTCTTTTGTGGTATTATGGTATTGGGAAAACTTGCCTAAAAACAATCTGGTTTGTGGCTAATGATGACCTCTCTATTTTTATTTATTTTTATGTGGGTGAATTTGGCTTTTTTTTTTGTTTTTTTGGCATGTGTCTGCAGACTGGTTTTGTATGTTGCATACGCAGGGAAAGGAAGTAGGCCCATCCCACAGGATATTTCTGAAAGTTCAATGCATGGTTCCTATTAACTTGCATGCATTCAGAAATATGGGACAAATAAAGAAAATGCTGAGGATAATAAAATGGTGCAGTTAAAGATGTGAATGTAGGGCAAACTGTACTGTGCAGGAGAGGAACAAAGGTAAAATATAGGGAACTGATAGAGTAGTGGCAATACAAAGATTGTTCAAGCCCTATCTATAAATTTATAGGTGGTATCTGCTGCTGGTTTTGTTAACAGCAAACAAACCTTGAGCATTCACACATCCAGAGTTCTTTCTGTGAATGCAATGAATGGGCTGTAGCTATGAACTGTACCACTTTGGCAGGCACAACTACTGTAACATCCAGAATCAAGTCAAAGCCAGTAACATCACATCTCAAAGATAATGTAGCAGATTATAACCATCAAATTCCGCTATTCCTCACGTTAAATTCTATTTCTCTATATATAGTTGTCTGACCCTCTTCAACAGCCTCTTTCCAGGGTAGTGCCTGCAACATATTTAGAAATAAGCAGGGATCCTCATTATCTCCTTAAACAGTGTCCGCATTTTACATAAAATAAGAGTATTTTCTGCAGAACCGGGGCACACACACATGCTGAGCATCGCTGTGCCTGTAACGAGGCTCCACCAGGTCTCAGTTGTGACAGCCCCGGGGTTTGGATTGCAGTCTGGAACATGGGATAAATTATTTGTCTAGATTCCCATGGCTTTTAATAATTGGGAGTTGGGGCATCTGTGTCCCATCTTCAGCCTGTGTTAGGCTACTGCAGTCAATCTAGTTTCTAAGGTATGCACTGTGCCAGTGCAGTAGGTCCTATTAAGGGAGAAGGTGGGTTCTGCCTGCAAAGGAGAATGGTGGGTTGTTTCCACCTTAGGAGGGAGGTTTCCATCTTGCTGGGAACAGAAACCACTACAAACGCCAGGCTCTGCTCATAGCTACATCACAGTTATGCAATATTTTAACATAGCGTGTGTGTTTAAATGCAGAGTCTTTGTGCTTAATGAGGACAATGACAAATAAGTGCTTTAGCTGCTGGACACTTCCCAAGAGAACTAGCCACCACATCTAAAATGTGTTGAAGAACTTTCTGTGGGGCAGTTTATTTTGCAAACACAGTAAAATATATTAGCAACAGTTATATGTATAAATCTGGGGTTAGATCCAAAAAAGAAGCTTAAGTGTTGCAATACTTGGCTTTTCTCCAGTTACCTTGGATCCAGAAATCCAGTATAGTGGAGATCCATATGAGCTTTCTGCATACATCTCTGTTCAGCCTTTTTCATACACTATAGTTAGACAGGTATCACTTTGCCATTTCCATTTAGGATGCGGAATTCAGAATCTTCTCCTGAAAGCAGAAGTTTAAAACACCTCTTCTCCCAGTGGGACAGGGGTCGCTCTTTTCAAATGCTGAGTGTTTTGTTTTTCCCACTATTAGAGACCCTCCAAAGGCTCCTGGAGAAATGCCCAGGTTCAAATCCTTTTTCCCAAAGACCAATACAAGCTACAGGAACCGAAAAGCTTTTACATTGTACCCCTTTCCAGGATCCGTTGCATAAATCAAACTTTGCTACTCGTCTTTTAAAGGGCTGCTAACCCTTATATGAATCATCTGGCCTTATTATCTGCATCCGAGAGGAGCGCAGAGTGGGCTAGTTGAAGGCTACCCAACTACTGAAGTAGTAGACCAGCTTCTTCCAACCCAGGCATTCCTGTGTTTTCCTCCTGAAAGAATAAATTAAAAAGCCTGGTGGCAGTCTAATATTCTGTGTTTAGGTCCTGGTGCCACTGCTCAAATTGTGTGGGAAAGCCCATCTCCTACTGATGGTGCTGCATGTGCTGCGTGGATAAACAGGACTATTAATCTATTTTGACAGGAAGAGGTATGAGTCATATGGGATTTAGCTTTTTCAAACACTTATATGAATGTGCCATTTTAAAAAACTTTCTATTGGGAATAGCATCGGGTGCATGAATTGAATTTTCAGCTAGCACAGGCAGGCAGCAGATGTTATTGTTAATATCTGTCCTCTAGAAAACTCCATCTGAAGAATGACCTGTTATTGCCAAAGTCAAGATTGCTGAAGAAATCTGCATTTACATCAGGCAGGAAGATGCTTCTTTCAGTCTGGTTTTTTTCAGAACTGTGGAAAAGGCAACACAGAAAAACAACTGGAATAGATTTTCTTTTTCCTTCTGATTTGAAGTTTAACTCTTCCCATGGGTGTTGTGATATTTATATCCTTTTTATCGTTACCTAGAATAGTACAGTAACAAGGGGTGTTTATGGATGGAAGACATATTGTTTTCCACTGGAAGAAGTGCTGAGCAGCTGTTTTCAGCATCTGAACTACAAAAAAAAAAAAAAAAAAAAAAAAAAAAAGTATCAGTGATGTTTCCTGCCCTGTGGCATTCATAATGTTGCGTTACATGGTACACATTTCCCTTTCCCCAGGCACAGAAATGGTCTTTCCAAAGCTCCTTCAATTATTGTTCAGTCTTCTTAACTGAGACAGTTCTTGTGTTGCCAGCCTGTGGGCAAATGTTGATATACCATGTTGCTGTTCTTCATTTTTGTTTGAAAGGTTGGCAGAAGAGTGAAGGACCACTAGTGTCTTTATTACACTGTAATTAGAACACAGCACCTGTTCTGATACTTTCTTAACCATGCTCTCAAACGAGTTTGAGGTGTTTTAGTGTCTTTTTATTTCCTTTTCTAAGTTTTTATGTTGCTTTTTTCTTTAAAAGTTAATCTGCATGCTTTACTGATCTATAGTTCTCTGTTGGGCCAGATATTTTTCTCATTTATGTATGCATAAATCATAAGAAACCTTCTTATCTATAGGAAATCCCTTTGTTTTGTTGGTGTAACTGAAATTTTAATCTGAACCAGTGATGTCATTGGTGTATAAATATCAGTATACATGAAATCATATGTCAGTTTATTTGGTCACAACTCTGCACGCTCATGGCAACAGTTTTTTGTTCCGTTAGGAGTGACTTGAACTAACAATAGGTGGGCAAGTTCAAGTGTAACATTTGAGGAGATGTGAGGGTGACCGCCTAAAGAAATTAACTGAATTAATCAGAAGTCATTGAGAATTTTTCTTTTCAGTCTCAGAGTTTATAAAATTCTTTATTGTTGTGTTAAACTATCATTTTCGGTGTTTTCCTTTTGTCTCTTTACTTTCAAATTACTTGCTTCGCATAACTACTATTTCTTTGTCATGTGTGACTAGCACAAGTAAACCTGTTTCAATACAAAAAGATAACCATACTTTGTCTGGGCAGACAGAAAGCACCAAAATCATGGAATTTGAGTTACTTAATTTTGAACAGCAAATTCCCCTGCATTTTTTCCTTCAGCCTGCAAGCTGAAATGTAACCATGCTGAAAATTATATATGGAAAAGGGAGGTTGGTCTTCTTTTAGATTTTGAGTCTAATTTTTCTTTCACACATAAGTGTGAATGCAACAGTTCCATTAAAAAGACATTTTGTCTTTGGCTAATATAGGTATCAAAGCAAGTATGATATGCTACCATGGGCCTATCCTCCACCTTTGTTCAAAGGAGCAAGATCTTGTATTTAGTTTGCATTGAGTTGGTGCAGTTCTAGGTGGATGACAGCATCTTTCTGAATTAGAATCAGACATTCTTTTTTAATGAGTTATTTTTTAGCCTTAACACAAAAAAAACCACTTAAAAAACAATTTGAAAGGTAGGTTATTTGGTAAATACTGCCCATATTCTTCAGAACATTCATTGACATATTTTTGTTCCTTGCATCCAAGCAGGTATTAATGTATCTTGACTGACAAGCTTTGACTAAATGAAGTCAGTAATATTTTTCCTGTCCTTCTTAGTGGAAAGATACTAACCAATAACTGAAAATACAACAGGAATGCAGTGAAGAGAGAAAACAATTTTACAAATATTCAATAAATGCTAATCTGTTCTTTCAAATTTAATTAGTAGACCCTGATTAATACTGGGTAAAGAGTGACTCTCCACCTGCAGATCTAGTAAAGTGAGCTCTTTTGTGCATTTAAGGTCTTTGGATTGTGTGCCAGTTTTTAGGAATGTAGAGTGTCTTCTCTGAAAAAGCTAGAACACACTCTCTGGGAATTCAGCATCAGTAAATCATATCTAATATCCTTAAAGAATGTAAACACTTCTCCTGATTTATAATAACTGCAAGAATCTGTTAAGATCCTTCACATAACCAACAGATCGAAACAGGAAGTGTCCATCACATAGAATCACATCACTGTTGAAAACATTGATGGATTTTACTGTTCTTTACAGAAAGTTGATTCTTCTTTAGAGGAATAAGCAGACAGGGAAGAGAAGGCTTAAGGAGACAACAGACATAGAGACACTGCTGGCTTTGCTCTAAAGGAAAAAAAAAAGAGAGGAAGGAACTGTGCTTGAAATGCTAGTTAACTGAAGAATATCTGAAAGCTTTTCCCTGTGCTGATGATGGTTGTTTTTCTCTGTTTCAGAAACAGGACTTTGACAGAGGTGATTGCCACCAGTTTCGCCTACTAGCAGCAATAAACAACAGTGAATAATGTGACAGAGCTAAGTTCAAAAGCAGTAACCATGCTACTTGTATTTTTGTACCATAGCGAGTAAAAGATTTAGACAAAATGGTTGAAGACCTTATCTCAGCACTGATGAAGGATGAATGGAAAGTTTCCTATTGGCATTAGGGGAAACCTGCAGTATCTAATTCTGCAACATGCTACACACCAAGTGCAAAAGCAAAGGGTGAAAATGCTCCACATTCCAAGGGAACTGCTATAATTCTTTCTGGATAAAGACTCAAGATCTTATTCCTTTGTATTTGATTTACATTCAGTTCCCTTGTGTTTTTTTTCTGGAAGGGAGGAGGGAGTGTAAGCAAGTGTCTCAGGGTGCAATTCCATTGCTGGGTGCTGGAGTTAAACTGTGGGGATGCAATTATTTACCTTAAGACGTCATGAAGAAAATTCTTCTCTTATCACAGTTGAACACTGAAGTTTAATAATCTAAACCTCATGCAAACAGTTTGCTCAGTGTCACGTCTGGCTTTCTCAGTGGAGAGGGTTTTCAGATAACCATGTACAAAAACATACACGAATGAGCTTCATGTTTAAGTTGAAGTCTAAAAACCTCAGGTAAAAACTATAAAAGGTAAGCAACTACTGAAGAATTAGATGAATGTACTTACAGGAACTCCTAATAGCAGGAAGCAACAGTAATTTTGTTCACATAGGTGAAAACACAATATTGTGCTAACTGCCACATCCTTCCACAGGAAGGGTTCAGAGAGCTCTTCACCACCTGTTAATCAGTTCCAGTTTCTGGGAGACAAAGGTGGGTGTTGAGGTCGTATCAGGCACTAGTCCATTTAAATGCATTTCACCACACACAGCTCCTAGACAAATGCGAATGACATATGTAGAGGTCTATTAGGTGTGCTTTGAAAACCTGTACAAATATAGTCTTCAACAGGGAGGAGAAACAAAGTACCTGCTTGGTATTTTCAAAGTATGACGAAGGCATTAAGCTGCTTAGTGTTATCAAAACTGTCAAAAAAATTGTAATATAGTAATATTGTCCATATCCCAATTAAAATTAATCTTGGAAATTTGACCACCAAGGGCTGCTAGACATCTTCATGTGTAGATGGCAGGAGCAGAGGACTTTTTTTAAAAAAAATATTTAGGTACCCACAGTGGCAGCAAAGTCTTTTAATGCTTTTTTTAACCCAGCCAATATTTATTTTCTAGTCTGTGTTACTCCTGTGCTTATCACTTTACAGCTGGTCATTCATTAAGTTCACAATTAGCTTTCAAGTAAATGATCTATCCATTCCTCTGTCACATCAGGGCCTTTGTCAATTGTTCAAACATATCTGCAATGTTTATAAAGGAGGCACTGTGGTCCTCTGCCCAGGACTGGGGACTGGAAAGACAGCTGGACTCCCTTTTAAAGTTTTCTTACACAACTTTTGACAAGTTATTTAAATGTTTGCTTCTAAATCCTTCTGTCACTGGGAATCTGCTTACAGTGCCAAACTTTTTTAGTAAGAATGACCAGGAGGAAAAGAGTATATTCAAAGTCAACAGGGATTCCAGAAGGCGGCATTTGTGGTAAATTAGGCTCTTCCATATAAAAAGCCTAGTCATAAATTTTAAGAGCAGAGGCCAAATCTGCTAATACCTCAACTTTACCTCCTGCAAAACAAGTGTTTATAAGCCAATAATTTCTGTACCATGATGAAAAATATCCAACCAATGATTTAAACTAAATTGTTTGACTAACATAGAAGTCACTGTGTACACACACTGATTGTTACAGCACTTGAAAATAATGATGTCTTTTAGTGTCAGTTTCTAATTGAGTTCTATTATGCCTTTTGTGCTTGATGAAGGAACTCTCTGGTGTTAGAAATCTCTTTAAGTATATAGTTATAGACCACTTCATCTTGTCCAGGTGGGATCAAGGAATGGATCTCAGGATCATTCTTAGACTTCTTTTCTGAATAGTTTCCAGTTCAGCATCTATTTTCAGTTGTGGAACAAAAACTGTCTTCCAGGAAAAGACCTATTATTGAAGCTATTCATAGCTAGCTTATAGACCTGCACAAGTAGGACTCTTGCACTATTGGTGCATGACTTCTGCAAGCAATAGGGTAACTGGCAAGTGTATATACTGGCAAGTATAACCAGTGTCAGCAAGCAGTGTCCGTGGCCCACAGAGACCTCCATGCTAAGATACAGACGTACAAAGAAGGGTGAGTCCTGGAAGCTCACTACACAAAATACACCCTTATTCCTCCTAACTAGTGCCATGCCATCCATGCTACGCTGCTCAGCAAGATAAATATGTTGAATATATTGGATACTGTTTCCAAATCATTAGTATGCAGAAAGATTATAAGAATAATCAAATTTGTTTCCTAACCAAATTATACTGTATGAAGAAAAACACAATCATTTCTGTCTCAAGCACAAATGTATTAGTGCTAATGAAAACTCCAGGGCAGCTGTTAGCAATGTCATTACACACTACCTTGGAACATGGTAGTTCAATTAATCTCTGCAGTGCCACATTGCATTCTTAACTTCTTTTCAAACAAGTTTCATTGAAAGAATTGTGTTTGATCTGCAGGCTTTAGGTAGTTTAAACAGGAATAGAACATGACAGGCGTTCAAATGGCTAAAAGCAAATGGACTTTATTTAAAATACCAACTTTTGAGCTCTCTTATAATACACTTCTGTTGAAGACTCCTGTTGTAAGTATGAATATACCTAAAAGATCATGAAAATCTCCAAGTATGGTAATGCTACACATTTCATTACGGTGGTCTACTCAATAGGAAGAAATATTTAGTCTCAACCAGTCTTGCATTAGAAATAAAACTTGTACAGGCAACAAACGTGCAGTATTTGAACATAGTACAAAAGAAGAAAATACCTTAAAAGTCACAATAGAAATTTTAAGTCATGTTTCCAACAAAGAAACATAGTGTTCATCATGTCCTGTATATATCCATGGCCCATCAAATGCCATTCTTCAACAATAATTCTCAGTTTAATAGGCCCTTTTTCTTGCTCTTTGGGGCTTTGCTTTTGTTTTGTCTGCTAACTAGCTTCTAATATATGTTGCCACTTCCTCTGACTCTGCAACCATTTTGTTTCTTATTTGGAAGCCAAATAATAGATTAACTAACTCCATAATCTACCATTTTGTGGGCTTGCTTAAAAAATACAGTTGACCAGAGAAGAATGATTGTTCTCTGATTTGCTGTGTGCTTTCATATTATATTTATGCATGTCATCACCACTACCAGACTTGGAAGAACCTTTGGTGAAACAAACCTATGCCTTTCATCTGGGGTACCTCTACTGGGAAGATATTTTCCTCTGATATAACTGTGGGTTTTCTGAATCATTTATTGCAAGTTACTAGGGTTTACTCATCAGTATTTCCCAGCAACTTCCCTGTTCTATTATTCCAGTGGGAGTAAATAAATATTTTTAACTGGTCAAACTACAGTCTTAAGCGTTTTCAGGATTTCTAAATACCACTGTTTGTCCTATCCATTTATTTTTCTAACATCACAATTTCTGTAGCATCTCACCTCGTTTTGTTTGTTAGCTTTTTCACTACAGCTATGTTCTGGTGTCCTTTACGGTCAAGAATGCTGCAAACAACTTATTCTTAGGCTAATTATGTAGGTCCTTTACTGCATAGTTTATTAACCCAAGAGTGCCTGTAAAATACTGGGGTGTGTTCTTGTGAGCACTAGACCACCATATTGTTCTTGCACTGTGTGATATTCCTGATCACCAAGCATGTTTCCGTGGTGCTGTCACTGCCAAAAAAAAAAGGCAATGAACAAGACACAGAGGTTCCTTCCTCTTCTCCTCAGGAAGACCAAGGTGCAGCTGGAGAGAAGAATAATAAGAAGGGCTTCTACAGGTATGTCAGCCAGAAAAGGAAGGTCAAAGAAAGCATACAGCCCCTGATGAGCAAAACTGGTAACAATGCACAAAGAGAAGGCTGAGGTACACAACAACTTTTTTGCCAGAGCCTTCCCTAAAAATCTCTCCTCCCACATCTCTTGAGTGGACGGACCTCGAGACAGGGACTGGGGGAGAAAAGTTCCTCCCACTGTAAGAGAAGATCAGGTTTGTTGTGACCTGAGGAACCTACACATACAGAAGTCTATGGGACCTGACAGGATGCATCTCAGAGTCCTGAGGGAACTGGCTGATGTAGATGCCAAGCCACTCCTGATATTTGGAAAGTCACGTCAGTCAGGTGAAGTCCCAAGGGACTGGAAAAAGGGAAACATTGCACACATTTTTTAAAAGGGTAGAAAAGAGGACCCTGGGACCTACCGACCTGTCAGGCTCACCTCTGTGCCTGGGAAGATCACGGAACCGATCCTCCTAGAAGCTGTGCTAAGGCCCATGGAGGACAGGAAGGGGATTCAAGACATGCAGCATGGCTTCACCAAGGCCAGGTCCTGCCTGACAAACCTAGTGGCCTTCTCTGATGGAGTGACTATATCAGTGGACAAGGGAAGAGCTACAATGTCCTCTATAAGGCCTTTGACACGGTCCCCCACAACATCCTTCTCTCTAAATTGGAGAGATATGGATTTGATGGGTGGACTGTTCAGTGGGTGAGGAATTGGTTGGATGGTCACATCCAGAGGGTAGTGGTCAATGGCTCAATGTCCAGATGGAGATCCATGACAAAGTGGTGTCCCTCAGGAGTCCATGTTGGGACCAGTATTGCTCAATATCTTCATCAATGACATAGACAGTGGGATTGAGTGTAAGCTCAGCAAATATGCAGATGACACAAAGCTGAGTGGTGTGGCTGACATGCCTGAGGGACAGGATGCCATCCAGAGGGACCTGGACAAACTCAAGAAGTGGGCCCATGTGAACCTCATGAGGTTCAACAAGGCCAAGTGCAGAGTCCTGAACCTGGGTTGGGGCAACCCTCAATATCAACACAGGCTGAAGGATGAAGGGATTGAGAGCAGCCCTACCAAGAAGGACTTAGGGGTACTGGTGGATGAAAAGATGGTCATGAGCCAGCAATGCGCGCTCGCAGCCCAGAAACCCAACTGTATCCCCGGCTGAATCAAAAGAAGCGTGGCCAGCAGGTCGAGGGATGTGATTCTGCCCCTCTGGGCAGACCCCACATGGAGTGCTGCATCCAGCTCTGTAGCCCTCAGCACAGGAAACACATGGAACTGTGGAAGTGGGTCCAGAGGAGGGCCACAAAGATGATCAGAGGGATGGAACACCTCTGCTACATAGGAGAGGCTGAGAGAGTTGGGGTTGTTCAGCCTGGAGAAGAGAAGGCTTCTGGGAAACCTTGTTGTGGCCTTTCAATACTTAAATGGGGCCTACAGGAAAGATGGGGACAAACTTTTTAGCAGGTCCTGTTGAGACACGATAAGGGGTAATGGTTTTAAACTAAATGAGGGCAGATTCAGACTAGATAAGAGGAAGAAATTTTTTACAATGAGGGTGGTGAAACACTGGAACCAATTGCCTGGAGAGGCTGTAGGTGCCCCATGCCTGGAAATGCCATTCCAGGTCAGGTTGGGTGGGGCTCTGAGCAACCTGATCCAGTTGAAGATGTCCCTGCCCATGGCAGGGGGCTTGGACAAGATGACCTTTAAAGGTCCCTGCCAACCCAAATTATTCTGTGATTCTGCCCATCAGCAGCAATTTCTGTTTGCCGTTTTTGACTGTCACTTACTGTGTGTGGTCTGTCAATACTATAATGAAGAACAATCTTTCCTTTAGTGGAAACGTGAACATTTAAAGTTTGTTTCTCTTTTGGATTATATTATATAGTGACATTCAGATCAGTTACTTACAGGAAAGGACGACACTGAGGTATAAAATACAGAATTATTCCAGCCAGATGCATTACAAATAAAGTAGAGTGGAATTATCTTTCAGTGTCAGGCAATTTCAACCATTTAAAGACAACTGTGTCTGTGCATCCTAAATAAATGAGTTGAAGCTATGTAATTATCATTCTCAAAAAGCTGCAGAGGCTGCTGTATTTTGCAAGCTGTCAGACACAGTGCTGTAAAACTGTCGCAAGCTTCAGCTAAACCTCGCCACGCAAATGAGCTCACTGTCTCTCACCAGACAGTGGAAACTATTTGCCTGTGGGAGTCATTTTAAAAGATTAACTTGAATCCTAAAGCAGGCAGCTAACAACAGGGTATACCAACTAATCCTGGAGGGGACATAAAATTTCTTCTCCTTTTTATTGCAACACGTTTCACTGAATATTACAGACTAAATGGTTGTCCATAAAAACATAGCAGTTACCTTCCTTTTACTTTATCTTTCCCCTTTTCCCCCTTTCCCCTCCTATTGAATGCTGTAAGGTGTCATTAATTTCTCTAAGAAGGCGGTCATTTACATCACATAATAGAATTTCTCATAGTGTACACTGGCACAAAATGGATTAAGAAATAAGTGGGTATTTAGTAGTTTCCAGTGCTTTTGAATCTGAGTTAAATAGTAGATATCCACACTCTTTGCAAATGATAAGTATTATTGCTTTATGAATAGCTTTTTTGATGTTATGAGTGAGTTGTGAGAATTATCTGTGGTTTTTCACAGCCTTATACTGTTCTCAGGCCTTATCCTGAACAACCTTTCAGCACATTAATAATGTCATCACAGTCTGTGTGATTTTTAAGTTCTTGATATTTTAAGTTTTGCTGGTCTGTGACAATATATAAAAACTTTTCTTCTTGAGTGTTCTGTAGCTGTTATTTGCCACGTGTGCAAATTGGCGTGCAAACACTAATCCACTCCAGATAGACGTGTTCTTTTACACAAGGCAGATTTCCAATTCCATCTTATAAACATATATATATATATTTAAAAAAAAAAAAAAAAAGAAAGAAAATTTGGAGATCAAAGCAAAATTAGAATCTAGTGAACACATCTGAAAAATCATGTCTGCAGCATGAAAAGTCATCTCTTAACATGTAGATTCAATGGCCACTACTCATTTGAAATAAATATGGCAGCCCTGATTTTCGGATTGCATTGGTTTAGGTTTTCTATTTAAAAAATAATTCTATATCTGTTTCTTGGTTTATGATATCATGGTTTCATTCATAATTACATGGACATCATTAAAGGGAGCACAGTTTGTTTAGCAAAGAGCAGACTCTGGACTTCATGAACTCTAGAAGCAGGTAGGAAATAAATGCTTAGTTTCCTGTTCAATCAGTTATAAATTATTGCGGCAGTGTTTTTGTGTTTTGGCATTTGGTATTTCTGTTTCAGACAATACAGACAATGAGTCTGAAAAGTTAAAGAATTATATTACATATACTAAATTCAAAAGTGAAAACTAACTATTTGTGTCGATTTAAGAAACACAGTGCTCTAAAACCTTGAGTGTATTAAAACTGATGATGTGGGTTGTACTTTCATTTGTATCAGTTTGTGAAATGTTAAAGTCACTAACAACAGCATAAATGATTAAGCTGAATACCTTAAATTGCTTGCTTATTATGGGAAGATAAAAACATTAATTTAAAGTCTAACCAGAATTCATAAAAATGTTGATAACTCTTCCAAATGGACTTTCAAAGTAATCCTCAGTAAAGAAGGGACAACCACATCTGGTGCTTTTAAGAAGATCAACGTTATTTGCAGAAAAATATTTTACTGTTTGATTCCAGTCTAGGTACATACCAATGGCAACTTAAGAGAGGAAATCAGGGTTGAGGAAGGAGAGTAATAATGAAAGTGTAGGTCCCTTTAAAAAAAAATCACACCAATTCAGTTTTGTCTGCATAGGAGGTCCAATAAATAAACCTGACTTGTCAGCCTTGAAATGCTTTTAAAAGAAGACTTCGGTCTGGATCCAGATTTATTTTGGTATAAATGTTTGTTAAAGCACTGCTGAGGCTACTCATTTATCCCACAATGGACTGGACTTTGCAAGCTTTTAACCACATAACTAGGGACTTCTTTGTTGCATCAGCCTTCAGACAGCTATGCCTTAGTTGGACGACAAACCAGATGAGGTAACAGTTTCTGCAAGGACCAATTCCTACTCATGAATAGACAAATACAAATGAAAAAAGAGAAAAAGACATGTAGGGAGAGAGATAAGGAGGACAATTATACACAGAAGAAAGGGTGAAATGAAACTGCAGTGGCCTGAAACAAAAAAGAATCACGATTCAGGGTGACACACAGTTTTTCCCATTCCTGTGTTTGCCACTGCCACCTCTTTTGCGGAAGATCTTGCTCTTCTGTGTGCTCAGCAGATTGTCTTTTGCAGTCCTCCCATCTATTCTTAGCTGTGAAGTAGCGCCTACAGAAAGGTAGGTTATAACCCAGAAGCACAGACAAGTCTTGAACGTGAAGCCCCCTGCATTTTTTGGGCAGGACACCAATTCTAGAACCAGTTCTGTGTAGGGCAGAAGCACAAGCTTCAAAAAGTTGCTGCTGCTGGCAGTGCCTGTGAGACTGAACAGCACAGAAGAAGAGAAGAGCAGAGGACCTCGTCGGTAGAACTCCTGATGAGAAGGACACAGTCCCTGCAGCACACATGTTTCAGGAGTTTTACTTCAGGCAACTTCTAGTCTTCCCAGTTGGCCAGAACACATATTAGCAGCTGGAACAGCCTTCCAGGTCGGATGCTCTTACTTCTCACCATGTTTTGAGCCAAGGCACAGTAAATGGTTGGTGACCACTAAGAGTGCACTCCTCAACCAAAGTAAAATATTTCTGATGGCCATGTGATGTTTGTGGTCAACACCTTGCATGATGTACTGTTTAGAAATCACTGAATAGACTTGAATTTCTGTCACTCCAAACAGCATTGCCAGAGTTCCCAGCAGCTCCTCAGAAGTTATGTCCTAGAAAAAAAATCTCTTCAGTGTTTAGAATTGGAGTTGGCTACTCTGCAGTGATACTGTTTCACACAATTTGCCATGTGGGGAACAAAATGTGGCAACGGGCTGTCATTGCTACCAGAGAATCAGGATAAAATAAATCCAGGAGGAAAGAGGCTAAAGCATTTGAAGGTGCTGACAGCACACCTGTCATATATTTAAATTTACTCTGCACATTTTTTTTTACTGATAAAATTTAACCAAACTTGCTGAGTACTAAAAGGTTGGGTCATCTCCTGAACCCATCATCCAAGCCCACCAATTACCACAACTTCTAAATTTAATTTTCTGTTGTTTAGAACCATTTCTCTCCTTCATCTGTCCAACCTGAATTGCTAAATCAAAGGAATTTCTAAGGAACCATGATTCCTGAGACCTAGTAAATACAGGCTGATGACTGAAATGTACCACTGTGCCAGAAAATAAGTTTTGATGCATGAATGTTGACTGTGTAGCTAAAGTGTGTCCTGAAAAAAATTTCTTTTTCACTGCCTCAGTGAGAGAAATTACATATGCAGATTACCTTACTTCATTTTCTGTCATCAACAGAAAAATGGATTAAATGGAGTGCTAAAGCTATGGTTTATATTTAAATATCTGTGGCTTTTTAACAGCTTTACTTTGTATTATTAGTTATGTTACCATTTAAGAAATGTTAACAAAGCAACTGAGAGCAGTGTTAAATGCTAAGCATGCTTTATAAATGTTGTGATGCTTTAATAATAGCCTGTAAGCAGACTCTAACTTTATAAATTATTTCCCTCTCTTAAAAAATAGGGACCTGAAACAAACTGCACAAAAATCTTAGTATAAACAGAGTAAATAAGTCCTACAGTTCTTATAGAAGGAAATTTCATGTTTCATGGCTCATCACAAAACAGAATAAAATACATATTATTATGACAAATAAGTAGAAATTCTTATTATTGGCTGGAATATATATATAACTTGTAGAATTGCAGTCTACAGGAAGGGTGTGGGACTTCTGGTAATATCTTGCTTTCTTGGGTAAGAGCCAGATGAAATGTTACAAAAGGTAATCTGGTAATGCAGCATCTAAACAGACGTTTTGATCTTTGAATATCAGGATAGTAATTTAAAACAAATCTCTAAATTATTTTTATTCTAAACTCTGAAGAGATTTTTTTTTTTTTTCCTAGGACGTGACTGAGTGCTTTGGGCTCTAAGCAAATTGCCAAATGCTTTCCAGCTCTTCGGCCTCAGTGATGTGACATCCCAGCCTGATGAAGGCTGCCAGAGCTACCTCAGAGAGATGAGGTATAAGGACTCTTCAAAGCCATTCCCTATAGCAACATCTTGGCAAGAATAACAGTTTAACAAGCCAGAAGTAGTAGGTTGTGATCTTCCAATTCTAATTCTTTCCACTACATATTCATAGAATCACAGAATTGCCCAGGTTGGAAGGGACCTTTCAGATCATCTAGTCCAACCCATCATCCAGGGCAACTTTTAAATCAACATTTCAAAAGGTTTATTTTCTCTTTATTTGGGATATTTTTGTGTATTTAATACAAATACATTCTTTATAAAAACAGAATTAATAAGTACCAGTGTTTAGACACAGGTCTGACTGGATAGTTTTAGAAGGATCCATATTCTCTCCTAAATTAGTCAGTACAGTTTCTAAATCCTAATTATGCCTATCAAAAGGAATCCAAGCAATCTTTAATATAAATAAGTCTGATTCAGAAGCTAGACATTCTGGGGAGAGGTAGAAGCAAAGGAAGGGATATAGCTACTTATTCAGTGCTGCCTTTAAGTCTAGCTGTTATGAATGAAACAACAGCATTGACATTTCTCATTGGCAGCAGTTTCTGAACAGTTCTTCCAGACTGACAGCATCAGCTGGAGAGGGGGATGGAAACACCCAAGGAAATTCAGGTGATGGGATCATGTGTACTGCAAAGGTTAGAATCTTTATGGGTACGTTATGTTTACATTCACATAGACTTTTTTGTATTTATTAATATATTTTTAAAAGAAATTATTTCAGATCAGCTTGATTTTTAAAGTGCTTGGCTGAAGAGCAAATTTAAATGTATTGCTGTATTTTAGCAAAGCAATAAAATTCATACATATTAAGCAAAATGTTGAATCTAGTTTCCTGTTTGAAAATAAGCAAAAAACAGTCTTCCAAAACAATTGGGTTTCTAATCGTGCAGTTTCTTATCAAATATTAAAGAGAAGAAAAATAGAAATTTGCTTGGTTGCCTGACAAGCAAACGCAAGTCTACCTCAAAAGAAACAGAAAAGCTTGCAAAAATGACAGAGTTGAAGAAATGCTTTTCAGGGTTCAAATTCAAGAATTTGTACCCAGCCATGTGCTTGTACTGTCAGTAGGAGAGGCACAAAGAGAAGCAGAGCTCCTCACAGAGGAACTGGAAGAACCAGCTGTTCTAGATGTTGATGTCTTTTTCCTCATAACATCTGGAAGATATAACCTGCTAGTTTCTAATTTTGCCATTCCTTATTTTGCCATTCCTTATTTTGCCTCCAGGTCATCTCAGCACTCATCAAGATAGCAAAGGTAAGAAGAGGTTCTCTCTCTCACGCATGGCACGGTTAACAGTCTCTGACAGGAGATGGATGATCTTGATATAAATATAGTTCATCTGTAATGAAGTATTATCAAGCATGACCCCAGTGCACCACTGGGGAGATCAATTGCCATCTTATTTGCGGCATCCTTACTTGAAAACGCCTAGGACCTCACAAAATTTTGACTACAAAACTGCTAAATAAGCCCTTCTCAGAAAATAATTCTTTTGCTAAAGAGTATTCCCTTCCACCCTTCAACATAGTGCAATGAATCTTTTTCCTATAAATAGAAATAATATAAATTGCTCTTTGAAGTCAGTAGAGATTACTTTGATTTCAAATTCCTTCCTAGTTGCTGCTTTAAAACTATTCTAGTGTGATTTTATAATGACTGGACAGATTAATTTCCTTTATTTTCTAAGTTTATTAAACTATAGTTGGAACAGAGAGGTGGTAGAAACTGTCATTAAATAAAAAACATGCATAGGCATTGCTCTGTAGTACTGGGAATTTCATTTTTCAGTGTTAGTCAGGAATACCTTTAATTCTATTTTTTCATCTCTTTTCTCATTTACTTTAAATTAAGGCATAGTTTTATTCTTTCAAAAAGTAGTTACCAGTGATTCAGGGCTGAATTTTGTATTAAGTTTTACGTTTCTATATGTGTAGCTCTTTCTGTATGTTTTATGCTGTCACTTTTTTCCACTTTTACTCTTAAATACAATACTTACATTTAATGTTGTATCCTATCATACATTTGAATGATGACACCTAATGCAAAACTCTCATGGTAAAAACTATCATTGACATTAGCAAGCTTTAGCCTGGGATATATCATTTAAAAGACAGGTTGCTGTCTTGGTGCCTGATTTCAAGAACGTATCTGATCCACATTCTACTCACAAACTGAGCAATATCTGGGTTTTGGACTCTGTTCTGCCATGACTGTAATAATCTCTCTTTTTTTTTTTTTTTTTTTTTTTTTTTTAAGGGACTCCAAATGGTAACCACGTTTTTGGCTACACAAAGATTTTAATAGCAAGAGTTCTTCCACTAAAAATTTACACCAAAATGTTTTTCTAGACCCACATCTTATTGCCATTCTTCTCTCTCAGACTTGCCTTATTTTTTTTTCAGGTGTATCTTAAGTCTGAGACCACAATTTATTTTCTTGTGGTTTGATTCTTCGATGTTACTTAGTTCAGGGATAGCTAGCTGTGGGTGAAAAATGAAGATCAAATTAATCCCAGCATATAGATCCACGCTGCCTATAGGCGTTCCAAGAATGAGGCATTTCTTACCAGTCAGTTACTAAGAGCTGTACCATTTTTGCAAGCTTTCATTCGGCATTTGTGAATATGGCTGGTTTTCAGTTCACCCAGCTGTCAAGCTCTACTGCTGTGATGCAGCAGAAGTATTGTTTTTCATACGAGCTGATTAATTGAACAAGAGACCAAACCTGTGCTTGATCAGCTTACTGAGATAAAAGGACATTTTGCCTTAGTGCAGAAAGGCAGAGGAAAATAACTGAAATTGATTACCCCGTTTATCGCTGACTCAATTTGTTGGTTCCCTTGGTAACTGACATTGAAGTAGATGAAGTTACTAGTAGCCTGAAGGAGATCAACACATAAGATTTCTATTTCTACCAAAGTTATTAAGCATCTTTTGATTGTCGGAAGCATGGAGAGAAAAGTGCAACCTTAGTGGAGGGATTAGATTGCTATCACTCCAAATGTAGCTAGTCTGAACTAATTGGTTTTTTTAAATACTTGAATCATAGGCTTGCAAGAAAATAGGAGACTATTGTTTTTGCTGTCTGATCTCGAGAGTAAGCAAAGTAAAGTTTAGTCAGTGTTTTGTGTGGAAAACCTCTAAGAAAAGACCCTCTCTAGAGTTTCAGTGAGATGTGGTAGTCTTTATTATTACTTCTACACTCTGTTATGCATTTGATATAAAGTTGCTGCATTCGAGTTTTGGTGTGATTTAATCTTTGTTGTGGAAAGTGCTTGGAAATCATATGAAACTCAGAAACAGTGATTTACAAGACTAGGAATCTTTTCCTACACTATGTAGTTCACAAATCCATTGGACAGGAGGAAACACTGCACATAGCGGCTATAGATTTCCAGCAAAGATGTGGATTTTCTGCAGTCTTGGTCACCTGTTTGGATGCAGCTATGTCTCTCCAATGTATTTTTGTTTTTGAATGCCCTCTCCTAAGCCTACAGAAGGAATGGTTGGGAGATTATATTGTTTGTTCTGCTTACAGGACAGTGTTCAAGAGCTGTACTGCAACATTTCCTCAGAAACGTGTGTTCTCCTCTGCTATGCCTTACTGGTGGAAGTTTTCTCTTCTGCCTCACTCCAGCACCTTTTTTGGGCCCTTATTTTTTTATTTCTGATCAAACTGATCCATGAGGATCTGCGAGCTGGGATCTGAAGCTTTTCACATCGGTATTCACAGTCCTCCTTTCTTCCTTGAGGACAGCTTTTATGAAAAAGCAAATGAGGATGAAGTCTTTCAGGCCTGTTTTCAGACCCTTTTGGACAATTGGAGCATGAAAACTGAAGAACTGGGGAGCCAGACCCTGGCTCTCTGTGGCTATGTCTGTACTTTGGGATCTGGGAAACCTTCCCAGTTTCCAGACTGGGATGCTTGCCCTGAGTATGTTGACTCCCTGTAGGACAAAATCTGTCTGTGCAGTTTTCCATCCACACATGCACACATACGTACACTCTGTTTCTAAGGAGAAAATCTGGGCACATAGGCCAGCAAGGAGACCTAGCGTGTTCCCACATGTACCTCATCTGGATTGTCTGGGCTTGCCAAAAAGCCCACTTAGGTTGAAATCTGGACATATTTGGAATTACTTTTTTTTCGGTTGTTTTCTCTGAATTCTAAGTGAAGACATCTATCTCCTCACTGGGACACTAAGAGCAATAGCTCATATATATGTGTGTGAAAAATAACTTCAAACAAGGGAATAATTATATCTGAGAGGATTCTGTATGGCTCTGTTTCAGAAATTTTAGAACATTTCCACTTAATATAGGTCAAGAGAACAGGATTCTTACACACTGAATGGAAAGCATTCAGTTGCCCATAAGAAACATATGCACTGCTGGCAGTAATACAGCAACAACTGTAGTCATCTTTGGCAGACTCAGGTTTTTCTTGTGTAGAAATATTTTCTCTCCTATTCTGTTTCCCTCTGCTGTTGAATCTGGGTCTAAGAGTTTGTGGACTTCACAGTGGACTTCCTTGACTAAAGATTTTAAATCTGCTACCTAAGGAGCTGCCTCCAACTAATAAAACTGGAATAAACAAATCAAAAGATTAATTCCAGTTTTCTCTTTCGGTGCTTATTTTTTTATGTTTAGATGAATAAATTGCCTTGGAGCTTTTCTCTACATTCAGTACTGAGTGCTTGCATACTAACAGCTGCACACAGAGTAACCTTTTAAAATAGGATTTTATTTAATTAAGCCATACGCTAGCAACAAATCCTAACCCACTCAATTGTAAATTGTCACAGTTGTGCAGTGTGCTTTCTCCTGCTGAAATCTGATTTGCTTGGGTTTCTGCCATAGGGCATATATCTGGAACAAACCAAATTTTCAAGGTTTAATGAGGAAGAAACTAAAAGACCCTGAAAGCCTATTTTGTTTGCTAGTTTGAGCTCAACAGAGAGATCAGAAACATCAAGAGTTCTGTTCTCAGGCAGAGCTTGTACAGAAAACAGTCACAGAGTTGATTTAAAGTGTGCTGAGACACAGGCACTGAAACGGTCCCATCTGGGAGCAACATCCTAACAGACCGTGCAAAACATCGAAATGGGGAAGGCATCTTGGCACTTGGTTATTAGGTCTGCCTACCTGTTTTTCTTCTAAGCTTTCTTCTGTGGTTGTACAGAAATAAAGAAAACAGAACACAGAAAGAAAGTAATATGGTACTTTGTTAGGTCACTTTTCTGTGTTTTAAGAATCCTTTTTCTTGCCGCTGTTGCGGATTAAAACAGACCAAGTGGTGATACAGATGAAATTTAGACAGCCATGGCACTGGTAATTGAGATTTCTGCCAGTGCCATGAACAAAGCAAGAGCAGAAGATTCGTACTGCAGAGACAAGGATAGATTTGTGACCATAAAGTGAAATAAGGTGAGGACATAATGCTGCTGCCTTCTTGAATATCAGCGAAATCGATATTCTACCCAGAGAAATTCTACCCACTTCCCTTCATTTCTGTAATGCTAATTTTAAAGTTATCTTTCCCTTGCCTACCTCTGACAGGGAAATCTTATCATCAGCACTTTCCCCAAGTGTCCCATGTTGCATATAGGACATTGAGCTTCCCAGCGACTGCTCCTTCCAGACCAGGTAAATAAAACAGATTTGCATTCATGGATTCATTGTTTTTATTTAGCCTGATCCAAAGCATGATGAAGTCAATGAATCATTCTTCCTCTATTGGAATAAGATACTTCCTTCTATCTGAGAATAAGTTACACTTGAAAGGCATCTGCTGAGCAAGAAATGGCTATTTTGCTTAGTCAAGCAAGATCCAGGAGATGCAAATGAATTAAGTTAAATACGTCTGAGGATATCTGTGTGATCTTCTAGTTTTGAGGTCTAAGAATACATCTAGTTAGTACTGCAATAGACAATTTAGAAGTTTAGCTTGATATGTGTATTGATATTACAATGTATGTTGAACAGTATTCAAGGAGCTTCCTGGGGTTTATTACATCACTAACACTCCAACTCCAGGATGATGACATTGTGCTGCCTCCAAATTTCTGTTCCTCAACACTTAAATAATGCATTTCTTCCTCTATCATTTTTTTCATCAGTTCATTTGTAGAAATTATTTCATTACTTATAGATTATTCAATAGTTCTACTGATTATTTGTTCTTTCCATTGTCTCTGTCTGGATTGCTTAATGCAGATATGGTTTATGAGAAGTTTGTTTGAAGTATCTTTTTTAATTCAAATCTGTATAATTTTACATTACTGGAAAAGAAGATCCTGATATCTTTCTAGCTAGTTTCCTAGGACAAAGAAGCTTAGTTATGACATTTCTGTGAAGCATGTTTCTATTATTTCTAGGATTTCACTGCATAGGCCTTTAAAAGACAGGGAAATAATAATGTGATTGTCAGTGCCATGGTTTTAACTGTGACTAAATGGAGATTAGCTTTTACTGCTGAGTTATAACAAAGTAGTTTCCCTTGATTTAAAAGCTGAGTTACTGAACTATGACGGTTTCAAGCTAGAATAATTATCTTTCTTTTCCTGTTTCTTCTCTTAACTTTTCACAATGTGACTTCTGCTTCTGAAGACGTTTCCAAATAGTAGACTGAGAGAACTATGGTTTTGCTTCACAGAGAAGCTGCTTTGCAGTGGACACAGATTTGGGATGTGCTTTTGTCTGTTTAGTGATGAGATAAAGAATCAGAGTTGTTTTTCTGTGTCACAAAATAGCTAGACAATGGGTATCATTAGAACAGTAAGCCACATGTTAATTATTGGCAAATATTTAAATATAAATCACTGCATGGATATCAGCAACCTTCACCTCACAGTTTATCAGCAAACTATTTTAAAAGGCACTTATTTTTAGTCTGGAGTCATGTTCCATAGGAAAAATACAATTTTATGCATTTCAACAGTATTTTTTCAGATGACAAGCATACAAACATCCATGCAGTTGGGCAAGGCAAGCTGATGAAATTCAGTGTTCTCTGCTTTCCTCTCATGGCTGGTGCAATACCATATCTATATGCCCAGTGCAGATAGATGGATGCCGACTCTGTTCACAGTCTGAACTAACAAGTAAGGCTTAACGGTTAAACACAATAACTGCATTATGCTCTATTGTGCCAAACACTGAAACAGGAAAGCTGACTTTTCATCTGATAAGGCCATAGCAATGTGCTAAGCTTAAGGTATGTGTACTCAGGAGACCGCTGGTGCAACAGTGGATCAAGGAGTTTGCACTAAATCAACTCAGCTAAAATATATTCCAAACTTTAGCCAAAAACACTTCTGGAAGGCTTGTATTTGGTGCTAACAGGATTCTTAGTCAAAGGCATCACTGGCAAAATGAGAGATGCAAACTGAGATTAGAGATATCATTGAAAAAATTCCTTTGTGGGAAGAAAAAAAAAAAAAAAAAGGATTTTTCATTATTTTTATCTGTTGTTTTGGGCAATTTATCCAGGTCATGCTGTGGAAAAACTAAGACATCTTGAACTTTGTAAAGATTTATGTATTTGCTGGATAGCAGCATATGTGCTGCAAGAATCTTGGCAAAATGCTTGTTCTCAGGAGACAACTCACTTTTCAGATAACTATTTGCTCTCAAAGGGCAACAGGTTCCCTAGACTTCAGTGTCAGGACCCTTTGTAAAGTAGCATGTTGTATAAAGGGGTGATTTCATAATAAAGCTGCGTTTTGGTGACTGATAATTCATTTTTGCCAGTAGCAGATTCACTTGAATAGCTAGATGTTTACAACGCCAGTTTTAGAGCATGCCTATTTCAAATGGTGTAAGACTAGAAGTACAAGTTTAAAGGAGGAGAGTAAGAAGTAGCTACTAACAGTATCTGTATTTCACACAGGCCATCAGAATAACTGAGAAGATGGTGAGAATATTTCTTTACAAAACAGGTAGGAAACTTTTTGGTTTAGGTAGGAAACTGTTAGGTTGCTTTTGCTGGGGAATGAGTGAGAAAATAGTGTCCCTGTTCAATTGCCCCTTTTCAAGCCAGTAGGAGCTTGTGTTCACTGGCTGCTCTACGTGGTTCTCATTCCTTTGCAAATAAAGAGGTATGTCAAGGAATATGAAGGGTTTTTGTAATGATCAATTCATAGAATATCTATAAATAAATCACTGTTTTTCCTGGGTTGTCTGCTCCCACAGTCTGTTGGAAATCTTTGATTATATATTAGAGAACTGAAGAAATAGCAGTTATGAGACAAAAACACAGGCATAAACTACACATGAAGAAATCAACAAACATAACAAACATCCTCTTCATAACAAAAGAGGAAAGAAATGGCATTTAAATTAAAAGGATATATCAGAGACTACCAAAAGACTATGCAGGGAGAGGATAAATGTAGGCTGGAAATTGCAATATTTCTGGCTAGAATGGAAAAAGTCTTTACAATATCCAGGTTAATGGAAACAAAAAACTTTAACATTTTCAGCATATGAAAACTTTGTAAATTTGTGTGTTGAGATATGGCATGATAATAGGGGTATTGGATTTAGAAATTAAAGTTTATAATCCAAGCTGCTGCTGCTGGCATTTACATTTTCTAAGGCAAATAAATTACTGGTGCAGCTTGTCACTTGCATCAGCTCTTCAAAAGCCTTTCAGTGAAGATACGCAGGGCCTTAGCTTAAGTCAGCACTCTGCAGAGAACGAAATTGAACCTGCTGTAATTAATTATGCTGTCCTTTTGATCCTGATGTACATCAGGAGGAAAAAGGGAAATGGTCAGTTTGTGCTTAATCGCTGTAATTCGTCTTTCCAGCTCTCATTTCACCTTTCACAATTATAATTCTCGTTGTTTCTTGCAGTCATGTTGATATAATGGAATCGTGCCACAAAGTAGCTGGTGAAATAGCCTGTTTCAGTAATTCTGAATAATATTTCATGTCTTATAGAAGTCACCTGCATCAAGACTACAAAATACTGAGAGAGCTGTATCGACATTTGTTTAGGTATGGTGTTGCTATTCTCTCCCTATCTAATCCCTTATTTTTGTGAGAGTATGGTCTTTGAAGTGTTTTTGAAAAAGTAAAATAAAATTGGAGGTTAAATGTTTCAGTAGCATCTAACAGATCTGTCATCTGTCAACATACACATTGAATTTACAGTGTAGCTTTAATAAGATTTTTAAAAAATATTTGGACTAGAAAAATTAATAGTTACTCTATGAATTATTTTTTTTTGTTCCAAGAACAGTGAATGTGCCATGTCAGGTCAGTCATTCTTAGACACCAGGTTACCTACCTTAGCAAATCTTGCAGGGTGAGACTTGACACACGCTGGTGTTCTGCAGGTCTGTGAAGGCTTCCCCATACTCTCTTCCACAGCAGGAGCAAATGTTTCAATTTCACCAGGATTCTTTTTGGTACATAAATTTAATTACGTGTATATCAAATCAATAAATGTGATGGGTCTTGCTTTATGTAAAGTTGATGAACTATTGCTGTTTCACCAATTACTGTCACTCAGGAGAAATTTATGAAGAATCTCCCTGCTACAGTCCATTTTTCTGAAAAGACATTGAGAAGTCCACTTCTAAAAGGGAAACAGTATATATATTAACATAATATTTGAGGTTCTTGAGCAAGGGACTGAAAAAAGTCCTGTCATGTATTTTAATCACAGTAGCAAATGAACAGTGATTTGCACTTTAGATCATTTTTCTTCTCATTTTCATGTGGGCAGGAGATTTTTTTCTGTTTCAGGCCCAGCACTTGGAGCACCTCTCTCACTGTGCAAATTCAACAGGACATCATAGGGCTCCCTTTTCAGAGGGATTCAAGATTCCCTTTTTGCCTTTTTAGCTCTCTGTTGTTGAAGTACCATTTTGTTTATCACTTCAGCTGCACAGAACTCATTGCCATGGGATTGATGAGACAAGATGAGCAGAATTGATTTCTGGGGCCACTGTTCCTTGAATGGCAAGTTTGTGCCTTCCTATTTCTAAATGTGTGCTTTAGTGCTCCTTGAAGGTTAGTCGTCTTCAGGGTATGCCCAGCTAAACAGTCTGAAACTGAGAGGCACATTAGACTTAATATTTTTAAATGCTGGATTCCTACCTATATAACTCTTGCGGCAAGGATTGTTTCTGTTTTTACATTGGCTTCGTGAGCTTTGCTGCCTTCAAGTTATTAAAAGATTTTTATTTTCAAGTATGTTTGTTTCCTGCAGAAAAGGCTTCAGTCTTGGCTTCATAAACACCTGAGATATTGCTTTGATGATAGCCATGCTTTCAGACAGGAAGAACAAAATCTGTTACATTCTGTAGCTGGTAATTTTCACTTATTTTTTGGAACATGCATGGACTTGCATGGAGCTTGCATTAATAATATCCTTCAATAATACTAACTATCCAGGCCATTTTGTTTGAGAGATTCTGTCAAGCCACTTTAAAAAGGGGTAGTTCACATTTTATACTGCCTTCTCTTCCAAGATTTCCTGCTGTTACCTTAATTTCTCTGATAATTTTGCATTTTGTGCTCCAGCCACATGTTTTATTACTATCTATTACATGCAAAATTAGGTAACTTTTTTCAGGAACTCTTAATAAATTGGGGATTTTCCTAACTCTCTATCAGCTGTCCAAGTACTATCTGCCAGGACTTGTTAGTGATCAGCTATTGTACAAACCAGATTAATGACTTCTGGTCTGTTCAGCTTCTCACTGCTTGAATACTGGATTTGACTTTATTAGTTCTGCAATGAAGAGTCATTGACTTTTCAAAGGCAACAATTATGTCTGCCTAGCACCTCTTCCTGATGTACAAAAGTTTCTGTAGCTTTGTTTACTTTAGTATTGGATACCTCTAAGGGTAAATCTTTGGCAGAAAATTAGGATTCCCTCATACAGTTAACTGAAATGCCTAAATCTAAAACTCACTCAGGTGTTCTGGTACCTCTTCAACTCACAGTGCAGTGCTATGTATAGTAGGCAATATGCTTAGGCAGAAAGTGCTACTCATGTTCTTATACTATTTTGAGATCATTCAGAGATAGCCCAAGTATCTTCATACTGTGCAACAACATTTTTTAAGCTTTATTTTCTAGTAAAAACTGCTGTTAATGAAATTATAGAGTCATAGAATGATTTGGGTTGGCAGGGACCTTTAAAGGTCATCTAGTCCAAGCCCCCTGCCATGGACAGGGACATCTTCAACTAGATCAGGTTGCTCAGAGCCCCGTCCAACCTGACCTTGAATGTTTCCAGGGATGGGGGCACCTACAATTTTTCTGGGGAACCTGTGCCAGTGTTTCACCACCCTCATTGTAAAAAATTTCTTCCTCTTATCTAGTCTGAATCTGCCCTCATTTAGTTTAAAACCATTACCCCTTATCGTGTCTCAACAGGACCTGCTAAAAAGTTTGTCCCCATCTTTCCTGTAGGCCCCATTTAAGTACTGAAAGGCCACAATAAGGTCTCCCCAGAGCCTTCTCTTCTCCAGGCTGAACAACCCCAACTCTCTCAGCCTCTCCTATGTAGCAGAGGTGTTCCATCCCTCTGATCATTTTATGGCTCTCCTCTGGACCCGCTCGAACAGGTCCATGTGTTTCCTGTGCTAAGGGCTCCAGAGCTGGATGCAGTACTCCAGGTGGGGTCTCACCAGAGCAGAGCAGAGGGGCAGAATCACATCCCTCGACCTGCTGGCCACGCTTCTTTTGATTCAGCCAGGGATATGGTTGGCTTTCTGGGCTGTGAGCACACATTGCTGGCTCATGTCCAGCTTTTCACGCACCAGTACCCCAAACTCTTTCTCGGCAGGGTTGCTCTCGATGCCTTCTTCCCCACCCAATACTGATACTGGGGGTTGCCCCGACCCACGTGCAGGAGCTTGAACTTAGCCCTGTTGAACGTCATGGGGTTCACATGGGTCCACTTCTTGAGTTTGTCCAGGTCCCTCTGGATGGCATCCTGCCCTTCAGGTATGTCAACTGCACCACTCAGTTTGATGTCATCTACAAATTTGCTGAGCTTGCACTCGATCACACTGTCTATGTCATTGATGATGATGGATGAAGTGTTTATAAAAACTCTACCATTTATCAGACAATATGGAAAAAGCTGTGGGAAACTAACACTGGGAGAGAAAAGTAACAGAGAAGAGAAGAAAAAGGAAAAACAAAAACCAACAAATGTATGGGAGTTTAGAACTAAATGCATTCCAATTTATTAATAGAGTCTATTATTTCTGTGTTATTCTCCCAAAATACAAGGAAAAGAGTTTGGAAACTGATTTATATTTTTAATCCCAGCTGTCATACTCCTACATGTTATTGTGTCTGTTGGTAACAGTAGGCATGGTGTTTCCTACATGAACTGGGATGAACCAATGAAGATGTGAAGTAAGCATGTGTAGGTCATGTCTTTGAGAGGATCAGATGGCGGTTATACAAAGAGGTAGAGTGTACAAATGCTTGCTGAGAAGCTTCAGAAACAGTCGATAGATGGACACATGCAGGATTATGTGAACTTCTGAAATATTATAAACTCTTCAGTTATTAAAAAAGAAATACTAATCATTAAGAAATAGTACCTCCATCACAAAAGTGACTAGTTGGTATAAATATTTTATATTAATTTTCAAAATTTAATGAGGTATAGAATTTGCACCTAAAAAATATATGGCTATACATCGGTCCACTTCCAGTTCAACATTAAGCACCAGTTTGGGTACTGGGAAATCTACACATTTCCCTAAACACCAATGTATTTTAACATGAGGTTTAGCCCAATGCTCAGTAGGCTGAACAACCCCCTGACCTTTCTTTCTGTGATCCCTTTCTAAGTTGTGTTTTAGATGGTAGTATAAGTGGCTGACATCCAGTATTTTACCTGGCATCTGGAAACTAATAAACCCAAGTATTTCTTCAGAGAATGAAGCATTTAATCCTCCTATTGTAATTAATTCCATCAGAATCTCACCACAGTAGGGACATCATCTAGAATTTTTCTGTTGTACCTCATATCTTCTGTTGTCCTTTGTTTTCTATCATATTAATTTCTACAACTCTGAACCGTAAGGGATTAAGGAAACTGCAGTGTTAAAGGAAAAATTCACTATTTTCAATATATCAATGCTAAGTGATATAAGTGTAATAGAGAATTTCATAGAATTAGTTGAACATCCTTCCTAAACCCTGTGCAGTTCTGGGTACAATATATAACAATTTTTATTTCCAGTTTGACTTATTTTACAGATTATTTTTTTTGTTTGTTTGAAAGCAGTATCTACATGCAGCTCTGACTGTTCAGCCTTCCTTCTGACCCTCATAGTTAAATCCATCCTTGGAAAGCCAGGCTCTTCATAGCATGTGCTTTACAAGATATGTAGGAGCCTGGGTCTCCTTCCCCACCAGTGGTTTTGGGGAAGCAGAGAGGAACAAATTGAACCTCTGTGTGTGTGTAAGGGTATGATGTGATTTGTAATCAGTCATCTGATTACTGGAAACTTCTGCCTAGGTTTGCCAAGGATGTGAGCCCTCTACTTGCCCGTACCATGTTATTGAGAGAGTTGCGTAACATCAATGAAGGTGTGGGTTGTCCCAGGACGCTGACAGATATCTGTTGTAAATACAAGGTACATGATAGGATTGTACAGCTTGCTTTTTCCTGATCAGTGTGTCTTTGGATGTAGGTAAGCCTCATGTTTTTGGGGCACCTGATTTCTGTTCCTCTGTCTTGGTTGCTCCTTTGATCACCCCCACTTCAGTCCTGACCCTGCTGCTGCCTTGATTCCCTCATTGTTTGCTCTGTTCCTGTCATTTGCTTGCTATTATCTATGATGTGCTTCATAATCCTGATGGATACCATATTAGTCCTCATACCTGTCCAGACATTTGTCTTCCAGTATGTCTTCCTCTTGATCTTGGTCTGGTTAACCATGTTGCTGTCTAAACATCCCTTGGAGCTTTTCTGATTTGGCTTGATGAAAATCTCTTTGGCTTGATGAAAATACCTGTTTCCTGTCTCCACTGGTGAGACTGAGGAACTGTCCCAGGGGTATTTTTATCACTGCTTTTTTTATCACTGCTTTTTTGCTTACGTTCAGATGAATTAATATTTCTCTCGGCATTTCACAGCAGAAAGATATTTCACTTTGGTTTTCTTGACTGACTCCACCTGGAGCACACAAGCCTTGATTAAGTTGATATTTTACCAAGCAAATTGCTTTTGTCAGACCTGTAGTCAAGTAGTATTGATTACATGAGGGAGGAGATACGAAGTCCTCTCATCGTGTTTCAGGGTGAAGCTATCTCAGACCAGCAGTAATTCTGTACCAAGAGCAGGATTTGGCACTGATTAGGGGTAACTTGGATCATGTCTGCAGCTCCTAAAGGTCAACTGCTATTAAAGGGATGTCTTTACAGCTGCAGATCTCCAGGAGTTTATTTTCATACTTATTTTGATGCGGACAAGCTACTACAGTATCTTCCCTGTAAAGAAATAGTGACCATGGTAAAAGTGATTCTTTTAGTCTGCTCTCAGTTTGTACTCCTTTGAATGTCAAGGGATAAGTTGGTGAAGAAGTTTAAGATTAAATAGCATTCTATTCTAACATTAAATTTTTTTCATAATTTCAATTAGATGAAATTGCTAATGAGATCCATCCTGTCAACGAAAAGACTGGATTTGGACACTTATCACAAGAAGTTCTCAATTTGCATGAACAAGGTAACCTTAAATGAACTGGTATTTGTGAAGAATTACAAAGGTCAGAGTCTACCCTAACTGTCAAACTTTTTATCGACTATCTGATTATTCTTTTACTCTTTTGTTTGCTAAGGGCACCAAGTCAATGCCATATACCTCTGCCACAGTAGTTGAAGCAGAGGAACATACTGTACTAATAAATAGTAATGTCTGAGTTGCAGATAGAGCTGTAATGTTTGAGGAGAAGACAAAATCTACTGACAGAAAAAAACTTCTATGTCGTTTCAGATAGGACTTAATAGATACATATTTTTTTCATTTGCAAAGTTCCCCATATATGACTGTATATCAAGTTCTTTGCTACAGAAAATAGTGTAAAGCTTAAGTTTATAGAATAGAATAGAATAGAATAGAATAGAATAGAATAGAATAGAATAGAATAGAATAGAATAGAATAGAATCTTCATGGTTGGAAAGGACCTTTGAGATCATCGAGTCCAACCATACACACACACAAAAAAAAACCCCAACCCTATAATCTCTGTCACTAGAGCACGCCCTGAAGTGCCAAATCTGCACGTTTCTTAAATACCTCTAGGGATGGTGACTCAACCACCTCCCTGGGCAGGCTGTTCCAGTGCCTGACCACTCTTTCAGTATTCTTTCTCATATCTAATCTAAACCTCCCCTGCCGCAGCTTCAGACCATTTCCTCTGGGCCTGTCATGATTCACCTGGGAGAAGAGGCCAACACCCACCTCTCTACAGCCTCCTTTCAGGGAGTTGTAGAGGGCAATGAGGTCTCCCCTCAGCCTCCTCTTCTTCAAGCTAAACATGCCCAGCTCCCTCAGCCTCTCCTCATATGACTTGGTCTCCAGACCCCTCACCAGCTTGGAAGCTCTCCTCTGGACACGCTCCAGCACTTCAATGTCCCTCTCGTACAGAGGGGCCCAGAACTGAACACAGCACTCGAGGTGGGGCCTCACCAGTGCCAAGTACAGAGGCACGATCACTTCCCTACTCCTACTGGCCACGCTATTCCTGATACAGGCCAGAATGCTGTTGGCCTTCTTGGCCACCTGGGCACACTGCTGGCTCATGTTAAGCTGGCCGTCCACCAGCACCTCCAGGTCCTTTTCTGCTGGGCAGCTTTCTAGCCACTCTTCCCCAAGCCCATAGCATTGCTTGGGGTTGTTGTGACCAAAATGCAGGACCCGGTACTTGGCCTTATTAAACCTCATACAATTGGCCTTGGCGCATCAATCCAGCCTGTCCAGGTCCCTCTGTAGAGCCTTCCTACCCTCACGCAGATCAACACTCCCACCTAGTTTGCTGTCGTCTGCAAACTTACTGAGGGTGCACTCAATCCCCTCATCCAGACCATTGATAAAGATATGAAACAGAACTGGCCCCAAAACTGAGCCCTGAGGGACACCACTGGTAACCAGCCGCCAAGAGGATTTCACCCCATTAATCACAACTCTCAGGGCATGGCCATCCAGCCAGTTTTTTACCCAGCAAAGAGTACGCTTGTCTATGCCATGATTCACCAGCTTCTCCAGGAGAATGCTGTGGGGGATGGTGTCAAAGGCCTCTACCAAAGTCCAGACAGACAACGTCTACAGCCTTTCCTGCATCCAGAAGGTGGGTCACATGGTCATAGAAAGAGATCAGGTTGGTTAAGCAGGACCTTCCTTTCCTAAACCCATGCTGGCTGGCCCTGATCCCTTGGCTGCCCTGCACTTGCCATGAGAGCTCACTCAAGATGATCCTCTCCATGATCTTTCCTGGTACCGAGGTTAGGCTGACAGGCCTGTAGTTCCCCGGATCCTCCTTCCGATCCTTCTTGTAGATGGGCGTCACATTAGCCACCCTCCAGTCATCTGGTACCTCCCCTGTTGACCAGGATTGTTGATAAATGATGGAGAGAGGCTTGGTGAGCTCTCCTGCCAGCTCCCTGAGTACTCTTGGGTGAATCCCATCTGGCCCCATAGACTTATGTGTGTCTAGGTGCAGAAGGAGATCATTGACTACTTTGTCCTGAATTACGGGTGGGTTGTTCTGCTCTCCATCCTTATCTTCCAGCTCAGGAGGCTGAACACCCTGGGGACAGCTGGTCTGACTATTGAAGACAGAGGCAATGAAGGCATTAAGTATCTCAGCCTTCTCCTCGTCCTTGGTAACAACTTTCCCCTCCGCATCCAGTAAGGGATGGAGATTCTCCCTGACTCTCTTTTTGTTGATGTATTTATAAAAACTTTTTGTGTTGTCCTTTATGTTAATGGCCAAGTTGAACTCCAACTGGGCTTTTGCCTTCCTAATTTTCTCTCTGTATAACCTAACAAGATCTCTAAGCTTGTTTCTGTAGTACTGAAAGGAACTAAGTTTCAGGGAAAAATAAACATGAGAGAGTTTCCTAGGCACAAATAAATGTTATTTCAACAATGCAACAAAAAATTACTTCTATACCCGACACAGCTTTTGCAGAAATTGTCACTGTTAGCTGCTGGTGGTAACTGGAAGTTATGCCGATGGCTATCAGTCCTCAGCTTCATAAAGTCACCTCTGCTCTCTGAGGTAGCTTTGCTCTATGCTCTTTCTCTTAATTTTCTTTGTCTCATAGAATTAAGAGAAGCAGCACTATCAACAATGGTGCATTATTTATAGGGAGCCTTGTTTCATTTGAGCAGCATTCAGATCAAGGATATGACAACACCATCTCACCCAGCCCTGTTTCCTCTGACAGAGTCTGAAAGATACAAAACTCCATCATCCCCTATCCAAGTATCAGGTTTTGGACTCATGAGCATGTAGCTACATGATAAATTATCCTGTGACATATGTTGCAAAGCACATGCAGGTGTGTTCTCCAGCTACTTGTCAACTTTTTTCATTAAGGGGTAAGCGGGCTCAAGGTACTTAATGTTTTTCATGAGACAATAAAGCAATTTATCACAGGTAATTTGCCTGTATGTTGAAACTTTATGTCTTAACAGTAAATCTTAACAACATTTCTTTCAGTGTCATATTGAGAGACAAGGAATCATCCTTTATGAAAAAGTGTCTCCTCTGAATGACCACAAATTCATTCAGGGAATAGAGAGGCAGATCTCAAGTGCACAGCAAATTCAACATTACTTTCGATGCAGTATAAAGATGGCTCAAAAGAAAGAGGGGCTCACTCTTACTTTATTCTTAAATTTTGTTTCACAAACTTAAGCTGATATTTCCCTAAAACTATTTCTTAGTGCCTTTTTTTAAACTGGTAGTGTAATTGTAGCATATCATGGCATATATTTTCTATTTTATTTCCTCCTAGATAAGATGGACTCCTCAAGACTGTCACGAAAAGTTAACATTGAAACCCCTTTAGGTATAGACTACGTATGAGTGTATAGTTGGAATTGCAGATCAGTTGTCATTGTATTTCTAAATGAAATTAGAAATTAATTACAGAGGGAAAAAAACCAACCCTAAAATTAGGGGCAAGAGATTCAAGGAAGCTGCTAAAAATTGTACTATAAAATCATATCAGAAATAGTCTTTAAACCATAAGAAACTAACTTGGGTCCTCAACATAAGTATATCCATTTGGCCTTCTGGCACAATGAATTCATGTTAAGATTCTCCCATGTCCTCCAAAACAATGTATAAATAAGTCATATGCAGTTTGCAGACATAGCAAATGTGGTAAACAAAACTTAAATCTTATTTTTCCAGACATTTAACATAGCGTCATAGGATAGTTTATGTTGGAAGGAACCTTGAAGATCATCTATTTCCAACCCCCCTGCTATGGGCAAGGACACCTTCCATTAGACCAGGCTGCTCAAAGCCCCATCCAGCCTGGCCTTGAACACTTCCAGGGATGGGCCATCCACAACTTCTCTGAGCAGCCTCTTCCAGTGTCTCACCACCCTCACGGTAAAGAAGTTCTTCCTAATACCTAATCCAAATCTACCCTCTTTCAGTTTAAAACCATTACCCCTTGTCCTATTGCTACACTCCCTGCCAAAGAGTCCCTCCCCATCTTCTCTGTAGGCCCCCTTTAGGTACTGGAAGGCTGCTATAAGGTCTCCCCAGAGTATTCTCTTCTCCAGGCTAAACAAACCCAACTCTCTCAGCCTGTCCTCATAGCATAGCTGTTCCAGCCCTCTGATCATCTTCATGGACCTCCTCTGGACTTGTTCCAACAGGTCCATGTCCTTCTTATGTTGGAGGCTCCAGAGCTGGACACAGTACTCCAGGTGGGGTCTCACCACAGCTGAGTAGAGGGGCAGAATCACCTCCCTCACGCTGCTGGCCACACTTCTTTTGATGCAGCCCAGGATGCGGTTGGCTTTCTGGGCTGCAAGCGCACATTGCCAGGTCACATTCAGTTTCTCATCCACCAAGATATCAGAACTTCCATTTGCTCTTCTCCAAAGCCATGAAACTACACCAAACCTATCACATTCTTGTGTCTCTATTAATGTTTTAATTAACCCCTTGTAAACCATAATATATCAAATAAAGGAGAATGCACATGGAGTAAAATATGTGTTGTATAAATAGAAGTGCTACACTTAAGATGCTGGAAGACATTGCCACTACAATCTAGGTAATAACTCCTTTCATCCCAACTACTGTGAAGATGAGTTTTGTATTTATTATGGTGTACTGCATACCAATTAGGCATGGTCAGATTTTCTTGTTCAGGGAGACTATGCCATGATTGTCATCCTGGGAGCTTGATATGATTTTGTATATATTATAAACTGTATAAATTAGATTATATATAGTATATATTTCTTTATTTTTTATTATTATTTCATTAATTTATTAATATTTTCATTAAAGTAGTTTAGTTTTTTCCAAACTCATAAATCTTTTTATCTCTATCTCTCTCCTCTCTTTGGAGAAAGCTGGGGGGAAGCATCTCCCTGGCCAATCTGGCCCAAACCACAACAGATTTATTGGCACCCAACATAGGGGTCAACCTCAAGTCTCCCCTGGTGATTTCTGCCAGAGGCTCCAGGTAGGGCTGTTGTCTCCAGCTGCAGTGTAGGGTATATTTTTAATGTCTTTATTCCAGAAACTCTGGCCTTTTAAAGAGATTGTGTTTACCATAAATTTGGGCTACGAGCCTTTACTTACATATTTCAGCCCCAGCTTCACATGTAAACAACCTTCATATTGATCTCGACCCACAATTTTGTGGTTACCACTTTCCTTACAAGCATTGTCTTATGTGTGCTGAAAGTCCGCCCTGGCTGTAACAACTGTTTTCAGACTACAAACAGTTTATTACATACTTTTTGCATTTACGATAGGGAAGATTTTTTTTTTATTACTTCTCTTCAAGCATTCTGATAAGTAGTGCAAAAAGTTTTGAGAACAAAATCAGAAAGAAGAGCACCGTTACTATGTTTTCTGCAGAGCTGAAAGAAATCTAAGTTGCCATTCCTGATTTCATTTAAGCATCTTTGAAATTTTATTGATAAGTAGCTTTGACGGAGCAATCTGCTTATGAGATGAAAGACGCTGATTAGGAATGCAAGTTAACAACATGTTCTAGTGTATTAAAGCCAGCCTTTGAAATCTAGTACATAACCCCAAGGCAAAACCATTAAATAGAAAAAAGTAGAAAAACCTTAAGGCCACGCTGTTGCAAAAAAAAAATGTAGAGTTGGGAAACACCTAGTACGAGAAAAACTCTGAAATTCCTATTTGCCTCTGAATGCCTTTAGAAGATTGTGACTGAAGACAGTGAAAGAACACAGATAAATCTGGACAGAGATTGTTGTGCTGTGTGAAGATTAATGTTTGGGTGGCAGGAATCAGACAGTATCATCTGTGTGCTGCTCACACAGATGATGCTCAGTGCATAAAAGCAAGATCATATTATGAAAGCCCTGGTGTAGTGCTTCCTCCTCTTCACATACTAACCCTTGCCATCTGAGATGTAGATATAAAGAAATTTCAAGAAGCTAGTTAGAAGCTAAAGTTGGTGATGAAGCTGTAGAAGAAGGCATAGAAAAGACAAGTAAATACTGATATTTTTTCCTTAGTTTTGGCAGGACCTTTGGTTTTATTTGTTTATTTTTTGTGTAAGCATATTTGAACTACCTTTAAAATTCCCAGCTGAGGCATTGCCAGCAATGCAGTTGAGGCAGCACAGTTTTAAAGCTCTAGTAATTGAACATTTTCCCAAAAATGCAAGCAAATTGCTGGATTTGGAGTGTTCTAAAATTCACCTTCCCATGGTTTCAGTGCTGGAGTAGCTGACGCCTCATTCACAATGAGCCTGGATATGTTCAGTCACAGCTGTGAAGTTATTCCTCTTTTCTCCTGCCCAACTCTCCTACTTTATATTTTCATAAAACTTATGAATGCTGAGATAAGCTGACAGGGGAACATCACATCTCACTCTGTTCCCATGCATCTGTTTAAGATAGCACTTCGTCATTGCCTTTCTTCACCTCCAAAGTTCTTTGGGGCTCTACTTCCAGTGTGCTTTGTTCCTCTACCGGGAAATCCATCTCCAAAAAATGCAACTTCTAACAACCCAACCTGAGTCACAGAAAAGCCATCTTAGGCAATTTTCACTATTCCAGTATGATCCTGTGTAAATACTTCCAGGAATGGGAGCTCAGGGTGAAATTCCACTGGTTTGAAGAGTGCCCTGTGGAAAATCACCATGGCTGCTCATGGTCCAAATGTCATCTTTCTTCCTTTCACTAGAATTTCTTTTCTATCCATGTGCTGCTGTATATGTTTGCAAGTAGGAAGAAAAACTTGTAGTGTGATTCCCAAAAGCTAAATTTGTACTGCCTCACAGAATGCTTTCATGGTTTCTTTTTGTGTTTGGCTGGCTTGCCAGTTCCATCACTTTACCTAACAAAAAGGAAAGTTCAGAAGTAGAAATTTGGTTCCACTGCTGCTGCATAACATTCAAGGGACAGCCTTTTGGAAAAGGCTTGTTGCCTTTCCTTTCCACATATTCTTAGCTCTCACTCAGAGCTACACTTGCGAGAACGGCAGAGTTAACAGATTGCTGCCGTGGAAAACACCAGATGTTTAAATAAGCACTATTTGCCAACATAAATCTCAGCTAATTTATGTATTTGAGTCTGTTTTCATTCCATATGTTGCGACAAATAGACATGTGCATTATAAAGAATGGTGCGCTATTTTCTGATATTTTACTAAAACACAGAGATTTCTCTTCTTGAGGTCACTGGGAGCTTTAGCATCATGTGAGTGAGAGTAACGTCAGGACTTACACCTAATGATGCTGTTTTCATAAGGTGAATGAAACAGGAGTCAAGAGGCAAGAAACAAAAGTGAAAGCAGAGAACTAATTGTGCCTTCTTTCAAAAAAGTTATTTCTAGTTTTAAATATGCAGTCACTCGATATCACCTCAGTCTTATCTCCCCCACCCCACAAAAAAGGTTTTTATATCTCTGTAGTTTACATATAAGCATTTACAACTTTTCTCTTTTTGCTTTAGATCAAACTTTATTTGGAATATGAGGAGAATTTTCAACAGATAAAATTTCTCACCTTGAAAGATATCTACTAAACAGGAAATTCCAAATCACCTATACTGGTCTGATTTTCTTCCAATTTTTTAATTTTCTCAATCCAAACTGCAAGTCTGGTTTATTACTGTACTCAAAATGGGACATTTCCAGTCCCTTTGTTTGTAGAATTTCATTATAGAAATAACACAAGCTGTTAAACATTTGATTGAGTAAGAAATTCAATTACTGAAAAGATGTGCTCCAAATCTAAGTAAAAGCAGGGCATGAAACTTTCTTAATGCACTTCACCAGCCTGCACCTGGTTTTACTTTTAGCTCCTGGTACTTCTTCTTTAAGCGTATTTTATATAAAGGGGGCTGGGGGAAGAAGAACCCTAGGTTTTCACTTGAATATTAGAAAATACTGGAAATATTTTTCTTCTGACTGTAGTATTAGAAATTCAGGGGCCTGCTTGTTTCATTTTTCCCCACACGTCTGCATTGTATGCACATTATAAAACCACCAGTAAACCGATGGCTTTTTTTTCTTTTTTTTCTTTTCTCCCCAGATGAATTTGTACTTCTTAAGGAAGAGCTGGAAAGTTGTCTTGTCTGATGTAGTGCCATTGGAAAATATAGTTTTTGTATGATACAGCTTGGTCAGTTAATCAGCTATGGTTCCCCCATCTTAAATGATGCTTGTCAGTGTGACTATGCATCAACTTACTCTGTGTACCAGTTTCTAGCAGAGTGGTTTGGTTCAGAACATTAAATGTTTGAGTTTGAAAGTGTTAACACAAGATATTCCAAAATGTTCACGAAGCTTTTTGAAAATGACCTTTTCCCACAAAATATTTTGGTTTAGATGAATCAACATTTCCAATGAAAACATGTTTCACCAAAAAGAAATAATTTCCAAAGAGCCATATGCATCCAGCACTGCCAATACTAAACACTTAAAAACTCATCTGTTGAACCTCAGAAAATCTTTAGAAGTTTAGTGCATCTGGGATTCATTTCATTTTCTTTCTGGTGCATGTGGGTCAGATCGTTAAGCTTCCCTCCAGTGTCATAAGGATTAAGAACTTAATAACACCAAAGCCAATCCCGAGATTCCCACCTTATGAAATATAATATTACAGGTCTTGTGATACCATCTGCATAATGTGCTGGTAATGCACATATGCAGCTTACCGATCAAGAAAACTGCTCTCTACCCGTCTCCCGCGCTGCTCCGTGCTCATCCCAGGGACAGGGCAGCGAGGAGCAGGGCTCCAGGAGGTCAGACCTAGGCCAGGAGCAAAATCGATGGAGGGCTCATGGGGTGGACAGACGCAGAAGACCACAGTGTCTACAAGAGTTGAACTGGTGAGAAGACCCCAGGTTAGAGCTGATATGGAGCTTGGTGGGAAGAAATCATTATAAGCAGGACTGAAAACAAAAAGCCTGAAGGAGGAAAGGGAGCATCCTCCAAATGGCTATAATAATATCTATTAATTTTGCTAATATTTGTATCGGTTATATCAAAGAATAATATTTTAAGTTTTAGTGCAGTTACTAATCTGTTTGCGACAGGGAAAAATGGAGAGAAAAAAATGTACTCCAGGGAAGTTTAAATTTCAAAAACAGACCAAAATACTAAATGTAATCTCCAAACCTCATGCTTTCCAAATGTCTCACACTTCTGAGAAGCTTTGTGTGATTTATCTTGTTACATTTGATTTGACCTGTGATTTTTAAATTAGGAAGTAAGCAGTACAGCAGCTTGTGCAGATTTTATGCATCGGATAAATATAGTAATAAATTATTTAACTCCCAAATGTGACTAATATTCTACAATTGCTTTTAAGACGTCTGTCCTGTGAGCCAGTGATGATTGTATAAGCATATACAAACATTTTTGCCTTGGTAAAGCCCTGACCATACAAATAATTTTAAAGGAAAAGTAAAATGGAGCTTATTCAGTATGTCACCTGATGGTTTCTCTCTTCCACCTATGATATGGAGATCATATTGTTCTTTTGACTGACCATATTTTTCATGGAAGAATATTGTCATTACTGTGGAGATTGTTTAAAGAATGACAGAAGTACAGAAATAAACTTATCTGCCTCCATTTTAAAGAGATTTTTAAGTAGTTGGATCTGTTTCGATTTTTGCTTCTAAAGGAATGCATGTTTATTGTAAGGCCATAAACACCATAGAGTGGCAAAGAGTAACAGGATTCTCTCCCTGAATCCCGAATTAATGACAAGCAGATTCTACCAGAGAACAACAGTTCTGTAAATTAGTAAAATATTCCACCATCTAAAGGAGTGATTTAAGTGGGAACAATTGAGTATATTTGCAGGCACAGTCTGACCCTAACCTTTAAGTTTGCACAGCTGGGATTTTCTAAGCTGCCTGCATTCGGCACGACTTCTGTGAAGTTACAGCTGCTTTCTCTTGACGGCTCCTGCTGGCTCATGTGGGCCACACTGAGCTTATAGACCGTGAAACTCAGTAATGACTTACCTAAAAAAATCTTTTTTTTTAAGACATGGCCAGATAACAGAATTCTGGCCCACAGAACACCTTGCTGAATAAGTGAATAGGATACCAGTTGTTTTAGTATCAGAAAATTAATGCTGCTTTTCTAATTGCATTAGTTCTAGACATATCTAGGCATACCATGTGAGCTGTGGGCTTCTTTTGGTAGCTGCTGTTCAAATACACATTGAGAAGGTTCCTGCTCCCAAGATCTTCAGTCAAAAGAAATGGAAAACACGATCAAAGAATTGTTTAAATCAGTGTTTGAATCAAGAAAAAAAAAAAAAACAGCACTCTTTTGTTTACCAAAGAAGGAATAAGTTGCCAAATCACACAGTTTCTGTAGCGTAGACTCTACCATAATAGGTTTTCAGCCTTTTAACATCACTAATAATTCTCAGTAGTTGATTTAGTTGAAAAAAAAAAAAATAAAGAAGATATTGTACATGAGGTTTTTGAAAACTGCACATTTTCCTTTTCAGTAAGGCACAGAATTGTAATTTTTCAAAGAAAAATATTAACAGGCTGTTATGATAAGAATAATTAGACATTCTGTTCTGTATTATACATGCAAGGTGAGTGACAACATAAATCCTGAATTCCTTCCTTCATTGAAATACAGTTTAAAGTTTGACAGACTTATGAAACAGACATTTGGCATTTAGATTTTCATTAAAACCCTGATATTAGATTTAATACAAGTCTCTCAGACTAGGAATGTAATCTTTCAGTGAAAGACTTTAAGCAAGATCCTGAATATACCTGCATAGAATTTTGTTTTTAAAACATGCAATAATGAGATCATCCAACTTTATAATGAGAAAGATCAAAATGGAAAAGAAATTCACCAGTGGACAGCAGGAAAAAAAACTCAAAGTCCAAAAGGAGATTAAATGTCCCTAAACAAGTATCTTGAACTAATCTTTTCTTAGCTTTGAAAGAATTAGCTTGAGGTACCATAAGCTGCATGGCACACAGTCTCCTTGCCACAGGCAAAACTGAAGCATAATACACTGAGTACAGTCCAAGACAGCTCAGTGAAAATATATCTGCTCTCCGTGATCAACCTGCAGAAACCCACACTCAAGCTCTAGAAATTACTCTATCCCCTGAGCAGGAGAGGGTTGCACATTCTTTCTCTTAAGGCTATTTCTCTATGCGTGAAAAGATCTAAAACCATTGGTAGATGAAAGTTAAAGGTAGATAGGATATCAACATGAATTGGTCTCCCAGTGGTATATTCTTCAGCTGGCAGAGACATGGTTGGGTCTCCATTTCCCATTGAAAGCGTGTATAGTTTATATGAAGAGTGGTTGAATAAAAGGCATAAAAAGAGCTTGAAGCAAGAATCTGGGCTGAGTCCCTACACAGAGGCTGGCCCAAGGACCAACTTGTCTGTGGATTCCAGCAGGACTCAATAGTTAAGAGTTGTTTGTGCTTCTCCAGTTAAGGAAACATCTGGGGATGCCTACAGGTATACCTCAGACACGTGTTATTTTGACCGTCAAAACTGTGCAGCTAAAGATTTTAGACACTTTTATGAATCAGTAGCATTAGAGTGGGAGTCTGAAGACCCTTTACGTGTCTCAGATGTTTGGATGCCTAAATACTCATGATAAATTATTACCCTCTAAAAAAGGGGATGGCTCTCAGACCATAGAATTTCATTTTGCAGAGGCATTACTCTATTCCACCTGGTAGAACATAAGGAAAGTAAAATCAACAATCTTTGTGCTTAATTTCTCATTATTTGCAATTTCTGTGTGACTGCTATGATGTTGTATCTTCCTCAGACCAGCACTGAGTACTGTTATGCTTTCATGTGGCGCATTAACATTCCAAAACATTTAAATCCACTTAATTTGGTTTAAAATGTTGGAGGCATCATATTAATCATGATATATTTTGCTGACTGCTCCAAGTCTATAAGAGTGGAGTAAGACTGAATTCACTCTTCTATGTCTTTTTAACCACAATAATGAGCATTTTCGGTGTGCACAGCCAAAAGCATTATGATGTTTTAACAGACCGTGACTAGGCTTCTTCATTGTTCATATCATTTTAGACTTCAAGAGTGCTGATTTTGACTTGTGGCTTTATGGCACAGCTTTGCATAGGAGTTCAACACCCACAAAGGCAGGTAGATTTTATTTTTCTGATGACATCCATGGTGCTGAGTCCTCTTGCAACTTCTGCCTCATGGAGTTGGCGGAATAGGAGCTGAGCTCTGTTAGTAACTAGGCCTGGTCTTAAATAACAAATTCTTGAAAATGTGGCCTTCAGACTATTGTAATGCCTGGCTCACTTGCCTTGTTCTTTTTCTCAACCATTCTGGTATCAACTAAGGCACTGAAAGAGAGTAGGCTGCTTGAGAGGAAAGCTGCAAATCTCTCAGAAAGATATTGCCGGTCTGGAATTGTCTTTCTGGAATTCATTTTCCTATATTGGGATGAAACATCAGAAATATACAGATTTCCAGGACATGCCAACAGGTGCCTTTTTGACTAAACCAGATCACCTCAGGGAAAATCAGTTATTTTCCTCTTCCCACCCCACCCGCCACCCCCCCCCCCCCCCCCCCCCCCCGCCATGTCCTAATTAGAACTGTTTGCAGTTTTGTTGCACTGGATTTTTGTTGAAAGCCAAATGTCATATGCATTATGTCACTCCACTAAAAGCTAAACGCCCCACAGATATGTTCCCCTTTTAATAACTGTTGCTGAAGTACAACCTGGGTTCCCAGGAAAACTCATCTGTCGATTTGCTGTGTGTAGCCAGGGAGCTGGTGGTTCCTGAGGAGCCAAGAGCTTCCAGAAACCACAGCTTCATACTCACCATCGCAATGCCCAGGGCAGCTGCATTTCCAGCTGTGTATGACACAGATGCATCTGACAGCCCCAGCTCAATTCATAGAATCATAGGGTTGGAAGGGACCTCTGGAGATCATCTAGTCCAACCCCCCTGCCAGAGCAGGGTCACCTTAGAGCAGGTTGCACAGGAATGTGTCCAGGTGGGTTTTTAATGTCTCCAGAGGCGGAGACTCCACCACCTCTCTGGGCAGCCTGTTACAGTGCTCTGCCACCCTCAGGGTAAAGAAGTTCCTCCTCATGTTTAGGTGGAACTTCCTATGCTCAAGTTTGTGCCCATTACCTCTTGTCCTGTCACTGGGCACCACTGAAAAGAGCCTGGTCCCATCCTCCTGACACCCACACTTTAAGTATTTATAAGTGTTGATAAGGTTCCCCCTCAGACATCTTTTTTCCAGACTGAAGAGACCCAAATTCCTCAGCCTTTCTTCATAGGAGAGGTGTTCCAGTCCCCTAATCATCTTGGTAGTCCTTTGCTGCACACTCTCCACCAGTTCCCTGTCCCTCTTGAACCGGGGAGCCCAGAACTGGACACAGTACTCCAGGTGTGGCCTCACCAGGGCAGAGTAGAGGGGGAGGATGACCTCCCTTGACCTGCTGGCCACTCTCTTCTTGATGTACCCCAGGACGCCATTGCCCTTCTTGGCCATAAGGGCACATTGCTGGCTGGACTGGTCTTCTGGACTTCTCTGCTCTGACACATTTTAGAAATTGTTCAATTTATCCAACTTAACAACAACAACAAAAAATACCCTTTTGTTTGCCTTTATTATGCCATTTTTGTGACAAATTGTATTGAATTGTCTTCTACTGGCTTATAAGCAATATAAGATATTACTCTCATCAGTGCCAAGTTCTCTTTATCTTTTCCTGGGAAAAGATTATATTGAATATATTGTTAGAATGTTTTATAAGGGCTTCTAATAAACTGTTTTGTGCTTATGCTAGAGAAGGCAGATTGAAGAAGATGATTGTATTGTGCTTTAGTACAGGGCATGGAAGCCATAACAACTTGGAGTTCATGGGGAAATTCCACCACCTGCACCACCTATTGTCACAGGATCCAGAAGAAAAGTGCTTGAAACCACAACATTTCCTGGGGCCTGGTGGATAACACTTGATAAATGTAAGGGACATCCTAAAAATTTGGTCAAAGCACTGTTGGATGGCATGATGCAATCTAGAGAGGGTCAAAGATGTAAAATCTGTTCCCAGTCATCCAAGAGAAAAAAACAAAAGTTCTGGTATTCTGCTCACCTTGTAACTATATTAAACTGCACCTCTGAAGACAGGATCATCATTATCAGAGATTTGCAAATCAGCTTCTGATTTGGAAATAGTAACTCATTGCCTTTGCTGAGAGACTGGGAAAAAAGCCACCTTTAGATTACGTGACTAGGGCAAGGAAATAAAAATAACAAGAAGGCACTGAAACCATTCATACAAATAAATGGATGAGCTCAAGGTATTAACAGGGGATGATTAATTCATGTTGTTTCAAACTAGGCATACACAGAATGAGTGACGATGTTAACACTTCCACAAAATCAACTAAATGTTCCACCTTATCCTAGCAACCCTAAGTAACTTCCTGGCTGTATTGTACATATCAGCAAGTCTGGCATCTGCTATACCAAGTGTTGTTTTTGTATGCAAATTATATGCATATGCAGTATTTCAGCCTTTTTCTTTTGCACAAACGTATACACACCATTTTGTGAAGGGTTCCTACCATGCTTTTCTTCTATAACAAATACATGCTAGGCAAAAATTTGAATGTTTGTTTATATTTTATGTCACCTGTTTTGTTTGTTTACTTCTGTGTGTAAATATTTGGGGTCTTTCATTTAAATTTCCACTTTGTGCAACGGACCACCTTTCATGCTCTGCAGGCCAGAACTCAGGATGAAGAATGCTTTCTAAACTATTCTCCTTCATGATTTATTTCTGCCTTCTTTAGCACAGAAGATAACCTATAGAAGGTGAAATATCAAATAAAAAGGAAAATCAGACTTACAGGGCTGATTCCTGGGATTTTGTCAGGCCAGGGATCCTATTTCAACACGATACTAAATTAAGACTAAAAGTAATAAAAGGATTTTGGCTTTGCTTTTTTAACTCATCCTTCCTACCTTCAGACTATAGAGAAATACCATTTTCCCAAAGATGTCTTCATTTCTCATTCTGCCTCCAAGATTTCTGGTTTTCATATCCTCTTCAAAACCTTTTTATTCTCCTAAAGTAACTTTTTCCCTTCCCAGATGTAACTCAGTACTGACGATCAAATGATCAAAAGGAAAATTTTGAGATAGTATGTTCAGGTTTTTTACCTTACTGCTCACTTTTCAACTATCGGTGATATATGTAAGGTCTATAGTCCAAAGGTATCCAGTCAGCACAGCACAGAGCACAGTAGGTACCCGGTCTCAGAAGTATGCTCCATATCTCTGTGTTTGGCTTTAATCTCTGTAAACAACATGTAAAAATACTAAGATTCTTACAAAAGGCACCCAAAAGAACTAGCACACCAGGTGAGTAGTCACCAGATGGAGTCTCAAAAAGAAGGGTGTTCATTAAGTTTTATACTTTCTGGGTCATAGGCACATCGCTGTGATATTCACAGCCTGAGCCCTCCTCCACTGTTCCTATGTCCACGCTTTTGCTAAGTGAGGAGGAAATAGTTCTTTTTTCCAGAAATGGGTATTGATGATGCAAACCACCTTGACATTTCTGCTTCTGGACTTTGAGCTATACTGGGGTTGAATGGATTAGGAGTGAGAGAGTTTTGCTTTCTTTCTTGAAGCTGAAGAGTAGTCTTTCCTGTCTGTATGCCACAGAGCATTTAATACAGATAATGAAATATTAATTAGAACAAGAATAGAACTTCAGCTCTCCCTCGTCTCAGGAAAGTGCTCTAACCTCTAGATGAAGAAGTCATGAAAAGCCTTACCGTTTCCAATGAATATTTAATAACTCCACACAAAGTGAAATAGCCCTGGGAGGACAGAACGGACTTCCACTCCAGCACCTACAACCTGGGCTTTTCTTTCAACAGGTAGAATATGTGTGTTTGGATCCATCCTGGAAGACAAGGAACTAAATCCAAATCTCCTGCCTTCTGAATGTTGGGCCGATCTTTGAGCCAAGTGAAACCAAGGGTTTCTTTACCCTTTTTTTGCCTGGAACTTAGTCTGACAGGCACACATTATTGAACCTTGGAAAAACCAAGGTACAGAAACCTCTCTTTCAAGAATCATGTCTGGGATTCATTCTGGGCAAAGTTTTAAGCCAATGAACAGAAAATGAGGCACTTCCAGGCACGTGCTGAATAAAACTCTAGAAGTTTAATGTTCAGCTGAGACATTGGCTGAGACAAGCAGTGTCTTCTGATTGTGCTGCCTCCAGAGTTGTGTTGTGCAGAGATTGCAAGCACTGTAATTTCAGTGGCCTCCGGACAGAAAAACTAAATACTAGGAGATAAACTGGATAGTTCCTGCCTCACTTGGATTTATTATTGTAGTGTCCTCGCAAACTGCGAGATGATACTCATTCATGTCAATGGTAGATGTCTAGTATCAGGACCAAGAGAATAAAAATAAAATGTTTTTATAAATAAAATTTTTTGGAGTTAAAGTAAATGCTGTTGAAATCACTGCAGTGGTCTCATAACATCTGTTCCACTGTGTTTGAGAATACCAAGTACATTACTGATATTTCTCTCTACACTATGTTTTTACTTCAACAAGATTTATATCATTTACTTCCAGATTACTTTTTTCATCCTTTCTTAATAGTTGTATTTTTGTTAGGTTGAGAAATACTCAGTGTTTAAGACCAAGGATTCCTAACTTCTGATCTGTGGAGATCTTTCTTCATGTTTAGTCTCTAGTGTTTAGTCATTTGTGTAGATTTGAGAAATCTGAGATGAGTAGAATACAAACACTGGTTTTGGGGTGAGGGATTTGTGTGTGTTTCTCTTTTGTGTTTGTTTGTTGTGTTTGCTTTTTTGTTTGTTTGTTTGTAACAAACTCAGGAAGCAATAAGAATGTAATTTCACATATAAACATTCAGTAGTCTCGAAACATAGTATCCCAAAACAATATTCAAGCCTATCTGTAGGTAATCCAAGTTTCTAAAATACTGAGCATCGGCTCATTCTTCAAGGGAAATCCAGACTACATAGCAGAATCTAACCAATTCTGAGGCTTTTTTTCTTGTCCTTGTAATCAGGTAGGAACACCTGGCACCATAACAGCTACCTATGCGTGTTTCAAAGCTGTGAAGAACAAGGCTAATCACAATTTTGCCATTGACTTAAAGGGTTTCTGGATTATGTCCCAAGGAAGGTTAACAATTAAATCCATACAATTTAATAGCTCCAGTGTTGTAACAAGTGTTTTAACACTTGTTTAACACTTAACACTGTTTTAACAAGAATAATTTAAGAAAGTAGAAAAAAATGTAGACTATAAAGAAAAACATTCAGAACCTCTAAGGTCTGTTGTGATAATGACTATGAAATGACTATTAAAACAAATTGTGATATTCCCATTGCTGAGAGAGAAAATGGTCAGCAAATGTTTTTTGCAGGCAAGGAGGAAAACAAAGAATTTTATTTATGAGAAATGCAGTTAATGAGCTACTTCTTGTCAGTGCATTTCATTACAGTTACAAAAGTAATGACAAGTCTTTCAATCTGCAATGTATCTGTGTCAGATTATTCAGTGGTAATCTACGAACATACTCTCTTTCTGTTTTATCAGAAAATACAAGGATTAACAAGCAGACATACAGAAAGAATTGCAATTAAATAGTACTTGGTGATACAAATTATCAAGATTGTGTTTTTGACCAAAACTACAACTCCTATTTTTCTTAGAAGGAAAGAAACTTTCACAAGAAATACCATTTAATGCATATTAAATGCAAATCTACTGAAATGTAGATTCAACAATTGAATTGGATCAGAGGTAGCTCCAATTCAGGACTTCTCAGGATAGGTGTGAATGGGACAAGAATCCTCCTGTCCAGGCTCCAGAGCAATTGCAGATCTGTTTTATGGTTGCTAATTTGCAATACCTTACTTAGCTGTGAGAGTGTTAAAATCCTTCTGTAGCTCTATTACCTCTATGTTAACATGCATATTTCAAATCTTATTTTCAACTTATTTTCATGTCAAGTGAAATCCCAAATCCCAGTAGTAAGGGGTCCTAATAAATATGTCAATATTAAGGTATTATTGGTTGTTTGAAAAAATGTAGTTCTTACATCGAAGGAGGAAGAAAAACAATATATACCTGTAAGACTGTCTGTATACTGTGCTTCAGAAGAAATTTTTAAGAATGAATAATTAAAGTCAGGGAAGTAAATATAAAACAGGACAAAAAGCAACTGGAGTATATCCATCCAGATTGACATAATACCTATGTTCTGTAGCTTTCTAGGCAAAACATATACAATAAACTTCAGAAGGCTCTTGTCTCCCCACTGGGTAGCTGCCAATCACAATACAAACAATTCCTCGCCAAAAGGCACACATGGACTCATTGATGATGTTCAAGCCAGAAGGCATGTATATTCTCATTAGCAAGTCAGACGGCTGGGGGGAATACAGGGTACATTTCAGCTCATGACAAGGGCTAAAAAGTTTGTGCTGCCTTTCAATATTCAGGCCAAAGAAACTGGAGGTAAGAAACATGGCAGTACGTAGGGTCATTTGCAATAAGAAGAACAAGGACAGGTAACAGGATTTCAAGAGGGAGGAGATAAGGGTCATGGTGGCAGATTTGGGAGTAGAAATAGAGAGATAATATGTTAAAAAAAGTGGGTGGATGTACCACATGGTGTGGTATGTGATCTGATAATCTGGTATTTGGGATTTATAATGACCCATTGTTTTGTTTCATTAGAGTATTCTGGTTTTATTTGCTCTATGATTGCAAATACAATGAGTCTACCTGCTCCTACTGTCATCTTCCAGGGAATTTCCCAGAAGTCATAGTGTAGGAGTTAAATTCCTTTAGTTTTATTCTCTACTGGGCTGGGTATTTCCATAGTCCTCAAAAGATATCCTGGAACTCTTCCATTTAGTTTAACCCTCTTCATGAGGCTGAAGAAGTGTATATTTTTAGCCTTTGTTGTGTCCATCATGTTTTCCTATTTGTTGTTTAGCTGAGGTTTTAATTAAGGTTAAGCTTGTCACTGTAAAGAGTTGTTTCTGTTCTACTTTCCGTGCCCTTTTTTCAGGCATGTTTATAGCAAGATACTGTTTTGTGTTACTCTACCGGTAGTTTTCCTCCTGCTCACCCACCTGCCTTTCACTGTGAGGTGGTCCCTTGTCCTCCCACAGACTCAGTGAGTGGGTGGAGCTGTGTCCTCCTCTTGGTCTTTGTGGTCCACGCCAAGTGCTGACAGATCCCTGCAATGTGAGATAGTCCTCTGCATTTCTTGCATCTTTCTTTAGATGCCAACCATCCTTATAGTTTTCTTTCTTTTTTTTTTGGCCACCTAACATGTAGTTCCATTCACTGTATTGATCTCTTCTTTTGATCTTTATGCATGTACATGTCTCAGGTTTTCTTCTGTCCTGCAAGATAATTTGTTTTTTACCAATACAGTGATGTGATAACTCTGTTCACCATCCACATGTTTCAGTATGTAATGTATGCCATAGATGGCTTTGCAAATTCTAAAAGCCTTATAGATATTGGATCTTGATATCCAAATAGTCTCTCTCTGAGAGCTTGGGTTTGGTTTTTTGGGCTTTTTTATTTATTATGATTATCAGTTATATATTTTACCAGAATTTCTATACCAAAACTTTATCTCCATTTCTGCAAATGGAACGGTACAACAATGACAGGCAAGTTGCTTAAAGGTCGTACATGCAAAGACATTTTAGAGGTATAAACCTACAGGGAAAGACTGCTCTCTCCACTTGTGTATTGCTGTAATACTGGCTGCATTGAGATCCCAGTTCTGGCTATGGGGATTCTGGGATCTGTTGTTATATAAAAAAAATAATATAATTGAACAGTTATGTTTGTACAAATGAGGATACACTTTCCCTAGCAGAAGTTGTGTGTATTTGACATAGATCAAATATTGGATGATTGGTTCTTTTAGAAGAAAAATATTCTTAAGCCATACAAAACAACAGAGGACCTAAAAATACATATTAAAAACATCTTTTCATTTTCAACTTTTAACTGATCAATTGCATAGATGAAAACAAGTGAAATATGAAGTGCCTTGAAAACATTGGCTATGAGTTTGAGTGCTTCTTATTTTATTACCCTCAGGTGGAAGTGGGTTGTCACATTAAGATGGAAAATAGAGAAACCCTAAGACTGATCTTCCTGCAATTTGGCATACGTTGGGTGAAAATCAAAGAGAACATTTGGTTTACTGTCGAGATGGCTGTGTAGGACATGCAGATGCAGATCACCAATAATCTCAGTATTATACATTTTAACTGATATGCTGTAGAACTGTTACAAGCATGTAGTAAAAAAATATGGACTTCAGTCTGTAACTGAAATACAAACAGTATTGAATAAAGGCTGCTAGCTTTCCCTTCCACTCCTAGCATAATTGCAGCTGTTTTCAAGCAAGATATAACATGATAAGGAGTAAAAATTCAATGTCAGTAATATTATTGGGTATCGTATATCAGTGTTTCTTAGCAACAACCCAGTAATATTCAGTGAAGACCATGCTCTAATGCAGTAATAAGTATCAGTGGAGAATATTTTCAATGAATGGTTACGCTTCAGGTTTTTCCCTCTTTGGAAAAAATGTAGATGTTAAAAAACCTTGCTGCTCTAGGTTGACAATATGAATCACTGGATTGTTTGGTTTTGTTTTGAACTATCTGCATATAATTCAGCTGTCACAGTGTTCATTAAACCAAAACCAGAATTTGCTTCAAAATACTTTTCTTAGTTGTAAAGGTAGATTGTCTGTCCTGTCAGGAAGGCTCTCTTTCAGCCCCTGAGATCTCTGTCGGTAACAGTCTTGTGACAGACCAAGAGTTGAATATGTATATGTATAAACCATCACTTGAAAGAAGAAGAATATTTTTTTCCATGCTCAAAATATATCATTTGAGATACGTCACAACCCTTCTCTCTTTAAGTTCAACCCACTTCTGAAACCAGGCAAACTTTTAAAATTTCAGCATCCGGGGAGGAATGAATTTAGTCAAATAATAAAAACGGAAAAAGCCAAGGAACAGGGAATATCAGAGATTACTACTTATACCCTGATATTCTATGTAACACATTTATAACCTTACAATTCTTTATTCATTAACCAAAAGACAAAAACTGTGTGCTAATTAACACTATTCTGACAGCAACTTGGATCAGGATCAAATTCTCCTCTGCCACTCACAGATGTGACTTCATGGAGGTTTGCATTACCTGAACCCCTCCCCCCTGCACGGTCAGAACTCTTGAGAAAACCCACCTTTTGGAAATTTTCATGCCTGACGTACTTTACTTTTGAGGGATATCACTTCAGCTTTTCTTTTGCCTTTCTGATCCAAGCATTAGGAAGATACACAGTCTTACTGCTTTCCAAATATTAACATTTTGTGATAGGGGACAATAAGTATAAAGTGATTGGACTTTGATCAAACAATGAGCCTTTTTCCCTTGTCAGAAAAAATGTTTAATATATGTGCATACCATTTACTTCAAAAGGATTTTTCCAGTGTGTTAACAACCATTTAAGGTCTGGCAAAAGAGCGTAGCCTCTGCAAAAGACATATTTTGTGTTAAAACGACAAAGCCGATGACACTTGAAGATAGCGCAGTGGGCAACTGACATACATTAGCCATAACGCCTGTAGGTATCCCTGGAACCAAAGATCTGTGTCCATGTTGGTTCAAACAAGCTATTTGCTTCTCTACCTGACTCACAGTATCTCAGATTTCTCAAGGGTGTGGAAATGTTAAACTTGGCAGGACAACATTTCTATCTCAACAGACCATTGAAGGCTTTATCTGGAGTGGAAAACTAACCAAAACAAACAGTTTCTCTCTACTGAGAGGCCTTCCCAAATAACATATTTTTGGAACAGGCCTCTGGGCCATTCTCTTTGCATTGACAACACCTCCACTCACAAGAGATAAAATCCTGATATCATTCAGATGGTATTCAAACATTGACTGCAAAGCTGACAGGATTCATAAATATTGGGAGAGAAATTATTTTTCTAACTCCCCAAAACAAAATAGAAGTAACCAAAGAAAGGGCCCCCTTAGATGAAATAATTGCCTCATGTCACACCATGTAACTGATCCTCCCTCCAAGGCCATGCAGGGGGCATGTTGACATAGGTGGATGCAGATAAGCCATATCTCTATCGCTTCCACTCTGGTCAGGCAGACACAGACCAGCTCTGGTCAGGAACCCTTGAACTCCTGTAAACATGCCACCAAGCCCAAGGTGATATACTTTCTCCCTTTCAAGACTTTAGGTCCAACAGCACTCTAGCATTGCTGTACAGCTTCTGAACGGGAGCCAGCTTCCATCTGTCAGGGCCCAGCTGGCGTGGGATGGACACACAGCTCTGCAGCTGCTGCTGGAGATACGCCATCGGTCTTGCCCGGCGCTGCGTAGCTAAGGTAGGAGGACAGAGATTTCTGTTCAGGCTCAGGCTACAAAACCTGAACGAAATGGTGGTCAGCACTGGATGCTGCAGAGGAAAGCATGAGAAATCTGAAACTGGCATTTCTAGAGCAATGAACCCTTCAGAGAACTTTCTTCCTCATCTTGAGGGCTTGGCCAGGGAGATGGGAGGGAATGCATTCCCTGCAGTTTAGCCAACTAAACCTGCCACGTCCAGTCTGACTTGCTGTTTGGGCTGAGGCTGACACACATGTGGGGACTGCCTCTCTCTGTCTCTCCCTTCTCTGATTCCAACACGCTCTTTTTCTTTCTTTTCTGTACTGCAGGTGGTGAGAGGAGAGAAAGGGGTCAGAGGGAGGAAGTTTCAACAAATCTACAAAACACAAAGTATCTCTGCAGACAAAAATATACTTTTTGTTTTCAAAACAGTACAGGAAGCTGAAAAAGCTGGCCTTTAAATTGTTTTTTCATGACAATTCTGTGATAAGCCTAGAAATATGACATTTAATTTTTAGAATCTCTTTTTTCCCCTTTCTTCACCAAAAACTTCCTTTTGGGAAAATAATTTTAGATTTATGTTTGTGCATAATAGTTTACGCTAGGATCATCAGCAAAAATTGCAAATATAAATGTGATGTGGTATGTGTGGTATTACTTGGAAAAGAAGACTAAATGAAATGTGTACCATTTAAATAGCATTAGCCTGCTAGGTAAACAGTTGCTACCTCTTAGTTATCTTGTAATTGCATTCCATTTTATGCAGAGCCAACGGTGGTTAAATAGATGGTGTGATGATGTTACATTTAAGGGAATAAATGTAGCATCTTACTTGCTAATCACATCATGTTAAAATGATTTTTTCTAAATCAGTTTCTGGAGATCTTGTCAGTGTTAGTTCCAAGACTTAACTAATGTTGAGCAATCCCAGTAACCCACTGGGAATCTCGCTGCCTGTCCCAGGGTCCATGGTGGGGTTGCACAGGTGTGATATGCTTGACATAAGGTAAATCCGGTGCTTCCAGGAATGGTCAATGTTGAAACGTGAGGTATGTTCGGGAATGCTATTTCTTGGCTCAGTCAAACCTACTGCTCTGTGTAAAAACCCTGGCCGTGCTACTGTACATACAGTCATTTCTAAACACTGATTGAGTATTTACAGTTCATTTTAGGTATACAGAAGCTGTAGTCTCTCCGCACACCGAAAACAGGAGTAGCTGGGTTTCATGAAGGTCTTGTGGTGTGTCTGTTCAATCTAAGATTTCAAGTGTATTTATTAGGTCTTTTTAGACCTAAATTTCCCATTTTAACAACTGGTTTATTTGACATTTAGAATCTAACTTATTTAATCTATTTGTGTTTCTTTCCATGCCAGAAAGAAAATTTGGAGAGGTGGAAAGAGAGAAGGAAGATTTTATTTGGGAGAAACTGAAAAAGAATACTTTCTTATTTCTTACAAATAAAAGAAAACACAAAATTTTCATTTTGAATCAACATCAAATGATTCAAAATCTGTATCCACAAACTTTTGTTTACTCTCCTGTCTACTTAGCTCTTTTTATAAAACATTCTATGTTTCTTTTCCTTTTTAAAAAAATGTGGATCAGTTTGCAAGCATATAGTCCCATTTCAAATTTAAAAAATTGAAAAGGATGTCTTAGGCATGTTGAAATCAGGTATTTCATTTGCAGCAATTTCAAATTTTCCTCCATGTTTCTTTTTCTAATCAAAAGTGCTTATTGAATTATTCTCATTTTCATTAATATTTCAAATTTGATTTTTTATTAATTCATTGTCAAAAAATGATTAAAATGACTTATCTATAGTTATAAACAACTGCTGCTCTCTGTAGGAGTTGGAACTGGTTTTGGTGGGATATTTTTTAAGTCATGTTTACTTCAGAGCTTGCAATTTTTTACAAAATTTTCAGACTTTGTGATTACTCGTTCTTGAAGAGCTACATTTTGTCAGAGCTTTAATTTTAGCTCTATTTATGGTTCCTCTGGTTACACAATTAAATATCTTTGAAAGACATCTGTCATAAAAACAGAAGTTAACTCTTTGGGAGCTTTTATACATCACACAAGTATTCTAAAAGCTATGCAGAATCACTGTCATACCTTTGTAATCGGCAAATCCTTTGAAAACTTCATAAACTCTACCTCGATTAATTCTGACTTCAGTGATGTATATTGTCCTTATTTACACTCATGTCTACAATGAGTCTAAACTAGTGAAAACAGATCTCTACAGCCTGTGTAATCGCAACACTGCAGTTTGTACAACTCCTGATGGAATTCCTGAAAACCCTTAGTCTGCATTTTACCAGGCTTTAGGAAACTGGCCTTAAAATTTTGTCACAAATCTTAGCAATTGGAATATGCTTTCAGCATGCCAGAATCTGAGAGACACTCAGCTATGAATACTCACATTACCACATAGTTTTTGTTAGCTGAGGTTTAGAAAGGATATTGAGAATTTGCCCAGAGAATTTGCCTTACTACTTGAGCAACAAGGTGGTTATATCAGATTATGATATTCAGGTGATTTTGTGAAGCAATAATCAGATTATTGAGGGGCTAGAATGAAAGCTCAGACACCTACGTTTGATGTAATTATTGCCTCATAAAACAGAAATAATAAGTAGGTTAATTTTTCCAAAGAAAAATAATTTGCATTCATATGACAAATCCCAATTTATCTTAACTACAAGCCTACATAATGCTATACTATTTGAAGAACACTTGTGGTGTTCACCAAGCTGATATGACACTTGTCATAAAGTGGTGACATTTGTGTATTTCTAAATAAAATTGCTAAAATATTGGAAGTCCTTGTTTGTGCTTCTTCAATTGCTGTTAGCAAGTTAGAGAAACTGGCCTGTAGTAAACCATCATTTCTGACTGCTCTGTAGTGCTTGGTTTCAGAAAGCTCAGATATCCCAAACTGTAAGGTCTGTCCTTAGCGCCCACTGGCATCCAAGGTGACAGAGAAGCACTGCGATTATAAGAACCCAGACCAGAGGGCAGTCACCGCCCTAAAGATACTGCCCTAAAGATGCATTATAAGCAGAGGAAGGGAAGCACAGTGAGTCAGTGATTGAGCCAAAGTCATGTAAGCAACCACTGAAAATGTCAAGAGTTTCCTATTTGCCTATTCCAATTTTTTGTACCTGAATTATCTTTGTTATTATTGCTATTCAAAATCATCACTTCTGAAATAGGAGTACCAGTCAAACGGAAAGGCCATAGTGTTTAGCCTTCTCTTAGGTGCTTTGGTAAGCTCTTTAACCATATTTTACATGTTTAATATGAAAATTCAGACATAATTAAAGAATTAATGTATGCAATGGAATGACATCAGACAGAACAGGTATCAGCAACTTTAGCAATGTATGAACTCTTGATTCTAAATTAAAATTGAACATTTTCTTCCATTTTAGGGTAGGAAGGTAGTATAGAAATATGATATATCACCTTTCAATGAGGAATAAAAGGTATTTTCATGTCACTAATTGGTTACGAAACCATTTTTCTGCCTGAATCTGGGCTGTGATATTTCAGTTTCTGATGTTTTTCTCTGTCTACATATGCAACGCCAGAATAAATGAACACTCAATTTTTTCTGCACTGTATAGCCGTTGGTGTCTGTGTAGTTATCTCTTCTCTTCTGCTAATATAAACTAGTCTTTTATTTCATTGCTAAGAACAAGGAATTGAGAAAAAAGGTTGATGAGGTGGGCCCAAAGGATCTGTAAGTCTGTGACTCTAATTGCAATGAATCAAGAGATAAGAAATAATCCAAGAACAATATAATGGGAGAATTAGAGAAAAGAGTGGAATAGATTGAAGACAGAAATAGGTGCTCATGTCATTTTTGGACAAGAACATTTCTAATGGCTTGCAGTGTTCAAGAAAATAGTGTAACTGTGGCAGGATATTTCAAAGATGTGGTTCCAGTCTTATGCATAAATGATAGCTTTTTATCACAAGTTTCATGTTTTAGGTTACAATAATCTGCAGTTGATGAGCATCAGATGAAGCCACTTGCAGTATTGTTGGTCAGTTTTTGATAGAAATAATATGTATTAGTCAACCTAATTTTAATATATTAGAATTTCCTAATTTTAGAGGAAATAATAATCTTTTAAATTTGCCTGAATATTCAGGAAATAGTCTTATACCAGCCTGTGCTTAATCTTCGAAATAACAGAATTGGTAGGAGTATATTTATTTATTTATGTAATTAATTGATTTGCAATGTTTATGACTTTCAACAAATGTATGCTGCTCTTGACAGCGTGTGAGCTTCACCAGCAAATCAATCACTCTGACCTGCAGATACATCCCTACTAACAGAGGGATTCAGGGGAAACAGTGAACAGATTCTCAATGACATTTTCCTATATGTGATTCACTCAAATATGAGTGTATATAAATTGGATAATGCCCCCAAGTTTGCAGGTATTTGAGTCTTCTGAGGGACACCTTCTGATTTTGTTCCTTAAGAAAAAATGGTTATATTGAGCTTAGTGTAAAAAGTTGTCTGGAAGAAAAATCATATTCACAACTGCTAAAATTTATCCTCTTAATAAATACTAATGGAGCAAGTCTGATCAGATCTGAAACTTGGCTTAATTTTAGCATGTACATTCTCAATGTAGTGAAAACTATCACCTTAAAATACTTGAGAATATTTATTCTCTTTTGCAGAAGTCTGCATGTATATGTATCCTTTTTCTTTTTTCCCCTGATACTTTAAATTTGTGACTGTGGCTTAGCTGCATTCATGGACCAGTGGTTTATTAACTAATTCTTATAGCCAGAACAGTAGACCGTGTAATGCTAAGTACCTCCCGAAACTTGCCACAGAGAGCGTAGTTCAGAAGAAGGTGTGTGAGGACTGTATGACCGCCAGGGTGACAGCCGAGCCATCAGGACATGCAGGGACCACCCTGGGAGCACAGTTCCTCTCAGCACACCCTCCAAGCCAGATCTTCCATGGGGCTGGTCACGCTATGGCTGGAGTAAGTGCTGCCTCACAGCTCCTTTGCAGCGCCAGTTTCTCAGCAGTTTCTCAAAAGGTTTCCAAACCATAGGACAAGATAGTGACAACTCACTGCCCTGGCCCATAGGGCTGACCTGTTCCTAGGCAGTAACACCAGTTCAGATTCAAAACTTCAATGAACCTGGCAGCCTATGAGCTTCAGGGACTTTCTTTGTGGAAGCCTTCCTACATCTTCCAGGAAAAACAGCAAAACAGCCATGTTAGGTCAAAATGAGGGGCTGCCTACCTAACCCAATTCTGGCGTCTTAGGTGCATGTAAGCCAAACATAATGCCTTCCCTTGTACTCCTGCCTGCCTGTGGCAACCAACAGCTGGGGACCTTGCTACTGTTATTTACAAAACCAGAATGTGAGACACATTTCTGGGGGTCAAACAGCTTACTAGAGGTGACTTACACATGACTTGAACCTTGCAGTCTTATATTTTTTAATCAGTAATTCTCCTTTGCTTATGATTGTCTATATAATGTCTCATTACGTGTGAGTGTAGTTGATAGGCTACAAGGAGTACACTTAAAAATCACTGGTTTACTGCCACCGAAGCACCTCTCATTTGAGTGTTGTAGACTCCCCCTGAACACACAAAACCAAAATAAGTGATTCTCTGATATCCCTCTGTGTGCCTTAACAAGGAGCAATCACATTTCCATTTTATGCTGACCTTTATGCGTCGCAAGGCAAGCACATCTAAGGTTCTGGGCTCTAACAATTAATTTAAATGCTAGCCCAGCATTTTGTATTGTCCTAAGGTATTTTTCTACTGTTCTGTTAGTCCTTGAGCCAGGCACCTTCTGGTTTTGAGCTTTTACAGCAATAAATTAATTACAGTTTATTTGGCCTTCTCTGTTGCTTGGAGACAAATGTCTACAGAACACACCTGGAGGCATTTTCTTCAGTTGTGCCTCCCTCGCCTGGGTCCTCTCTTACTCCTGTTCGAGGAGAGTCAGAAGCAGTTTGCACAACTATAGAATTTACGGTGCTGTTTGGTCATGGTTCCTCCTCTTGAGCACCCTTGGGGCTTACTCCAGCTGTCCTCTGACCCCCTGGGGAGACACAGTAAGATGCTTGAGGGTTCCCCGAGATGCTTTCCTAAGTTCATGCAATCATGCAGAATCAACCCCAGGAGTTGCAGTGTTTCAGGTCCACCTGGCTAGGTAACGTCGCTATCTTTGAAAACCATTCCCCAGTCCCAAATGAATCAGGGTGTTTAATATTTGGGAGCTTCAACTTGTTTAGGTACGTGCTTGGGCACACGGTCAGAATGAGATGAAGCAGTAATGTGAAATATTATGCCGAGAAATGTTTAGGTTATTTCAGGGTTTAGAGAAAGACCTTCAGGCTAGCACTATGTTCCACAAGGGGAGTTGCTGGCTTGCTCCAGTGGTCACATTGCTGGATTGTGTTATGTTCTGGGGCAAATAGTCTCTTGGATTTTATATATGAAATGTGATTTGTTCCATGGTAATTCTTTAGATGTAAATTAAAAAAAAAAAAAAAACCAAACGAACAAACAAAGAGCAGGGTCTATCTAATATTTAAATACTTTCTACAGTTTTAAACATGACAGATGTATGCCAGCAATACAATTTAGTGTTTTCTTGCTTATTTTTTCTAATGCAAAAGTCTCTCCAGCTTTCACTCAGAACAATGGCTTAGTTAATTTGTATTTCTGCACAAAGTTGTCATCAGTTTAATGTTATCTCTTCTCATAATAAGCAACATTTGTCATCCTCCTGACCCCTCCTTCTTCCCAAGACTATGAATATGCAAAACTTCTTAATCTTGTTATTTCAGATAACCTGAGTAATTGGCTGTAGTGTGGCTGTGTAGCTAAGAAGGGATATAAAAGAAAAAAAAGATAAGGATATAGCATGCCTCTTCTCTGTATGTAAGCCATAGCACAAAATAATATAAATGATTCAAGCAGTATTCACAGTAAAAGACAATTATGCCCATGAAATAACTTTGAAAATGTCTTTGAGCTTTATTCCTAACATATACAGATATGAACATAAATACTATAGAAACACAAAAAAAAATTAATGTTTCAAACTTATGGAAAGATAAAGTATACAATCTGAAGCTCTTTGCATTCTGGGAGAGTTCAAGACAGCTTCAAAACATGCCCAGGCAATCCATTAAGTACTTCAAAAAAACCCATCTTTATCTGATGTGCAGTGTGGATTTTTAGCATCAGTGAAGGACATTGAGATGAATTTTTAAAATAGCACAATAATAGAGAATTGCATTTCATTCTGCAGTTTCACCATCATTTATTATCCCTAAAAGAGTTAAGAAAATATGTTGGTGCTCATTTAATAGTGCTGACTACATGATTGATAGGGCACTTCTTTGTGAGTCTATGAAAGGGTTTATGATCCCCATAGCTAAGTTAAATCGACCCCATTCTGCAAACATGGCCACAAGCACAGCTACTCTCTGCCTTCAAGAAGGTGGTCTGTATGCCATAGCAAAGGGCAGTAATCAAAATAGCACAAATGACTTTCATCAGTCCATTAGCTATGACAGTATTTCTCAGCAGTGATGGACTGTTCTGATCAACTCTTGATGAAGCCTCTGCCTCCCTGGTGAGTTGAACTCTTTCACCCGAAGCTGGCATCTTTATTTCTTCACTCACAGCCAAAAGGCTGCCACTAAGATGGGAGAGTCCACCAGCATGAATTGATACGCAGGGCTAAGTCTAGATTTTATTCTGCCTTATTTCTTGCATCTGTTTCTACTGAGTACTATTACAGTGCTAACCACACCTTGACTTTTAAATTTTCTCCACAGAGATTTTAGCAGATATAAAAATTCCAGTCAGGAGGAAAACAAAATGTTGTGCTTGATCTCACTTACGGTAGTAAATGTCCTGTGGGCATCTCTCCTGTTGATCTGGCAATGAGTCAGACCCTTAGGTGCATTGCACAGCAGTGACCATATCACCCATGACACTGAGGGAAACACGTGTATCTCTAGAAGACTCTTCACTGCACCACACATGACAACACATAATGTCTTCCAATATTATATGCAATTAGGCTGTGTTTATAAATAGTTCTGTGTGCAAAAAATTACTTTGCTGATCTCTGTAGTGTTTCTTATGTCTGAGACGCATCAACTGTTTACTGCACAAGGCTATGCTACGCACAGTGTAGGTTCTGCAGAGAAGATAGTGATAGCAGCTATCATCCTTTTCTCCAGGGCTTGTTTTATTGTTTGTAGTCATTTAAGTTGCTAGGCAAGAAGACTATTGTGCAATATTGTTGTCATCAAGACGATAGAAAGGAGAGATACCAAGCTGCGCATTGTAATAGATTCATAAAATCCGAGTGATGCCATTGCTTAGTAGTATGCCAAGTCTTTTGCCCTGCTATCAGCTTGAAAATGTCCTTCTTCCAATAACATGTAAAAATATTAATTTGCCAGAATTCAAATATTTTGCCATGTAGCAGGATTAAAGTCAAAGGATTGACAAATATGAGTTTAAATAAGAGATTGTGGCAATCATTTCTATTGATTCCAAGAACCCTTCAGGATCCGTCTTTTAATTAGCACTGCAGTTGTTCCACTGCCTTGAGAATTGTTATGGCAATATTTATGGCTGCAATTGAATAGAAAGTATTTGTAGTGGAGAAATACACACATGCTAGCTGATCTTGCACTACTTCTATTACATGAATATAAGTACCACTCAAATACCTGCAAGCTCTTATGAGAGAAATGTGCTCACGTGTCAAAAATCCCAGTCATCAGGAAGGTGCAGCCTGGTGCCACTGATACAACACCATATCATGTCTGAAGTTTTCTCAAAATGTTTTTCAGGAAAAAAAAAAAAAGTCCTTTCTGTTATGCATGCTAGGGAAAAAAAAAAAAAAGACCAATGAAAAATTTTTATCATGCATCATAATCAATAATGCTACTATGATAACTGTAACATTAGTATAATTGGCATACATAGGCTGACTTTTCTTCTAAATCCTGGATAACTGGAAAAAGTTTTAAATTTAGTCTTTGAAGGCAAAGTACTTTTTTTTTTTAATTTAGCTCTATCTTGAAATTCTCTCTTCTGGTTTCACCGGAGACTAATATTTTGCATGCTTACAGGCATACAGTTACTGTATATTCGGATATGAACTCATTGGACATTACAAGGCCAGAATTCAGCTTCATCATAAAGATTGCAAAGTTTGGACAAGATTAATGTTTTAGGTGTAAATGGGCAGTAACTGTTCAGTTTAACGTAATTACTGGGTGTGAAACTGCCCTATATATGTATGGTAAGAACTGTTCATTTGAATGGACTTTCCTTTGAAAGCCTTTGTCAGCTGAATCCTGTAATGGAGAATTACGCAGATTAAGTTCCAAGTGGAGGACAGAGAGCAAGAAAGGGCCTGGATGGGCAGCCTCTGAGTCCTGACAAGGCTAAGATGATTCTAGATCAAATAGCTGTAACTATGCATGCCCACGCTGCAAGTATGTGTACGAGCGATGTTTTCCAAAGAACCTTCACTGGTAAATTACCGTCCTCTTTAGCATTTTCACCAAGTTGTACATAGAATGAAACATTTTTTTGTCCCCCACCCCAGTAAAATGTACTCTCACTGAAGCAGTACACTCGTGTAGACAAGGTGAACTGGTTTTAGTATATGAACTTTATATCTGAATGGCCTAGAAACAGTCTGATGCACTTGGTCTGTGTACTCTTTGATCTCTGTAACACGATTATTTTTTTCTTGCTTGTTGCACTCTATTCTGTGCATCTTTCAGATCTCATAAGATGAGCTTTTTCTTTTGTCACAACGCCTTTTTTATCACTAATAAGGTATATGGATATTTTTTCTGTCTTTAAGTGATGGTCCTTCCAAATAATCATTGGTGTAAGCAGAAAAGTAACGTGAATAAAAATATAAATGTTTCCAGTGCTGTAAACTGTGTATTCCGGGGGGAAAATGTTATTAAGAAAATAGGAACATAGTAACTGATAGTTCATATTCAATTATAACTATAAATAATATCAATGCATTTCTACAAAAATTATAGTAACATTAAATGTTCAATATATCAGTAGTGCATGCTATATATATATTACATGTTGTATATAAATTACATAGCAATATAATTAACAATTAATTGAAAGGGCTCTATTAGTTAACAGTACGTGGTAGGCAGTTCGTGTTATCTGTGCAGCATTTTTGGATAAGAGATTGCCTGTAAGGGTCCAGCTCTCTTATTTCTTTATAAGATTGATTATTTTCCCTGAATTTATCACTCCAAATTGTAAAAGTTAAGAAGCAGCAGAAACGCCAAAATTAAGTCTGTCTGTTTAACCTTTATGTTGCCCAGTCTTTGTAGTAGGGTGATACAGAATGGGATTTGGCAAAGCACAAGCACCATTGTTATTCAGCTGAATAAGTCACCTAGATGCTCAGAAGAAGCCACTTGTCCCCTGGAAAAGGTACTTCTGTGTTGTGAATGGAAAGTGCAGGGTAGACAAGGTAATGTTAGAATACTTCTTTTCGTTCCCCCTCAGTCATCCTGTGACTTTGTCTTGCTTATTGCATGCAATCTGAATGTTGTATCCACAACGAAATGAGTTCTTTTATCTCAGGTTTCTCTCTGATGCTTGTTACCATAGGATCAGAGCAGCCTACAAACACAGGCGAGTTGGCCATCTTAGCTCCCTGACATGGTATTTTATAAACTTTGTAAATATTTATCCCAGTACTCACAGAAGCAGCCTCTAAACCAAGTGCTTCATTACCTATGTACTTCACTGTAGATGCTCAAAACCTGTCCTGTAGCTACCAGTCACTCACGGCATCTGCTGGCTTTAGCTGTACTGGCTTGTCAGCATCTATGAAATCTGCCTCTAGCTGTCCAGGGCTGGGGACCCAGAAAACAGTCAACATATCATTAGTGGTCCAGTGTGGTTGTTTTCTTAGTATAAAATGAAAATCCACAAAGCTGCAGTCTGGAAACAGCTTGCACCACAGTCTGCACTAATCCTCATTTTACTAAGTTTATAGCTATCTGTTTGAATTCTTATTGTTAACCTCATCCTTTGAAAGCATGCATGTGGTTCTTTCTTTTATATATACATGAGCTTCACAGTGAAAATAGTAGTGCAATCCCTTCCAAGGGACAGGGTGTGCCAGTCAAGTTGAATTCTTTACATATGTGCCCCAGTAAACACCAGTATGTCAGTCTTCTCACATGTAACACCAAGAAGACACCCAGAAAACTCCAGAGAGCTGCTGTGATTAACACCTATTTACTTGTTATGTGAAAAGAAGTCAGCAAACATATTTTAATAAAGATTTTTTCTGCACTAAACCAATGTGAAGCATCAGAACATTTGCATTTTCTGTTAGAGGAATCATTAGATTCCATCTAGGCTGTGGTACATACCACTTCCAGGGAAAATGCACTTGATTATAAAAGATGAAAAACGCTTGACTTAAATTAAACCTTTTTTTCTTATGGTACAGGTCTCACAAATAAAGAACTTTGTTTCACATCCTTTTTCCTTTGACGATTCATTAAATGAGCCTTTTAATTTTTCACCTTTGATAATGGTAGTATTTTAGGTGTTTCTCATGGTTTTTACTTTTGTTTTTACTTGAGTAGATATTTTTATAGTAATACTCTGTCTACCCTCATGGTGGTTTTTTTTTTTTTTCTGCTAGCCTGAAAACTTCTAGAATCGATGTTTCTGACAACAGTCAACTATCAGTTATCCGGATTGCAGATTGCTTATGCAACATACGGAGAGACTGTTCAGGTATGACTTGAGCACAATTCCACTGTGCCTCTGAGCAGTTCATCTCTAGGACAGGTGCCAACACCATCATGCAGCAAAAAAATAGAACCTAAAATCCCAGGGAGACAGCCTGGTTCCTAGCTATCCCATTCAGGTCAGATGCCTACTGATCTCATTTTGAAAACTAGGACTGCTGGGGTGTATAGAGCAGGAATACACCCCACCTCATGCCTCTCTGAGTCACAGAAGCTTGTTTGGTTCAATGGAACACCCACACGAACACTCAGACCTGGCTGGGCTTAGAACTGTGTTGAGTCCAGCAACAAGCTAGAAGCTAGGAGAGCAATGCAAGTGCACTTCCATTGGATGGCAGCCCAGGTATGCCACAGCTGATGCTGAACCCGATCCCAAGCTACAGGGCTGGCTTTCATGTCTTTTTTCCTCTGAAGACTCATTCCATGCACCTACTTATTGTACCTGGGTCGTAGCACTTTCAGGCTTCTAGGAGGAAGTGCTGCCTTGAATGCAGCACCTGATTTCATCCTGGGTCTTGCCTTTGCACTGTGTCATACTATGACAGAGGCAACAAGTCCACCCAGGGTACCAGGGATAGTTCTGAAGTGCAGTGTGGTTGCTCTGTGCAAGGCAGACAAGGTCAAGGCAAATCATCATTCAACTAGAACTAATAAAGTCCATTTGTTTCCTGGTGGAAACACTGGTGGTACTTTGTACCACATTCTCTCTGACTAGCTATACGTCCTTCATGCAGGGCATTCCTGCACCACTCTCTCTTTGATCTGTAGATTACCCTACAGAAGTTGTGGATACATAATCTGAATTCAAGTGTCTAGGTGCTAAGAACCACCATCCAAAGATGCCTACATTCCACCAAGGGCTTTTATAGACAATTTAGTCTCTTGAATGTAGGTGTTGTGTATCAAGCAATCAAAGTAGCTGAAAGAAGATGGTGGATGTGTCTACCAGAATGGGGTTGAAATCACACTGTGCCCTTGTATTCTATTACACAGAAAATTACTTCAGAAATAATTATCTGAAAGTTAGCATGAGGGAAAAAATGGAATATTGAAAGAAAATTTCAGCTCATTGTTCTCCTTGCTGGAACTCTTCTTCAGTTCAAAGTAAACAGAAGTAGAAATACTTTCTAGCTACCGAAGTACTCGATGTGGGCATGGAGCTGTCTGAGAGAAGAGCTCTCTCTCAGCATTTGTTAAGAGGGGAAGTGAACAGCTGCACCAGACATCAGTTACGTACCAGGTATGCAATAACTTAGGATACTTTTAATAGAGAAAAAACAAAGTATGAAGTGATTGTAGGACTGCAACTCATATCTGGAGACTTACGGAAACTACATCTTTGACAAATATTCACTTAACCAAATGTTACCCTGACTGCAGCTGCAGCCGGCAATGGTGGGGTGAAAGAGCTTGAGATAAGAAAAAATCATGGTCAACAATGTCCATTTTTGAAGTAAAGAGTAAGTTTGTATTCTCTCTAAGAGTGAAGCACTGAAGTAGTCTTCTGGAGAGCCTAGAAGAGCTCACTTGTTGAGGACCAACAGCGGCCAGGAAAGTGTCGTGGTAAAGATGACAGATGTGGGTAGTGAGGCAGCAAGATCAGTGGCAGAGGTAAAGAGAAGCCATACAAATAACAAAAGCTGCCTTTTTTACCCAGCAATACATTCTCTGGAGTGCCACTTACTTCAGAGACTGATTATTTCAAATACTTCCTAGCTGGTATAAGGACATTAGCCTACATTTGGACTGCTGCCCTGGACCTGTGAGAAGGTTAGTAATCTTGCCTGCTTCTAGTATTATGTAGATTTATTTTTTTATCTCTTACCAGTTTGTTATTTTATTGTGTTCCTTTATTGTCTGATTAAAGTTACATTTGTTCAAACCACTTTGACCAGTGCAGGCACTCCTCACTGTTCTGTGCCTTATTTTCCAGGTTTCTGAGAGGGAGTCTTAAAGCACAGCTTCTTAAGCTTTCAGAAGGCACTGGTAGAGCTTTTATTGGCTTCTCAGAAATGCTAATGAACATAGTCAGTTTACAATTGCTACTGCCTAGGCAGCCATAAGCTTCCAACTCATCTTTATCTTTCATGACAAGACCTAGAGTTGAGTTCAACAGCTTCCATGCTGAATTTTTTCTTCACATTTTTATTGCATAGGAGTTGTACAGAAGGTTCCTCTCTTTGCATTTTCTCTCAGAGAAGGACTGTGCAGTTGCAGCCTGTAGTGTCAGTCTGAGCTGTATTCGACACTGTAGTGCTTTCCCCTGCACTTGTAAGTGCTTTCCTGGCTGCATGGTTTTCTGGCTGGATCCAGTCCCACTGAAATCAGTGTAAAGGTTTTATGACTGGTGGGAGCTGGATCTTATCTTGCAGCCTGGAAACCTGTTAGTCAAGTATACATGAAAAATACAGAGGTGTTTTAAAGTAACTGCATAATGCCTGCTAAATTAATCTGAATTAATCTGACAGGGAGACAGATTTCATAGAACCATAGAATCATAGAATGGTTTGGGATGGAAGAGACCTTAAAAATCATTTAGTTCCAAGCCCCCTGCCCTGGGCAGGGACACCTCCCACTAGACCAGGTTGCTCAAAGCCCCATCCAGCCTGGCCTTGAACACTTCCAGGGATGGGCCATCCACAACTTCTCTGAGCAGCCTCTTCCAGTGTCTCACCACCCTCACGGTAAAGAATTTCTTCCTAATATCCAATCTAAATCTACCCTCTTTCAGTTTAAAACCATTACCCCTCATCCTATCGCTACACTCCCTGATAAAGAGTCCCTCCTCATCTTTCCTGTAGGCCCCCTTTAGGTACTGAAATGCTGCTATAAGGTCTTCCTGGAGCCTTCTCTTCTCCAGGCTGAACAACCCCAACTCTCTCAGCCTGTCTTCATACGAGAGGTGCTCCAGCCCTCTGATCTTCGTGGCTCTTATCTGGACTCAGTCCAACAGGTCCATGTCCTACTTATGTTGGAGGTTCCAGAGCTGTATGCAATACTCCAGGTGGGGTCTCACCACAGCTGAGTAGAGGGGCAGAATCACCTCCCTTGACCTGTTGGCCACGCTTCTTTTGATGCCATTGGCTTCCTGGGCTGCAAGAGACATTGCCTGCTTATGTTGAGCTTCTCATCCACCAGCACCCCCAAGTCCTTCTCCTCAGGGCTGCTCTCAAGCCATTCTCTGTCCAACCTGTATTTGTGCTTGGGATTTCTCTGACCCACATGCAGGACCTTGCACTTGGCCTTGTTCAACTTCATGAGGTTTGCACAGGCCCACTTTTCAAGCCTGTCCAGGTCCCTCTGGATGGCATCCCTTCCCTCCAGTGTGTCGACCGTGCCACACAGCTTGGTGTCGTTGGCAAACTTGCTGAGGGTGCACTCAATCCCACTGTCCATGTCACCGACAAAGATGTTAAACAGCTCTGGTCCCAAGCCTGACCCCTGAGAAATGCCACTTGTCACTGGTTTCTACTTGGACATCGAGCCATTGACTGTAACCCTTTGAGTGTCACCATCCAGCCAATTCCTTATCCACCATGTGGTCCATCCATCAAATCCATGTCTCTCCAATGTAGAGACAAGGATGCCGTGCATGACAGCGTCAAATGCTTTGCACAAGTCCAGGCAGATGACGTCAGTTGCTCTTCCGTTATCCACCAACACTGTAAAGCCATCGTAGAAGGCCACCAAATTTGTCAGGCATGATTTAGTGAAGCCATGTTGGCTGTCACCAACCACCTGCTTATTTTCCATGTGCCTGATCAGAGTTTCCAGAAGGATCTGCTCCATGATCTCACCAGGCACAGAGGTGAGACTGACTGGTCTATAGTTCCCCAGGCCTTCCTTTGTTTCCTTTTTAAATATGGGCATTATGTTTTCCCTTTTCCAGTCAGCGGGAACTTCACATGATTTCTCAAATATGATGGATAGTGGCTTATCAACTTCAATCGTCAGTTGCTAACCCATGGATGTATGTCATCAGGTCCCATGGATTTGTGAACCTTCAGGTTCCTTAAATGGTCTTGAACCTGATCTTCTCCTACAGTGGGTGGTTCCTCAGTCTCCCATCCCCTGCCTTTGCCTTCTGCAATTCCGGCAGCGTGGCTAGAACACTTGCTGGTGAAGACTGAGGCAAAAAAGTCGTTGAGTACCTCAGCCTTCTCTGTATCCCAGGTGACCAGGTCTCCTGCTCCCTTCTGGAGAGGGACCACATTTTCCCTACTCTTCCTTTTGTCACCGACATACCTATAGAAGCGTTTCTTGTTGCCCTTGACGTCCCTGGACACATTTAACTCTATCTGGGCTTTAGCTTTCCTAACCTGGTCCCTGGCTGCTGGGACAATTTCACTATATTCCTCCTGGCCTACCTGCCCTTGCTTCCACCCTCTGTAGGCTTTCTTTTTGAATTTGAGTTTCTCCAGGTGCTCCTTGTTCATCCATGCAGGCCTGCTGTTTTTTTTGCCTGACTTCCCCTTTGTTGGGATGTATTGCTCCTGAGCTTGGAGGAGGTGATCCTTCAGTATTAACTAGCTTTCTTGTCCTGTGTTCCTAACATCAGGCTGCCTTTGTTTAATATGACCAGGGCTTTATCCCATGGTATTCTACCAAGCAGAACCCTGAGCAAGCCAAAGTCTGCTCTCCTGAAGTCCAGGGTAGTAAGTGTGCTGTGCACCCTCCTCGCTGCCCTAAGGATATTAAACTCCACCATTTCATGGTCACCGCAGCCCTTGAGCTTCACATTTCCCAGCAGCCCCTCCTTGTTGGTGAGAACAAAGTCCAGCAGAGCACACCTCCTCATTGGCTCCTCTGTCACCTGGAGAAGGAAGTTATCACCGACGCATTCCAGGAAACTCCTCAATTGCTTATGCCCTGCTGTGTTGTCCCTCCAATAGGTATAGGGGGTGGTTGAAGTCCCCTATGAGGACCTGAACTTCTGAACGTGAGGGTGCTCCTATCTGTCTATAGAAGGCTTTATCCACTTGGTCTTCCTGGTCAGGTGGTCTGTAGCAGACCCCCACTGTAATGTCACCTGTCCCTGCCCTCCCTTTGATCCTGATCCATAAGCTCTTGTTATGTGAGTCTAAGAAAAAAGGCTCACTGCCTGCTGTCCCTAGAGGAGGAGAAGTTCCCATTCTTGCAGTGCTGTGTTTTTCTTGTAGGGCAGAAGATGTACTCTAATATTGAACCTAGGAGTACCAAGAACCCAGATCCTGAGAAGATATTTGGAGCGGTAGATGTAGGGATTTCAGGGAATGGTTATGCTTCATGAATGTGGCAGGGAGTTGGAGGTAGTGGTAACCAGATCAAAGAAAGATGTGACATCTAGATGTTATGGGGTTCAAAGGGGAAGACACGTGGATGGATAAGAGCACCAAGAGAAGGAATGAACAGTGATACTTGGCAATATAAGTTGTAGGCTAGCTGGAGCATGCATATTTTGAACAAGGAACAGTAGAGAACAGTAGAAGGGTACACAGTTAGACTGAGGTGAGTATGAAATGATGAAAGAATGACACAGGAATAAGGGTTTTCTATTACCAGGTCTTGTATTGTCAAGGAGTACTAACAGGAGAAATTTTTTTTATTTTCCTCTCACTAGCAAGATAGCTAGGCTGATGTGCTCGCTGTCCTTCCTCTGTGAAAAAATTGGACTCCTTGAAATTTGTATTAAGCATCATCTCCAAGTAGAATCTCTCTAGCAACTAGTTGCAAGCAGACTGCTTAATAGACTTCTTTTCCCCCACCATGTGAAGGTCCTTTATCAGAAAGCTATGAGAATATTGCTATATTAATGCAGTGGTTGATTTCTGAAAATGAATTTCACTGACTTGCAAAGCATTCAAAATTATAGAAGTTTCAATTCATAGGATCAGTCTAATGTTTTTCCCCTGCAGTTTCAATATACATGACATCTGAATCTGACTTGGAATGAACTTTTAACTTCTCCAGTGTGGTTTGGTTTTTTGAGTTGTTTTTTTGCTGTTCTTGTTGCTTTTGTTTGGGGTTGGGTTTTTTGTTCTGTCAAAACCCTTGGGATTTATGTCTTAAAATAACCTAAACAATCTCTACAATGTTTTTAACCAATTAGAGAGACTTTTCATGTTGGTGCCATAAAATCCCAAATGCCAAACATTGCAACAGTCAGTCAAGTGCTTTCTCTTGCATACAACTTTCTGTCTCTTCCAGCTGAGAACTTACAGGCTTACTTACTGAATTTATTGAATCAAAGGTAATTGTATTTTGTGCTCTGAACTTTACTGTTCATCTGAGCAACAGTATTCAACATGGAGACCTGTAAAAGAGAAGTGTTACTGTACCGCTGTACTTTTGATTGATGCTATTTGCAATAGGAAATGCCTAGAATCTCTGACAACTGTCCAAAAAACCAGTTTCCCCATCTTGATCTTATGATTAGAAATAAATATGTTTTGCTACCTCCTTTTAGTCAGGAAAGATTATTACGGTCCACACATGAGACTCCAGTGATAGCTTTCAACAGTGATGTGGCACCATGAGTTTGGTGTCCCTGTGCGAGTCCTCAGGCTGGAGCCCGGGAATGTCTGCCTTGCCTCTTTCTCTCAAAAATCTTGAAAATGACTGCTGTACCCAAAAACAGTTTGTGGCCTAGTTTCAGTTTACAGTGTGGTACAATTTGAATGGCAAATAATGTGCCTTGTTGTTGGTAAATGTTAAGCAATCAGTTTTCAAGGTGTGTTAGAGGCTTCCTGTGACTTTAAGCTATACTCCTCAGCTGCTGTTTTAGAGTAAGCTTGTCTTTACAAATTTTGTCTGAAAATTTATTTGTCCATTTCCAGTTTGTCATTGATTTATACTGACAGTGCAGTGGGAGTAAATGTCCCTCATTACTGAGTGCTTCTTCTTTGCTTGGACCCCAACCAATTGTAAAAAAAAACAATCCAGCAAAATCACACTCCTCCCTTTTCATCCTTTCTTGAGTGATGCACTGATTGTCCCTCTAACTTCTTTTGCAATGAGCTTTACCTTCTTGGACTTTTGCCAACATACACAAGGGAAAAGAATTCTTCCTACAGTGTACAAAATGTGTCAACTGTCTCTTGAAACCATGTACTTTTTTTTTTTTTCTTCCCTGAAAGAGAAGGTGGAAATACTAATAGGAAAAATGACCCAACACCTTCAGTAATATCTTGGGCTGCAAAATACTCATGCCCAATTCCCTGAATCACTAACTACTTCCTCTGCGGATTTCAGTGAGAAATTCAGGACAGGGTCTAACCCATGTTTAGATGTTCTAGTTTCTGGAGTTATCAAGGCTCTCTCCACAGGCAATGGGGACAGACAAACGCATCCAGAGGGTGAACCTTTTTAAAAGTCACCCTCTGGAGGCCTCAGTTCCCATCCACAAGCAGGGATAAAGCACTTTGCTACATCAGAAATGTATTCTGAGGATAAATGCATTGAAGAATGTAAGGCATTTGCACTTTGGCACTACAGCTGTGTCAGTGCTGGAGACAGACCACATCACGGAGGCTTCGCAACAAAAATGGTCAGTAAACTTACTGTGTCGGGGTAACTGTGTGACAGGAAATAGAGTTTGGCTTGGCCTGTGCTTCTGAAATTTGCTTAGGCATTTGTGGTGACTGAAGGTACAGAGTCTGTGAGGACAGTAATTACTTCCTTCAGACAGAGAAGAACTGGGAGCGTATTTGTGCCCAGAGATGAGCAGAGCTCTGAAAGGGAGATGAATTCAAGCAGAACACTAAAAGGGAAAATGAAGAGTGGTGCCAACTGATCATAGGCACTAATGAAGGTTTACAGCAATAAGTAAGCTGAGTAGAAAGCAAGCATTACTGTAGAGCAAAACAACTCTTCACTACAAAGACAAGTACATCCCCATGTAATGGCCTGACTCTCAGAGGAATCTGGAGGGAATATAGTCTTTGAAGATTGCCTAAGAAATAAGTGCTCAAAGCTCACAGGCTGATTTAATCAAAGCAACTCATCCATTAAGACCTCCTCCACATCCCAAGTGCTTTGTACCTCACAGCATCTCTCCTCTCTGGACACAGAAGGCTTTTCTCTACAATTTTGTTAGTGATAAGTGACCAAAACTACCACCAGAAAGCAATTTATGCCTCACTTTTAAGCTAGCGTAGGCTTTTTCTGGTGGGTTGTGGGTTTTGTTTTGTTTGCTGGTTTGTTTTACTTCAAGCTAAGGATAGGATCTGTGTTATGAACCCTTGTGTTATTTTCCATTGCACATTCTGCTTCACTTCCTGAACCTTGATCCAGGGCTCCTCATCACCATGGAGGGATTCAAAGACTGTCTAGTCAGGGAGTATGGAACCCTTTTCTGCACTGGCAGAGCAATGGGGCTCGGAATAACAGCATCCTACAGTGAAACCTCATACTCCTAGAGCTTAGATGCTGCTGAAGTATAACTGGCCAGAGCGAAATGCTGTCAGTGGTGATGTGGGGCGTGATTGTGATAGGACACACCTCCTGGGTTACCTAACCCTTGGGAAAGGAGGAAGGGTAAACTGAATCACCTGACCTCCTAGAGCCAAATCCAAACATGATGTTTTGTTAAGGTTAAACATCACCTCCTTTCTGAGGCCTTCTGCTTCACCAGGGGAAATCACTGCATTCACCGTTCCCTCACAGTAACTGTCAGAGATGCTGAAGGACCACCGTGTGGAATAGCTTCTGGTAAAGAAAAGTAGGGAGATAATCAACAAGGGGCTAATTGTTTAAATGACCTTGAGGTGCCTTGGCCACAAGGCAGAGTCTGGCAGAGATGGACTCATGCTGCTCTCAGTCTCTGCCCAGACCGTAATCAGAGGTCATGCCACAAACCTTGCTGACCTGTGAGCTCTGCTGGTAGTCATCACTCCAGCAAACAGTACACTTGCCAGCCCAATGAATTAAGTATCTCTGGGGTGAAGTTGCAACACCCAAGGCTCATTAACTTATTGTGAAATAAGCAGAATGCTATGGAATAGCAGAGATTATCAGAAAAGGATACACAGGACCAACATCCCCTTTGTCCCTGCAGGCAGGATTATCAGGTCATGGCATAACTTTAGCAAGTCTTGCTGTTTCCAACACTTACAGATACATGACTGCTGTAAACGCCTTGTTATTTAACCAGTTTTGAGCCCCTTGAGTCCTAGCTGTAGGGACAATTTTTGATGCTTATGAAATAACAGTAAGGAAAAGAATGAGTACTGTGATGGTTACAACAGCACTTCATTTCTGTTCTTCTAAGCTGCGTTTCACATTCAGTACATATTTCTTGGGTTCTGCCTTTGAAGGAGAAGAGGGGAGCCTCATCCTTCACAAGGATGATGGTTTGGTTTAAAAAAAGGTAATGAAAACTCTACATCAATAGATGAAAGTCAGCTGTTCTGCACTCTCAGCTGCCTATAAATGGACAGGACACTGACAAATAAACAGCTACTGTGCAGAAAAAAGGGAAACGCGGTGCTCAAAGCACTACAAAACATGCTATTAGGCTAGACTATGGGAACTTGGAGAATTATTCTTTTTTAAATTATAAGGAAATTTAAGAGGCAGTTTAGGGATAGGGAGAAGAATACCTGGATACTTTAAAAGGAAGTTGAAAAGCAGTAAGAGATACATCAGCATAGCAAAGGAAACTTCCAAGTCTAATGTCCAGCGGGACTTCCATCATATCTGCAGATACCTAAGTATTTGTGGAAGGGGAGAAAATGTAGTAACCATGAACTGAACTGGCAGCATTCAGAGGCAGAAAGAACAAAAGCCAGTTCTAGAGAAGATCAATGAAACCTTAATATTAAAAATGGGAAGAAAGATAATGATCATACCAAATTTGTACTTTGGAGTGTAGTGATGCAACACTTACAGGGTAAAAGATGAGTGGCACACGTCTGAATGCTACGAAGAGTCTAGGAAATACAGAGGAAAAGTTATCATCCTGATTGAGAGGCAAATTGACCCTCTTCTCTTTGAGCTACATGAAGGTGATCCAGGTTATTACAGCAGGAGAGAGGACTAAGTGATTCGGTGCTTCTACTCTACTGCTGTCAGTAAGAATCAAGTCATTCTCATCTGTTGTAATCAAACATAATTAGGTAAAAAAAGAGCAAGTGAGTATACTTCAGGTTTAGCCTGCCTGCATTGGATTTTGATTTAGACTTGGCTCTGCAGTTTTATCAGCTTCACATGCCTTGAAAGAGGCCATTTCAGTTTGTGACCCAGGATGCTCTGCAGCTGTTTGTCATTCCCATTTTAGCAAAAACACAAGGTCTGTGAATAAAACAGCACAAGAAAACAAGCAGCAAAACTGTAACTAATAGCATTCATTAGCTCATTCTGCTATTAATGAAAGCACAGTTTAACACCTTTTTTTTTTTTATTGAGTGTAATGACAAATGTTCCCATTAGACTCAACTTTTACTTTTGAAACAATAATCGTGGTCTTCATTTTGCTGGAAGAAAGAGTGTGATGATTACCACCCAATGGGGACAGATGGGGATTTGACTCTACTATATACAATACTGTGTATATTTGTAAACTAGCTCTTCTGTTTGAATAATTCATGACCAAGGTGACTTGGAAACTTGATAGATATTTTGCAAATGAGACTGGCACAAAAGTTTTGGTTTCCTTTCCCTCTAGTCTCATTGCTCTGGGATTTCAGAGCTCGCCGCAGTGTCAGCCTTGCTTTGATTATGAGACACCAAGTGCACCCTTGGAGTCGGTGCTCTCAGACCAAATCCAGTAGGTTGCAGAAAGGGAGCTCAAATATTGGCAAGCAAGGACCCCTGTAATTATTTATCTCATTAAGTACACGTCTCAGTTCTCAGTGTAATACCTTCATGTAGTGGCCCTTCTCCTTGAATTCAGGTGCTGCGTTTCTTGCTGCAGCTGCTGTGGATAGCAAAGCTCTCATGAGTATGTGAATGGTCAGGCCCTTATTTGAGCCTGGCAGATAAAAAGCAGCAAATATTTTAAACAGTAGAGTTCAGAGCAGTATCCATCTCCTAGCATTAAGGATTCACAGATTTTATTTTAATGCTCTAAATGAAAAAATCAATTCAGAATAGCATTAAAGCTTTGCTTCTGACAAATATTTTCACTGTCTCCTTTCCTGTAACATATTTATTCAAATGGATCTTTCAGCCATATATCTATAAAAAACTTGCAAGAAAATAAGTAAGTCATGAGAGCGGGGAAAGGGAGTTAGTTCCCCCCACCATGCAACAGGGAAGGAGTTAACTGACTTCTGATAACAGAAAAGCCCATGAGTCCAAAGTACTGCAATCATGGGTGCAGAAGCAAATAATCAAATCAGTGACCAGATAAGAGACTCTTTCTCCAGCAAATCTTGGAAATTTATAGTTTAATTACAAGAGTGGGCTGGGAATGATCATAAGGAGCCTCAGCCTCTATGAAAATATTAAGCTGAACTGAAGCAGAGCTGTGCAGTTGAAAGTGGGGGGGAGAGAGGTGGGATCTGAGAGGGCTGGCAAAGCTTTGGAAAGAATATTAATATACATAAATGTTAATGTTTTCCTTTTACATGGAACACACTCCAGAGAGGGAGGCTTGATGTAGGATGCAGCAGCTGAAAGGGGCAATTGAGACAATGAGGACAGCTGCTCTAGGATTTTTCATTCCAGCTGTGTACTTCTGAACTGTGATCTCCAAAAGCTGTGTCTGGCTGGGGGGTGGAGGGGTTGTGGTTGGTGATCACCAGCTGGGAGGAAAACTCAGAAGTTTACACAAAGCACCATTTAAAAGCTGAGTGCATTGGCTCAAAGCAAGCTTTCAGTTGGGTTACATAGACAGAAAACTGGTAGATGTTTGGATAGAGTGTAATAAAAAAAACCCTTGTTTTCACCCTACTGAGTTTTAAATTATGGAAATTAATTAGAGACAGCTCAAGGAGGCGGATGACCATGGCTACATCTGTACTAGGAAATGAAACAGAACCAGTCACAGATGGGCAATGCCCACACTACATAGCTTTTGGCCACGGGTTTCCTCCGGGCCCCCATCCAGCACTTGTATAGCATAATGATTATTTCTGTGCGGTAGCTAAAATTGTGTGAAGGCTCAGGTTTCGGTCTGCCAGACCAGTGTTTCCACAGCGTGAAACTGAGGGCGTGCGTTGCATAGCCCTGACATGTACCATGTTGCATACCTGGGGACTCAGACGCTGCTGGGACAGTGCTGGAGGGCTGTGTAAGAGCAAGGAGCCAGCTCTGGTGCTTTAGGGATCTCCATACTGTCTACTGGAAGCAGTTCCCAGCCAGTGTTACCCCCCTGGCATTATTTAGGACTTCTTGACTCACGTCAAAACCATGCCCAAGAGTGTGTTAAGTGGTGGGGGTGATTTAGGTCCCAGTAAGCAAGCTCGTTGCCTGGTCATATTTTATTTAGCATTATTGTGAAAATATTTTCATTAAAATAGAGAAGATGACAAAGGGAGTGTAAAACTGATGGCTGGATACAGCTTAGCCAGCAATGCATAGGGAATCAGGGTACATACATGTACGTACTCCTTTTAGGACCTCCAAATGCACTGCCTGTCCCGCTGCTTACATGGCACAGATTCTCTTCTTCCCCAGTAGCCGTGGCTTCTCTTCCCCCAGCAACCACCAGCACTCTAGTGACTGTGGCTTGCTCTAAAGGAGGGACTAGGGGAAGCGACATATCAGACAAGGGACTTCATACAGAGATAGGCAGTATTAATAAGACAAAAAAGACAATTCACTGAACGGTCTGTTCCACACACTGAAATGTGTCATCTGGACTGTGTAGGCTCTGAGGAGCCTGAGCAGAACCCAAGGTGGGGTTGAATTGCTGGGAGCCTCCCAGAAACCAGGCACTTTCCTCACACTAGTTTCAGGAGAGAGACCACACCAGGGCTGATGCTTTGCGACTGGGATGTCAGATTTTGTGACTCCAGGGCAGCCAGATCCAATAAATGGGCACCAAGCACCTGCGTTTGGCTGAAGCCACAGGTTTGGGACCTTGGGTAGCAAAATTAAGGTGACAACTGATCTACATGTGGGCAGTTTTTGAATGGCATTCTCAGAAATTCGGTTCATTTGAAATTTCAGAATGTTTGGGGTTTGGTCCAAATCAAAACAAAGCAAACAAAAAAGAGTAAAAAAGTAAAAAAAAAAAAAGTATTTCAATTGAACTGGAAATTCTGTCCTTTTTGGTCAGCTCAGCAGCAGGATTATTAGAAAAATAAAGTACAAAGCACAATCAGGGGAATCTCCATCCCTACTAGAATCGACTTTGTATCAGCCTCCTCCTAGAGAGGGGACTAAAGCAGCTTGATAAAAGCAAAGACAAAGCCAAGAGGCAGTAAAGTAACTATCAATATACCCAGGGAAAGCACTGGGGAGGAGGTGAGTAATTTCAGGTAAAGGGCAATTTTGACATACAAATAAATGGATTTTTGCAGGCCGTTAATATATTTAAGGATGAAATGAGATGAATACTCATAACTATTAGAGAAGCTGAGTTCTGATGCCCCAAACTCAATGCCGTGTTGCTTAAGATGGGGTTTAAGAGAGTTCGAGATGTTCAGATGACACAATAGCTGGAAACTGTGAACTAGATCCCTGCATATAAGCTGCAGGGGATGTGTTGAAGAACATTATCCTTCCCTCTCTGCCCATGTGAGTAAGTAGTTGGGAGTCAATGGTGTGTACCTGTATCTCATGACACTTAGATGTCAGGATGTATGTAGGCTCTATGCCTGATCTTATGGGTTGGGGATGTCTGTGTTTCAATTTTTAACAGTTATTCAAAACTTTCTGTCCATTTCTGGTTTTGCTGTCTCTGTAAACTTGATTAAAATCAGGAGATGTGGGGAAAAAATAAATGAGTCAGTCCCAACATATGAGTAGATTTACAGCCACAACAATATTTTGTTGGAACCACTGAAATATTACACACTGAAGACAGCAATCTTACTGTCATAATCCTTATTCTCTGCCCCAGGCCATCCTACCTAGCTGTACATTTCTCTGAATTTCTCCACTGCAGATAAATGGATAGACCTTGGAGGTCCCAGCCCTTTAGGCAGATATAAAATCTCAGTATTGAGCTACCACTTCTGCAGGGTGTCAGAAACTGTGTCTCTGCTCCACAATTAACAGAAGTTATACTTCCTTACATTATATGCTTCCAGAACTACAAAATTCCCTTACATTTCCCTACCCTTGGGAAGGTTAATGACTTGTTTCATATTTTAAATTAAACTTCCAGAACCCAACAGGAGGACTCCAGTGGCTCTCCTGTGCAGAGGCTTTGGCCAGGCATGGGTTGACCTGGGAGTGAGGGCAGAGGCAAACAGACCTTCAACCCTGTGCCCCTCATCTGCAATGGAAACATGGCCCCGGCTTCTGGCCTCCTTGTCATGCCAGGGCTACCTCTGCCCCAGGGGCAACAGCTGGAAACTACTGCTTCAAAGTCATAAAAGTTAAAAGTTGCACTTAGGAAAATGGGAAACAGCAGTTTTGTGACAATTTCTTGCTAGAGGCAGTGCATGTAAGCACGTTGTGTAACGAGCGTGCAATACGACACACGTGAACTCATGACTGCAAGCGCTCAAAGTTGGTAGTGTTCTTGCTAAACAGCGTGTATGCAAGTAGCACAAGTCCCAACACTACAGGGCCCTCCTCTTGGCTGTGTCAAACATTTTATGGGATTATTTCTGTACAAGCTATTTCTAGATGTGGCCCGTGTCAGAGGTTTCGGCTGGCTGGATATCTAAGCATCTGTTTACAAGTGTCAGGATGGATGGAATGTTATCAAGTACATTCAAAGGGAACTGGAAAGGACACATCTGCTGGTGCTCCACTTTGGGGCTACAACTGTTGTGATTAAAAATAAAATAAAAAACCCACACTAGGGAGATGTCACTGCCATTTAAGCACTGCATTTGCAAATGACTTTAGGGCTGATATCTAAACTGCACTGGGTTTATATCAACAACAACAAATAAAAGCACAATTCAACTTCAAATTTTGATAAAAGACCTCTTTTCCCTGTTTGGCTGTTTGGTCTTTCTGTTCTTTCTGTACACTTGTTCAGTAATATAAAAATCCTTTAAAAAACAATCTTCAAAGAAAAAGAACAGTGAAAAGGTCACATGCTCAGATTTAATTTTATATACGTGTCACTGTTTCTATGTGTTCATTTCAAGTACATAAAGCAAATTTGGACATAATTGATTTTTTAAAAAAAATAAAATGTGTGGGGTGGGGAGAATTGTGACAAGCTTAATTAAAAGCATGAGGAAGTCCAGGAAACCAACAAGAGGAGTAAAGATAACTAAAAAATGACCACAAAAATGACCTTGTTGGCAAAACATAGACTTATGAATAAAATAACTCCCATAATAGGACTATATAATAGTAAAGGATATAGCTCTGCACTGGTCCTGAACTCCAGGCAAGGGAGGAAGTTGGATTTGTTGAAAGCCTCTGGGTGATGGTGAAAGGAGGACACGACTGCTTCTGTTGTTAGACCAAACCACCCAAACAGAGAATATCTCCTGTGGAAGCTTTTTTTATGAATAACATGACAACCCACATGGACAAGAGAGTCACAAGAGAGTTTAACTGTCCAAAGAACAGGTAGGAAAGTAAAACATCAGGACAGAGATCGATTAGCAATCTCTAAATCGAAAACCAGTGGTCACCGTTTCTGGTGCAGCAGAAAAAACAGAGAGAGAGGCTCTTCTGGATGTGGTTCTGACCAGTGATGTGCAGCTGTTTGAGAATGTGGCGATGAAAGGCAACTTGGAGACAGTGACTATGAAATTATAGCGTTTGCAATCCTAAGGAAGAAAGTAGGGAAAAGGAGAAAATCATGGACTTGAAGCAGGCAAGCTTCCACCAACTCAAGCCAACAACAAAGGAAAATGCAATTAAGTTGCTGTGGCACAAAATATAAGCTATTGCTATCATAAGGGAAAAGTACTGGGAGATGAACTTAAGTAAGCCCGAAGCTTTCAATTGATCTCAAGCTCAAAGTTCCACCTGGAAGGTAGAAATCATATCAAACTCTAAAATGTACAAAAAACCATCACATGTGTATAAAACCGAATCAGAAAAATAAGGCACAAAACCACCACACAGCTAGAAAACCCTTTCAAAAGTAATGTGCATTAATAATAAGGAAGAGCAAGGAAAATATTGGTTGTTTTTCCTGTCTATTTAGGTGAGCGGACGGAAGGCGATGACATAACTAATGATCCAAGAAGGTCAGAGTATTTAAAAACTTTTTTGCATGCCAACTGCAGGCACATGACTAGCATAATTAACGTTTATGACAAAGGGTTAAGAACTCAATCTAAAACAGGGAAGAAAGAGGACAGGAGAGTGTTATGAAATGTTCTCAAATCAGACAGACCAGATAGACTATGTCCTGGGATATTTTAAGAATGAGGTGAATTGGTCAGATCAGCTATTACCTGAGAATTCGTGAAAGATGGCTAAGAGATATAAGACTGGGAAATGACAAAAATAACAGCTGCCTTTTAGAAAAAGAGGAGAGAGAGTACAGGAAGAAGAGCCTGGAAATAATAAACTAATCAATTTAACTTCAACTAAAAAAAAAAAAAAATCTAGAATCAATCAAACTATTTGGAAACACTTGAAAGACAGCAGAAAAAGTGATAGCATAAAACCTAATTTGCTAAAGCATATATTTTTAAACCCAGTTACTTTACTTTGATACTGTCATATCACAAAATTAGGGTTATACAGGGACCTGTCTTTGTTATGACTTTATTAACATTTTATTAACAATATCTGGATAACAGTCTTATTAAACTTGCAGATGAGACAAAGATGGAAAGAAGTGCAAATATAAATGTTTGGGAAGACGCAATTCAAATTCAGAATTATCTTGAGAAATTGCAGTAGTGGAATGAAAAATGGATGAAATGCAACAGGGTTGATGTACTGCATTTAGGTGGGAACAATAAAATTTTAAAAATACAGGCCAGGGAATGACTTTTTAAGAATTAATTTTCCAGAGAAGTACCTGGAGATAATAGGTCACAAATCCAAGATGTATCAAAAATAACTATCTATTGCAAACGCAAGACACAAGGAATACACTGTGATTTATAAACAGCAGTACAACCCTCAAGCCTTCCACTTCTTGGCACTACTAGAGCATTGGGTAGAGGACTTGGTCCCTTTGGGGCACTATACTTCAGAAAAGACATGGACCAACTGGAGAAGACCCAAAACAGTGCAAGTGATTAGGGGCAAAGAGAATGTGATCTATGATGAAAGATTTTAAAAATAGATATTATTTGGCTGAAGACAGAGAAAAAACTGAAGAGTACATAGCAATTATTTTCAAACACAGAAGACAATAACCTGACCACCATTTTCACCATTGATAGAAGAATTCAGGAATTTAAATTGTAGGAAGAAGAATAAGGGTTAGGTATTAAGGAAAACTTTCTAATAACAGACTGGTGAATGTCTGGTACAGGTGGCTTTGGTAGGTAGAGGGGTCTTTACCACCAAGACTTGTTAAAAAAGCTAGTCAAGAAAATACCAAGAATTAGGTAAGGACAGTTAATCCTGCTCTGGGACACATGAATGAACTACATCAGGAGTAGGTAACTTGTAGGTTTCAGCTGCATTTGGCTCCTCAGTAATTCAAATGTGGTTACCATGTCAAAATGACGACATGTCAAGCATGTGATGAGCAGGTGGTCTGTTCTGATATGGAAGCTACTGCTCAGTCTGAGTGAAAAGAGGTAGTCATCAGGTCCTGTTTAGAGAGAAGTCACCTATTTTCTTGGAAGCCAGCTTTATATTCAGCTTGACCCTCATCTCATGATGGAGCTCTGGAGTCCTGTAAGAACATTGCTGTTCATTGGACTCCTGCTCTTTGGCCTCACCGAGGAATATGGTATGCATCCCAAGGCTTCCATCCAAGGTGAAGCATTGTTATGCAGCTCCATTAACCAGAAAGGCTGGACAATCCCCAAACTGGAAAACTCCTGAGATCATTTCTCTGTCATCTGACTTTTGCCCTCACTGCCTTTCAATACTGTTATCAGCGTTGAGAATCATCAAAGTACAAGTGTGCAGGATGAAAGGAGTTTGAAATAATTGTGTGCAGCAATTTCACCCAGGCAGTGGTTGAGGGCCAAAGAACATTAGAGCATGTGGATGGACAGCCAAACGGTTTTCTATGAATGGAATGCAAAGTCCATGTGATAACCCCATGGATGAGAGAAAGATGTGTCACGCAAGAACAAATGAGTCCAGAGATCTGCATTTTGACCGCAAGGGAATTATGGCTCAATAATGACTTCTGAAGGGAGAACTACCAGTGTAATCCCACAGCAGAAAGGGCTCTATAGTAGGGAAACCAGGGAACTAAAGACCAGTGTGTCTGATTTTTACGCCTGATTGATAAAGAATAGGATTGGGAAGCACATGAATGAATGTGGTCTTTTTGAAGAGTCAAAGTGCTACCCCACATCATCTTACAAATTTTCATGTATGTAACAATATTCTGCTTTGAAAGACACTTCTCTGTGGAGCATTTGAATGACAATCTAACAAATATTAAGACAAGATTTTCCTCTACTTATGTTATGTTTTCTCAAAATGGTGAATTGATGCAAAAAAACAAGCTCTTCAGAAAAAGGTTAATGTCATCCTCAAAAGAAAGCGTATCAGTTATGTACAGAAGGCAACAACACACATTTTGTCAGCCTGTCTGTCTCGAATCCCTTGCTGTCACATACGTTTAAGACCTGTCAATTATAGACTTTAAGCTGAATCGTAAATTAAAGGATGCTGCTGTTCCTGGAAGGAGCAGACTTATGAAAACAACAAACGAAAGTTACTCTGTGGTTTTGTTTACATTCTTCAACTAGTCCTAGAATTTTAAATCTCGTGCTTTATACACTGTGACCTTGGTCAAATTCCTGTCTGTTGTCTTTTGCATGGTAACACTAGTGTTTTAGCTTAAAGTGAATTTGAGTACACAAATAATTAAACATAGTCTCTGCTTTAGCTTCTGGGATCTCCTTTCCACCTAATACCTGACAGATAAAAGAACTTGGAGCAGAGAGAGGGAACAGGTAGCAAAAGTTGCAGAAACATGCTCATAAAACGTGGGTAGACAATGAGGGCATGCTCTGAGCAATAAAACGCAAAATCCTTTGAAAAGTGAACTAGTTCGGTCTCTAACATCTTGGAATTTAGGATTCTAAGAGCAGGAAGGCAATCCAAGAAATCCTTGTTTTATGTGCCTTTGAGACACTTTGGACACTAGCATCTTAGGCAGAAGCTTCACCAAACACCTAAGCTTGTGGCAGAAGGAAATGAAGGACATCATGGACACATAGGTGCAGGAAGTGGTCTCAGGCTCTGGATTCCAGTTTTGCAGTATGTGCCAGGTCTCAATCTTCAATAAGCACTGGAAAGACTAAGGATGGGATTCAGTTAAGATCCACAGGGCAACACTTGCACATTATTTATCTTCAAATTGATCAATGTTTTTCATTGCTCATTTGCAGTTGTTCTTTTGACTGATGTAACATCTAGGATGCAGGACAGCCTGTATAGTACTGCAAGCAGGCCAGGACACCAGCTTAGAAATTCCTTACCTTAGATAAAAAGAGCACTGAATATACTGGCTGAAGCAAACCCTTCACTTTTACTCTCCTCCATCTCCCTTCTTCAGAAACAAAGCAAGCAAAATACCTCCATTGTCACTTTTCTTTTCCCAGAGAACAGACAGTCAATGTATTTGTTACATAGTCAGATAGATCTTTGTTTAATATTAGCTGTAGATAATGACATGATGGATGCCTTAGAAAGAGAGAGCAAGAGACTGCAGGCTGTGCTCCTTCATTTTCCTGTCTCTCTTTGCCTGTGCCTTCTTATCCTGCGTGCATGTTCATATTGATTCCTTGGAGATTAGTTCCTTAAAGAAAATTCTCTGTTTCCACAGATATTTGTTGGTTAGGTAATTATTCTGCTTTCATATAAAGTATTCAAGGGAGCTTTGCTCTGTCGCTTTAAAGGAAGTAACCCAGACAACCCACAACCTAAAATTTTCCACATATTCAGAGGCTGAGAGCAGAGCTCCTATTAAATATTGTTTTTATTTTTGCATACAGCAAGCAGTGTGCATTCCCAGCTCTCGGTACAAGTCTGATCATGGTTGGAATATGCATTTTATTAGTGTGGTTTCTTTTCATGGCAAGCAACCGTGTGCCGTAACAAAATAACCTAAATGGTACTTTTTTCTGCAATTCAATTTATGATGGAAATTTAGATTAAAAGAGTGCTTCTCTTCTTTCAGCGATTCTTATTTCTTAAATGAATAGAGAAACATTAAGAATGAGAACATTATGAAGACAAAGCGAGGAAAGAGGAGGCATTAACTTACCCACTGCACAGAATTTTGAGTTGCTCCTATCCTATGAACAGAAATTTTGATGGAAAACACAATATGTGCTTAAAAGTTTGATTTACTCCCACAGCACCAGTGGACATTTTTTTTTCGTTAAGTTTTCTAGTCATGACATAAAAGGGGAAACACACATCCATCTGAATCATTCTCTATCTGATTTCCAAACGACCAATGTGTTCCTTTTACTTCCCCCGTTTTTTCATTACCTTCTGAATAAGATCAGTGGAGATTAGTTGGGAAAAGTTGTTGTATTACTAAAAAAATAGGGATTCGTATTCCCTGTGCCTGGAGGCCAGTAACAAGTGGAGTACCACAGATTTGTTACTTGCACCTGTCCTTTTAACATCTGTATCAGTGACCTGGAGGAGGTAACATGCAGTCTCATCAAGTTTGCAGATAACACCAAACTGGAGGGACCAGTCAATACGCCCAAGGGCAGGGCTGTCTTCCAGCAGGACCTAGACAGGCTGGAGGAATGGGATGATGGGAACTCTGTGAAATTCTGCCAGGACAAACACAAAATCCTGTCCTGGGGAGAAAGATGCTCATGCAGTGTTAGCCGATAGCTGATAGTCAGACCAAGCTGAGGTCTGACTGTGTGGGGAGCAGTCCTGCTGAAAAGGACCTTGTGGACTTGGTGGACAGCAAGGCGCTCTGTGCCCCAGCAGCAGTGAGGGCCAACAACATCATGGGCTGTGTGAACAGCAGCACAGCCAGGTGATCAAGAGAAGTGATTATCCCTCTTCACTTGGCAGTCATGCGATGCTGTCTTGTGTACTTCTTCATTTTCCTGCTCCCTACAAGACAGACATTGCCAAACTGGAGTGAGCCCAGTGGAGGGCCACCAGGATGCTCGAGGGCTGGAGCATCAGCCTAGCAAGGGGACGCTGAGGGACGGGGGTGCTTCAGCCTGGAGAAGGGATGGCTTTGGGGGCACCTTAGAGCAGGTTTCCCTTTGCTACAAGCAGGTCATTGAGAAGACAGAGCCAGGCTCTCCACAGCAGTGCACGGTGGCAGGAGGAGAGACAATGAGCATAAATTGAAATGAGGATTTCAGACTGGAGAAGAAAAAAATGTTTTTCCCCGTGAGGACAGTGCAGAGGTGGAGCAGGTTGCCCAAGATATTGTGCAGTTTCTATCCCTGGAATTTTTTGAAACCCAGCTGGATAAAGCCCTGAGCAACAAGGTTTGACCTCTTCACTGACCCTGCATTGAGCAGGAGGTTGGACTAGGCATGTCCTGAGGTTGGACTAGGCATGTCCTGAGGTCCCTTCCAAGATGAATTTTTCTGCGACTCTATGATTGTGTTAAATGAAAAGCAAAGAAAATAGATAAAAACATAGATTTAAACTGCAGGTAAGAATGTGGAATATGAACAATGTCTTGATTTAATCTCAGTCTCCTGCAGTTTTTCATGCAGTTTTGAAGAGTAAAAACTGTTTTTGTAGTTTAATGAAAGTAGTTCCTCACTCAAGAGAAACACATTCATATTGACTTAAACTGCAAACAATACGGAGTTTTGAACTACTTAGATTAGACCTCAGAGTCCCAGGCCTCGTCTAAAAGCTCGGCAGGTAGAACAGTATCAATTAAGAGTGCATTTCGCAATATTGTATTGGCAAAATGCCCAGCGACAAAAAAGTCACTTTATTTCTTTCCAGTATATAATTTACTAGCCAAAGAAACCCTTTTTTACTGGCATGGACCCTGCACGTGGAGCCCAATATATTGATATAGAAATGTATATATGAACACAGATTTTGCTGATTATAGGAAACTCTTGCCTGCTAAACCACGCAACCAGAGTTTGACTGGTGTAACTCCACCTATGGCAGATCTTACCAATATAGCTACTTTTATGCTGTACAAGCACAGGCTTATGCCAGTGCTTACACTACGCGTTCACGGCTAGTCTTGCAGAAATTACTGCCAATCATAACATAGTGTGCACTAGCTGTAGCCACTTTAAAGTGAAGGAACCTCTTTCAGATGAAGAACTATTATGAACTGAGCTGTTGGAATCCTGTTTGACATCCTGTTGATAAACACAGTGCCAGACACCAACATAAATAGAGAGCAAAAACAGACTCAGCCATCACCTCATCTTCTGCACCTGGTTCCAGAACATCACGCTCAGAAAGGAGAGGACTTTTAATACGCTGTTTGGAATGGACTGAGGTGGCAACTGCGCATGCAGAGGAAAGAGTACTTAGCTGGTGGTGGTGGTATTGGATATTATGTCAGAACAAATGGTCAGAATTCAGGTATCTTTATTGAGCGTATTCAAGCCAGACTTGCTTTTCCAGGCTTTTTAAGGGGATTGGAGGGAATCTGGAAGAGTGATAATACAGCAAAAATGAAAAAGTGAAGTACATAGGCATACATGAAATGATGCATAGTTTGAAAGGTAGATGTTTCCTAACAGATGTATAAAGAACATAATCAATACCTATATTATTGCTGAGCTACATTTAAGATTCATGCTCTATAAGACACCAAACTCAAATATTCTGAAGCTAATTTCTGTTGATGATTAAAATACTACCACAGATTAGCAGCACAGTACAACAATATCACAATATCCCCCCAAATCCTTCAGTGAAACTGAGTGTACTAATTTTTAAAAGAAAGATAGATTTTTTTTTTTTTTTTTTTTTTTTTTAACAAGAGGGAAGCCAAGATGTCACTGACCATTTATTAAGTTATTTACCTGTATTGGAGCAATGAAGAAAATTCAAAATTATCCTACAGACATGTAACACACACCCTTGTGCTTTTGAAGCTCCAGGGCTCATTGTAGACAGTGTGGAAACACACCCTCACAAGATTTCTGATTGAAAAGTACTTCGGCTGCTTTTGCCTAGATCTGGTCTTGCTGGCAGTGAACTGTGCTTGACATTCATCCCCGTGAAACTAAACCACCTGCCATGTGAAGAAATAAAAAATGTTATATAGTATACAGAAAGTCCAGGGAGATATAAATGCAGAACAGACAATAAATCTACTGATTTATTATTATTGCACATATAATGAGAGAGTAGGATTTTCTCTGATTTATCTATATGGTATTTTAGATGTTCAGCACTCACTGCTACTCAACCAATACAAAACAGTTTGTAATAATCTCAGATCTTACTATGTTACAAGGAATGTTGTATAAAACAGACAATATAAACAACTCTGGAAGTGGAATGCAAGTCTTCCCCTCCTAACACAGTGCTCCAACCACAAAACTACAGAGTCAGGATCAGGTCTGTGGTTGCAATTTCTAACGCAATGAGTTACTAATCATGCTCTGCCATATCTTCAATAGCAGGAGGTAAGAATGAAAGGCCTGAGGAACAACCGCTAGTTTGGCAGCACAGGCATGTCCCGGGAGATGTGGATATGAATCCTTAAGCAGTGGTAAGAACTGAAACTTAATGTCCTTTGCACGTATGTTGATGGAAACGTTATGGTATTGCCTGACACTGTTCAAAGAATGTAGAGTTCGGTTTCTGTGATTTTTTTAATGAAAAAAAGGCAAGAGATAGTCCTGGTGCTGGAATAAGAAAGATGTATCTGTGGGCCCTTAGTTTAAAACCTTAGTGATGCTTCCGCAGGTAGCTATCGACATGTCAGATTTCAATGCCCTTAAGCCAATTGACTATTGATGAGGTCACATCTCACAGCCCATCTTGACCCAGCTACATGTTTTTACCCCCCGTCCCGTCCCGTCCTGTCCCCCCCGCCCCGTCCCCCCCCGTTTGGCCTGGCACTCACGGGAGCGGGCAGAGAGCCAGACAGCAGCGACAGCCTGGCTGAGGACTAATCACTTGCTGTTTGCAGGTCAGTCTTTGAGGCTCACCGGCTCCCTGAAGCCAAGCAGTGCCCAGCTGCACAGCTCCTGGTGCAGGAACAAGGGAAGGGCAGCACCAGCTTGAGCAGCGAGAGGTGACAGGAGCTGCACCGTGCACGGCCACTGTAACCCAACAACTTCCATGTGGTGGCACCAGCATTTGTGTCCATCGAACCACAGCAGGGAACTCGGGTGAGCTACACTTCTCTCCTATTCCGGGTTAATTTCAGAGGGGGCTTTGCTTAACAAATGATTGTGAAACTCTTGCAACACTGGCTTGTGTGGCTCTTGTCCCACCTCTGTTGTACAAGGAAGCCACATGCTGAGCCAGCATGGGGGGGAGGGGGGCTGCTGAAGTCACCTTTGCACACGTGCGGCTATTTCTATCTATGATACCTAAATAAAGCAAACTGACGGCACTATGCTCATTTTGACTGCTTTCTTCCCTAAGGTGTTTCTCAAAAGATAAATCTTTATTATTGTAAGAAAAGTCCAGTCAGTCATTCTCCCTTTCACTGTAGCTCATGTCTCCACTCACATTACTTTGCCCTGCGATGCTCCACCACTCACCTGCTGGAGGAAGGTGCCCATCGTTGCATCTTCAGAACCGCTCTATTTCTAGCCGGCAGCCGGGCACGTGGCGGGCGGACACCCCCTTCTCCCTAAAACCGGATTCATCCACTCCCTGAAAACAAACCCGGACGCCAGCCCTGCCCTTACCGGCACACGCCGGCGCCGCCAGCGGGGGCTGCCGCCCACCACCAGCCATGGAGGCGGGGATGGTCCGGCGGCCGCTCCGGGGGAGCGGGACAACCCCTGGGCGCAGCCCCCCGCGGGGAGCCGGCCTGTCGCGGGTGGGGACGGCTGTCGTCGTCCCCCGCGGGCAGGGCGATGCGCTGCAGTATCCGCCGCCTTCCCCTAGACGGAGCCCCGCGGCGCAGTGAAAGTGACAGGCGGCGGCGGGGGCTGCGGGGCGGCCGGGCAGCCACGCCGCCATCCCGGGGACGCCGCGGAGCGGCCGGGCAGCCAGCCGCCATCCCGGGGAGGCGACGAGCCGCCCCCGCTCCGCCCCGACGGACATGTTCCCCCGGCGCGCCGCCGGCCCCGCTCCCTGACCCCCTCCCGCGGCGGGCGGCGGCCATGGGAGGACGAGGACGAGGAGGAAGAGGAGGAAGAGGGGCGAAGCGAAGTGAGTGCTGCCGCCGCTGCCGGCGGGGGGAACGGAGGCGGGGGGGGGGTGTGCGGGGCGGAGCGCGTCCCGCCGCCCCCCCGCCCCAGCCTGACCCGCCCCGCCCCGCGGGAGGAGTGCGGGCTCAGCCCCGCGCCCGGTCGCCCTCCGTCGGTCGTTGCCGCCTTAGAAGTTGGGGGCCGGCCCCGGGGCGGAGGCAGCGCGATGCCCGGCGGTGCCGCCGCCGCGGCGGCCGCTCGCTGAGGCGCTCCCATGGTGCCGGCGCCCGCCGGGGCTTGGGGGGGCCGCGCCCGCCGCCGCCGCCGCCCAAAGTTGGGGGAAGTTTCCGAGCGAGCCGGTGAGTACCGGGCGGTGGCCCCGCGCCTCGCCCCGCCGGCCGCCTCCCCGCCCCACAGCCCCGGCGGCGGCGGAGCCGGGCCGCGGCCGTGGCACGGAGCCGCGGGTGGGCGTCTGGCCGGGGGGCGGCAAGTGCTGAGATCACGCGTGCTGCCGGTGATGATGGCGGGATGGCGGGGGGAGCATGGCCTCGGAGGTCTGGGGAAACAGCGTTCTGCGGAGAAACCTTCGTTCCTGCGTGGACTCGGGGTTAAAAAGCAGAGGGAGAGCGGCGGATGCGCTGTCTCAGGCTCCCCTGCTGTGGTGGCCCTAATCGGAGGGTCCCTTCTCTGTGCTTTATTCCAGTTTATACAATTTCCTCCCCCTCCTTGTCTTCTTTTTTTTTTTTTTTTTTTTTTAAAAAAAAAAAAAAGCAAACTTTTCATGCCGCCTAAAATTGATTGCATTTCTTGGTGTGCGGTCTGCTGTAAACATTGCACGGGGAAAAAACCTGAAGAGGCTATTTTTAAAAACAAAGACTGCAAACACTCTGAGCAGAAATATACAAAACAGAGGGTGTTATTGCAGAGGAATAACCAGTGTTTTCTCGCAGCAGTGTCTTCAGTGATATTTGTTGCAGACTCTCAGGGGGCTAATTCTAGAGATCAAGTGTGTGGATGCGTATTAGTTACTTATCTTTCCAGTAGTGTCTATCTTGTCCAGAATGTTGTGTATTATTAACTTACTGTATTCATACACAGCTTTGCTTTCCTCCTCACGTAGCAGCTACAGAAGACCCACACCTGGTCATCTTTCTGTTTGTGGTTAAATCAGAAATAAGAACAAAGCAAGTAAAAAACCCAGCATACCACTTGAGTTGGATCCCATTTTTTAAATGCTTTAAGCAAGTGTTTACAGATAGGAAAAAATGAAGTTATTTATCGGGTAAAGAGGTGCTTAACTTATATCTGAAAGACTCATAGCTATAGCATAGACCTAGTTGCTCACATTAGTGATGAAAATATAGTTGGGAATAGAATCAATATAAGGAGATTTGGTAAGATTTATTTAAATACCAGCATTTATTTAAAAGGTGCTATTTTAAATATTGAGATTAGAGTAGATTGCAGTTGAGATGTTTTGTGCCTCTAAGCAATAAATATAAGTATTACTGAAAGTTATTCAGACAGCTTGAAATGTTTAAATGGGAATGTGGTGTCTTTCATCTCCACTACATCTCAGTCTCACGTTACTAGAATTGCCACTTACCGTGTTAATTCAGGACGTTAACATGTTTAATAGCTATAAAGGGTTGACAAACAAGACAGCTTGCAGTGCTTTTGAGGAGTAATTTCTAAAATTGCCAGTAAATGGTAGTGGTAATTTCATTAAATACATGAAAATAACTTCTGTAACTTACTCTAACGTACAGAGAAGGTACCCCCCAAATGTTTTGGGAGTTAAATTCTCCGAGTATGGTCAGGCATTATTTTCATTACCACAGGATGTTTCATCGTCTCCTGGTGCTGATATATCTGCATGGTGCAGTGCAGCACCATGCAAATATATAAACTTGGGGAGTCTGTAGCCACTTTTATAGAGGGGTTATTTTCTGTAGCACCGCTCCCAGAGAGCGTTTGAGTGCCTGTGCCACGCTGGGTGTGTTGGGGGGGGGTGTAGGGAGCTTGATTCTGAACATTTTTACTAAGTGAAGTAGCATGTGCTACTCTACGTGACCTTTTGTGATACTTTCCAGTAGGGAAAGCTCAAATAAATCTTTGATGGCAATTCCCCTGTTTCTGGGTTTGTACCTTTTCCATGATCTGGGCGCTGAGGACAGATAATATATATTGGTCCTTTCAGGGTATAGCTTTCGCTCACAGGTTCTCTTTCCCTTAACTATACGTACATTTCTGTTAATGTGTATATAAACTAGAGATAGGTCTTGCATCTATCAAATGAAGCTTCTTTTTGCTGCAGAAATTGTTTTTTTTATCAAAGCTTGTGTTTATCTTGCACTACTAATGGGAGTACCGAGCTGAATAAATATAACATTGTGTATCTTATTTGAAATACCAGATTTCCATGGACAAAATAGAAGCTATGAATAATTGTTATTGAGAAAGCAATGTAGGTAGAGATGCTTTGATTTTTATTTTTTTGGTCTGATTTTTTAAAAGAAAATGTTGTGTCTGTTTTATCAGACACAACTGTGCTTGGATTCAGTCCAGTTGAAGCTCTTGCAAGTTTAAGGTAAGTGTCAGAACATTTTCAAAGCCTTGCAAATAAATATAAATGATAGGAATAACAAGAAGAGGGGATACAGCTGGTGGGGAAAGGAAGGGTAGGGATACCAGCAGTGCAATAATGAGTCCGCTCAGTTCACGTGGGAGTCCCTTAACAATGGGTTCACTAGAGGGTCGGGTTCCTTTTAACTGAAAGGATCTTCCTTATTTTTTCACCAAGTATTTATCTGATGGAAAGATGAGTCTTTGGCCCAGCAGAGCTGGGACGGTAGTTCTGGGAAGAGGGCAGTGTGAAGAAAGCAGGCAGGGAGGCGGCGGGGCTGCTGCTACCGTCGTGGCGAAGGCGAAAGGCTGACGCAATGAGATACCAGCTTGGCAGGAACAGATTTATGTCAGGACTTGAAGGAACATTTTGTGCTCAAATTGTTTATCACAAGTGAAATCTTTCTTTACTGTATATGAATCCCAATTTAAGTTCTTTGTATGAGGTGGGTGTTTATTTGCACATCATTTTAATTTGTGAGGGATATAACAAGCATCTTCTTACCAAAGAGCTGGTTCTCAGTGTATGAGAGACAGTTTTTCCCAGTAAGTTGTAAAGGCTGTTTCCTGACAGAGATGGATGTTGTCCGTATCACACTTACTGCAGATTATGAAATGAAAATACATTTGAGTGTGGTATTTCGTTGACCTTTAGAAAGCAGGTATTCTATTGGAAATAAAGTTGTCATCAGAAACTTTATTTTTTTATTAATAAGTTAATACAAACTTCAGAAATGCTTTATGGTAGTAGGGTGGTTTGCAATAGGATGAGACTTAATGTCTTACATAGACAAGGTAATCTTCCTTACTGTTTGCTGAGCATTTCAGAGGTGCAGTGTTGTGACAATGTAAAGGACAATTAAAACTATTTTTACTGAAGGAATAAGTGCTGGGAAGTGCCCTTGTCCATTCATCTGTTACCCATGTAGTCAGCAGCTGAAGAATCATAGCAATAATCAAGCATTTATGAACTTTAAAACTCCATCTGTTGTATTGTTCATACTTACCATGCTAATCACATTTATGTTATCTTTTGACTTCCCAAAAAATCCACTGACCATGATGCTGGCATCTATATCTTCTAAATCATGCTCAGTTTTATAACTTTGAGTTATTAAGATACTTCTATTTGTAGTGATACAGTCTGCAACATAATCTTTTGTCCTACTGCGTGTCCAAACTAGTGGTTATGTTTTGTGGAAGGGATCCACTGTGTGGGATCGTGGTCATACAGGGGAAGGTCACACAGGACTGCATGGAGGGTGCTGGAGATGTGGTGGAGCCAGCGAAGTCTGCATGGGGAATGCTGACGGGAGGATGTGGACCTCTGCTAAATTTAGCAGAAAATTTTAACCTCCCTGCTTTGAGAGAGTAAACACAGCACCCGTTTCTCTGGTGTGGAAGGAGTTAGGCTTTCCTGTATCTCCTTTTCTGTGTCCATTTAGAGAGAGGCAGCGTGAGGGTATCACAGTGCTAGACCTGCTGGGCCTGTGCGTCCAGGACAGGTGACTACCTGGGGTGGGTGCATAATGTGGGAAACTGAGCTCAGAATGTGCGAAGAGAAGATGCCTCACCAGCTTTACATTCATTAAGGCAGAAGATTTCTGTCTCCGATCACTTAATAAGCTTACTGCTCATAATCCTAGAACAAAGATGCTGTTTGAAGACATAAATATGAATGATCAGTTGCGTTTGAGTACCATTTAAACACTGGACAATAACAGGGATTGAGATGATTTAACATTTAGAAATTTAAAAGCTGTTTAAATACTGTCATAAATCCATTGCAGTCTTAAAACTCCATTTATAAGTAGTCAGACAAACATAAAGTAATACTTCAGGTGCTCTACAGAGTAATTTTGTGCAGTACAGGTTTGTCGCCAGCTAACAGGCAACAGCTCTGAGGGGTAGTTGGAAAGAGTTAGGTCATTAATAGCAACCATCATGTTGCATCATTAAAGCACTTAAATTGAGTTTGAAGTTTTACTGCCTCAGGAGAAAATGAGATTCGTAAAACTTGGCCCTTCAGTAGGATAAAAATCAAATCCTGACCTATTATAAGGAGTTGTTCCAGCGCCGTGCTCACTGGCTACTCACTTGCACCCCAGGCTGTCGTGGCATTGCGGTCCCGGACAGCCTGATATAGTCAGTCCTCCAGCTTTTGCAATGGTGCTGGTTCAGGTCTGGCCAGCCTAGAATTTGGAGGGAACAGAAGTATTTTTGCCTCTTCTTTTCCAGGTAGGAACACGCAGTGGCTGTTTCAAGCCTTGAAAATCTGCTGCATCTATGAAATGCTGGGTTTGTTCAAATCCCAGTGGGCTGGCTCCATATTCCAGTAGGTGTCTAGGATGCATTGATGATACCCTATAGGCAGAAACCATACTTGTGTTAGGTCTGTGATCAGATGTCTGTGTGCCTGGGCAGTGTGCAACAGCTTTGGGTTTTAATCAGTATGCGGTTCACCTCTATAACCTCATTGATGGAGTCAGACAACTCCTCTTGTGCTTGCTGGAGTTTGGGGATCGGGTAGCAACAGTCTGACCATGAAAGGGAGCCTGTAGGCCAGGAGAAAGACTGAAAGAACCAAAAAATTTTATTTCAGCTGTCTCAGTTAAATGAGCATGCTTGTCAGTTTTTGCTTTACTTCACAAACTGCATGCCTTATTCCCGACTGCTCTCAAATGTTCAGCTAGCAGCCCAATTTCTGCTATATTTCGCGTTTTTACTTTCTTTGCCTGCCTTTTTCACACACACACGGAATTTATGTCAGTTTTATCTTGAGAATGAATTGGTGCAGTGTGCTCTCCTTTATTGCGTGACTGCAAATATTTTTTGCATTTGGTACCAAATGCTTATTAAATTGTGTTTTCTCAGGAACCATGTTATGAACCTCCTTTGTCATTATTTTGATTGATGCCTTGTATGCTGTTTTTATCCAAAAAAAGCTTGAACTGTTTGGTGTTTTGACTAGTGGCTTTATGCAATGCTGTAAAAAATGAGGGGAGAAAAAAGCAGGATTCCTTCTAGGAGGTGGTTCTTGTCCCTTGCTTTGCATGAGTTGAAGAGGACTGATTGTGATTACATTTGGGACCAAGTTTTATCTGTTTGCCTAGAGTAAGGAAGGTCTGGGACGAAGATCGAGAGGAGAAGAGCTATGAGAAGCAATGAGCAGCTGTATCTTTGGCTTTGATTACTTTTTATGGCTGAGTGTAGTAAGGTATGTCCAGGGAACGCTATGGAAATTTTACTTACAAAGAAACCCCCAAGAAAACCATCGTTTTTGTCATGACTGTGACAGTTTGAATTTGGGCACAGAGCAGCTCTAATGACTAAGTCAAATGTTAAGTAAACAGGGCAGAATCCAGGGCGGTCGGGACTCTGCGAGCCCATCTGTACTTCACAGCATGTGCAGACCAAGCCCAGTGAGCCGTCCTTACACTGGGGCTTTGGTCTTCCAGGTTGAGCCCTGGCTTTTGTAGGGCATACACTAGGGCCATGCTTGCCATAGTGAGCTGAGCCACCAGAAGGACTGGTTTGTAGCCTGCACTGGGAAGTCCTGCTCTTTTGTTTCTTGAATCCGTTTGCAGTTTTTGGCTCATCCACACACGTAACTGCTAAAACTTCTCAGACTTGACTTGTGCTTGTTCTGAACAGTGCCAGCCTCCTGGTCCAGTCCATATGGGTGAACTGTTCTTGGCCATGGCCACCACGTTACTCCAACAGGATCAGACAGGGTGTGTGAGATGGCACTTTAGGCTCTTTAGCTGTGTTTTCTGACCTTTGCAGAGCAGCGATGAGTCTCTGGGTGTGCACTTGCTGGGTGTTGGTAACAAGCACTGCACAGGAGAGACGCCTGTTACGTGATACGGTCACTGCTGCCCTCCTGTACGCTGGCCAGATCCGCTGGTGCGGGACAGCATGTTCGGCACGGAGGGACTGCAGCCTGGGACAGGGAGAAACAGCCCCTCCACCTCCCTGTGAGCAAGGCTATTTTTGTGGGACTGTGTGATGAGCTCTGGTGTCTTCCAGCACTAAGGTGCATTTACTAAGGGTGGCCATATCAGTTCAGAAACCATTTCCGAAGAAGCAGTCACTGCTGTAAAGCAGCCTGTGCCTCATTGCTGCTGGTTCTGAGTTTAGGATTTTGCTTGAATAGCTAATTTCCTTGGAATAATAGGTGGCTTTGAGAGAACGAATTTCTTCGGTTGTACTGAGTCCAGACATGCTTTTTTCAGTGGCATGTAATTTGTCCGCCACAAGGCACACACAAGTGTGTTAACTACAGGGGATACTGCTTGATCACTGTTAAGGCTTTGGCTGACCACAGGGATGCCCGCGGAGACGCTGAGGAAGGATCGCATTCACCTGTTTGAGCAATGTGAGGGGCCTGCCTAACTTGTGCTGGAGCAAGGAGGAGAACAAGGATACTTGCATGAAGATGCTTTACACATCATTGATTTTTCAGGCTTATTGTGTATAACTGCGTAGAACCTGTATCAGACGTACATTGTGTCCTTGTATCTTTGATCCAGCTTGTGGCATAGATGAATGCACTTAATGCTGTGATGGAAAAAGTAACGCTGTTTGCTGTTGCGCCCATGCATTTGTTGTGGCCTCTTCTATTGCTTTTTCCCAATTATAAAAAAAGTTACTGTTTTATTGAAGTAACCAAAAGTATTGTGAAAATCATTGCAGGTCCCTTTTCCTCTCCTGTTATACTACTGCGGCAGAGGACTCTCTCTGTAAGAGCCCAAGAGAGCTTTATGGATCCAGCGGGAATAAAAATCCATCCATTATAAAGAACATAGGATTTAGGAAGAAAGACTCCTCCTCACTAATTGTTCACATTGACATTGAACAATATAACAGAAAATCTTCATGCAGAAACTTCTGTGGTCACAGTCATACAGAGTCACGCAGGATCATAGTTTTGTGTGCTGAGGTATGAATTGCAGATCTAATTCATTTTTTAAAGAATTTTGGCATGTCGTTTGAATGCTATCTGAAGCCTAAGGAACCTGAGAGCCAGGTTAACCACAGGAGATCTCAGAGTAGAAGAAGGAAGAGGTTTTCCACAGTGAGCGAACATGTTTTACAGGTGTTTCAGTTTGCTAAATCATGCATAAAAGGAGAGGAGGTTTTATGGCGTGAGGGATCAAGAGCCAGGGAGTGAATACAGATTGTGGATAATTTCTGAAACAAAATGGAATACGCGTAAGTAGAAAGACAGGACATGAAAGCCTGGGAAACTGTTGGGTGATATTGGAAAGACTGAAGTTACAGACTCTGAGCTGTTTGATTCCACTGTCGTAAGGGGAAAACTGAACATTATGTGACCAATAATCAAAAGGACAAGTTTAAGACTAAGTGTAATGATTTGTTGAAGGATGTTTGAGATGGCTGGACTAAAACACAGTAAAAAATCCCAAACCCTCAGGATGATTTTGTAATTCAAATGTAACTTGAATTGCACCCAGAATTATATTTTCATACTGATTTTCTTAAAGATTTTATTTTTCTATTGCCATAAAGATTATGCCACTTTATGGTAGAGCTGTGGTAGGAGTAGAAATGTTTTGGGTAGTGTAGGAGTCATTTTGCCAGAGCCTTGCTTTGCTATGTTTTCCAAATGGTTTAATGGTCGTAGTGCTTTGTAGGAGCCTGTCAGTGCAACAGCTCGTAAAAGAAATACAGGGAATGGAAAGATGGTATTTTTGCATCAAACAACTGATGTCTTTCACCAAGTCATTTTATATATGAGCAGTTGGTACACATACTGTTTGTTTGTATTGCAGTTTTTGTTTTATTTACTGATGCTGAAGTGTGAAAAAAATGTAAGATGTCAATAAAAATGACTGGCATCATTTGTTGTTAGGGCTGAAACAGAAGAGGTGTCTCTCACTAGTTATTTATTTGTCTGGCTTTTTAAAACTGATTTTAAAAGATTCCTGCCAAGGAGCCTGATCTGACAAGAGGCTGTGACCTGGCAATCCTGTTCATGTGAGGCAAAAGTGTGCCCTTATGGGCAAAACAAGAATCATCCCTCCCACCCTCTACATCTCAGACGCCTGCACTGACCAGATATCGTGAAAACTGGCAGGAGAAGCACATTCATTCCCGTTCAGATTGAGCAGTACTACAGAGCAACGACCTCAGCTGTGGCTTCTGGATCCACAGGTCACACAGCGCTCTGTTCTTGGGGCTTTTCGCTTGCCCCATTGTGGGTGGCCAGACTCCTCTGCCCCTGCAGCCACACGCCAAAACCTTTGCTCAGCTGAGAGTGAGAATTGAATAGGCTTAGGCATGTAATTATTTTCTTTATTTAATTTTGAACCCTTAAACGCTTTCTAGTGGGGTACAAGCCATTTTAAAGATTTCTTATGTTTACATTACAGTATATATAAACCTCCTTTGTGCTGTCATTTTTTGTAGGCTGTCTAGGTTGAAAGCCTCTGTCACCTACTAGGGTGACATTTATTAGAGTTACTTACTCTTACTCTGTGGAAAAGTTGCTGTGATCCGGCCTACCAGAGAAGGTGCAGGGTAACAGATGGAGAGGGGAGGGAGGAACACTCAAATCTGCTCTGTCAGAGTCAATAGTGGCCACGAGGGAGAAGGCGGCAGATTACTTGCAGAGGCTTCTGTAGGAGGATTCCTTATTTTCTTCTGCCTGTTTTTAAGTAGCTGTATTAAATAATTGACAAAGTCAAATAACAAAACGGTGTTCCACAGCTTACTGGACATGTAGTAAAATTTCAGCAGATCTTTAACAGATCAATCCATAAAGAAGAAAAATGCATCCAGATTATTAAACTGTGTGTTTCATTATTGTTTACAATCCATATTGAGCCTCATGTTATCTTTAATAGGCCTAGCAAAGTTACTTCCTTCGCTTTATTCTAGCGCTTCTGACTGAAAGTCGGCTTTCAGTTTTGGTTAGGATTTCCTGAATTGTGTGGCTTAGGGAAAGCATGGAAGGACTGACAGAGGCTTCTTTTACGAGGCAAATGAGCAATCTTTATCACTTGCCACGTCAAAGCACTTTGGCAGTGTGGCTCTGGTGGGCACCAGCAAAACCCTGTGTTTGTGGTGTTGCTTCGTATCCTCGTAGGTTGGTATTTTCCAGATGCTCTGATTACTCCCTACCTTTGCAAGACAGATAGGTGCTCTTAAAAAATGGTATTAACATTGCCAGTCAGAAGCAGTGCAGTTGTTCAGAAGCTGTGGCTTGTGGATCCCTTCCAGACAACGCAGACTGAAGCCAGCTCGGGGAAAGTGCTGAGCTGTGCTCGGCTGGAGGAGACGGCAAATGGGGCTCCAGTTGCCCACTGAGCACCCTGCGAGCCCTGCCGCCTGTGTGCCATCCCCCCCTCCTCCGCGGCCACTCGCCCTGGGTGGTTGCTGAGCAGAAGCTGAGGTGTCTCTGAGTTGGTGCTTATGGATGTGACCCCAGGAATCGGTTCCCTCTGGTACTAGCACAGGAGAAGCAGCAGATGATAAAGCCCACATTGAGTGTCCCTAAGAGAGCAGCACGGCAGAAGCTGGTGGAAGCGTGGCACTGGCGGAGGTGGAAACGAGCCAGTAGAGAGCAGAACAAGAGCCTGAACAAGCAACCCTGTTCGTTATGGCAATTACTGGAGAGAAATAAGGCATCTTTTGGAGTAAGATGAATGTTAATCTGCGTTTTGTTCTTTTGGTGCAGCTCGTAGGCAGCTGGCTGGCAATGATTTGTAGGTGCTATAATCACACAAACAATAGTGGAGGAATTCAGACACTTGAAAAGCAACAAAAAAAAAGCACTGAAAACACACTGAACAGGCTAGCGTTGATTCTTTACCTTGCATAATAAGCTTTCTGGAATGCACTAGGGGACTGAGACGCGACAATAAACACAATTCTAACATAGTAGATCAAGGGTGAGGTGTACATACTTCTAAATGAACAGCACGGACCTTTTTGGATGTTCTACATTATAAATAGTTGCTTACTGGCAGCTCTGGCTTTGGGCCTTGACTTCTGACCCCTACTGCTCTTATGATTCATTCCTTTGTCTTTGTCTTAGAAGAGCACTTCAGTTAGTACAAAACAGGTCTAATGCCATTTATTCTGTTGTTTTGTCATTCAAAATAGTAAAACCAAACATAACTGCTCTTATTCCTCCACTTTTCCTTTGCAGACCCATGTGTGCTGGTGTGCGTGGGATGATGCTTTCGAAACCATCCTGGTAACTGCTTTCTGGAAAGTCATACTGGGCTATAGATAGGGAGCTTTCTGTGGATAGCATTAAAAACTTTGGATGTATTTTACATAGCGTTAGTATTTCTGGCCATTGTTTGGCTCAAAGATGTATCCATGGTCATTAAATGCTGGCTGCTCTTCTTCCCCTTATTACCAGCGGGTCACTGTGGTAAACACAGTCATTTAATTGTAATAAATTTAGGCAAATGTTGAATACCATAAGTGCTGCATGGACCATTAGAATTAATTACCATGGGATCAAGAAGACCCACAACAGTAGTGGTTCATCTTCAGCTGTTAATACAGTCAGGCATTGAATAGTTGTGAAGGAAATTCGAAACAATCTCTCCAAGTTTTGCCAAGATTACTCAGTGGAATCACTTGTTGCCAGATGCTGATGCTGAATGAGAGAGAACAGCAGCCACCACTGGGGGGATTAGTTTTCTGAAATTACTCAATTATCAGCCTAGTTGTAGGGGCTTATTAATACCCTGTGGACTACCCTACAGTTTGAATGACAAGCAAGCAGGTAGAAACGATATTTATGAGGAAAGTATTTCTCACCTGTGAGCTCTGGGACTGTGTACAGTGCCTTTTATTTGGGAGTTTAGTGTAGCTGTGAAAAAGGGATTGTAGCATAGATTGTAGGGCAGGAGTGAAAGATTCAGTCTGCATTTCCCAAGCAGTAGCTTCTGGAAGCGATAGGCAGCTTGTGGCTAGGAACAGGGCCATATCCCCAGCCGTGACTGTGAGGCAGGCTCTGCAGTGAGCTCAGAAAGACCTCGGCCAGACATGAGCATTCAGAGACTGCGCTCATGGCATTGGTTTCCAAACCATAGCAGAACCGCTACAGCTGTTCTGTTATTTTAATATTTTGGGGTTTTTTTTTCTCTTAGAGCAGAGGAATACTTGGTCGAGTGTTTGGGTGTTGTTTTGAACATATTGTACTCTTAGTCTTTATGCAGTCTTGGAATTACTAATAAGCCCAGGTGCTGCTCGCATTTCATGGATAATGTATCCAACACAAGAGTCCAGGGAACCTACGAACAGACTATTCCTTTTCCTCGAGCCGTTCTCTTTGGCAGTAGCCTGAGCTGAAAGGTTTACATGAATTAAAGGTTCGTGGCCCAGTATGAAGTCAGGGCATTAAAGTTATCTGCTGATCAGACACCCTTGAGCAGTTCGTTAATAAAGAAGTGAAAATCCAGCACTGTACTGACTAAATATACATAATTGCTTCAATGGTAGGTGCTGCTGGGAGGAATCTAGCATCCTTTCTGCAGTCTGGTTTGTTGATTATTGCATGACCCAGTTGGCAGCAAGCCTGCCTTGTGAGGCACAGGACAGTAATATCCTGCACAGCTACTTTGCGAAGTAATTGAAATACAGTGCCAGCATTATTTGGGTCGGATATGTATTTGATAACCTATTGCTGCCAAGTTGCATGATAAAAAGAACAACTTTCTGCCATCATAAATTTTTCCTGCGTTGTTCATCAGCATGCTGAGCCTGAGGAACTCTGCTTCTGGTAAGATTTAAGGGAGAGTTTCTAGTCAAAGTATCAATAAGCACATCCTGTCACTCACTAGCAAATCTGCTTATTCTGAGGTTTTCCGTACCATACTAGAAATCTAGGCATTTGGTCAAAATTCAGCACCCTTTCAGAAAATTCAGATTGTGGTGTCAAATTTGCTTAAAAGTTATTTTCATAAATGCAGAAAAACTTAACCAAACAACACCAGTAGGTATCCTCTTAGCTATTCTTAATTTCTGACTCTGGTCTCTGCCACATGATGACCTGTCGTCTTCGCCAATCTCAGAAAAGCTCACTCTTTTGCAAAAATGGGAGTCTGGAAGGCCCCAAGTGCAAACCAGACTCTTTGTGGAGACTTACCTGCAGGACCCCTGATGTCTTCCTCTGCAAAGTTAATGTAGGCACCTGGTGTGGTTAGTCTGATCTTCTTTCCTCTGTTTGAATTCCTCTGTTGTCTGAACTCTGCCTGAAAAGTACATTGGCACATGTTCTCTTATTTTTTCAAATTAGTGATGCCAGCGATGCATAAAAGAGCTGAAGCAAAAGCATTCCATATCCGTTGTTAAGTGTTTCATTTTCCAGACTAAAAACTGAATACTTGCAGCTCGCATCTCATTATATGCTTGTCAGTCCTAATTACTTTCTGGCATGTTCCTGGGTGTTTCATAGACAGGAAAATACATTTGGTTAATTCTTTTAAACACACAGCTGAAATGCCTCCATAACTAGGCTAACAAAAAAACCCAAATTGTGAAGTGGAGAAACATTGGGAGAAATAAATGTGTGGATATATTAAATTGTTTCTTTCTGAAAAAATAGCTTGCTTCGTCTGTTATTATCAGTAACCGTTTTGTCCTGAAGGAATGAGACTGTTACATTTCATGACTGGAAATTAGTCATCAGGCATATTTGGTTATTTTCAGAGCGTGTAAGTGTATGATTTTTTTTTCCTGCAGGTATTCTGTATACTGCGGCATGTTTTACCAAAGGAAAATGTGATGTGTGCATACCAGATTTTATACACATGAATTCATAAATACAGATTTGCAGTTTTGACCCTAGGGATAACGCTACCAGCAAGCTACGGTAACTCTACTGAGGCTGGTGGTAAATAGAAACTGCATCAGTGAAAAAAAAAGTTTCCCAGCTGGCATTCACTTTTCATCTTGAGATTTTGTTCTCACTTGACTGCCCTGACAATGTGCTGGAGTACCAGAAGCCTGTTACCTCCCTAAAGAGCTGTGGTTCCTCAGCCTGAAGATAAATCGTCAGAGTCATCGCAATGAAGAGTGATGCAGCGTTGTGGAGCACGTGTCGGTACACAGGCTGCTTAGAATAGATTCAGAGGTGAAATACATTTGAAGGCTGTGGCTGGAAATTAAAGGCAAATATATTCTACGTAAGACTGACTAGTTGGGGAGGCTCTTGTTTCTCCGCCGGGGGGCCTGCAGCATATGCCGTGGTATAGGGTGCCTGAGCTGCATCCCTGGCTGGCAACAGGTTTTCCACTGGGCTGAGGCAACTGGTGCCACAGCTGCCTGGTAGCAGGAGAGGTTGGGAGCCCGTGGCAGTGGGCTACCTTGTCGTCAGGAAGGGCTAGTCGGCTCCTTTTGGCAGCAGCCCACAGCCAGGTTGGTTTTGGCCAGGCACGAAGCTGCCTTTCGATGGCCCCACATACTGGATGCTGCCAGCCTTGTTGCAGGGATGGGGCTGGAGGCAGCCCCCGGCGCAGGGGGGCACTGGGGTGTCACCTGCAGTGTGGCCTACATTCATCGTGTGACCCAGAGGCTTCTATATCCAGGGACAAGGGATCCGAGAGCTCTACAGCCAGGACATTGCAGTGGCAGACAAATCTCAGTCGGGCAGGGGTGGGCAGGGCTCAGTGACCTCGGGGTGGCCGCTCTGTCTGGGTGATGCTGTAAGTTTGTTAAAGTTTCTGAAGAGTACTCAGATGATGTAATACTAAGTATCTGCACTAGATACTGGAATTATTCCCCTTCTGTAAAGACTCTACTGAGGATGATAAGCCTAAGACCTTATTTCAGCCCCCTCAGTTTAGTGCCTGCTCTTCAATGGTATGTACAGAGTTTCCCTGGTATGCGCCGGCTGCTGCGATAAACAGGAGCAAAAACTCTTGCCTCAGGTGACAATAATTTATTACTAATACAGTAGCCATAGTTTGCAATTCAGTCAACTATGCTAAACAAGTATGAAGATACCTGCCCTGGAGAGCTGGCAGGCAGCATTCGGGAATGGCAGGATAATTTATGGTGCCAACCAAAACAAACACGGTTGCATGTGGCTGTGCTGCGTGCTCATTACATGTGCTTTTAATATGTTTTTTTTGTTGGCTCTATGCCCACTGAAATCTGAGACTCCCCGATACTACTTGCCTCTTTGTGCCTTGCTAAAATATCTGTAAGAAAATGTTTTTCTGAAATCTGAGGTTTTAAGGAAATTTTGAATATCGCCTTATGAGGTATGACAGTATGAATCCTTGAATATTTAATTTAGAGTGAAGATAATGACTCTCTTCTGTGCAATAAAGTATGTAAGCTTTTCATTATAAGCTTGCCTCTGACTGGATGAAACAAGGTAATAATTTTTCTGGGAAAACAAAATTTTCAAGAAACCAAGCCAGTTAGTAATTTTGGGTTGAATTAGACTAATAGTTTCATCTCTTAGAAGTATCTGGGACAATATAAATGCTGAATTGGCTAAACATATTTTAAATAAAAATCAATTTTTCAGTCTGAAGCATGATTTTAGTGGGTTGAAAACAGCTAAACAAAAGTCATCTCAACTAAATTCAAGTAATAAATTCAAATATTTTTCAAGTGTATTCAAATAAATTAAAATACTTTTTATTTTGTAATGCATAAAACAATACGAATTGACTGGAAATAAAAATTTCAGTCCTCCTATAAAATTATAGATCAGTATAAATGGAGGCAGTTGAATTATCGCATCAAGAAGATCTGTCACTGAACTGTGTGTTGCTGTTAGGTGACAGCCCCGCAGCCACCAACCACTGCTTCCCCTGCAGCAGCCTCTCCAGGCTTTGTGCATGCCTCCCTCCTCCTGCTCCCCAAAAAGTCTCGCGTCTCTTCCGTAAGCCAAATGCCGCTTTCTCAGCCTTTCTCCGCTGTTCAGGTTTTCTGAACGTCGTATCTTCATTGTCCTGTTCTGCACGCTCTTTGGTTTGGCGACAGCTTTGGAAAGGAGAAGGAGCCCAAAGGGAAAGCGGTGTTTCATAGTACCTGAGACTGGGGCAACTAATCACCCCCCTCGCATGTGATGCTCCTGTTAATGCGGTACAGAATTCCCAGTGTCTTTGAGACAACAGCATTGTTACCTGAACGAAAAGCCCTCAAAACCAAAAGTAGTTTAGAGAGGAGATATTGCTTTATTTGACGTCAGGTGCTAGGGGGGAAAGCCCACAAATCTAGCACACCTTACCGGCGGTATTCACCCATTATTTATATACAAAATATTCTCATAATTCCACCCACCTAACACATAACTCCACCGAGGCTTACATACTCATCAGGATGACCGAATAGTCTTTTTGCACGTGTATCAAATTTTGCTGCATCGGCGAAACACTTCTGTGCAAGTGTGAGTGTCTCGGTGGTCGTTTGGATAAGGAGACCCTTCCTCACATTATCCTTTTAAGGTATTGAGTCATCTCAGGACATTAAAAGTTTAGTGTTAAGTTTGCCAACTTCTTGAAGATAATAAAGATGTTCTTTGAAGCAGCCATAACTCTATCCTAATTGGTATAGGAGTACATACTTGACGTATAGAAAGCACTTGAAGTGATTAACTACTTCTTGTTATCCCATCCTTGGTGATTAGCTACTTCTGGCTGTCTCCTCATTATCACTGTCTGTAACATCAGCTCAGTGACTAACTATTTCTACACAGTAAGAAGGTCAGTAATCAGCTATTTTCTCACACAGTTAAGAAGGTTAGTAAGAAACAATTATTTTAGAAACAAAGCAGAGGGCCTGTCTTTGGTAACAGCATTTTGTCATTGACTCACATTCAGGTTGTGGTTTGCCCCAAACATCTCTTCATGTTAATTTTTTTTTTTAAACTGCTGTTTAGACTGTTCCTCCTTACTTATATTGGTCAGTGGCAGAATATGACATTCTGACATTTAATCTTGTAATAAAGCAATGAAAAAACTGTCTTGAATCATGGGAAATCCCTAGATGTAATCACTTTCTTGTCTGTTTGGGGGATTTTGTTTGTTTCTTGTTTAAATGCTGCCCAAAATAAATGTATGTTAGAAGAAGCTTCAGGCTGGAAAATGCTTTAGTGGAATACACAAAATCCATTTTCATTTCCAGGTTAGGGGTGGCATAACAGGTTGAGCTGTGGATCTGGACAGGTCCCACAGCTGCGTTAGGGTGACATCGGTGCCCTGTGGCCGGCACTGTGCTTTGTCAAAGCAAACGCTCAAAGTCCTGTTTGGGTTTTGGTCAGTAAAGATCCTGGCACTGCTTTTTTCATGCATTAAGGGGATGAGCGTGGTGACCAAACCAAGCTTCTGACAGTACAGCTTCCCCTTTGGCCTTAACTGCTACTTATAAAATTTTGCAAATACAGCTCCTAATCTGGCAGGCTAGTTTGCTTCAGCTAGAGGGTGAGCCCTTCTGAAAGCTTTTGCTCTCCCTGAGGTTTATTGCAAAATGAGAATGTTCCCTTTGTCTCTGGCATCAACTCAGGTTTGTAAACTTTGTTAACCAAAGAAATACTGAGTTCATATTCCAAAATACTTGGAATCTGATTGTTGACTTTTGGGTACACAGGGCTGTTGCTCTCGCTCAGCACAGTTTTGCCCTTAAACTTCCGGATGATCCCTGTACACATTTTCTTGTTTATTCCCTCTTTCTGTCAGAGGGCTCGTTCCTGGAAAATTGAATGTGAGCACAGTTTCCAAATTGTGCTGAGGGTGATCATTCTCTTTTTGCTGTGAGAGCCCTGGGTGGGATGGGTTGTAGACATTTTGCTTGCTACTGATTTTTTTTTTTTTTTTTTTTTTAGCACTGTGGATGGGAATATTTGAATTGCCAGAGACGATGAATGGATGGGGTGCATACCTATACAGGGAGATTCGCAGGTAGGACGTGGGTGTGGGCTTCAGCTGGGAGTTTCTGCCTGTAGGGCAAGCGGGAAGGGGTGGTAGCTGGGAGGGGCTGCGGCAGGCAATGCTTGCCAGTAGTCATCTCCTGACCTTCACCCGCTCTCCTTGGCACGGCTTGCCCCCCTGTGCTCCAGCCCATCTCCTTCCCTCGGACATCACGGCTTCTTTCTTCCTTTAAAGTTTGACCTTGTCCGCATGCGTGCCTAAAGGTGAGCTCCTGTTGAACAGCCCGGTTCTTTGTTTTGGCTGGGCTCCCAGCCCAGGTGCTGGATTATTTTATCTGTTATTTTCTTGGTTTTGGGGGGGGATGGGAAGGGCAGAAGGCAGCGCTGGATTATAAGGACTGCTTTACATAGACTTTGAAGGTGGGGCTGTTCAGTATTGAGGAATAGTGGTTTTTTTCTTTGTACAGCATTAATCAATTTGCATTCCATTTTCACTGTGACAGCGCACATATAATTACTCTGCACCACAGGCTACTTAGATGAGTATTGTATATTCAAGTGAACTTTTTAACCTGCTAAATGAATCACACGGGGAAAGTTAATGCTATTTATATTTAATTAAAAATTTGCAAACGAGGCAGGAGAGGAGAGTGTACACAAAAGCAATGCTACCCTTTATGTTCAAGCTAATTGAGGGAAGCCTGGTGTCTTTTTGAGAGATGATGAGTATGAGCTTCTGCTACAGCCAATTGATTGTAATAAAGGGGTTGATTTTTTAAAATGACACTGTCCACTCGAATACTGTGAAGTTCAGTAATGTTAAAAAAATGCCTGATCGGAGGGGTAGCCTCCCTTTTCTGGTTGGGCCTGCTTATTTCTTGATAATGTTGTCTTCAGAGAGTTGGACGGGGGAGCTGAAAAGAGGTGAATGCATATAACAAGGTTCACTTTGTCCGTTTTACCCCCTGTATGCCTCCATGTCCATTTAGCATCTTGCTACAGGTTTGATCTTATGCATGGTGTTCTAAAATGCCTGAAAGCGTTTCATTTTTAAAGAAGTGCAGTATGCCTTTCTCTTGCTTTTAATGGAAGTTTGTAGCCTTCCTTACTGCCTACAGAATTTTGCAAATGTGAATCCTAAAGGCTGAGGCCCCAGAAGAAATAAGAAAACTTAATTTTTTAAACAGTTTTAAGCCAACCTCATGAATCTTAAATGCCTGTGGTAAGCTTGGCAAGTCAAGTACCGTCTTAATACAGTCCCATTCACTGTCTTTGGTGTATGAATGGCTCAACTACTTGAAACAAAGAGAGCAGAAACGGCATCTTTCTCTACGTCTTCTTTCTCGACCTCTGAGCAAACTGATTTACAGATATACACGTTGTATATTAGTTGCTCTCTCTCTATGTGGACGCTACTTAGGTCCCGGTCCTGCAGTGAGATTTTTAAGCATTAGCCACTGCTAGAATGACTGGTGCCAGGTGAGAAGGCATGCATCTCTCTGAAAAGGGCTCGTTTCATGCCTGTGCAGTGCTGAGGGAGAGCAGCAAGGCGTGTTTTAGCTTGGAAGTGTTGGGCAGCCCGTTTCAAGTGCAGCGAAGGGACAGGAAGTTCTTAGTAGTAAAACTACCGTGTACGACTGAGTCATACTTGTTTATATATATTAAAAAAAAAAATAGTTTTCCTGTTAAAATAACCAGCCGTTGTGTTTGCTTGCTAGAATTCTCTCAGTTAAATTGTTATTTCAGGAAAACAAGCGTGCTCGTGGTTAATGGGACGTTACCCAAACCGTACTAAAGTACAGGAGTTTCAGAGCATTTCAGAGTTAAGCTGCTCTTAAAAGTGAAGAAATCATGTTGCCCTCTGTTCTTTCTACTGCTTCTTTATGCAACAGTTTAACCATCCCATTCTCAGTGCCACTTATCATTGGGAAATATAGGAACACTGAGCTAGAAAACAGTTTTGCCCTTTGCAATTTATAGGCGCCTTCAGGGTGGTGATAAATGGGGGTCTGTTAAAAAGAGAGACAATTATGTTTAACTGATTGCAGTGGAGGGTTTTTTGCCTTTTTAAGTGTACTTAAGATGTTTTCCTCCTTAAAGAGACTTGATACATTTATTTGCATGCTTTTTCCATGTCTTAGTGCAAATGCTAACAGCATTCCAGAGCCTATTCCTCTCACAGGGAATGGTGCTGTTTATCTCCTTGTCACCTGTGACTCATATTATTGCACCCAAAACCAAATTGTTTGTGTCCCGATTACCCAAGTTAGAGGTTTGTTTTCTTAACTGAGCAGACCATCAGCGTCGGTAGCGAACAGGCTCCCGTTGTGAGTTTACGCTGAATGCAGCTGCAGCGATGCAGTGATATTTCTGTGTTTGTGTAACTTGCTTGCTTTGTAATCATCAAAATACCACAAGACAACCTTTTTGGAAAGTACAGCTGACTTAATTAATATGTGTTTCTGATGTTTGTTTCTACTGGAAGAGGCATTTGGAACAGGGAGGGGACGGAGTTATTGGGAAAGACAGAAATGACTCATCAGAAATACTTGCCCTCTTTTGTTTCCCGTGTTTGGCTATTTCCATCATAAACTGTGAAGTGATCAATGCCTGTCTGAAAGGGACTGAGAATGTCAGATAGCTCTCCGAAGGTGAAATATTTTTCAGTTTTAACATCCTTCCTTCCTTTGCTACATTTAAACATGCTAAAGGCTGATAAAGTTTAGTGACTAAGGTTGCCCAGAGAAGCTGTGGATGCCCCATCCCTGGAAGTGTTCAAGGCCAGGCTGGATGGGGCTTTGAGCAGCCTGGTCTAGTGGGAGGTGTCCCTGCCCATGGCAGGGGGCTTGGAACTGGATGATCTTTAAGGTCCCTTCGAACCCAAACCATTCTGTGATTCTGTGTAACTATGAAGAATTTTTTTGTAGTTTACGCTAATTCTTTATTTATGATATCCTGCCTTTTTTTAAGAAAAAAAATAAGATAAGACAAATGAACAGATAGTGTTTTGTCTCATTTCTGAAATTGCTAACATGAGTGTGTACATCCCACACCAGATAATGAAGATGAACTTCTCGGACTGTTAGAGTTGCTCTCCATTAAGAAATGTGTGCACTGCACTTAATGAAGCAGCACTCAGCTTTGCTAATACTGCTTCTGGAGCAATACAGGAGGTTCTTTTAACACACAAGTGGATTCCCAGAACTCCTGCTTTGTAAATAAGGTCTGTTCCCGGTGAGTCCTAATTGATAATGACAGTTAATGTAATACCTGCTGGCTAGGCCTGGCCTTTACTAAAAGAGTTCTTTGAAACTTATTTATTGATTGCTGCAATCAATTTAGTTTAAAAGAAACAAACACACACAAAAAAAACCCCCAACGAACAAAACCAACATTCATTTGGCCTCAATTTTCTGATATTTTTTTCCTCTTTATTTGATGGAGTGAGTGAGATTAAAGTCCCAAAACCCTTTCCTACCTTTTTATTTGTAAAGCATTTGGTGTTTTTGATTTTACATGTGATTATGGCCCCAGAAATTACAGTTATGTAGATATTAAATAAATGTAATTTTCTGTACGGATTGGCTAAAGGCTGTCCAGAAATAGAGACACAGAATTTGCCTAACTCTTTGTCATCAGTTCTTTATAAACTAATTATTGTTTATTTACCTGGGCGGAAAATGGGGTTTAGTTGCAAGGCTGGGAGGACATCCCCCTCTGTTGTTCTCAGAGCTATTAGTACTTTATATTTGCATGGTGCTGTACAGACAGCAAGGGACAAACCCTTGTCCCACGGTACAGACTTCAGCCAGCTCTGCTGCTGAGTACAAAAGGAATGGGAGTTGTGCTTTGATCCATCCTACCTTTAGTATTCTCTTAGAAGTCAGGGGTTTGGTTTGATTGCCGTTGTCAGAGAATGGATAATGTTAGACATAAATCATCCAGCGGTGACATTCACCTCATGTTTTTACGTTCCCTGTCTCCCTTTGCATACATTTCAGCAGCTGGATTCTTAGTGCTGAACTACTTAACAGTTGGAAAGTCATGAGCTTTTGAAGAGATACATCTTTTTGTTTTCCCTTTGTGTATTTTTACTTCGCAAGTGATGTAGTTATTGTTTTATATGACTTGCACTAAACACTGTGCGAGTGCTCAGTGGAAGACAAGGTTTGTTACAAGTAACCTGAAAAATGGTAGTCACTAAAAGAATGCGTAGAAAAGAATTAATTGATGATTCTTAGTACAGATGTAATTAATAAATAATTGTTATTCTGTCTTTATTGCTGGGTGTTGTTTGCTTTGTGCTTCTGATTGCATTTTAGTATCCTTTTTACAGTTTTATCTAGCACTACATCAACAAGGGAGACAAATACAATATGGGAAAAAAGGAAGTGTAGCTCTGCAATTTAGCAGGTTGTTTTAGTTGGCGTAACTTAAGTTTACAGTAACAGTTTTTAGTGAACTAGAGTCTGATTTTAATGTGTGCCCTTACAAAGAGGTTGTCTGTGCTGACTTGGAGGCTGGTTTCTGCCCTTATTCACTCTGTGCACACCAGCTTTATTTTGGCAGAACAACTGTACTCTGAATCTTTTGTTACAAGTTTATCAGTTAGTTGGAATAATCTCTCAGTCCCGGGTCTGAAATGGACATGAGATTAGAGTGTTTCAAAATTTATAGCTCAGCGTGTGCTTTACAAGTGACTAATCCAACCAATGGAGTTGTAAATGTTCTAAAGGACAAGGAGTACGATAAAATAATTCAGCCCGCAGCTGGTCCATTAAAAATGGAACATCAGTGTAGCACAGAAGTCTTATCCTGGCATATATAGTTGTAAAACCAGCAGAACAAATTACACCATGCGCTTTTATTGTACCATTGCTCTGTACAAGTAATAACCATTATTAAGCATTTCTTTCCCAGCTATTATTACAGACTAATATATTAGTGTTTAATATATTTGGCGAGAAGTGTGATTAATAAAAGATCCCCTCCTTTACGGAGTACTTCAAATATAATAGAAAATGGTAAACATTTCATAGCTCTTTTGAACATCCAATAGTATGGTAAACAGAGTTTTGAATTTAGGGATTTTATAGACAGTTAAAAGGCCTGTAAGTTCTATCATTCTCAAAATTTTGCATTATGCATACTCTGTTGTCTGTTGTTCCCACCATGCCCTCTTACGGACCTCCAGTTTTGGTCCTTGCTAATAGCTTCTGTTTTTTAATGGAACTGCATCTCTGCTGAAGATGGCTTGACAGCTGGTGTGATTGACACTATTCAAAACTGGTAATTTGCATTTTTCTCAACATGTTAAAAATCATAGTTCTGTCTTCCACACTGCAATTTCCCATGACTTTACTAGGATCCCCTCCTGACAGCACCATGGGATGGTGCTGATGTTAAGCAGGGCCAGGCAGTATTGTCCAGTCATGCATCCTTCCATGCCAGGAATATTTTCAACAAGTGCTTTTGCTGAACACTTTTGCTCTTGGTTGTCATCCTTTTGTCGTTTCTGGATGGGAGCCTCCCTGGGTGATGTATTTTGGGCAGCAGCGGAGTTATTGGGAGTGAGGTCTGGGAGAGGGAAGGCATGGCTGCAGCATTCCTGCTGTCATACCACAGACCCTTAAAAATGGCATTGCAGCATCCCTCTGAGACTGGTGTCTCCAGCGGGTGGAAATGGCTGCCTGGGAACTAAGTATTGGTACCTTAAGCATGCCTGGGACTGGGACGAGCTGGTGCAGAATGGGCCCTCCTATTTACAGTCAAAATCTTTTGCTCTTAAGGAGTGCTTAAGAATTACTTTTTTAGCTGTGGTACTTGACTCAAGCTGGGTGTCCACCGGCCATCATGGGTAACAGTTTATCTCCAGAGATAACCAAACTTCATGGGAACTGGATAAATGCTCTTCCAGGGACAATGTGTCCTGGAGCATTCCCATGCGCTGTTTAGACCCAGGCTGGTTTTTGACCCAGCCCAGGGTGGGCAGATGTGATGCTGGTCCTTTTGCTCCTCCTCCACCTTTACATATGGAGGTCAGCATGGCTTCAGCAAGCCGGCGGTCAAGACGTAGACAGGTCCCTGACATTCTGAATGAAAAGCAGCAATCATCTTGAGTCCCGGTTATGGAGGAAGGAATATACAGATGGATGCTAAGGCCAAATTTCGCCAAAGATTTTGAACAGAAGGACAGTCTTGACTCAGTGGAGGTCTAGTTTGAATAGCAGAGAAAGGCATTTTAATTTCAATTTTTTTCACAAAGCAAGTGTTCTGCTACATTTTGTGACTTTTGAGGGTGCCTGGCTCTATCCTTAAAGCAGGTGAGTAACAGCAAGAAAGCCTGGAGAGACAGGGAAAACTCTCTCTGTTGCTGACGTGCTGTGGGATGGGGGCTTTCCTTCAGCGGCTCCAACATGGATTTCTGTAGGGGTAGCCTACTTGACAATGCACACCATTTATAACTGAGCATCTTTTTTCCACTAAATCTTTTCTGAGTTATCAGCTGTGGGCAAGGACCTGGAGTGGAGGTGTGTGGGGGTGGTGATACCAATTTGTACTGCTGATGTCGCCTGATCAACACTGTCCTAGAGTACACTGTAGAAATGGGGGGTTATATTTAGAAACTAGGTAATTAGAGTACCCTTACCTAATAGTCTTAATTCTCTGTGTGGCACTCCTTTCTATTTAAATTTCTTTTACTGTTGGGTTTTTGGTTTTTTTGTTGTGTTTTGGTTGGTTTGTTTTTTTTTTTTTTTTTTTAGCTTTTCACCTGCAAGGAATAAGACATTTTTTCCCCCCCATTAATGTATAATTGGGCTTCTGAAATTTTTTGTTCTTGCCTAGACCTGGAGGTGAACCACAGCTAAATAGTGTCACTATTACTGCAGAAGCATCTGGGTGGCTGCTTGATGTCTCTTGCTCATGTACTTTATATTAAGGTTAGACTCCTGAGGGAGCTATTAGAGGAGTTGGCTTTTGTTATAGCATATTGTGACTGTGTAGACATTTTCACCTAATGCCTAATTTAATCTCATTTCCATCCTGGTTTTGCATTTCTTGATCCCATCTACACTCTTCCTCTTGGTCAAGTTAAAAATTCCAAGTTTATAAAATCCTGCTTAGATTCCTTTTACAGCAATCTCCAATATCTTGCATTCGAGACATATTTTTCTATAACACTGAAGCATAGCTCACTGTGCTTTTACAAAGTATTTCCATTTACATAGAACTTGTAAAGAATGTGATTATGATCCAAGAAGCTCACTTTTTTTGTAGTAACCTAGAAACGTACCTGCAGTTTTGTAAGTAAGATGATATACAACAATTTCACAATCACACAAAACAGCTGGTTTTAATGGCTTTCCAATAGAGACATCATCCAAGGTTTTTATTTTTCTTTTCTTGTGCTTATTATACTGTGTAATTGGTTTCTGGTAGTATCAAACCACTATGAAAACTCTCTCAGTAACATAATTAATCTCTAAATGTTACAGTTTAGTCTTAGCGAGACCTGCTTTCCCAGAACATCATATTTGACAACAAGATGCCTTGAATCGTGTGCGCGCTTTGGTGCTGTGCTGTAGTTTTGGCACTCAATGAAGTAACATGTTCAAATTGGAATACATCGTGCTTGCATCACTTCAGCCTTTGATTACCAGCACTGTGTCACTGGGCGGTATTTACATCTAGATTGATAGATCATAATTGGATTCAAAATCTTATAAATACATAGCAGCTTCCCCAGAAGACGCCTGGTGGTCCAACTTACATTTAAAATAAAACAGCATCCAAACTGAAAATCTCCACACTTGGCTTTATTGGTCCAGGATTTCAAGGCCTACAATTGTTTTTAAGTATATGTATCAGGTACTACTACTATTGACAGAATATGCATACATAGCATTTATATGAAAAAAAAAAAACTTTGACATATATTGCACTTAACAGGATGCTCCTTTAAACATCATGGCTGCATTAAGTGTGAGCTGTGTTCAGCAGTATGAGTTTGCAGTGGGAAAATACCTGAAATCAGTCATGTTTTTGGAGCGGACCTGTCAAAACTCCTTGGAAAATTGTGCAGAAACCTTACTGGGACTCATATCCCAATACACTGTGTGTAGGCCACTTGCTGTGGAAGCTGATACGCTCCTGGTGCCTTCTCTGGTACCTGCTGCAAATGCTGTCTCCACGTACTGTCCAGGGCTGCCAGCGCCTCTCCCCCAGCACAGACTAGAGCAAGGAGAGATTGATCACTGTGCCCTGGTGCAGCTGGTTCGACCATGGAATTTTGCTCCTAAGCGATTTGGAGGATGGAGTAATAATAAAGAAATTGTGCAGTTCTTGTTGGAGTTGTTTGGTTACCACAAGCCCAATCTCTATGGATGGTGATAGATCTCTGCCTCTCGGTAATCCACCTGCGCAGAAGGTAGATACAAGATATGAAAGGTTTGAGTGTATTCATGTTGAAGACCCGCCTGTAAAGAACAATTATCTGTTTAAATAGAAGGGTTTTTTTTGTCTTTGTTTAGCTCTGTCAAATTGCAAATTAATTTGCAATTTTCTTTAGGTAGTGATTCATTTCTAAAGCTGGCAACTATCAAGTAAATCACTGTCAAACCAGGATGGCCTAAATGGAAAGGACTATCTAAATAAAAGAAACTTTAACAAAATGCTGAAATACAAGGGTGTTTTGCGGGAAGAGAATACACCTGAAAATAATAGTGGCTGATAATTGAAACAAAGGATAATAATTGCATCTCTGTGGAATGCTTTTTGTATGCTTTTGGAATATCTGAAATACATGTTCTCAGCAAAGAGTAAACGCCAGGAAGTTCTTCAAGATTTGGGGTAGAAATAACAAGCCCAAGAATTGCAAGTGTTGCTCTAGAAAACCACTGATAGTTCTGTGGGCATGAAACCTGAGTCTCCAGAAGCCTAAAAATCTTTGTTTATTATTTGTCAGGCTCTTGGACTGCACCTAAGTTGTGTAATGCATACAGTTGTGAGATGTTCTCCTCTTTAATATTATATACTCTTACTTTTAGCTAAACGCTGTCTGAGGAGATCATGGATCCCTGATATTCTCAGTCAGAATAAAAAAAGTGTATGACAGATACAGGAAAACAAGAAAAGACCAACTCAATTCACACACTTTGTGGAGTGATCCTGTTCATCTTAAACTAATGGAAATTCAGACCCCTCCTTTAACTTAAGCCGCTGTGTCTGGTAGCTTCAACCTTTCACTTCATCATTAGATCTTTTTCTGAGTGGTAGAAGTATTGTTCTTCTTTGCACGTAGTGACTTGGTTTATTTAAACTTCACGTTCACGTAAACTACTTCAGTATTTATATTTTTAAACTTCAGAGAAAGTAAGGGAAGTTCACTTGACTTCTTCATTCTTCACTTGAAGACTGTTGTAGCAAAGCCAGCTAGGTTTGTATGATGTTGTTTGTCTCCGTTATAATTTCAACTGAGCAGGGATCTGGTCACAACGCATTTGCCCTCTGGCGTAAACCCAACCCTTTTGGACTTCTCATACAGGTAAAGCCAAATTCAGTATCTGTTGATGCTTTGAAAGACAGCAGTACTCTTTAAATGAGCACTGCATTTGTGGTAGTGGTGGTTTCAAGTAGCTATTTGATTTTTGTGGTGAAGCAGACCCGCGTGCTCCCGCAGCCATCGGCGCTGGGGAGGCGTCTGAAGAGGTACTGCTCACCTGGGTATTGGTAACTTCTCACAGCAGTGAGATAACTGCTCTCGAGTGCTCATAGTTTATTTGATTAGAAGACAAATTTTCAAGAAATACAGTTGCTGCTGTGTTTAAGTGGTAGCTGATAGTGATACTGTTTGCAAAAACCTTCATTTTAGTAGAAGACCCGTTTCTGCAACTGCAGTTGCATTAGGATTGGTGGTCCGTGCCCTCCCCTTAATGCTTCAGGCAGATGTAACTGGGCAGTAACGAGAGCAAGCCACAAGGATGGCTGGATGAAATCTCAAGCTGAGTAAACAAGCAGCGAATATCCCTCTGAGGAGCTGCTGTCTCTCCAGGGTCAGAACTGCAGTAAAACAAACCCAATTCTGAAGGCAGGATTTGAGCGGTGAGGGAGGATCTGTGAACAACATTCAGCTCATTTTAAACCCCCAGCAGTGCAGGACAGAGGGTAAACACGGCTGACGTCTGACGGTGGTGTGATGCCATTTTAGGGTTCCCCTTGCTTAGATAGGAAAGGATCTGATGTCTCTGAACCATCAACTTTCTTCCTTGAAATTCTTAAATCTGCGGTTCATTAAACATCCAGATTCCTTAGTAAAAGTGTCAGGTGACCCTGCTTTTTTCTTTATAGTTATTTTACAGAGTAAATACTGCTAGGCTGCCCAATTGGTGTGATTCATCGTTTTTTCCTCAAGGTGATGTATAAAAGAAGCTTTCTTCTGCATCCCTCACGCTGTGTGTAACACCACAGTGCATGGGAGTGATGTTTATCGTGGTGTTCTGTATGCTTCACAGCTGCACGTCAGTCACGTGGAATTGCTTTATTAGTGTTGCTGACAAATCTCTCCACAAAAGTGAATGTAAGATAAGTGTAAGAAAAGAATGACCTTTTTACAGGTCTGGATGATTCATCACACATGCTTACAAAGGGATCTTGCCGTCATTCGCGATCTTAACTTAGGAACAAAGCAGGTATTAGCTTTGGCAGTAGGTGTCTTTGTACCTTAGAGTATTAATTAAAGTTTTAAGGGCCTGACGGATTACTTAAACATCCATGCAATTATCTTAGTGTTCAGGAATTTTATATGTTTATTTTTAAAGACCTTCCTTCATTTCTCTTCTAGGACCGGAATGGGAAAAAAACGGATTGCCATAAAGGTTCATAAAATTATATTTCTGTATTAAATACGTATTATGATAAAGGATTTCTCACTGGGGCTCAGATTAGGAATTGTATTCAGAATATTGTTCCTATTCCCTGCTGAATTTCTCCATCTGGTAATATTACTGTTTAGGAAGTGATAACATATGCATGTAACAAGTTAATTGTAAAAGCCCGAAATGGGTAGCCTGATTGTCCTGCTCAAACAATAGTAGCCGAGCACTCCAGTCTGCGGTTGCCAGCTTTAAATTATGATGATTGTTGTAAATCATGCAAGGGGATTGTGGGAAATAGAGCTTTCAGCTTTTCATTACAGATCCCCCGTTTTCTGTCCAGTGATCTAAGGGAGAACAACACACAGCCATCTGTCTAATAGGCTGCGGTGGTGCTTTACAGACCATTACTCTCAGCACTCCAGGGGAATGCGAGTGGGAAGACAGAACATGCCTGAACATCGCCATCTCTTTGGGACCGTAGTGCTTCTTACTACACAGATTCGTAGCTAAGAACTGAGTCCACCTCGCCATGTAACTGCTGCTGGAGGGGGCACTGGTAGTCTTCCATGTTAGGAACCATGCATATGTTACACACAGGCATAATTAGGTTGTTGGTGCTGGAAATGAGAAGAGCATTTTATATGTGCTTCTCTTTGCTGTATGAGAGACATTTCTCTTTTTTACCTTTAAAAAGTAGAATGCAACTCCAGCATACCCCAACTGATGTATTCTCTGCCCTTGTGTAAGGGCACATATGTGCAATCGTTGGTGGGCGGAACAGGACCCTGGAGCTACCTGTATAAACACTTTGGAGAAAAATGTCACACTCTAAAGACTTTAAGAAGTGTGTAGAGAGAAATAAGTGTTAATTTAAAAATGAAGTGGTAATACCTTCCATTTTCAAACTTTTCATTTTATGTTTTCGGACGTTATCCTTGTTGTTGTTACCTGTAGGACTAAGGTGCAGGCTCTTCCCTGGAAGCCCCGTCCCTGTTGTAGATACTTTGCACTTGCCATACAGTGACTTTGGGGGGTTCACACTGCTTTTTGGGGCTCATTTCTTCTGGGGGTGTTTAACAAAATGGCACCAGAAGATAATCAGTTAATGATTAATGACTTCTGAGCTAAGAAAAAGGAAGAATTTAGTTGGTAAGTGACTGAATTGCTGTCTCAACATATAGCCCTACTACATTGTTTTCCCTATCTAAAAATGAGAGAAGCTTATGTGATTAGTGTCAAAACCACTATTCTCGCAGCTGAAGCAAATGGTATTTGGGTTTGTGTCTCTTGCCAGTTATAAGACACTCCTACTTTTTAACTTTGCCCTGATCCTTCCTGTGACATGCGTACTACTCGAGCACATCATATGGCCATGATGCGTATGCATGAGAGTCGGGATTTCTGAGATGCCAGTGTCTACATCTGTCAGAAATACGTGAAATGTTCTCAGGTTCCTACTGTCTCATTTCTGCCTACCACGCTTCGCTGACTCACTCACTCTGTACTGACTCTTCTTTTCTTGAAAGAAAAAAAAGATTAAAGATTTTGAAAAAGAAGATCCATATTAAAATGGTACTCTCCAGAAATTTACATTTGCCTAAGTACATGTTCATTTCAGAGGCAAAAATACAGTAGTCATTCTTAGAGTAAAACCAAATTATTGTGAAAACAAGGCAATTGCATTTTTATATTCATAAATGCGTATCTGGAAATAGCTTCTAAAGAAGCTGTAACTCAGTTCAGTAAACAGTACAGTAACTGATATGTTTTGATTAATCAGAAGCCAGTGTGATTTTGTTCTTACTGTGGAGAAGGCATTTAAAAGCATCAGTTGTGTTTAATCAAAGTATAAGCAGTGGTGGTGAAATCCATTCCGATTGCCCTGACTTACTGTTAATTTGGCAGCTAATAAAAGTAACAAAGTAACTTTCAGTAGAGAACTCTTTATTTCAGGTGGAGACTTTTCAAACTGATAATGTCTCTAATATGATGCCGACCAAATTCGCCTTGACATTCTTTTGTGTTGACATGGTAATAAAAAAAAATTACGTACGTGCTTGAGCTATATAAAATCTTTTGCTAAGATTTAGATCAGTGGCTTATGAACTCTAACTTGACAAGTTTCTGCTTTGTGTAGCTTCAAGAGCTCTTCAAGTAATTCATTTTCTGGCAAGAATTTTCTTTAAAAAAATAATTCTGATTTGCTTGAAACATCTAAAAAAAGGGGTCTGTGTGATCAATTTAAATTTTCTTTGACCTTTAAATGTTTTCTTCCACTCTCAGGTGTTCTTTAACCTTTTACAATTAGATTTAGATCAAATTTTAAATATAATCTAGTGTTTCTGGACCATATTTCCGAAAGATAAGGGGTAAGGAGGGATCACTGTGAGATTACTGTGGAGAAGTGAGAAGCTCCGTGAAAGTCACAGAAAACAAGATTTCAGGAGTGCAGTCAGAAGACTGAGCAAAGGAGACTGAGGGTGGAATCCACATTCTGAGTTTTGTCCAAAAACAGATCTTGAGAAGCTTTATTGAGGTGTGGAAGATCTGTGCTTCAGAGTCAAGGACCCAAACTGGAGGATGAGACCTTCAGCAAGTGAAAGCACTGTGTTTAATGAGTTTGAGGTGGAAATTCTGGAAAGTCTCACGATAGTTCTGGGCTGAGGGGGGGCAGAGGATTTTGTGAGATGAGAAATACTGAGCACACTATAAAGGAGACACAGAAGGTAGTGGAAGGTCAGAAGAAAGCCCAAAGGAGAGGAAGAGAGGAGTAGTAGGACAGAGAGTATGAAGAAGGAGCTGAAGGAGTTAGACTAGAAAAATATTTGCATCCATTTAATACTTGAGAGAAATCTTCAGATTGTTTCAGCATTAATCCATTTCTTTCTTCCTTCCTCAAAAATAAAAGAAAGCAAAGGGGAAAAGTCTTAGATGAATTCTTCTGGCTGGTGACCTCGTGGCCACATTGGAATGGTTGTCCGTCTGGAGAAGCTGTTAGGCAGCTCTCTAGTACATTTTATCTGTGCTGCTCGGAGATCTCTTGGTAAGCAGAAGATTGATGTGGCCCATAATTAATTACCTTTTCTTTCCTGGGCTCTCCCTTAGAACAGCTCAAATGTTGGGACATAAAGTGAGCACCAAGTTCGTTCAGTGCTCTGCCTAATGATCCGAAGCACTTTTTAGATATCTAGAGAAGAAGCTGGGCCTCTTGTGGGCAGGCCTGGCAAAGGAGCACCATCCGATCTGTCTGAATGATGCTATCCCTGAGTCATTGCCCCCACGGGGGGAGCCGACCTGTGGGCAGGCCTGGAGACAGGCTGTTGATTGGTACAGACTGTGCCGTTCTGCAGACTTTTGTTGCTGTGTTTTGGATCTTTCTTGGTTATTTTGAAATTCTTGCCATAGACTTTCTGCTGGCTCAGGGTGAATGGGATGTGCAGATATTGGTACGTGAAATCCAGCCTTCTCACCAACATTTCTACCCTACCAGGCTTTTCTTTTCCTCCCTCTGGCCCTGCCTGTGCAGTCACCCTTGTCCCTTTGAACTAAATGTGCATAGTGAATAATGTTTTATTAATCTCATAATTTCCCTCCACATGTTTCATTCCACCCTCTTTCTGGCCTGTTTTAGACCTCCGCTTTTGATCTTTGTAAAGCATAGCGAGTGTCATTTGAGCTCCCTCTTGCACTGTCACAGCTGAATCCACCCGTGCTCATTCAAGTATGTCTGTATTCATGCACCGCTTTCCCATTGACAGGTGTAGTTCTTGGAAATGTGATAGGTCCCTACCTGCCAAGTCCTATTCATCCAGCAGCTGAAAGATGCTTAGGAGCCATTCATCAAGAGTATGAACTCCTTTTGAAAGACAGGCCTGAGGGGCATGACATTTAACTGTACTGGCCAATCTTGACATATCCTATCGTCCTTGTGGCAGCTGGGACATACTGAAGGAGAGTGTCTGTGGTATGCTTAGGAAAAAAGAGGACGTGCGGTTAGCCCGGTGCTTGAAAATTGCTGGCCTATGTAAATTATCAAAGGAGTTCAGTTCTTTGGTGGAGTGAAACTCTTCTGATTTCTCCTGATGGTCCTCATTTCAGCTGTGGTTACAGGAGTGGATTGCTTGTGGCAGGAAAAACTACCACAGGAAAAATCTCATTCTGCTTCAATGTTCCATGAACTGGCGTTTGCAGGTGGATAGGTGTAGCTGATTCCATCTCTGCTGGGCTCTGTATAGCAGGCAAATACTCAGAAACAACAGATTCATGGCACAGTAACTACAGCTTGCTTTGATATTTGGGTCTGACGTTATGTGATAATTTTCATACAAAATTCATGAGCTTGTTTGGAGAAAAGCACTCACTGTGGTGAGAAGCACTGTCAGCTCCTCACACCACAACCTGGAGTCCTGGAGAGAGTTTCTTTCTTTTTTTAGATCTCTGAGTAATCAGCTACCAAAGTAAGATGTATTTCATAAAAGGGTCAAATCATTGATTGCTCAAAAGTTACCAGTCATAGAATTATCAAAACGTTCTGATAGCAACACGTGGTCTGAGGACTTAGTGCTACTTTAGAAGGAAACAAAGCACTATACAGATTACAAGAATCTTAGTTTATCTACACTTTTTTTTCAGATCTGTGACCAATTGCTGAAATGATACTTATCTTTATAACCATTGTTGTGAGTTTTCAGTCTGACAGTGATCTATTGTATAATTCATGCTCCCCTGGCAATCCAACTGCTGTCCACTGTTCTGATTCATTGTTTTTGGCAAGGCAAGGTAGCATGCACCAGAGTTATGGAGAAGAAGGTAAATTGAAATTTGTTTGAAATATGCTTTTTTTTTTTTTCTAAAGCAATGTTTCTTTTCAATATAACTTTTTTTGTTGTTATCTGTATAGATCACTTGTTTTCATTCTGAGTTTGGTATTTCATTTTTTAAAATCACATTCAGCTTTTTTTCTTCCAGAAAATTTACTTTATTTTTCTTTATGCCCAGTACAGAACTGCTTACAGAAATAACTACTTGTCAGTAATCTTTTTCAAAGACTCACACCTAACAAAATGAAACCCTTGATCCCTTAGTCTAGATTCTTAAACACTGACAAGATAAATTAGAGCTTCATTAAATTAATGATTCAATAATTAAAAAGGAGGATTCAGAGGAAAGGCTTACAAGAATGGATGAGGTATAAATGAACTCTACATTAAACTTACCATTAAGCGGAAGAACAATGAATCATAAATCGCATCTGTATAAATGCACATGCTTTCTGTGGGGAGACAGTAATTATGCCCAGGAGCATTCTCTGTAACATCTCCCACTCAGTTACTGTCAGCATCAATTAGTCCATTACACTGAAAACTTCTGAAATGATCTGAGGTTAAAGAGAAATGAAAAACCCAAATTGCTTTGCTTTAGTTTTTTTTTTTCCTGTTGTAAATAGTTGAGAGGCATTGATAACTTGCAGCTCTCTTTTATACCAAGGCAGTTAAATTTACAAACACATTGGTAAACGTACCTCAGAAATGCAAGAAAACTGCAAGATTCCTTCATTTTTTAATGGTGTTGTTTACCATCATGTTATAAGTGTTTCATAAGGAAGTTATTAGAGATTATCTGATTTGGCGTATGGTGATGTCTTCAGGGAAGCCTTGTCATATCTGCATACTGAAAGGGTAGAGCAAGCATTCTACATTTCTGTTTGTTTAAAGTGTTGAGTTTATCTGATTCTCTTTCACAATTACTCGGCATTTCTGTCATGTACCGTATAACCAAACATGAGAGAATTGCTGAGAACTACTTACATGTTATATTACATAAGTGTATATATTGTATATATGTAAATACGTAAGTACGTTTGTATTCCTAATACAGTCTCTTATTGGCTACAGGCTGGGAGCTGTCTGAATCTTGCCATCAGTGGTGCTCCTGCCAACCCCTGAAAATAGGCCTCTCTCAATTCCTGAGTCTGATTTAAGATCGTTGATTTAATATTTTTAGAAGAGAAAACAAGCCTAAATCAGCAGAGAAATAATTGGCTGAAAATGTGAATTGCACAAGATACACTTGGCGCCTCAGGGAAAACACACTCCGGAGGAATTCTCCACCCCGCTCCTGTGTTAACTTTGACCGCCCCACCCCCCAGAAAAAACTCCTGACACAGATACTTTCTGTTCTCTAGTTAGCCGTATGTAAATAAACCTTAATTTTTGATACTGATGCTCTTATAGTTGGATTCTGTTTTGCATGAGATGGGCAGCACGTTGTCTTGCACCTTTCCTGAGGTGCCTGAAGCCTATCAAACAGGCTTCAAGCTAAAGAGGCAGTGTGGATGCAAAATAAACATTAAAATCGTAAGCAGAACTTAAGAGAAAATAAATGACAAGAACAGCATGAAACACGTGTGATACAAACATGTATTATATGCATAAAAGCTATCATTTAAATGCCTACATGTATGCAAGCCTATGCAGTCTTAGGGAGGATGGATGAAGGGGTTTGGGTGAAATGCCTGGATTCCCCAGGGGCCTCACTGTGATTGACTTGCAGGGAGGTATTCTGGAGCTGTGTTCCTTTTTTTATTGATTTCAGTATTAGCCAAAAATAAACAGGGACTGCTTTTAAAATAGTTGCTTTCACATTTTTCTTCATTTCTATATAGTGTCATTGCCGTACAGCGGCCAAAATTTGTGACACGGGAAATCTCTTCTGGGTCTCTGTTTCCCGGGTGTTATAGGCCAGTGATGCCATGTATAATCTTCATTGAGATAAGGAGCTGGATTTGGGATCTCCCCAGATGAAATATTTGACTCTGATATAAAATGTTGAGTGCCTTCAGATGAGAACTTTAAAAGACTGGGTCTTTTCTGATCTGGTAGCTTTGTTCTTGTATGGTCATTCTTCAGATTCAGATTTCAGCAACTAGGAATGTTTGAAAGCATGAAGAAAAGGAAGACTGAAATCAACAAGAGATGTTTCTTCTTAAGCGATTTATAGAGTTTGAAAAGCCACTATTAAAAGTCATAGTGTGTATGACTCCTGCAGCTTTGTTAAACAGAGAGCTCTCTAACATTAAGGCTCTTTGTTATCCAAAATTGTGGAGGAGAGCCAGAAGAGAAATACATTTAGAGTATGAAAATACACAAAATGCACATGTAGCTTGCAAATAATTGATCCAAGAAAACTAACAGAAGGCAATAGACAAGGCATATCTAAAATGTAAATCTTAGTGACCCTTTTTGCTTCTTATGTGAGACTGCATTAGTGATTGTTGATGAATAAAAATAAGATCAATATTTTATATTAATTAAACATTTATGTTTAACATGATTATTACATTCGTTCATATTCCAGTAGCATTTGAAGCCACAAGTATCCCAGCATGTTGCAGGAACAGCTGATGAGGCTTGGATGCTTAACTCAAGGAATAGCCCATGGCTGGGGATCTAGAGCTGGGGGGGGGGCACATTTTAGCCCTACATGTGTATGTACCTCCCAGCTGCACTTTACACTCCTGGCTGATTTCAGCGTCTTCCTTCTCGCAAATGTCTGTAAATCCCTTTCTTTAATGCTTAACCTATTCACATGTGCTCTTTGTTGATAGCACCAGTCGTGCTGACCTTGGAGCTGTACGCTCAGAGGTGTAGGTTTTAGTCGCTGCTCTGCATAGCCAAGTGATGTCCAGGTTCCCTGACTCTGCAAAAGGGCAGAGGGAGTGCAGTTCAGGACTGGAAAGCTTAGAACCATCTAACTTCAAAAGTATGGAGAGATGAGATCAGTCTGTTTTACTACGTAATTTTGCGTGCTCGTGAAGAGTTGTATTTTCCTCTTGTGTTGGGGACATCTGATCCCTGCTAAACTGAAAGTGAACCTATACAATGATAAATGTGTACATTTTGGGGGAAACAAAGTGATGGAGTATTCAGTGAGCAGGAAAAGGAATAGCTGTTTGGGGATGTAACAACAAACTGGGCATTTTGGATTTGCTGTTGAATGAAGATTGAAGAAAGTGTCCACCATCTTACCAGCTTCACAGGTAATGCTTTGTTTGAATGTGAGCCGTTTGTGGAACTTGTAAAGCCAGTCATTTAAAAATTAAGATTTTTAATGATGAGTAGGATGGCAGCTGCCATGTTTAATGTCCAAATTCAGCTCAAAGATTAGGTAAATTTGCTGCTGTCCCCTAAATCTCCCTCCTTTGTCCTCAAGAGCACTGTTCTAAGGTGTAGATTATACCATTCCAAAAGTGGTGAGGAAATGAGAGCCATGGAGGTTTTAACTTTGCACAGGTTACATACTAAGGCACCAGTTAGCCTAAAATAAAATTTGTATCTCTGAATTTTAAGCTGTGTGCTTTAAAGCACTAAACTGTTCACCCACTGTGCTGGTTAGTCATGAGCTTTCTTGATCCAGTAAATTTTGTTTGTATGTTTCTGTATTAACAGTTTGCCAAATCATCCCATATGCTATGTTTTTTCTTAGACTAGTGACGATTTTGGCAACGTGCATTTAATAGGTGATTTTTTGATATTTTATATCTCCTTTTGTAAAAATATTTTCTTCTACCTTCTTACAGTCCTAATTCCTTGAACCACTGTTTTTTTCATTGCAATAGCTTTAGTCTTCAGTTAACAGCTTTGTTTTCCAATATCCTTTTAAGCTTTATTTGCATATTTAGAAATGTTTAACCAAAAAGGAGTGGGAGATGGTGAGAGGAAAGGGAATCATAATATTCAAAAGCCAGGCTTTCCACTTTTGCAGAGAATCATAAGGAGCTGGCTAATCACGAGTCAACAATGCCATCCTCTTACAAAAAGACAGATATAGTAGGATGTATAAAGTTGAAAGAGAAGTACCTAAGATAATCATTTCAGTTTAGCTTTGATAAAGCCTCAGACAGACTGCTATTTCAGACTTAGGCTAACTGGAGAGAGTCCAGAGGAAAGCTATGAGAATGATCAACTATCTAGAAAACTTAGTTGAAAAATTGGTTTTGTCTAATCTAGAGAGGAAGGGAAGTATAACAGTCTTCAGGCAGATAAAAGACAATGAAAAAAAAGTCAGCAAAGACTATGAAAAATAGGATATAACCTATTCTTCATTCTCATGGAGGGGAGGGGGGGGGGAGCTCAGGAATTTAATGACATCGAGAGAGACTTGATGTACGTGTTAGAATAACCTTCCTAGTGGCAAGAGTAGTCATGCCTTGAGATTGATTGCCTGGGGAAGTTGCAAAATCTTTGCAGGTCTTTGTTGGTCTTCAGAAAAATCCAGTAGGCGGAGATGAGAGTCAAGAAAGAATTAATTGATCTAGCTGTGAAGAATGGGAGTGGCCAGATGATGTCTGACAGTTCTGCCCAGCCACATTTTCTGTAGTTGGGTTGCACAGGTCACCAGTTACTTGTGCCCAGTAATTTGTTTCGCTTGAAAAACAAGTTGAAGTGATGCAGATTTTTTTTTTTTTATTCAGTCTCTAGTGGATTCTAGTTTTCACTTTATTTCAGCCTTGTAAAAGATTTTTTTTCCTTGTTTCTATTCTTGATTCCTCAGTATCTCTTCTACTTCATTTCAGAGCAACCTAGTGTTTATAGCTTCTTCCACATACGGGTTATTATCAGGTACAACTGAGTAATCCACTATGTATTTTTCTCAAATAAGCTGGGGCTATTATCTCAATTATAAAAAGATGCCCCAGACCTCAAATAACATTTTTAGGTCCTTGGTCTTTTGAAGTTTGTTAGTCTCTTAAGTGCGGACATGAGAACTGGCTACCGTAATCCAGTAATACATCTTTCTTCTCAGCTTATACTCGGTATTTCCCTGTTAATTTATCAAGAACTTTTCCCTTTTAAGTTACTGATATGTCAGCAACAGTTTCAGCTGGTAGAGTTCTGGATTTCCAGCTTCCCAGATCTCAAAATAATTTACATAAACATTGATTAAACTGTTCTTCATAACATTCCTCCAGCTCAAGGAGATAATTAACTGTAGCTGGGAATATGACCTTTTTCAGTCATGGGAGACAGCTTGAATTTGTGGATACCTCAAGACCTATCTTGTATGTCAAGTGAAATTGACACTTTAAAAGTTTGGACTTGTCTGTTTGCATTCTTTACAATGGTCATGGTTTCTTTTATAACCCAAAGAGGTTTATTAATTTCTGTATTTGGCCTTGTGCTGCAGTGCAGACCTCCTGAGCTATCCTGTACACGGATATACTTGTAAGCATACTGCAGGGGAAAACATAAATTCACCTTTCAACCCTACTATGGGTGCCAAAACAAATATCAGTTGTTACTCAGCATAGTGCTGCTAAGAAAATGTTCCGGTTATTGTTATGTCAAAGAGGCAGAGTGCCAAATCTGTAAGAACAGAAATGTGGTTCAGTGAATTATTTAAAACATGAAGGGCTGGATTTATTGTTAGACTCCTAAGGATACGAAGAGATTGAGAGGGGAAAAAAAGGCTCTGAGTGGAAACTGGAATGTGACCCCTTGTCCAGGGTATGCTGGTGAGGCAAGTGGAATGGTTAAAGAAGGAAAACAGGTTAAAAGTCGTAGCTATCTGGATAGAGGAAAAAAGGGAAAGATGATGGAAGATTCTGATGAGTTCTGTTAGTGTTTTCTTGAAAGAATTTAGGGAATTCCTGTGCAGAGGAAAAAAGTTGATGAGAGAATTGAAGGAGTGAGTTCACAGTTGCAAAACTGTGTTTCAGCTGAGGATGTGAAACAGTAGAGTTTGGAGGTAAGAAGTTGGAACCTAAGAAGGATGATAGAATCAATAGAATATCTCCAGTTGGAAGGGACCCATCAGGATCATAGAGTCCAACTCCCTGTTCCTCGCAGGACCACCTAAAACTGAACCACATCACTAAGAGCATCATGCATGTGGTCCTTGAACTCTGACAGGCTTGGGGCTGTGAACACTTCCCTGGGGAGCCTCTTCCAGGGACTGACCACTGTCTCTGTTCCTAATGTCCAGCCTGAACTTCCCCTGGCACAACTTCATTCCATTCTGTCATGTCCTGTCACTGGTCCCCAGAGAGAGGAGGTGCTGACCTCCTGCTCTGCTGCTCCCCATGAGGAAGGTGCAGGCTGTCACGAGGTCACCCCTCGACCTTCTCTTCTCCAAGCCGAACAAGCAAAGTGACCTTAGCTGCTCCCCATAAGTCTTGCCCTTGAGGCCTTTCACCATCTTGGTCACCCTCTTCTGGACAAACTCGAATACTTTGATGTCCTTCTTACACTGAGGCACCCAAAACTGCACACAGAACTCAAGGTGGGGCTGCACTAGTGCAGTGCAGAGTGGGACAGTCACCTCCGTTGACTGGCTAGCTATGCTGTGCTTGATGCACCCCAGGGCATGGTTGGCCCTTTGGGTGGCCAGGGTACACTGTTGACTCATAGTCAACTTGCCATCAAATGGATGGAACTACTTGGTTGACTAAATCTTAAAAATGCATGTGAAGAGCCCATTTTTCTTTCTGTTCAAGACAAATATTTTCACAACTGATTCAGGAGGAAGTTGTTTGGGACTCTCAGCAAATACCACGCATCACAATTGATGCAAACTGGAGAGAAAAATAAAACACATATCAGATGCAATAAGTATAAAACTCAGGCAAATAATGTTCTGTCTTCCTTTGAGCTTAGCTGTAGAGGAGTTGTTTAACTGGAAACAGAGAGAAGTAAAATACAGGAGAAATACAATAAAGAGAAAGTTAGGATTCTTTAGGCCAAATCTTAAAAGCACAAATACTCTAGAAATAGTATATCGCACATGCCAGAGATCCTCTTACACATCTATTGGTAACCCAGCATAATGGAGGAGCAGGACTTCTGAACAATCTGTTAGGACTTGTGAATCCAGGTCATGTGTCTGCTTGGAAATAACCAACCTTCCTCAGTGGCCCATGCAATCATAGGCTGTTGATAGTTTATCATCTTTCTTCTGAAGCATGTCATTTATATCCTCCTCTTTTTTTTTGTCTGCTGCCAGCAACTTTTCAGTTCTGTATCTAAATATACAGAATCATGGAATCACAGGATTGTTGAGGTTGGAAGGGATCCCTGGAGATCATCTAGTCCAATCCTCCTGCTCAGAGTGGGATTTCATTAATGCAGCGGTCCTGGCCTGTGTCTGCCTGGGTTTTGAGTATCGCCAGACTCAACAACCTCTCTAAGCAACCTGTTCCACTGTTTGATCACCTCTTCCGTGAAAGAGATAATTAATGAAGATATGAAACAGAATTTACTCTTGGACTACTACACTAGTGACTAGCCCTCAGCTGGACCTTGTGCCACTGATTGAAACCCTTTGAGCCAGGCATCTCAGCCAGTTTTCAGTCTGCTTCACTGTCCACTTACCTAGTTTGTGCATCAACAGTTTGTCAATGAAGATTTTAGGTGAGACAGTGTCAAAAGCCTTTCTGAATTATTTTCAGCACTAGGCCTCTGCTGAGATGCTCTTTTGAAGATGAAAAGATCTTTTGGCATGTTTGGGTCCATCTCGTCTTCTCCAGTTTTATTATTTTTTGGTAGGTTAGCATGGGATGTACTGAGGAAATATAACGGGCACAGATCCTTACATCACGATCAAGGGACTGATGATTCTGAGTCTGTTCCTTAGTTCATGAAGCAAGTTAGTCCAGGGTGGGCCCTGTCTTAACTCAGTGCTGCAGTCATTGTGTTTGCCCTGTGGGTTAGAATACTCAAAAGCATTTCTGAGAAAATATGCGTCTCTGAAAAAGCTTCACTTGATTCACACGAATCTGTTTTCCTTTTGCTGAAGTTGCAGTTTTTCCAAGAATCATTGAAAAGGTGGCTGCTTGCCATTTAAACTTCCATCTCGTTACCTTATGTGCAGTACTGCCTCTTTTTCGCACATAATGAAGTGTCAGAGCCAAGTGCAAATATAACTGTCTTCATACTTGTGAGGCTTGTTCTAAACTGCAATATTGCAAATAAACAGTGACTGCGTGCAGCCTTTGTGCTATCACCACTTGCTACCAAGAGTGAAACAAAATGTTCTGAGTACAATTAGGTAATCAGAGGTTAGGACATTTCCCTTTTGTCACCCATACAATAGCTAAGAGAGCTTTTCTGCTGTTGAGCAGGATTTCAAAATATTTTGGAAAGACTACTGGAATAATTTCCCCTGTCCTATTGTAGTAGGATTCTGACTTTGTCAGATGGAGATCATTTCCACTTGCTGATACACTACCCAGTGGTTTGAAACGGGAATTTGTCAGTAGTCCTTGGTAGCTCGCTTCAGTCTAAGCTGTCCCTTTGTTTTTGGAAGAGAGAGTTGTGGCTCGCTGGTCAATTGCTCCCTCTGCAATTAAGAGTTCTTTTGAAAATCAACAATTAAATCAACGTAAGATGTTTATATTATATACAAATGGGACACACAATCAGTTAGATTCTCAGCCTGATAAAATGTGAGCAGGCTTTTCCTGGAAAGTAGGATATTAGAACTTGGCTGTGCATATGATGGGGTAGATGAGGTAAAGACTTACCCTGTAGGGACCTGTCTAGTCCTCTTGTTTCATGATGTGAACCAGGAGAGAACCCTGCTTACAGGTTTCACTTCAGCTAACCACACATATGGTGATTTATTTTAACCTTGATTCCTGTTGCATATTATCCTTGCTTTTGCGTGGAAAATGCCTTCTATTATTTTCAAATGTCTGTTTAATTTTTTCCTCTCTTCATGTCAAGGATTTTCTTTTTTGGTAGAGGGTGGGTGTGTGTTGTTTTCTTTTTTTTTTTTTTTTAATGTAAATGCAGAGGTGACACTTAGCCTTTTATACACCACACTGAAAAGGATTCCTGAGAAATATGATGAAATTTTAACTCACAGTCACATTTTGCCCTTGTTTAGGGCTCTATGCGTACATTAAAATGATACACATAAAAGGAAGAAAATTCTTTGAATACAAATCAAGATTCCTGCTGCTTGCTCTTAAGCCAGTGCTAGTACTCAGTCAAGGAAAACTCTCTTTTAAAATATTACTTTCTCCTTCTTAAGGCTAGGACTGCGCAGCTCCAGGCATTCGGTTTGAATGTATACAGCATTTCTTTAAATGTTATTTGTGGGTTTTTTTCAGACTGCTTTCTCTTCATGGTTATTTTAAGAGCCTGATACTGTGATATTTGGTCTTTTTTTCATAGTCCTACCCTCTAGAAACCAAATTGCTATGAATTATGCAATTAATGCGGGCACCAGGGCTGACTTTTTAAAATGCTTTAAAAAGCTGACGCGCATCCTTGGGAAGAAGTAACCTTCCATGTTGAATTAATGTTATTTTTATTTAAATATGGAAGTACTACTAACTCAAAACTGTTTTAGATGCTACTGCTGTGCCAAATATCATGGGAGTGATAAAATGCTTAGGAATTCTGAACATAACAAATGACGTACTTTTTTTTTTTAACAGCATGCCATCTTCCTGAGACTTACACACTGTCCTTTTGGAGAAAAAGGAAATGTTACTTTCTTAAATTTACTGATAAAAGTTTATAATTTACTACACTGGGATTTATTGTCTGAAGTAGTAGTAGTGAAATACTAGTCTCATCCACACCTTCTTCTTGGTGATTCAGTTTACTTCCAGTCTGGCTGATTTCCACCATGGATGTGCACTGAAAATGAGTCTTGATCAGTCACCCTGAATTCTCTTTGCCTTTTAAATCTGTGTTCGTGCACTTTAAGGTCAAGGTTAGCGTGGGATCCTGTGGCTTGGCAAGGAAACAAGGGGTTTCAGGCAGCCGCCGCTGCTTGAGTGAGAAGCCCAGGTGCTCTGCTCAGGGCCGTTGTGCAGAATGCCCGGCTGGTGGCCTTTCCCGAGGTGCCCTTCCCCAGGGGACAACAGTGCCAGGACGCCCGTTTGGATTTTGTTATGTTGCCTTTCCGCCACCGATGACCTTTGCTGTTCCAGAACTCATCTCTTGTCTCTGTTTCCCCTGCTTTTGTGTAGGTGCTGGGATGGCTGGAGAAGGTCGCGATTTGCAGTTGAGCTGAGGGAGGCGTGAAGCTTCATCCATCCCCTGCTGACATTTGAGGTAGTGTGATAACTTTTATCTTACCTGCAAGTGACTTTATTCTGAATGTTGGCTAAGCAGTGCAATCAATAGTATCCTGTAGTGCTCTGCAGATAATCCTCACAGATCCCATGATCCGCTACCACAGTAGTATCCTACCACAAACTATATATGCGGTATACAGAATTCTGATTGGGATCAAATCGTCATACTTTATTACCCCAAACAATAGAGATATTTGAATTAAGGCTGTCAAATTAAGTCTCAATGTAAATTGATGGCTTCAAGCCCATTTCTATCAATCTAGTAGCCAGCATTTGAGACAGGGGGCTTGGTAACTGGTAGAAGTGCTTAAAAGCTATTTTTCCTTGCCAGAGAAAAGTTATTATACTGTATTTTAATGACCCATTTCTCATTTATAATATTATTTAAAGTATTAATTGCCTGACTTCTTAAATGCACAATGTTGAAACAAATGGAGAAAAAAAATTTGTGTTTTTCCAGGGAGAGAGAACATGAAAATGCATATCAGAATGTCGTAGATAACAAATTCTGATGTAAATGACACTTAAATGGCATCTACTTTGGATGTATGTATTGAGTCTAATTCGTATCTGGAGTGTTTTTCTAAAAGCTTAACCAAATTACAGTGGGGTAAATGTGAATCAAACATCACAGAAATACGCTGTGGTGTAAGGGATTCGGACCTAGGATTGCCTGTGCCGTGGACCTGGAAAGCTGTTGTCTGGTGTTAGGTGGCTGCATGAGACTTTACAGCTGCTATCTGTGTACTATAGCAGTTTTGTGAGACTTAAGTGGCTATTCATGTTTAAGTGTACACAAATCTAATGTCATTAAATAGAAGAGAAAATCTAGAGACTTTTTGCTTTGTTTGCGGTAAGAATAGGTGAAGCTTGCCACCCTATGTCCATGTTATAAACGTTTCTGAAACCAGGTGGCGGAACTCTAGATGCATCCAATGCGCCATGTATCTGTGCTTGGGAGACTTGTCTAAGGATATACCAGTTCCACTAAGAAAATAAGGTGGTCAGAATAGTGAAAAGATACTTGTAAAAATGCTTTTAAAGTAGGTGTAACTTAGTCATTAGGGACCTCCTCAACCACAGCTGCCTTTGTTGTGGTTACTGTGCCCTCTCATGCAGAGCTAATCACACCTGAAAAACAATTTGTGAATGACTTCTCTCATTTTATAGCTGAAGCATGGCAACACAACCACACAGAAAGCTGCTTCTGTGCTCTGTTTCTCTGGCTTTCCATGTCCAGCGAGCCAGTCGATCCCTGGCTAAGCTGCCCATTCCCGATTCCTCTGAGAGCGGTGGTACGAGAATCGTGCCCAGCACCGGGCGCCCACAGCTGGGATGTGGGGTCTGACCTCGCTTCTGGGCTCCACAACAGGCTCGCTCAGGGCTTCTCCCACCCTCCGTAACACCCTCCGTGTTTCAGTTTCCTATTTCTGAATGAAGGCTAATAATTATTAACTTCCAGAAGGGACTAAAGCATCTCAATCCTTAGGAAATGCTGTTACTCGCACAGCGCCTGTCGTATTTGATGCGATATTGACGCTGTGGTTCCAGGGGAGAGTTCAAACCCTTCTCTTTAAGTGTGACCCTGGGCTTGGAAATTGATAGTGGATCGCTGGGTGGTAAAAGTCATTTCTTTGGTGCTTTCTCACTTGGTATTTTCCACTAACTACAGACAGAGAGAACATTTTGGCACAGGGAAGAGCAACTAATTTAATCCAATGATAACGTGATCGTACGGGAGGGGAGAGTATGCTGACCAGATATCTTGAAAATGACATGTCTGTAATTTATTTTACCTATGCCAAGTTAGTTTTAGAATGAGAACTGGAAATGTGATAGCTGTCCCCATGTAGATCAATTAATGGCTTAGCCTTCGTGTATTTGCCTTTCAGTACATGTTTGGCAATACCAGCCTCAGACTCAGTCATCTGGAGGCAAGTTTACTGCTCAGCTCTTCTGTGCAATTGAGACATTAATGCGTTATGGACAGTGGGAAATGTTCATCTGCACATTTTCTAGGCTGTGATTAATAAAGTGTTCTATTCTGAGTGACGTTTTTGTTTACCCTAAATGAATGTGTCGCATTCTTTCCTTAAAAATTAAACAGATGCCTTGTTATTTCAAGTCCAGGATGCCGAAAGTGACCCATAGATGTGGCAAGAGTAATTTGGGCCTCATTGACATTTACAGTCCCAATGGAAGATAACACATGAGGCACAGCTTTAAATAGATTTTGACAGTGCTGGTAGTTCTGCTGAATATGCTGGAAAAAGAATTAATATCTGGCCAAAGGTAGCAGAGATGTTTGTAAAATAACTGCTGTAAAATATTCCAGTAACTGTAATTTCTTTTAGCTATTAACACTTTAGTCAGCTACTAGGTCAGCACACCCCTCTGTCTTTTAAATGAAGTTCTACTAATTGCTTGCTGTGGAATACAACATACGGAATATGGAAATCTTTTGTGGTGCTGTGAGAGCCTGAGAAAAGCTAAGAGTATGGAAATAAAATTGACTGTTCCTCCACAGTTTGGAAAAAACTTACAGGAATACAGGGCTTTTCCTTTTGAACAGCCTTTTTAAGTTCAGGCAAGGACTTGCCTACACTGTAAATGTCAGTAATGCAATAAATGTATCTATTGGTTTAATACCAAGAGGCTGTAATACTTCTCTCATCAGGCAACTTGTTTAATGATGTTAGGTTACCACAAACTAGGTATCCACCATGTGTGGGTTGTATCCGCTGGTTTGTGACTGAGATCACATCCAAATCCTTCGATCAATAGTTATGAATAGATGAGAGACATACGTACCTAACTAAAAAAAAAAAAAAAAACAAAGCACACTTTTCTTTTCCTTTTTTTTTACCTTTATGGCTGTACCTCATACTTTTGCTTTATCAGTTCATCATACAGTTTGAAGGGTTTCCTTTTTAGCATTTAATGATAGAGTCATCAGTAGGACAATTTAATTTGCTGTTAAATAGAGTTAAATTCTGCTGCTGTTGAGTCATATATTACTGCAGATTTGAAATCAAAGTTAAGATTCAGTTTGAACAAGTCTGGCAAAGTCAGGTATTATGTCCTGGCAAAGGGCTACAGGCAGTCATATTTTATTAACTACTGTACGTGAAACAGAAAGGAAACTAGGAATGTTAACATTAAAATATAGTACACAAAATATTTACTTAATGGTCTTCTTTCTTTTAATGACAATACTCTGCACTCATTGGTAGCCACTTGTATTCTGGCTCTCGCTTCTGAGTAAAGTATCTCATAAATATGCTGTTTGAGAATTATTTGTGAAAAACAGATTTTCCTGATTAAATATAGTACACTGAACCAGTAGGAAGAATCAAGTTAGATAAATCTGTAGAAACCCATTTTCCCACACATGGCTTAGTGTTCTTTAAAAATGTACTCCAGCAAATCAAGTCTCTCACACTGTACATACTACTGTAGGGTTTATTATGTGTGACTAGTGAAAATATGACCGTATGGTCCAATCTTTGCAGTAGTTGTGAGAAGTAAATCTGGATTTTGGAAAGATTAAAGCTCAGTATTTGCACTTAGCTGCGGTGGTGCTGGTGTTAGTTCAGCAACATCAGCCTGTCTTACCCCATCCACCCTCGGCGCCCTCTCCCAGGGGAAGCAGCTCGTCCCTTTCTCCATGCTTTGAAGCAACTCCCCTCTTCCCATCTCTTTCACTCATGAAGGTCCTCCTACTTCCATCACTAGCAGACATCAAGAAATAGTGTCCTGGTTTGAGGTAAAACAAAACCAATTTTCTTTTCAGTAATTTTAATTTTCAGTTAAGTCTCTTCTAACTGACTGCGCTCTCTGAAATTAACAGCATATTTTTCAGACAGTGTCTGCTCCCAGAGCGATAAGGCCTGATGTTTACAGTTGATACCAAGGAATGGTTTGCAGACAGGCTCCTGCTTATGCTTATTGCTATAACAACCAAGGTCAGCTAACTTCATTATTTGCCCTGTTGGAGGGTCAGAAGCAGAAAAGCATAGAGGGGTCACAGCTGCGGGGAGGAGCAGACAGGACAGGTGACCCAAAACTGACCAACGGGATATTCCGTCCCATCTGCATCATGCTCAGCATAAAAGCTGAGACTTCAAAGGGTCAGCCTCTTTCTTCAGTGGCCGGCATCTGAGGAGGACTTGGTGTGTTCCTCTGCCTTTGATACCAATCCGTGCATTCCGGAATCCGGGTCTGGAATCCGGTTCCCATCTGTTACTGAGCCCAGTGTGGGACTTTCCCAGTGCCTGCTGGTGACATGATCGTCATCCTGGGACCTCGATACAATTTTCTATGTATAGTATGTATTTCATTATTTTCTTTTTGGGTATTAGTCTTTTATTTTTATTATTTTATTAATAATATTTCATTTAAGTAGTTTAGTTTCTTTTTCAACCCATAAGTTCTCTGTTTCTCTCATTGTCTCTCCTCTTCCCTGAAGGGAGATGCTCTCCCTTCTCTGAGGGGAGGGAGGTTAAAGAAAGCATCTGTCACGTGCTTTGGTGGCCCAGCCCAGCCCAAACCACAACAAATAGGAAAAAGGAAAGGAGGGGAGCAAGGGTCTGGAAAAGCACAGCTCCTCATATCTCCCTGCGCCGATGGAAGTGGGAACAAGTCCATCTCTCCTTTGGGCTGTGGCTGGCAGAAAAAGCTGTGGGGTTCAGGCAGCCTTCACAGCTTTAAAAGCCATTTCTCACCTCCTCCAGGCAGAAGTGACACAGGCTGGATGGCGTCGTTTTATGGTCTAGATCTGTTTAATGGACTACATGCCATAAATAAAAACCTGGTTAATCCAATTTTTGTTAAAGAAAGGAATGCTAGTCCTCTTTTTCAGATGTTTCTCTGTAAAGCTATAGCACCATCTCTCTTAATTTGTGCGACAGCTCCTAGTGGCAGATGCTTGTTACCATATTAGATGGCTTTCGGCCACATCAGTAAATTAAGTGTACTACTCCCATCAGGACAAATTCTTCTTGAAAAAGATAGCTTTTGGGTCTTTACATATAAAATAGGTGTTTAAAAAAATCACACACCGCACAATACAAGTTTCCTGCCATTCCTGTAGCATGATACTTCAACTCTCAGGCTCGAAACACTTGCGTAGATCCTTTATCAAACATGTATGTAAGTATACCTAGCAGTATCTATAGCAAGATCTAGAAGAGTATATATATCAAAAGAATGCACATATTTCAATTAAGACTTAAAATCTTAAAAAAAACCACAATCCTTTCCTCTAATGTGGAACAATAAGACACAAGGAAATTAAAACACAACTGCAAGCTCTCTATTTTGAGGACCTTCCTACTCGGTAAGGGTGCAGCTGTTGGGTCCCTCCCTACCAACTGAGCTACTCATGAGAAACCTGGCTGACCCACAGTATGTGCTTTTTCTGTGAGTTTTATGTCTACCACAGAGCGTGCCTGAGGCTGGAAGAAAGCCTGGTCTCCTAGGGAGATAAAAACTCAGTTCCAGGCCAGCCAAAACCAGACCCTTCGTAGCCAAGAAATTAATTTATAGACCACCAAGTAATTCTGCAATTAATTGTTCTCTGCAGCCCATAGAACAGCTGACATCTGGATTCACTTTCTAAGCTATGAAAGGACAACAGACTTTGAGGGGCTTGAGGGGTTTTTTTTTTGTATGTGATTAAAGCACCCTGTATCAATTTATATTCAGAGCTAACTGGTTGGTAAGCTGTCAAAAATCTTGGCAGGCTACCACTCTTAAACTCTCTGAAGGCAGTAACAGAAAGATATCTTCCTTGAATGAACTATAACGGTCATTATTCTTTTTAGTGTGTGGGTCCAGTCACCTGTTATCAAGTCTGATTGCTGAAGAAAAGCTTGTATGCAGTAAGTGAACTGAAAATCAGGACTAATTTATGCATCAGGGCAATTCAAAACTCAAAGCTCCGTCTGCTGTGATATTGCACAGTTAGTCATGTTGGGAAAATTATAATCTATGTAGAAGTGATTTATCTAATGCTGCAGTACACTTTGTAGTAGAACCTAAGAGAAGTCAGTCTCATCACACTTGTTGTGAACGTGGTTGCTTACATAGGATTCAAGTGTGATTGGTAAGTGTCATACATACTTTAGGAGCAGATGTATCATCGTTAATGACTTCTTAAAAAAAAAAAGATAAAAAGATTTTTTTTTTATATGGTGAGGCTTTTCTGAAAATTAAAGCCTTTTATCTCTCCAAAAATAAAGTTTCCTGTGATATTAAAGTTACTCAGTGTAAGAACCACAAAAAGGAATAGTTGTACTTTTCCCCTTCTACACTGACAGTTTCCACACCCGGTCATGCCTGTGAGACTTTTTAGACTGCGGTTCAGTCCACAGGGCCCAGTCTTGAGTGGGATGATTACTGATAACGCTGATGAAAGGGAGACAGCCGGGTGCTAAGACTTTTGCTGACCTGCTCCTGCGCAAGCAGCCTTGCTCTCTGTTTCGGTATAAAAATGGGTAAGACTGAGGCAAGACTGCTGGTCAGGCTTCAGAGGAGTTTGGGTATCATGCTGGACCCAGAGAGCCCCCAGCAGGGTTTTACAAAACTCTCTGTGGCTGCAATGCAGCGTCCTCCCCTGTAGTCTGCTCAGTTTTATTGTACTGTGTGTCTGATGTAAGTCCTTAGATCTAGCTTGGTATGGCATGTGTTTTTGTGCATAGTCCTCACAAAATGGATTTGAGTCTGAGCAATACTTGTGGTAGTGGTGGGTGAAGGCTCAGGCTCTCAGCTGCTTCTCGGGGCAGATACCTCACGAATTTTGTCTGTAAACGTCTATTTCCTCATGGTCCTGCATAAAATAACAGTAACAGCAGTGGAGAAATTTGAATGTACTAGTCTGTTTTAATAAAAAACAGTTGAATCTGCTCCAAAGTTTCACTTTCTTAGTCAGATAGTTGGTAACATAAGGGAGTTGTAGCATCAATGCGGGTGGACGTGCTCTCCCCCGGCCAGCCAGCCTTGCACTGAGCAGCTGTGTTGTTTGTAGCAGCTGTTGCAGTGTATCCGGGGTTGAGTTCATCAGTTCAGAGTTCATGCATTTTATCTGTGATGTCTAAAAGCAAAGGTTGCAGTGCAGAACTGTGGTTGTTTTAGTCTCTGACATTTTAGGCGCGGTGAACGTGGAGGGAGTTACATGCTGGGGTTACCATAGCTAAAGAGCATGGTTCATTCCTATTCTTTGTAAAACAGATCTAGACACTTAGTAAGAAGGTTTTGTTAGTTGCTTGGATGTTTCAGATGAGCTGTTCTTTCTCTTAATTGCAGTTCTTTCTCTCTTAATGCAAACTATTAGTTTGCTCTTTTGCGTTTTTGTTTTTGTTTATTTTTTTATTCCACTACAGCTTTATTTTGTGATGTCAAGGTGGCTGGCAATAAATCCACAAGACTGTAACTCTGTAATGTTCTGTGGTAGGCAAGACATTGGAAATGGATGCAGTCTGTGCCTTATTCTGCTGCCGGGCTGTGGTGTAAATGCAGACAAGCCGCTCCTCTTCCCGGCGCCTGCATTTGCCCGTCTATAACATGGATAACGCCACTGACCCTCGCTGCAGACTGCTCCTGGATTTGCTGATGGAAAACATTGTCCGAAAGCATTAAAAGACCTCTTCAGAAATAGAGTTGGCAAATTACCTTTAAAATTAACATGGCTGTTTCTACTGCTTGTTTTGCAGACACTTTTTAATTTCTTCATTGGTAGGGTTTTCTCAGAGGAAGTGCTGGGCATTGGGACTGACTGAGCTGTTTCGGGTTCCAGTGTGAATTTCTAATTGCAACCTGGCGTCTCTGTTTACCTTGCCTGTTCCAGAAGATAGCCTTCCTTGTAGCACAGGTGCCCACTTGGAAGATTAACTGGGCAATCTTCATCTTCACTAAACTAATAACTGTTCAATAGGGCACTAACTCTAGAGATGACCAAGTATGGCAGTTCAGTTTATTCCCCTTAAAAGTCAGGCGGGTTTGATCACCCACTGTGCAATTCACTTGTCACCGCTTCCTTAATAATCACTTTCTCATCTCTAACCCTGGATCCTGTGTCACATATCCTCTGACCTCTCCAATGGGAAAAAAAGGCTTTCCTCAAGGCTTCCCTGTGAGACCCCACCTGGAGTACTGTGTCCAGCTCTGGAGCCCTCAGCACAAGAGGGACATGGACCTGTTGGAGCGCGTCCAGAGGACGGCCATGAAGATGATACAAGGGCTGGAGCACCTCTGCTATGAGGACAGGCTGAGAGAGTTGGGGCTGTTCAGCCTGGAGAAGAGAAGGCTCCGGGCAGACCTTATAGCGGCCTTCCAGTGCGTGAAGGGGGGCTACAAGAAAGCTGAGGAGGGGCTGTTTGCAAGGGCATGTAGCGACGGGATGAGGGGCAATGGTTTTAAACTAGAGCAGGGTAGGTTTACATTAGACATTAGGGAGAAGTTCTTTACAATGAGGGTGGTGAGACACTGGCCCAGGTTGCCCAGAGAGGTGGTGGAGGCCCCATCCCTGGAGACATTCAAGGCCAGGCTTGATGAGGCTCTGAGCAACCTGATCTAGTTAAAGCTGTCCCTGCTGACTGCAGGGGGGTTGGACTAGATGACCTTCAATGGTCCCTTCCAACTCAACACATTCTATGATTCTATTCCTGTGATGCTGCTTTATCATCAGATCCTTTGTCTTCTACCCTGCGCTTACCTTCCTTGTGCGGTGGAACAAATGGGGATACAAATAATCAGCTGAATACCAGTAAAGTTGCACCTTCACCTTTCAGCAAAACGCCAGTATGCACGTGTGCATATGTGCGTGTGCGGTGTGTGCAGGTGCATGTGCACAAACCAAACCCCACTTCTGTTCCTTGCTTGTGAAGAATTGTTCCAGGACCTGTGGTAATTGAAATGGCTAAAATAATGGCTAAAATAATGCCATGATATGATTCAAAATGTGATCTGGAAGAAAAGGTGCTTGAAGACCTTAAAAAATAAAGCAGTGTACCCAAGTATGGGTACACCACACAGTACATTACATTGACTTTGAATAAATTCAGTTAGTGAAATGAGCTGATTTGTCTCCCTGTATTTGGTAATACTGGACTCACTAATGTTGGAAAAATCTCCAATTAAAAAAATAACAGCATCTGTCATATGGCTCTTGGCTTAAAAGGTGTCATCGGCAGCTGTGTCATAAAAATGTGTATTAGAAGTGATTGGTTCAGTATAAAAGTTCCAGAGATCCTGTTGGATGGCATATAAAAATGCTAATGTGTTTTTAAGCCACTTTGGCAAGTGTGATCATCATCTATTTTTGTATGTGAGATACTTCATCAAAACTTACTTTAAACTTAAAAGTTGAGTATTTTAATTTCCAGATCTTACCAATGCAAGCAGTGGGAGAGATTAACTGACTTTTTAAGATTTTATGGAAGGTTTGAACAGAGATCAGCTTTTCTTCACAAGTTATTACTTACCTCATGAAAACCTGATTTGGCAATGCAGCATTTAAAAATACTGAATAAACTTCTCCCATTGCTCGTCTCATTTAGTATCTCCTTTAACTTTGTGCTGATTTACACAATTAAGCGTCTGGTTTATGCAGTTGTTGAATGCTGTACTACCAAACTGCTTTTTGGTAGGTGCACACAGTTTATGTGTTCGGATTTGCACTTTGGATTTAAAGCACCAAATCTGCAGAGAATAGGCCCAGGGAACAACGCTGGTATGATCTTACAGCGGACACAAGGAAAGCGGTTGCAATCATAATGTTTCTCATTAGCGGAGAATTTTACTTGCATTGATAGTGATAGTAAATATGTGAATACTTGGAGTTATGACTGGCCATCCAGAAATGCTGCGCAAGCCCTTTGTTTGTCATTTACCGGCTTTCACTTAATCCGCTATTTAAGTTAATGACTTCCTAAATGCCATGCAGGCTTTGTTATGTCGTCTTTAATCTGATTAGGAGCACATGAATAATTTAGCATGCGATTAAACCATGTAATTAATTCGTCCCATGGTAATGGACTGTTAAGTAGTTTAGTCTAGGATAAATACCAGGGTCTTGAACTTAAATTTTACAGCTTCTTGAAGATATTTTTCTTGGAATAAATGTTTTTTATATATAAACACTACTTAAAATGAAAACCCTTCTCCCCCTGATTTCCTGAAATTGCTCTTTGAGGTCTGAAAGGCATGTTTGAGTTCAAAGTGACAAGGAGAAACTGAGGATGCTTTGTTCAAAGGTGCTCATCTCTAACGAAACCCTGAGGTCATCAGGAGCTTCACCATTTTGAAACAGGGTTTGGTTTTAGCCGAGCATTTTTGAACAAAGCATCCTCAATTTCTTCTAATCACCAAACTTGCCTTTCAGACCTCGAAGAGGAATTTCAGGAGACCAGAGGGAGGAAAGCTCCAAGAGATCGGATGCAGATTTATTTATAATGTGTGCTGAAACCTGACTGACTGTATTTGCCCGGGTACTACATGGTATGCTTTTTAATTCGAGTGATGCACAGGTACTAGCACAGAGGGGAAGGCTTGCAAAGAAAATGCCAGCTCTAACACAGAACTGGCCCTGCTGTGCATTGGCAATCCAGCAGCACGTATAAGAAGGTTATTTAATATTAAGCTTGCGAATAATCCTGTTTGCTTTCCCTCATGTTCCAGCCTAAACTCCCAGCAATGTCACACAGGCTGCTTTCCACCACGATTCCTGTGCTTCATTGTCTCTTCATAATTTTTGCGAGGTGCTAAGCACTCTGACTCTGCTAGGGGAATTACTTAGCCATGTTCTCATGTTAAATATATAACCGTGCCTGCTTAAAATCAGATGTCTTTGACTTATTTGCTGGATTGGGGCCACATTGCTGAGTCCTGACGGGATTTAAACTTTAACGCTAGCAAGACGCTGAAGAGTTTTGTTTTGTTTTGTTTTGTTTTGTTTTGTTTTGTTTTGTTTTGTTTTGTTTTGTTTTACACTGCCACAGAAATGTTTTACAGCACTGGAATTATCATTTAATATCTTTATGTAAAGTGTGAATAATTATCTCAGTGAAATGTTTTCCTTTAAGTAAAACCACATTTTTTAAAGCAGATTACTAGGGAGTTGGTTCTAGATACAGACCCAGACATTTCTTTTTAATTTCTTGTTATGATATTTGACATTGAATTGATGCCTTATACTTCTTAAAACAAGATGGAATATAATTTTTGCTTATATAGGGAAATTCTCTCCTTTTTATTTGCAGTTGTTTGTACAAATAACAAAGCAAAGGGCTTTTGTCTTCTGGATGACTGCTATCTAAGTATTAATAATAGTTAAAAAAAAAAAAAAGAAGAAGAAAAAGCCTCAGCAAAGTTACCACTGTAGCTGAGGAAAGTGTTTATAGCCTGAAAAAATTACTACTCTCATAAACAGGCCTGGATCCTCTTCCTTAATGATACGTGTAAAGCTGAGTGTCAGCTCAGCAATTCATATCTGTGTGATAGCAGCTAAATGTTGCAGTTTCAACTGAGATGCATCTATTTTGCTGCTTTGATGTGTTTTGGGGGCTGAAAGTCAAACAAAGCAATTAAGTCTTTTCCAACTTAGAAGTTTTGTATCTGTGCAGTAGACAGAAACTTAAGACCATAACTTCAATTCTCTATTAGCAGGTCTCTTCTGACGGGGATGATCTACTAGTCTTACAGCTAAGATCCTCCCTCTGTGTACCTATTCCATTAGGTTACTGCTGTCTAATCATAACAGATTTTATTGTAAGTAAAGAATTGATAAGCCATATGCCACAGCCATCCTTTTACTTCATAGTCTCGTTCTTGGAGTATGACTTTATAGCTGGATTAGCCTACAACAGCTTTCATTACAAGTCCAGAGCAATGTCCAAACTCTGGATTCACTGAAGGGCTCCTTAACCACATCGAAGAACTGATAACCTGGCTTGTTACCAGTTTAAATGCAGTTTAAATCAGAATAATGAGCTGGCACTTCTATCCCTGGGAAAAAGAAATCAGCTCTTGTAAAAGTATTGAAGGTGTCTATTACGATGGAGAGACAAATAAATTTGGTGTTAAAATGAAGTTTTCATGTAGTCTCTTTTCCAAAATTAAAAGTTCGTTTAGGAAAAAAAAATATTTCTAAATCCAAACGAGCAATTATTTTAATATGTTCCAATTTTAATATTAATACTTAAAACTACTATAAATTATTTAGCTTACACAGAGCTCTAATTAATAATACAAAATTGCCTCTGTTCCAATAGTTTTAGTTTCTCATAATGGTGTACCTTTTAATAATCCTCAAATTTGCATCAAACCATGCATAATAAATGCGCCTTTATGCCAGAGTCCCTCATTCTTTTCCAGTGGTGCTGCCTTTTGTTGTTAGGGTTTTTGGTTTGTTTGTTGTTTTGGTTTTTTTTTTTTTTTTCTGAAACGTACCCCTTATGAGATTTTTTTCTTTTTTTTTTAATTTGCAGGACATAATTTCTGCTTCTACAGTATTATTCCTTGTGCTTTTCATATCCCAGATAACCGCACACAGGAGGTGGATGGTGTGTTATTCATATCAACTGTGACAATTTGTTATTTCTGTTTCTTAACAGAGCTGAGTATATAGCCCTGACAACCGTTCTATAAAAGCAGGCATTCATCCAAGTGCTGCTGATGACTCAATCAAGCTGTAATATCAGCAAGCAGGGGAAGAAGTCTTTAGGTCCCTGTCAGTTTTAGATTATGTTGATTGGAAGGACTGTAACTCATTTCATCTGCAGGATGACGCTGTCCTGTTGGCATTCAGGGGAATGAGGGTACTCTGGCTAAGTGCTTTCAGCTATGCATGATCAGCCAAACCCGTGTGAATGTTTTTATGCAAGCACAGAAAGAAGATTTCCTCTTGCTGCCACTAATCTTGCCGTGAGGTAGCTTGGAAGGAGTGGCTGTGCTGTGAAAAACAAAGGTCTTTCACCCAGAAAAATTCTGCAAGCCTGTATTGGGGAGCTGCGTGCACAAGGTTCAGTTCAGATGTGGAGAGTCTGGGGTTACATTCCCTTCTCAGAACTTGGTTCTTACTCGGTGGTGGATGTATGTGGTGCGTGTTCATCCGCACTGCGCGCTCTTGTGTGCCCTTGGCTGTGATCTAATGGAATGATGAAATGTAGCGATATACAGAAAAACTCCTCAGATTAATCCTTCGCTCAGTGGTTTTGTGGTTCATTTTGCAGCAGAGGGGCCACCTTTGGTTCTGGACTAGCTGCACGTGTGCTGCTTTGGCAAGCAGTGCTAAACTGGAGGAGGTTACAGGGGAAAAAACTCTCTCATATTTGGAGTACAGTGAGTTAACGGAGATGGCAAAAGCAGAAGTCCCTTCATAGGCCCAGTTTAATGAAGTGTAATATCCTTCTCCTTCCTTCGAGTCCTTTCAGCTATCTGAACGTAAAGATCTCACTTCAGACAACAGTTTTGTTTATAAGCAAAACTCTGTATGGTTTACTCTTAGTGTTAACATTGCTACCTGACCAGGGTAGATGCAAACCACTCAGTACGCTGTGACTAAACTATTTATTTTCCCAGGGATTTTCTTAGCCCGCTTTCGCCTGTTTATGCTGACTATGTTCGCGTCCCACTGGAGAGATGTCGTGTTTAAATTAACTTGTGATTGACCTTACTCCAACATCGCTGTAGAAAAGGGCCAAGAATTTTTTTCATCCTTTTTATAACTCCTGGCTCCCTTTCTGTCCTGAAGCAATTAGCCTGACCTGACCTCTAGCCAAATGTTCCTGTGGTCAAGTTTCAGCTGGCTTGAGGACAGTCAGCTGCTGTAATTTTTTTTCCTGGTTTTAGCTCTGTTCATTCTTAAACTGCTGGAGTTGGGTAAGATATAGACCATTATTCCTTAGAATACTGTATATTACCGACACTAAAATTTATTTTCTGATAAATAGCAGCGACTTTATTAGTGGCGTTGTCTTTCATACACATACAGAGATAGGTGTTGGGAGGTAGATACTGCTAGATTGTTAAAGGTCAGTTTTGTCCTCAGGCTGACAGAGAAGCTGTCTCTTGCTAGGTTAGCGCTGCAGCCGCTAACAACACTGTTCTTGTTGGCAGCGAGCTCGCAAGAGTGTCTTAGAGGAACAGCAGCGGGTAGTTATAAGACAGATCTGCAAGAACTTTCTGCAAGGCAGCAGCTGTCTGATGGTGGGGCAGGTGGCACTTCAGAGGACTCTTCTCTCAGAAATGTTATTCTGTACCACCAAAAGCAGTGTCATGATGGGGCAGCTGCTGCTTTTCACCAAATCGTCTCCCATGAGACCGGAGCCGTGGTGGTGTAGCTCTGCCATGGCCTCCAATACCTCTAAAAGCGGTACCTGCAGCTCGGCAGAGCTTTTGGTATATGTGCTGGACGCAGAGGAGTCACATAATCCCTGGTGCTTCACACCCTTTGCAGAGCTCATTTTGCCTGGGACAGACCTTGAGTATGAGCCCTGCCCCAAGGGCTCTGGGTTTGAGCTCCAAGGCGGCTAGCGTAACTTGCCCTTTCCCAGAGGCTGTTGTACGAAGGATGGAGCATGACCCATCCGTATTTTTGAGTGAGAGCAGTTACCATTTAGAGCTCAGTCCTGTCTGTACTGGGCATGTTCACAGTACACCCGTTGGATTTTTCTCAGTGGAGGATTCCATGTGGATTTAGGCAGAGCAGAGACACGATTGCTTTGCCTTGCTAATACAGTGGCGTTTGTGAGAATCCACAGAAGCAACATCATTTGGGCAAAGGGCAAGGGATTAAGCAGCAATTTTGATCACCTTTGAGGTTTAGGAATGCAAATTAATCCTGTACCCTATTTTAGAGAGGTAGATGTTTTAGTCAAGGTGTGTGGCTCGGTTGGGACTTTCCCAGTAATTACAGAATTGCTCTTAAAGAAGTAGCAGGTGCTGCTGGAGGGCCAGTTGTGTCCTCCCCTCCACCCTGGCTGCTCACTCCCATGCCTGTGCTGCCCCTGCTCTGCTCCTGGGCTGAATCTGTGTGGAGTCCTGATAAACCCAGTCAGAAAACAGATTTGTTACAATTAATGTTTATGGATTAATTTTAACTGGAACAATTTCCTAACGGAGTTCATTGCATGCAGGTATATAAACAAGTCTGCCAGCGCAAGAAGAAGACCAGTACTGGCATGGGATTGTTTTCATCTACAGCAACGTGGTTGTTGACCTCTGGGATGTATTTCCAGGCTCCTGGGTTAGTGCTCCGGCTGTCAAACCACTCTTGCTGGGAGGAAGCTGAGATGGCTGCCGGTCACAGTGCAGGGGTGGAGGGGATAGGCGTGCTGGGATGGCTGCACGTGGGGGCTGATCCTGGTCCCACCACAGAGTTGTTTCGTGGGGTTATGAAAAATGAAATGGTGTTCACAGATGTGCTCTGAATGACAGACTCAGTTGACCACGTTTGTTCTCACAGGAGAACTCCTCTGAGAGTTTGGGCTGTTGTTAGGCAGGAAGAAGTAGGAAAGCTTGGAGAAGAGTGGTAGGAAGATCAGCAGAGGCTGGTGGACACTGGAGAACGGGCAAGTGTTGAATACGGAGGCAGCAGGGGATGCCTGGGTTTTGCAACAGGGAAGAGAGCAGGAGGGTTGTAAATAAAGTGACGTTGTGCTTAGGCCTGTGAAAGGGAAAACAAAACTTTAGGGAGAAGGGCGAAGGATGGAAGGGAAGGAGGGGCTGTTCAACAGAGTAGAAATCGTGTAAGAAGAGAGGAATTGGCAGATACAGAGAAGCATTTCTGTAGAAGATTTATTAATAAGAGACAATAAGAATCCTTTAAACAAGAGCACAGATGGAGCAGGGGAACAATTGAGCTAGCTGAAAACGTAGCTGATCTCGGATGAACCTCGTGCTGTGCCAGTGTAGCTCCTCTCCGAGAGCTAGGAGCATTGCTGGCCTGTGATCTGCTTTATGAACTTTTTCCCAGCCCTGTGCGCTCCAGCAGCTGCAGCCTTCACTGCTCCCCAGGGTGCCCCAAATCCTCACCAACGCATCTCCAACCTCAGCCCACCCCTTCCTTCCTCCCTCTCTCTCCACAGGGAGAGTCACCTTTGGAGGTCACCTGGTGCCAGGCAGGTCCCCAGAGCTCCCCCAGCTCTTCTCTCAGTCTGGCTGCCCCATGCCCACTCCGACTGGCCGCAGGGTGCCCAGCTGGTGCATCTGGGCATCCCCGCCATGGTGCGGCTGTGGTGGGGGGAGCATCTCCTGGCTTGCCTTTGCAGGTCTGGGTTAGACTCCACCAGCCTAGAGAGGCTGGAGTAAATGCCTCCCATACTGAGCCTGAAACTCGAGAGTTATTGAGCAGTTGTGTTAATGAGGGTGTGAGAAATACCTTCTGATTTTCAAGTTTTGTACTAAACAGCATGAATGAGAAATCTGAAATTGGTAGTAGCTTTGGGTTTTTTTCTGTAGTGTGATTCAATCTGTTCTCTTGGGGTAAGAAAATTAAGGAGGGAATTACCTTTTGTTACCATAGTTTCACGTACTTGGTGTGCTTGTGTTTTATAGTTTCTGACTAAATTCAAACTTTGCTAACTCTACTAGGAGACTGACTAGTTTTTGATACCCAGATTTAACAGCATCAGTTGTTAATCGCTAACACCCACTGACAGGTTGTTACTCATCAGTAGGCTTCGTTGTTTGGACACTTGTGATTTAGTCTCCTGTTAAATGAAGAAAGGAAATGTCTAACTGAAAACACTCCAGTGTACAATCAAGGTTTGTCATACTGATTTACGGTGAAATGTAAAAGTGGAGCTATTTCTCTCTCTCTCCACCGCCTTACTGAGCTGGGCTGTCAGTGTATCTTGGCAGTTTTGTGCCACAGAACAAGAAACTGGTGCCTGACTGTTGCTTCAGCGTTTGTGTTCATTTTGGTGTTGCATCTTTGGTTTTGAAGGCCTCCAGTAGCCTCTGTGCTCCACTGGTGTGGCTGTAAATGGTCAGGTCCTACTCCATGGTATGCATGTTTTCCCCCTACTACATTTTGGGGGCATGGTACAATTTTGTGCAGAAGGCTGCACTGCCCACAAGTCCAGCCTATCCCAGCTTCTGCCCCTTCCATGTTATTATCCAATCCTGGTGATAATGGCAGGGGCAAAGTCGTGTCCCTCAAACAGGATCGTGTGATGGGGTTGTGGGCTATGGATGTGGGAGGAGGAGTGGTGTGCTTTTGCGGGAGGTTGTAGAGGCTTGTTGGGTTATGCTTGGGTTGTAAAGGTTTGTATGCTTGGAGGTTGTGAAGGGTTGTGTGGATGGGCTCAGCTCCATCGGAAGGTGCCTTCTCAGAAATGACACAGGCAGAAGTTTCCAGCGTGTGGCAGCCCCTGCAGAGCAGCGCGGCAGAGCAGGGGCACCGCGGACGGTGCTCAGGGTTGTGCAGGTGCCGGCAGGGAGCAGAACAGAGAATTAGCCCAGGTTACTCATTCTTGCAGCCCCACAGCTTGTGCTGCTCTCTCCTCCCCTCCTGGCGTGCTGCCTGCTACGGGCAGTGGCCATAGGTACTAAGCTGGTGTTTCTCTGCCAACCCAGGAAGGGTTATATATGGCATGCGAAGATGAACATGGCTTAGAAGAGCATGAGCTAGAACGGGGATCATCCTGTCTTTGTTTCCTGAAAGAGATACTGTTATTTTCCTACTGTCACGTTTAAGCTAGGCTGCTCTTTGGGATACATCCCCCAAAGGCTGCTGGGCCTGGGGGGGTGGAGGGGGCTCCTCCCTGGAAGCAGGCTGGAGATTGACAATACTTGATTTCTTCCCCCTCTATATGAAATGAACTAGAAACCCATAAGCTATTTTTCTTGTAAAAATAGTATTTACTTGCTGTCCCCAACTGCAAGATGATGTATGACTTTATGAGGCAATAAACTGTAAACTAAATACACCTCTGGTTTAAATCCAATCAGAAATTCAATAAAACTAGATAATAGTTTAAATGTCATGTTATATTAGGTAGTAATATTAGTTTATAAAGAAACTCTTTTATTGTCTTTTGTTATTACAGAATTAGAGGTATGGATCTTCGGCATCTGCTGTTTACTTTGGCACTGGTCTGCTGTGCAAATGACTCACTTTCTGCAAGTGATGGTAAGTTTTATGATACCTGTCTGTGCCTTGTTTGTGTACATATATGTATAGCTTTAAATAAAGAGTATTTTTATATTATATGTCAGGACTATGCAAGTTCCTTGATTGCAGTAACCTAGGTACATAATGTGAAATGTGAAAAATACATCAGTTAATCGTGTTGTAGAGATAGTGGATGAGATGGAGATGTGTTGCAGAATGAAGGTGAATTTCATAAACAGTGTTAGATGTGTGATGTGTAAATAGGCTGGATCAATGTTGGTGTTAGATATCTGGATTTTCTTTGCTCAGGTGCTGAAGTTAGAAAAGAACTGTATGAGGTTAATTTTTGTTACAGAAACTGGTGGTGTTTTTTTCCTTAACAAGTCTTTTTAGTATATTCATATGTTAAGTGTAGAACTATTTGGAAGTACAGAGGAAGCATTTTAAGACTACGCTTTGGGCCTGAGGCCAATATGAACAAGTTTCATAAGAAATACACTTAGACATTCTTGAGTAGAGTTTATAAAAGGGATTTGAAAAGAACATGTACCCTCAACCAGCCAGCTGTCTGTGGGTAGCCAGCAGAAGCCTTTTTAGCAAGGAGAAGCTGTGAATGCACATCCTGTGGTGTTCACGATTCAACAGATCTGCCCAGGGTTCACATCCACTGAATGTACCTCTGGGTTTACACAGTTCTTCTCCTTCCCACCCTTATTCACCACAATTCTTCCATCTTCTGAATTAAATGCCAGGCTGGAAAGTACTTGGTCCAGCTGTGCTTTCTCTGGTGTTTTTTCTTGTTGCAACCAGCAATGATTTAGAACCATTTCTGTATCACCCGGAGGCCTGTTCTGACTCTGGCGGGTCCTCTGGGACTGGTCTTTTACTCATTTAGAACAAAAAATTCCCGTTAACTCCAGTGGAATTTTAATACTGTGTCGGACTGCTCTGCTTATGCTGGTTGTGATCTGCTCCTGTAAACAAATGCAGCTTAACCTGGTCTGCTCTGTCTTGTTCTGGCCTTTGGAGAGAGCAGCAGCGGTTTTCCATAATTACTAATTTTATGCAAATGTGTTGCTGCTTCTCCCAGAGCTATGGAGCTGCTGCTGCAGAAGGGTGGTTCCTTAAGCAGGTGCCCCTCCTGTGTCCTCAGTGTCAGCATAGAAAGTCAGAGAGGGCAGTTTGACGAGTAATTTTGTTAAAGGTGGAATGGAAACAGTTTCCACAACAAACTGTATATAAACAGATAAAATTTTCAATGAAAATTTCTGAACCTTACTCAATTTCTATTTTTTTTTCCTTTAACTGAATCCAAGTGTTACTGAATGCAAATTAAATACGTTCAGAGTTGCAAGCCGTGTTTCATTAGCCTTTCTAGTGTTAGTTTCAGAACTAAACCAAAGGGCTAGGGCATAGTTGCCTGTAGTCATAACTGTCCTACAGTTTAAAGGCATAATCATCCCCCTTTGCCCTGTTACAGTTCTGTAATTTCTTGAAGTTGCATACTTAAAATTTCTAGATTAAAAAAGAGGTTCGAATAGGGAAAACACAAGTTTCTATTTATTTACTTCTATGTGTGTGGCTCAGACGCTGGTCCTCTGTTATCAGGAAGAGAATCTGTAAGATTCTCTTATCCCTTGATAGTTAAGGCTTTTCCTTTAACATTTATCAAATTTGGTTTAAGTTCCTAGTGTATCTGACCATTGAAGGCGATGAATTAATCATGTTTTCACTTGTGTTCCCTACTTTCATTCCCTACTTGCAGCAATACTTCCATTCTGCTACCTACATGTCCCATGGGAAGAGTGTGCCTATTTAAGAAGTGCTTAAGGAAGGGTGGTGCGGTGAAGTGTTTATTTTCATATTAGAATTTGGCTGAAAGAATGTTTGAATCCTTTTCTGTCTTCTGATTTGGTTAAAAGAAGAGGAATTTTCTGACAGGAATTTGCAGAATAAAGCTGTATACTTATTTTCCCTTTTTTGTGTACCAATCTCTTTAGTTAGACCTATGAACTGAAATAAAATTTGCAAATTCCTCCTTGGTTCTGCTGAAATGTGGAAAGTCAGTATTTCACAGTGAAATATGATACATGTACTAGCTCCTATTCATTGCCTCATACAGAATGGTCAGTAGAACAAAAATGGATGTGTCCTGACTTGATCCTTCCCCCCCAGTGTCTGCATTTTACAGTGCACTCATTCAACAGACAAAAATAATCCCTGCCCAGATGCAGTCTACTTGACCAATTGATTTCTCTCTCAAGATTTAAGAGCACATGAGGATTTTTTGGTCCTTGGCAGATGAGGTGTGGTCCAGATGTCCTAAGTTCAGTAAAAATCTGTGTTATAAATAAAACTTAACCACAACATCATCTTTGTATGACTTTGTCTATACTGATGAAATAGTAAGTTCCATAAGCTTACCTTCAGAATCAAAAGATGAAGAACATTTTAGTTGTGTTCCTGTGCTTGAATCCAAGACACAATACTAAATATTTATGTCCTGATTTGCTGCACTATTGAAGAATTGTGTGTGTGAAGGGAACAGAGCTTTATTGTCCCAAGAATAAATTTCTAACCACTACACTGCTTCTACTGCTGTAACACATTTATTCTGAGTAAGGGACATGCTCAGCTGAGAAAGTAATCCAAGAAAGCGTAAATCGAACAGGAATATTTGAGATGACAGCAGGAGAGAACATCCATTTGCCATTCTTGCATGATTTAGGACAGAGTATTAGATGAGATCTGTTTATTAGCTGTTTTGTTCTTTTTTTCCCCACATGAATGTGCTTGTACCTGCATAACCTCTCATGAGCATCCAACACCACTCAGGTAATGAATCCTGACAACCTTACAGAGCTCTGCCCAGCACAGTCTTGCTGAGGCCTTCCTGTAAACTTAATTAGATGTGCTCCACGCCTGTACCATATCTGATACATTGCCCAAGAGACTGGATTTACAGCGTTGTGGTTCCCTAAAAAATCCACTTCAGTAATTGTATTTCTTCTGGCAGCACATTAGAAAATTGCACATACTTGCTAATCTTCCACCAAAGCATGTTACTGAGAGAGTGCAATACTGACTTACGGAAAGCTTTTATGTCTTGAAAGTAAGTAAAGCTTACATTCAGCCTTACAAGACCTGTGCTTCGAGCTGGCTCCGTGCTGTGGGGCCGGATCTGCTCTTGGCACAGGGTGAAATCCCATACATGTTTCCTCCTGGAGGGGAGAGGATGTGAGGCCAGCAGTTGGCCAGGCAACTGCACAGCATTTGAGACCAGATATTGGACATTTAGTCACCTATTTGCTGTCTCCAGGCTGGTGCCAAGTTCTGCTGGAGGCTTTCCATTGATTTAGCTCGTTTTCATGCTCTTCTTTTGCAAAGAGCTTGGCTTGCTGGCTCCTTAAACTGAGGCTAGTGTCAAGTGACAGGGTTGCCCACCATCTCCGAGATGGCGATGCTGAATGTGACCGAGCATGTCTACTGCACCAGGTCTTCAGCTGTAGTTCAGAACTGAGCAGGTCTGGGACTTGCAGCCCTCTACCAGGGAAAACTGACCCACATACTGTCCATGTCCTTGAGGTGCCTGCTGTACGATGGTAAGGGCAGAACAGAGGCAGTGGTAGAAAGAAAGTGTAAAGGCCACAATAACAGGAAGGTAAGTTCAAATAGGCATGTAGTTACGATAGGTAAATGAGTTTTGTGCCCTAGGGATTGGAAAACGTAAGGCCCATTTTCACAGCTAATGAAGACATTTTTCTTAAGTCAACAGAACTAACACTTCTAAGAGTTCAGGTTGCTTTGAAGATGGGGAATTGTGTGATTGTGAAAGTTTAATTTAATTTAGTTAATTAGGCACATGAACAAGAAAGAGTACTGCTTCATGAGTAGATCACCTACATCTGTGCAATATTAATAGTCAAGGAAAAAATAAGAGCTTACATACACATACACGATTTGTGTTTGAGATACTTAGATTAATATAACTGCGGTGTTTCAAATACATATCCAGTACACACCTAGGTATTTTGCTTTACTATACCTGCTGACACCAGAAGCATTTGAGGGGAATTGCTCCAGACACAGACTGAAAAATATTTAGGAAGCAAAATAAATTTTGTCTGCTTATTACTTCTCTACAGCTGATGAGTGTAGGTCACATAAGGACATAGAGGAATAAACTGGGAATTAGTCCCAGTTAATAAAACAATACATAAGCTCAAGCAGTTCCAAAACTAATTTCTTCCCAGTGAAAAGAAGTGGGAAGTGTCTTTTATAATTTTTTATACTAGATCAAAGTTCATTCTAGACTATTACAGCTATGCTAATTCATCTTCTGAAGCAAGTTTAGAGGCATTCATATTTAATGATAGCACAATAAAAATATTTCTGAGTGAACTGTTTTTATACAATGATAATTTTAAGAGCTACAAGCCTGAATTTATTGTTCATTTTATCTAATCTAATTTTAGAAATGTATTTCTTTTTTTCCATCACAACTTTTTTTAATTATTGTATGAAGCTGTTATGCTCAAGTGCTCTATTTTCCTCACTTTTGTATAAGAAGTAGGATTAATTCTTTTCTGAGACATATCAAAGCTAATTTTTACTTCCATCAAAATGTCCTTTTGTTATGCTGGTGTCTGCTCGCTTATTGTACTTGGATGCTTTGCATGCGTTACATATCCAGATTAAACCATCTAAGTTTAGGTGTGCACTGGATATCAGAGCTCCCAGTTATAGAGCTGGAGATTGAATCCATAATGCATGCGTATGACTTTAGTGTCATTAAAGGCACCCCTGGACACCCGAGACAATCTTCATGGGACTCACAGTGATGACACAGGACCTGCAGGACATCTGCATCATTCTGGAATGGCCAGAAGCTTAAAGAGCTCTTTTATAAAAAGAGTAAGGACAGGCATCTCGTGTACCTGAATATCTTTTCAGGCAATTAAATCAACTCCGTCAGCTGTTCTTTGTTCAAGGGACTGTATTGACTGGCTCTCCATTGACCAGTGGGAGCTTGGACACCTAGGATGAGATTCATCCATGTATGAAACTTATGGATATCCTCTAGGTACTCAGCAAATCTGCATGAAACTTGTAGATAGGACATCTGTGCCTTTTGAAGCTGGAAGGCAGGCAGAATATCCTAGGTAGTCTACAGGTGTTTAGGCAACTGGATTTTGCCCTACCTTGCATAAAGAGAGCTAAATATAGGTGTCTTCATTTTGAACTGAGCCTCACCCTTACAGCTGCCTAGTTTGGATATGCATAATTCTGTGTGCTTTCTTCTGGGTAGTGTCAGAGCTGCTCAGCCACACGCTGTAAGTCTTCTGCTGCAGCCAATGTAAAGGGTCTTCTCACTGGATTGACAAGATAGCAGCTGTGTTCTTGCTGTCACCATGAAGTTAAATAGCAGATGGATGTTGTCTAAAGGCATGGATTTGACTTCTGTTACACACGGAGCAGTTCTTAGTCTAAGCAGGAAGGTGCCTTTGAATTGCATCATATTCTCTGCTGAGAAAGGGAGATTTATCCATCTGTTCATGGAGTCAGGAGGTACCAGAGACTTCATTGCTTGGCTTGAAATATTCAGAAAAAAGATCAATAGCTGTGTGGGGTCTTGGCTGGAAACATGTTTTGTGATTTAGGCAAACTCAAATTTTATAGATTGCAGTCAGTGTAGTGACAAGCTGTTTCTCTCACATGAAGGGTATTCTTTTGCTTTTAATGACTTCTTTTGATGATCAAGAACAAAGGACATATTTGTGTATATAACAATCCTAATCATGTTAGGAAGTGACAAAAGATAATGAGAAAGGGCAGGATCTTCCTTATCTTAAGCTGCAAACGCTCTTGCCTCCTCTTTGTAAATAGTAATGCCATAATATAGTTGTTAGTCATTTGTTCATTGTGGTCATTTTCTCTTCTTAATTCTGGTGTGTCTTTGCTACAGCCTTTCAGTGTTACCTACTTTCTCAATTATGTGCAGCTATCTAAGTACATAGCACAAGCTAAAGCAGAGCTGGCAGTAAAATCTGAAAAGCTCAAAACTGTGATCAGCTTAGTGCATCCTGGTTTGCGTGGACTGGGGCAGAACTGTCAAGAAAGCAGATTTAAAACTTTCACCTGCAGACAAAGCCTTTAGAATAGTTGCTTTATTTCCAGAAGTTGACGTGTTTCTGAGCAAGAAATATGTTCCGTTATGTAGAAGAAATTGCCATAGAGCTGTTCCAGGAGCCAGGATCAGAAAGCTTGGCATGGGGAAATGTAAGTTATACCACTCTGATCTGGCTAAGCTATTTCGGCTGGAGGGAAGATTCGTTTTGGCAGAGAGCAAAGTAGTTATTTCCATCGTCACTTTCCATTGCGATTAGGCATGGCTTTGATGGCTAGCAGAAAAATCCAAGGGAAGGCCTTGAGTCTGTGCACTTCTGAGTTACTTTTACAGCTCTTGCTTCCTAGTCGGTAGCATCTATTTCAGATAAGCCATTTATCTGGGCCAGTGTGACGGTATCTATGCTCTCACATGGAGGAGAAAGGCTTTCACCTTGTCTTTCTTCTGTGTTGGAAGCATACATGGTATTTTAACAGGAAGGGATTTTGGATTTCTAAGAGTGGTCTCCCACTTCATTTCCACATACTGGAAATGAATTGTAGACAGGCCTATACTTTGTAAGAAAACACGGAAAATAAAAACATAGTGCAAAAATGTTCAGCTATAGTAGGCTCAACTTATGGCCCTCAAAATCCGTGTTTAGGCTCGTAACTGAGTAGATCCGGTGGTTCAAATGCTAACCTGGCTTGCCAGAGACTTGTCTCTTTTGTGCTTTCCTCCAAACCACATCTGTGACTCCAGCATTTACTGAAGACTTTCAAGACTTTGGTTATCTTCATCCACAAGTGTGCCAAAACCAATTCACGAACAATCAGCTTCAGTCAGACATCCTGCAAAATAACGTACGTGCCATAGTTACCCCATCCAGTTCTCTCTGTTATCTTTAACATTCCTGCTATCATGTATATTTCCTTCATTGCTCCTTAGTTGCCATCACATTTTCTTCTCTTTTGAACACAAACTTGCCAGTTTGCTGTCTTCCGATTGCTGGGTTTTGAGGTCATTTTCAGGAATCAGCCACACCTGTGGCGGTAGTGCCAGGTGTCGTCAGAAGGAGAAGTCACTCTTTCTGCCTCTCGGCTGCCAAGCTTGTAATCCCAGCATACGTCTTCGCTCTCCCAAGCAGACCTGCAGACTGCAGCCAAGGCATCAGCACTCGCGCTGGTCCTCCTGTGAACCAGAATTGTTCCTCCTTACCAGGGCTGAGCTGCACCCAAAACTGCTGGCTGATGGTGGCCACTTGTGGCTTGCTTTTGGAGGAGAAGTGGTGAGGCCAGTTTGAAGCACTAACTTTTGCCCACACGTGCAGTTAAGGCCATGTATTCGAAGAGGAAGACCAGATGATGGAGATGATGCAAAAATGTGCACAGTGGTTTTTTACCACTATCTTAAGAAGCTAACAAGTGAGAAAATTCCTAGTTGCAGTTTTTACTTTAACTACTGTTTTGATATTTTAGATGTAGTTGTATATTTCATGTGAATTACTCAAACAGTTTGTACTGCACTAGCCAGATGAACTGAGTTAATACACTGACTGTGCATCAGGGGAAGGAAAGTAGTTCAGGCAAACAAACAGTAATCCATATTATAAAAGCATATTGTATGAGTTATAATGAATCATTCCATGCAGTGGAGCACACAGAGCAAATTGCTTTCAGTACCACCCATCTGTAATGGGAAAAAGAAGAAACCCTTGTTACTGCACATTCATAGCATACAATGAAATGACCATGGGAAGGGGTAACATTTTGTCATTAATTTAAATGATGATGCAGTTACTGTGCAGTAACTTGCATTGCCTAATATAAAATGCAAGAGGTTTTTAGAACCAAGAGGCTGCCTGCAGTGTTCAACCTTTTCTTTCCAAGCTGAGCTCTTCAAAAGCGACAGTCAGGATCAGACTGGTAACAGAATAAATGCGTGACTGGGAATTGGAGAGCCATCACTGAACAGACCTGGTTCCTACCAGTATAAACGAGGGAGCATTGTGTGCACCTCAGCAATATTTTGACACGTCTGGGTGTTCTCTTCAGCTATTCCAAGGGATCAGAAGTGAAAGAGAAACACTTCAGAGCAGGAGTTGACAAGATGCCATCCTTGAATCACACAGAGTGGCTCCAAAAGCTTTGTGCAGGTCACCACGCTCAGCAGAACCAGATGATTCTCATCAGGGCTGCAGCAGCACTTCCAGCACAGTTGGGTACTTTGGGAACTGGAGTCACCATTTGGAGGATGGCTGGGTCCAGCCTTGCAGAATTCTTGGTCAGTTGGGCTCCAGAGAGTCCCCCAGTTGTTTGCTTCCAACCTTGGCTGCTCCCCAAGTCTTCCCTGTTACATTCCAGCAGAGTAATGCTATCCAGGTGATTATCTACTTCTGAGGATGATGGAAAGGGGAACGGCAAGGAGATAGTGCTGGGGAGCTTGGCCATTGTGTGACCCTCCACAAGAAGGCTCTAGCAAGATTCCCCTTGGGGAGTAAAAATACTTGGATAAGGCTGTTACCCTTCTTTGCTACTGGAGAGGTGCTCAGAATGAACTATGGAAGAATAGCCTAGGAATGATGCTGTCAGTGAGAGGCAGAGCTCCAGACTACAAGTAAGGATTCTCTAGCTTCTGAATCTGGAAGAAATCCTGGTACGTAACAAGACAAAGGTTTCTCTACTTTGCTTTCTCTTCCAGCCCATTGTAGAAGCATGCTGTAAAATTAAGTAGTAACAGCAATGGTTATTTTTCTGCAGAACTTCTAGAAAACTGTCACCCTCCTAGGGAATTTGAGTTCTTTTTGTATAATGCAGGGAAGACTTTATTTTTCCTGAAGAACAAGATTATTATTTTAACAAATAATTACAAAATTCCGACAAAGTAGGTGATTCTGTGCTAAGGGGTGTAGAATAGCCATAAGGTAGGCTGATAGAGCTGGTATATTATCTAAAGAGTCATGCATAATGACAGTTCAGTCCCATCTTTCATTCTCATTAAGTTGGTCAAGGAGATTTTCCTGGGAGTTTCAAAGAATGCAACAGGAAGCTGTTAAATATTGTATAGTTGGGAATTTATCACTTTTGTCAGCCTTGGCAGCAACAAAGTGGGATGGAGGAAACCTGACAGCAATTTTAAAAAAGGACTCAAGGAAATTGCACATCAGAAAGTTTGTTGTCTAGGCAAGGTAAGTTGGAAGAAACATGAAAAATGCATATACTGGTAAATGCATCGATAAATATGATATATTTGAGAGTCTGTGTAAGTCATGTTTCTCTCAAAAGACACTTAGGGTCTGTCACCCATAGCTACTGACTGAAAAAAAGATTTCAACGTGCACACAGAAAATGGTAGTTCAGTCTCTACAGTGTGAGTTTTCATACAGCCTTTGATAGACCACCATAGCAAAGGTTCCTTGAAAAAATGCTAGGGGATAAAATGGAAGGATCTCCATGGATTAAAAATTAATAAAAAGGGGAAACAAAGGAACAAATGGGACAAACAAAAGGAACAAACATCTCCCACAGCATAAACATCCAAGGATATTTGCTTTCTACAAACCATTGTCGTGGTTTTGACCAAATTGGCCAATGGACGGTGACAGATGCTCTCCCCTAACCTCTTGCACATGGAGAGGAGGAGGAGACATGAAGAGATTTACAAGTTTAGAAGAAACTAAACTAATGAAATATTAATAATAAAATAAAAAGGAAAATAATGAAATAGATACAGTGTATACAAAACTGCATTGAGCTCCCAGGATGATGTCACCAGCAGGCACAGGGGAAGTCCCAGACTGGACTCAGTGATGGGTGGGAACTGGATTCCAAAGCTGGAGTCAGGAACACACAGTCTGGGATCAAAGGCAGATGAACAGACAGGGTCCTCCTTGAACACTGGCCATTGAAGAAAAGAGATCTGACCCTTTGCTCCCTCAGCTTTTATACTGAGCATGATGCAGATGGGATGAAATACCCTGATGGTCAGTTTTGGGTGTCCTGTCCTGTCCGCTCCTCCCTGCAGGTGCGACCCCTCTATGCTTTGCCGCTTCCGACCCTCCACCAGGGCAAGTAACAAAGTTAGCTGAGCTTGGTTGTTACAGGAATAAGTATAAGCAAGAGCCTCTCTGCTTACCATTCCTTGGCGCAAACTGTAAACATTGGTCTTACCACTCTGAGAACGAACCGTTTTCATGCAACATGCTGTTAATTTCAGAGAGTTAGAAGACGCCTAGCTAAGAAGTAAAATTACTGAACAAAAAGTTGATTCTGTTTTACCTCAAACCAGGGCAACCATAAAAGCAGAAATGAAATCAACAAGTTCTCTTCTGCTTGGAAAGTTCCGTGGCGGGACAGGACAAACTGGTGCCGTCCTGCATGGTGCGAGGGCATGAAAGAGAAGTATGCGAGCGGGCAGGAGCCCTCGGGGGCTGCTGCAGCCCCACGTGCGTGCAAACACTCACCACTGCCCGGCTGGAGCCATGGAGCGCGGCCTGGCTGGGGAATGGCGAAAGATCCACCCAGACCGAGAAGTGTGTCTTTTGTGGGCTGTCCCTAAGAAACATGCTGAAAGGAAATATGTTTATTCTGTATTTGGTCTGGGATTTTGTTTGTTTATTATTCCCCTAGCAATGTGTAGTCTTGGCTTTAGGGCTGACACGGAAACTTTAGAAGCAAATTTGAAAACTTGCTGGGATCAAGAGTTTACCCTTGAATCTCTATCTGCTACAACTCCCTGTTTTTTACTTTGTAAAGACAAAATAACCAGAACAATTACATGCCTGGCTGGCAAACACCATGTGCGTCATGTTTCTATTAAAAGGCACTTAGTGTTTGCCACCCATACCTACTGTAAAACAGGAATAAAAAAAAAAAATTTAATAAATATTAAATCTTAAACAAGAACATGTACAAAGTAATGTTATTATACCCTTTGAATTTGTGTTCTGTCTCTTCATCACTGAAGCACAAAACAAAGAATAATGTGATAATTTGACTTTGAACAGGAAATTGCAAGTGTTAGGGAAGCAAATGTAGGTAATAACTATAAACGTTAACATGGTCTATTTATTATTTGCTGTTAACGGTCAAATAGTTAATACTCAATATAATTACTTCAATGAAAATGCTGATGTCAACTATAGTTACTGTTGCCATAGGTTTTAATTCAAACCATCTGTTTCAATCCATTTGTATATATCCCGGATTGATCTTTGCTTGCAGTGAAGTTTTTTTTCTGGAACTTAAAATTAATTATTAAAGGAATGTAACTTATTAGTGGTTCAGTATAAGTCACTGGTCTGATTATTCTCCACCGCTTAATTGAGTCCATTTATTTCATAGGGCAAAGGAGATATGAATGGTTTACTAAAAAGGAGTATAAAACACTGGTGAACAACATGGCAAAATGCTGGGGTGTGTATGTAAATAACAATTTATTTTCTAGTGAACTGTTTCATTCTCCAGTGTATTCTTCAGTGGATTTTTAGGGGATGTTTAGTCTTGCTAACTAGTTTAGTTAGCTTTGAATGCAACTGCCTCGTCTGTTTTAGTCAGAAATTGCCCTGTTCTCCAAGGATGCCTGCACTTGGCTCCAGAGCTCAGCTCTTCATGCTGTGAAGATCTATCAAGCCTCTTCGCAGGAAAAACACTTGCATCTAGGGCAGCTCCACAAGTAATGAAATGGATGTGAGATCAATAACTTATTATCTTTCCTTTCTGAGTCCATAGTATTTGCACAATAGGAAGCTGTAGAAGTTAATCAGAAAAACCCACGGTATCTCCTGTTACTCTTGGCACGTGCCTTTCAACACTCCTAGGGTGGTTCAGAACTAAATTAAAGTCCTGGCTGGATTATGCCATGCTTTACAGAGGCAGAAGGCAAGACTTTGCTCTTGAAAGGATGCACTGGGAGCTCTTCAAGTTACCCAGCTGTCACAGCTGAAACTGTTTAACCTCCCATTCCTGGCCAAGCCAGTTAGAGTTGCATCCTTGTCTACAAAAATACTTGCAATAATATTGCAGAACCCTCCTGAACAAGACTTCATATTAAGAGAGGTAGCAAAGACAAAAGGAGCAGAATTTAATGTGGCTGCCCAAAATATCCAGCTGCTATTATTTATTTTCCCATCAGCACTGCTCATTGTTTGAAGTAGGTTTTTCTCTGTGTTGCCCTTTCTTTCCTCCCCAAGTGAAGAAACATTTGTTTTTTACCAGGAGGAGCATGCGTTACAGAATCTGGCACGTTTGCATGTGGTGCAGTCTTGTGAATGTTTTGCTGAGATAAGTGAGTGACAGCTTCCAGTTGGTGTTCTGCAAGAGGTGAGGGCTTCTTTCCAGAAGTGCTGACCATCTCAAAATAAATACGTTCTCCTTGCAGAGGTCCCAGTCTGACATGTTATCTTATCCTCCCAGTACAGCAGGCTTGATATTCTGCTACACCAGTTTATCTAGCTAATAAACTTCAGTAGCAGTTCTAGTTACAGGAAAGACTGTGCAAGGATTACATCTATCGGAGTTAGCGTTTGGTCTGTGTTGTCCAACTTTATAACAGAAGACTTGATTGTAAATTATTGCTAAATGCTGTTTTTCAGTTAGGAGATCTTGTTACCATTGGAATTCAGCGTGTTTTTTCTTCCAATTTGTTGTCAAAAGTGCAGTTTTTCTTAAGAGGCTGAGGCTCTGTTTTCTTCTTGTTTAGAGAAGTGTCAACAGTTAAAGTCTTGCCATTTAATTTCATTATATTCCCTCGAAATCCCGTAAGAAACACGAGTTATGACCATGACAGTGCTTCGCACTTCATGGATTTTACATCTCAGCAACTTGCAAAGATGTGTGAAACACAATTTAGATCTCCAGTAATCCCAAGATACCTGTGTACATGCACTGCCTTTCTAGAAACAGCATTATTTTTCCTAAAGTCATAGGTATCCCTAAAGGAAATAGAATATTAGACTTAGTATGTGTCTCTTAATCCTCTTTAAGAACAGAAGTGGGGACCAATAAAAATATTATATGCCTTGCATTGATAAGACTCCTGGATTTTAAGAGAAGTTGGCTCTATATGTTGTTCTATTGCCTGTGGGAATCCCATCATGCATTCAGTTGCAGTTAAGGAAAAGCTGCTGTAGTCTTCTAACAAATTAGAAGAGCCCTGAATTCGTCATATCTCTGCTCTACTTGCGGTAAGCTATCCCGACTTCTTACATGGATGGAGAAGTCACACAGCATTTCCTGCTTGCTAATGGAATACACTGTAGCTTTTAAATGCAGCATGTTAGATTTTTACATGATTTTTACAAAAATGCATAAGAAGAAATTCTTCTTCCTTTAAATCAGAGCAAGGCTTGGGTCGTAGATAAGGAATAAAAATTGTTCCATATTTGTGACGGCTACAGGATGGATGTGGTCGTAGGAGGAACAGAGCTGGCATACTCAAGTCCTTGCAGCCCATCGTATGGGAGGTGTCAGGAGAGCTGCTGCGCCGAGCACTTAGGCTGTCCTGAGTTCTCAAGTCTTTATTTCAGTGACAAGATGTGAGTGAGGTTTGTTTTACTGATTAAGGCTGTTTTGGGGGGCGGCTTTATTAGTACGTGGTTCCCACACAATCAGTGTGAAATTACCATTTTCATTTTTCTGTTGTTTTCTGGAGAAAACGTGCCAGAGTTACCGGAGTTGTCAGTAGCAGCCGTACCTGTCACGGGTCTCAGCAGAAAGGCAGAGGGGTGGCAATAACCCGAGCCCTTCAGATGAGGCTGAGGCGTGTTGACAGGAACGGGTGAGCTTCCAAAGCCGCTTACTTGTCCTAAAGTAAGCAAATTCCCTGTGACTCCAGGAAGAGTAATAGTTCTGTAATGACGACATGGGTCTGAAACTTTCAGCGTCTGGCTGTGCCACAGAAATTCCTCTGTGTCCATGGCAAATTGATTAATATCTTTGTCCCAGCTCCCCAGCTGTAAAGTGAGAAGGCACTTTAAGGATAAACTCCTTAATCGGTTTGAGTCGATCAGATATTATGGTGATGAAATTGCTGAGGTTGTGCAATATCCTCTTGTCAGCAGCATTGCATTTATTGTGCAGAGCAAAACGACAGAAAAACATATCTCTTCTTCCAGTGCTTGCGAAGCTGGCAGGATGCCTCCTCCACCATGGCAGGGGAAGATGGCTGTGGTGCTTGTCAGGAGGGTCACCACCAGCAAGCAGAGAAAATACTGAAGTTTCCTCCAGCGCATATTTGTTTTCTGCATAAATCTGCATACTTGCAGAAACTCTGCTTTTCTTCCAACAGGCAAGGACTTGTGCAAATGTGGGCCTACAGCTAATTGTTGCCATGGGAAACTCTGAAATGGCCACCCACACTTTGATATCTGAATGGAGCTTGTGTTCAGACATACTCTTCAATCTCTGCGTCAGCATATGCATAGAGTGTGTACATAAGTTTCTTCCCTGATGTAGCATGGTCAAGTTGAGATATGAAAGGTTGCTTTTAATGTTAAAGATTTTTGGTAGCGTCAGCAGCACCTGGAACACGGTGTCTGTGGCGCTGCTTAAGTAGCTGAGGTGCCCAGGGTACGCTTGGTGTTGCTTCCGTTCATTGCTGTGCTCTGGGTATATAGAAAGGCACAGGCAGCCATAAGAAATTTTCACTTTTCTTTCTTTAGTTGTTGCCCACTGTGACTCTGCAGCCCTTCGTCCCCCATAGAATAGTGTGATCCAAACATAAGCATGGAAATGCTGGAGCTTTTCGAAGAAGAAAGTATTCTCTTTTGAATTATGAACCTATTTTCCCCTTTTCTTGTACTCAGAAAAGGCTGTATTGTCCTGTGTGAATTTTTCTAAAATACTTCTGTTGTGAGACATACACCTGAGTTAGAAAATCCCAGCTCAGATGGCTGAAGTTTGGAGAAGCTGTAAGTGACCCAGATGCCCACGGTGGCAGGTGGTGGCCAGAGAAGGGGTGCCACTGGTCCACGGTTTCTGCTAACCACCAGGTGCTTGTGAAGGGTACTCGTACAAGCAGGTGTTCGTATCAGCTCTAGATACACTCTTTGACAGGCTAAATTTGACTTAATTTTTTAAGCTGCTTGGATTCTGAAAGCTTTTAGATACGCTGTTGAAGCCAAGCTGCTTGCTAGCAAGCTGCATTAGGAAATGAGTAGGGTCAAGAGCTGTAATTGTTTCACTATTAGTGTGCCAGCAGAGCTAGGACTTCTCTAAGCGCAGCTGCACCACCGTCCTCTCAGAGTGGATCTGTGTGAAGTACGTTAAAACATATTGATGAAATGTTGTGGAAAAGGCTGCATTGTCACTGGCTGAGCTGCACATTTGCTTTGGACGGTGAATTTGGCACCGTGTAGTGAGACGAATGAAACACCAGCGCTAGAGTACAATGCTTGGCTTCCTCCCTGCCTCCAAAACAGTCTAACCTGCCAGTTCCTTCTGTGTACCCAAATACTGACTGGATTAATATAAATGTCAATTATAACATCACTTAGGACAGCAAGCAAACACTTGTTCCTGTCTGGCCCTTCTGTGTTGTGTGTGAGCACCTTTAGCACCAGCAGGTCCTTTCCTAAATAAAGGAGGAGCTGCAGGTGTCACCCCAGCATGGGCCTTTGTGATCCCTTATCGGTGTGGCTTCACGTCTTTCATTAGCATCCTTGGGCTCCATTCCAACCTGGTATTCTGTGAATCTGTGGTTGAAGTTGTTCCCCTGCTCTCCTCCCTTTTTTTTGTTTTGAGGGGGCTTGTTTATTCTGAAAAGATGGAGACTGTACATGTTATTAATCTAATTTCGTTATGATGGATGTAGTAATGCAGACTTGGATTTTCAAGAACGAGGAGTACAGATGACTAGATACTTGAGAAGTGATAGACATCTAATTGTCATACTGTTTGTATGCTTGTATTTCCTTAAATTGCAATTTTAATTTAAACTGGGAGATCTCATCCAACTAAAATCCTTTGCCTATCACTGAGAAAGTAACAACTAACAATATTGAAAGTGAAAGTAGCAAGTGAAAGATCTCCTTATATAGCTGCCTGTTGTGCATTACCTCACTTTCTAGTCTGAGTAATTTACTAATCAATAAAAGACATTACTAAAAGCACGTGAATATAAAACCTGCTTTTATAGATATATAAAAAAACAAAATTTTACTCTTTTTAAATGGCTGTAAAGAATTTTAAGAATTAGTTAAACCGAATTGCTTAAATGCAGGCAGGAGATGGTTCAAGCTACAAAATATTTTAATGATCTTAGAAAGTATCTTTCTCAGTGAAATACCAATATTTTAGATTGAAAAGCAGAATAATTTTAATTGTTTTTCTTTCACTTTGTAAAATACCTTACTGAAGAAGATGGATTCTTAGGAATGAGGTTCACTTTAAAGCATGAAATACAGTACATAAGAACATTACCTTTTGAAACATGAGGAAAAGTTGGTAATGAAGCAAACAGTCTTTTTTAAATAACTGAGAAAATTGCACTTAGTTGCGTTTTCAGAAACAAAATTCTGCCATTTAAAGGGTTTGCAAAACAGTTGTTTTGAATTTTTTGTTGAAGCTTGTTCTGTTTTTTTTTTTTTTCATCCATTACTGTGAACTTTAATTGTGTTGAGCTTAGCCCAAAGGTTTCCCGTGTTCCAGCTTTTTAAGCTGCCTAACCTGTGTAAATACATTAGGGCAGTTCTAAACCATTAAGAACAAGAGGAGATGGATGTGTGCAAAGTTCAAATGTGTTCTGCTGGCTTTTATCATCTGTGTGAATCATGTTGGCAATTTAGATGCTTAAAATAGTTTGTTGTTCATAAAACACAGCAAAATACAGCAAACGAAATCTCTCTAGAGGAGACAGAAATATATATTCGGCACTTCAGTTTGGTGTTGTGGGAGGTTTCTTACTGGAAGGGGCTAGGTTTTTTTCCATTTCTGTGTTTTTGTTTTTGTTTAAAATTATTTTTGTTGTACTTGAAATGGTGTGTGTTGAAAGCTGTGGAAACCGGAATCCTTCTTTCGTCCTCAAAAACGAAATCGTATGGGAAGTTTAAAATACATGCTTCCAGGACATGGTTAGATCACAACAATTCCACAAAACAGGATTCAGTCTTCCTGCTGAATTAATTTATCACCTCTTTCTGTTGTTTCCCAAGACCTCCAGCTTAATTTCACACTGCATGCAGAGTCGGTGAAGAAAAGTGTTTAGAAACTTAAAAAGCCCCCAACATTACATTTCTTGGGCCAGATCTAGAGCCTCCTCTCTGGACAGAGGCTGACTGCTCTTAAAACCAGCAGCCACAGTGAGCCAAACCAGCAAAGCCATGTGGGAGAGTACAACAGTTCAGAAAGTATATAAAATGTAGTTGATTGATTATATTTTTTTTTTCATCTTGAATTATCATTAATGTGCAGACATAAAACAGTAGATATTTAAGAAGCAAGCATAGTAAGAGGGAATCCATCCAAATCTGTGTAAGAAGTTAATGCCCTAGAGGTATAACGGAGGCAGTACTTGCAGGGACAAGCAGGCTAGGAAACTGAGAGGGGGAGTTGGTGAGGGGAGGTGGCATCTCTGCCAGGACCTGTTCTTTTCTACATATTCATAAACAACTCTGCAAAGGAGGCGAATGCTGAGGTTTGCAAAACAACAAGTTTGCCGCTGCTCTTCTAAACTGTGAAGGGCCAAGCTGAAGAACTGCAGAAAGTCCTTACGAGGCAAGTGCCTGGGTAGTTAATCAGCAAATGATACTCGGTGTAGATAAATGCAGAATGGTGCTTGTAAGCAAAATATAACCCTAATGTGGCACATAAATTCATGGGCTCCAAACATAATGACTCAGAGCTGGGATTTGGGTCAGCTCCCTGCTCGTCCCAGCTCCGCTCATCCCCACCCCAAAAACGTGCAGCAGAGCTGGAAAAATGCAGAGAAGGGCCAACAAGGATGAGCAAAGCTCTGGAACAGATTCTGTGGCAGGTCTTCCTCGGTGTGGCCTTCTCCAAGCTGCTGCTATTCCTCAGGTGCCCCTAAAACCGATGTCCGGACATGGAGACCCAAGAGCCTCAACAGCAAGGGTGTCTCTCACGTGTGCTGTCACAGGCCGCCGCTGGGATGCTGGGAGCAGATACCATCTGACGGCAGCCCACAGCTTGCATCAAACCATACCCTGGGGGGAAAAAGCCCACTGGCATCGCTGATTTTACACTTGTGTCCCAGTGTGTGCAGAATAATGAAAGCAATTCTGGTTGGGTCTCATCCATTTTATACTGATTACTGCATCTGATACAAGGTTTCTGGAGTAACATGGTCAAAAGTAGTGTTAATTGAGACAAATACTACACAGACGGTTTTTAAAAGAAAGCAATAAAAGAGTAAGGGTCTCAAAAGTCTTACTTTTCAATGGATTTTTCCTTTCTCTGCCAGCCTTATGCTAGAGTTTAAAGACATTACGCCCAAATGAAAGTTCATTTATTGAGCGGGAGTAATGGAAACGTAGTGCAGAATTAGGGCAGCTGCTGTGTTGGTATGTCCTCCTGCGTTCTGGTATTTGTGCTATTTCCACAGAAAATACTGGAAATAGTCAAGTCTCTAGTCAGCTTGAGGGAGTCCTTGGCTCCTTTTCTGCTTTTGGTATGAAATGAGTACCATTCCAGTTAGAGTAAAAAAAAAAAAGAAAAGAAAAACAGGGGAAAAAACACCAGAAGAAAAACTTCAGAACATTTCAGAACAAGGATGGGCAGCACTCAGCGTCTCTTCTGGTAGTTCCTTCTGCAGCCAGGTTTTTCCAGCTGAGGCGGCTTTATCCCTCCTCAGGAACTGCAGCCACGTCCAAGAACACAGGCTCTTGGCAGCCAGCCGGTGCCGTCTGATGTAGCTGGTGAACTGAAAATAACTGTTCTAAGGGAAAAACTTCAGACGTAAAAGACTTTAGGCATAGCTATCAAATGTTTTTACTTTTTAGTGTATTTTGTGTGATTAGGGAATTGGAGGTTGAGGGTGGGGTTTTGTGTTGTTTTTTTTTTTCTCTTTCCTCTCAAAAATAAGCAGCAGAATGGTTTACCCACAAAGATAATACAGGACATAATGAATTGTCTCAAACCTGCAGTCACTTGTGAAATCCGAATTCTCTCTCTGCTTTTTTGAATTATGTGGAAAAAACTCAGTCATTGAAATCAATGTTCAGGCTTTGTTTTATGCCTTTTCGTAAGTGCAGTTGGCTTATTTTCCAATTTCTTCATTTGTGTTAAAGGCAAAGTTGTACAGATAACCATAACGTTGGACAAATAGTTATCAATAAACCCTTAGCACATTTGGTGAAAAAAAAAAAGAAAATAAAAATCGTGAGCTTTGGATCACCACATTGTTTTAACAGGGTAACCTGCTTTCAAATAATTGTCAGCAGTGCCCATTAATTTAAAGCAATCTCACCAGCCACAGCTGTGGGAGGATTATGACCTGGTCACCCATCCAAGGCAGGATGCAATGTAATTTAAAAACAAAAAATCTCTAGCCTGTACTAATGTTACAGTTTCATCAAAAATAAGTGAAACAGTTTAGTAGTAGTGGTAGTATAGTGTGTTATGATAAATGATCTTTAGAAAGCTCTTGGTGTCTTCACAAACAGTGCAGGCTTCATAGCTGAACCATATATAGAGATAAAAATGACTACAGTGTATGCTTCTTAGACAGGACCTTGCATTTGAGAATATCAAAATACTAAATAGAGATCTAATACAGAAACACAACATGTTTCACGAGTATTATTTTTTGTTTAACTGCTGAGGGAAACAGACACACAGAGAAACAGTAATTTTGCAGAAATCTGAAGGGGAATCTGATGGTTGAGAAGATGGTGGCTTCGCAGAGAACAAAACTAAAATCCTCATAGACAGGTTTCTCATTTTACTGGCGTTTCTGTTTTTCTATTATATTAGTAATAAAGGTGATGCTTTTAAAGTATGCACTATACTGATAGATTATGATCCAGTAATTCTGTGAACATCCTTTTCAGTTGGGAAGGGAAGATCACTAGGTCCATGTGTACACAAGTCAAATCTGGTGTTTTGGGAAGGGGTGGAAGAAAATTTCTCATGTGTTTGCTTTTATTTTGTGTTTTTCTTAACTTCAGATATACTATTCCCCTCACGGAAAGCATGAAGTTGAGAGATTTTGTTTGTGGTGCCTATGTCACTCTTAAGATTTTATTAGCTCTTTGTCCGTTGAGATCAAAAATTCCTGACAAGTAACATCTTGACAGTTTCACTTATTTACCATATATAATTTCTGAGAATACTTCGGCTTTTCTGAATCAGACACATGTGTTTATAGAATGATATGAAGGACATATCCTGATAAAAATATGCAAAATGTGCAAAGAAAAAAAAGTGTTAGGGTATGGATCGTGCTTTTTAACAATGGTGAATTTGTGAAGGTGTGGTCTCTACAGATGCTCACACCAGGGTGCTTCTTGAAAGATTGTTCAGTGCCATGTGAGAGAGGAGAAAACAGAAAAGAAGACAAGGTGGAGGATGATGGGTGAGATTAAAGGCTGCTCACACAGTGGAACGCACTATTGAGAGCACTGCAAGCAGGTCAAGGGAGGAAATCATTCCCTTCTGTTCCACATTGATGTGTTAGGTTTGGTTTTCTTATGGTGTGGGACATCCCATAGATGACATAACATCTTCCCAGCAGAAGACATAATGACAGACCAGGATCCAGTGGTCTGGATGGAGGGCTGGAGCACTTGCTGTACATTAGGCTAAAGAAACAGGGCTTGTGTAACCTGAAGGAAGGGGATTAGGTTTCTGTTTTCTGCAATCATCAGTACAGCCCAGGCAGTTAGGTGTAAGGTGGACCCAGTTTCCTCTTGGAAGTACATGCAGAAGAACAAGGGGCAGTGGTCACAAGCTGCAACAGCAAACATCCACTTGGACATAAGGAGAAAATTCTTCCCCAGCAAGTGGTTGAGCACTGGAGCATGCTAGAGAGGCTGCAGGAGCCCTGTCTTTGGAGATACTCAGCACAGGCTTGGGCAAGGGCCTTAGCAGCCTGATCTAATGTTGAAGATGGCCTTGCTTTGAAGGTGAACTAGATAGCCAACAAAGAGACTTCCCATTTAAATTATTCTATGCTTGTGTGATCCCAGACAGGCTGAGATGGCAGGTGGTCAGAAGTGACCTCTGTTGAGGACCTGATACCCAACCATTTCATAAACGGAGAGCAAGCCCTCTGTATAAGGTGGAGTTGTTTGTAGATGTGCCCACATGGGTTGCAGTACTCTTCTAGTGATTGTAATGACAGTGACATCATGTGATACATATTAAATGGAAAGGTAGGAACAGCATATCTGTATTCAGATACGATACGAAAAACATTCATAGTTTACTGATTTTTCAATTGCATTAGTATTTAAATACTTGTAGAAGCAAATTTTCACAAGTGCTCTGTACTGCAGTGTACAGTCCTATAAAGGTACTTTCTTAATCTCTGACAGAACATTTACATTTCAAAGGATTAAGTATACCTGTTAAGCCCTAATTTTATTCTATAAGGAGCTGAGGACCCTTTGCACCCAACAACATTCAAAATTAAAGGCTCTCCGTGGTTTTATTTTACTGCTTGGGGAAAACCGGATTGTGAAGTGGTTCAGGGAAGGTAACACTAGAAAATGTGAAGCTGTGCTGAAGGGCACCAGTTCTGCCAGATCCATGGCTCTGAATGCTCACTGAGCAAAACATGGAAGTGCAAACAAAGAAAATACTGGAAGACCAGAGCAAGTAAGAAAGGTAAACTGAGTATGAAACTTTTCTGGAAAAAGAAGGGATAAATGAAGAAGGCTGATACTACTTCTCCCTGCAAATGAATACAAAATGGGTTCCAGCAAAAAGTATTTTAGGCTTTTTCTTTTCTAGTGGAAAAAGGAATTTGTAGAACTACATGTTTTTAAGATAAAACAACATGACAACAAGGCAGGCAATGTTTTTAGTTGATGAAGATCCAAAGCTCTATATATGAACTCTGTATGTACCACAGTCGGCATTCCTATGCTTTGTAAATTTGGGTTGCGAGACATAAAATGTATTAATGTTTTTGAGTTAGGTTTTCTCCAGAAACAAGCAAACAAACTCCATTTGGATTTAGGAACTAGTAAGTTTCTTACCATGCTGAGTGTGTGATTTGACCTTTCTATCTGTAGTCACAAGATGGACAGTCTTGTTTATGCTTTGGAGCATGATTAAGGATCTTTATTAAGATGATTCTCTAAAAAGTAGACATATTCCACTCTGAAAACAAATCATGGCTTAAGTCCATCAGGCTCATGGTGCTTTGACATGATCCTATGAGCAGAGGCAACTGGAATCTACATGTAGTGTTGTGGAAATTGGAGATGTTTGTTTCTCTGTCAGAATAGCGAGCCCTAACTCTGCCTGTCATAACTAGTTGTTGATTTATAACATTCGTCCTGGATGTGATAAGCTGTTCCATTTGTCAACAGGATTTAGAGTTCTCATAATTGTGGCCTTTCCTTCTTAATAAGTGGCACCATTTTTACTGACAGAGACACAAGCATTTAAAATAATGTTTTCCAGATTCGTTTCCTTTTGTGAGGAATAGTAAGATGTTCCAGGGGGATAGTAAGATCTACTGTTGGAAACACTCTTGGTGGGTTTAGAGATGTGCAACTATCATTTTCCTAGTCCTGCTGCCAGATGTCTAAGAAGCCTGTTTCCAAATGTTATTATGGTGAAAAACCTGCAGTGAATCAGCAGAATTTTGTACATTGTTCCACAAATACCCATTTTCTAGCTCCGGTGTGAAATGCGTAAAACTCCTTGGAATAAGACAAAAAGAAGACTAGTGTATGGAAGATTAGGAAAAATTAAATGTTGTTTGGCCACTAGATGGAACAGAAGCAGCAAGTGTGTACATGTGTATGTTAACTATATGTTTTCGCATATTCAGCTGAATATTTTAATCTCGTGTCTTCACATGAATATAGAGAGAGTAAATGAAGTAATTTTTAGTATTGCAGTTCAAGCCAAGAATGAACTGGACAGCAGAGTATGGCTGGAGTAGACTAAAATGCATAAAGGAGAGCTGAAGTAAGAATGGGAAGGGTAAGAATAGCAATACAAGGGAAATCAAACTCAGGGAAGCTCTAAAAAATGCTGTATGCTATGAAAGCCGCATAATCCTGGCTCATCGAGAGGGGCAGAGTCTGTCAGATTGTCTATTTTTTTTTTTTAGAGTTTACCAATTTTGTGTTCCTTTGCAGCAGCAGGGAAGAAATCGTCTTGGGTCTTCAAACGTGTCAGGAGTGATTTTCTGTGAGGAAGCCTTGCTTCTGAAAAGGCCTAGAAGTTCTCAGCACATCTCCAAATACTACTGTTTTCATCCAAAGCTGAATCTCTGAACCTCATATTATTAAACTGAAGAACCACAGCATGCTGGGTTAACAGTTAAACAGCTGTTCCACATGGTCCCTATTGGGTGATGGAATTGTTCGGTCACAGGATAATTTAAATCAGAAAAAAACTTTTCAGGTCTCTAGTCCAACTGCCTGCTAAAAGCAGGGCTGATTTTGGAGTTAGATCAGGTTGCTCAGGGCTTTATCAAGTTTTGAATGTCTCCAACAGTGGAGACTCCACAAACTCTGGCCAACCTGTTGCTGTCCTTGACCACCCTCACTGCGGGGAAAAAACAATCTTTATGTCTGACCAGAATTTCCCTTATAGCAACTTTCTGTTGTCTCCCCCAGTTCTGAAACTCTCACGTTCTCCATTGCTGAAGCTGCTGTAGATGTTCACATTCCCTACCAGCTTTCCCGTAATTGCAAGTCCTGCAAAGCATTGCCTTCAGTTGGCCTGTCCAGTGCCTGCAGTAAAGAATTGTCACCGAGAGACTCAAATCATCAGGATTTTGAAAGTTAATTAATCTTCCTTACCTAACATTTCTGGGGAAATTTTAGACATCTGTAGCTAGAGATGCTTTAGAAGATAGACGGACAGTAACACAAGAATGACAGGCGCTCATCCTAAAGCAGATGTCTGTACAATATTACGTGAATTGCACCTGTTTCTCCCCATTGGTTGTAAAGGCTGCTAACTGTAGTATGTACATCTTGGATATCTAAAGTTTAATTAAATTACTTTCATCTTTGTGGACTGTTACATAGATGACCACACCTTCCTGTTGCTTGTGGATATTGAAATCCCTTCTGCAGGTCAGGGTACAAACTTACTGAAAATGACAGGTGCTATATTTTGAAGTACCTATCCTTTAGGGGAATGTTGTTGTGGCGTTAACAGCACCATATTTACTGATTTGACATTCACAAGAATGTACTTTAATTTAGCACAACACTTGTACTGGCACTAAATATCCTGTTCCTTTGATCCGAAATGGTTGCAAAGCCTTTTAAATTAATGTAGGTTATAAGGGCTTTCTCTTCCGCTGTGCATATTTACTGGCTTGTTGATAACTTTGTCTGCTGTTTCTGTTACACAGTGACATACTATAATTTTTGGCCGGATTAGGCAGTATGAATTTGTTGTTCAGTCTGTGCAAGCCTAGACGGAGTTTTAACAACTGTTGATAGAAAGGTCCGTCGTGGACAGGTATGTGGAAGAATGCCAATCTGACTGGGAATTCAAAGGAAAGCAAAAGAAATCACTTTCCGGCATCTTGGGAAGAAACCTGAATCTGTTTGCACAGATACGCTGGCCTCCTGGAGAAGGTTCACAGGTTCTTTTCTTTCTGTTTCAGTGTGTATAAAAATTAATAGAAATGGAGTGAGAAGGTGTTTTTAACTTGCAGCCTTCCTTTCCCTGCCAAAGAGCCTCATTCTCAAACCAGGCTAAATATCCCTCCCTAATTAGTACCAGATGCAGCAGTACGTGCACAAGCGTGTGTCAAGAGGACATTTGGAAATCATACCAGAAGGTACTGTGCCAGATGATAGGAAAAGAATATGTGAAGCTGAAGCAGGGAGTTGTTAGGAGAGCTCAACAGTTGTTTTGTAAAGATAAGGAGGGAAACAGGACAGCTGTTGCAAATTTTTAGGTAACACCGCAAATCAAGCGCATGACCCTCTTCTCCTCAGCGATGGTCTTCATCTGTTATTTAGGTATGTCAGAAATGCACAGGAGTTAGGAGAGACACCTTCAAAATTGATCTTCAAAAATATGTTTAAAACATCTACAGATTTTCCTCCTGTCCCCAAATCCAGAAGCTTTTTAGCAGTGTGATGTCCACATTTTCATTTTCCACTTTTTTCTCGTCTACATTGTTGTGTAAAAGAGGCAGAACAACTGCAAAGATATTAATGGCTATAGCAGGACAGACAGCAAAACTTCCTGCTACAATGAATATAGACACAGACAAAATTAAAGAGAAAATATTTTTCTATTGCTTCTTTTAGCAGTGCTGCTACTATACTGTTATTATTTCTATTACTTCTACTGATGTTAAAAATACGTTAATAGGCAGGATGTGTTTAACTGAAATTATTATTGGGGCTTTAAATGTTCTTGCACCAATCGCAACATACTTAGCCCTTCAATTTCAAATGCATCATAATGCTAATTCAGAAAAGTATTTTTTTGTTCTGGTGTTTTTTATTATTATTTTAGAATAGTACTACCGATAAATATTTGGAGTTACATTGCAAGGTTTCTGTCAGTCTCGCTCAACACCATGACTACAATCCTTTACCTACTGCACAGGCTGTGATTTATAGATACTGTTTTCAGTGCAATTTTTTAACCAGCCTTTGTAGCCTAATCCAAAATAGTTTAATTTTACTGCCTGAAAAAGAGATTAAAAATGTATTTTTAAATGTAGTTAGAGAAGTAAGATCAATCATATGGGTAACGAATGCACATTGGAGTTGCAGAGCCTTTGGTGGGCACTTGACCCACAACGGCATGACCAGGGGGACGGAGTGGATAAGTAGCATCAAGCAGTATTGATGCAGCTCTTCTGTCCGCTTCCCCTTCTGAAGTGCTCTGTGGAGGAAGGATGCTTCCAGGAAACCTGGCCTTGCCTTTCCCCAAAGCCATTAGGTTTGCAGCCCTGCTACTTGCAGTGGCAAGCCTTGTCCGAGATATGTCATTTTCATTCTCCTTTGGGAATACCATAACTGCTGCCACATGGGCCCCACTTCCCCCATTGTTTCTCTGCATAATGAAAAGTGAGGAGACAGGCTTCACGAGGGCGAGGAGAACTCAACAGCGGCCTGACAAATCCATAAAAGGAGGGCTACAAAATAATGCCACAGGATAAGGCAACTGCCCTGGCTGTGCTGCAGAAGTTCTTGTCAGTTGCTGTTTCCCAAGGATAATTTGGAGAGCTTCTCTGTAGACACAACTTCAAATTGACTGACGTTCAGTCACAAAGAGGATTTCCGATTCCGAAGCGTAGAAGGTGATTAATTAGGCTTTCTTTTCTGAAGTATTTTTCAGAAGCACATCAAACTCTTCTCAGTTCACAGAAATATGTAGCTTTGCTATAAGTGGAATATTCTAGCAGAAGGGAATTGCAGCTGAAAATGTGTAACCTGTGCTTACACCAAATGTGCTTTAAGTTATTTCTTTTTAGAGTTACCAAACTCCTCAGGACATTTTCTACCTTACATAAGCTTTATTTTCTAACCTTACTGTAGAACATGCCTACAGAAACTGCCCTGTACTCTGCTGTAATTACTGCCCAGATCTACTACTTTGCTAGCAATCTTTAATGAATCATGTAGGGTCCGTAAAATGTATTCATAATATTTATTTTACTGTTGTTAAGTCAGTGTGTTCTTGTGGGATTGTGCAATCTAGAGAGCTTTATAAATACTTACAAATACTGCTGACAAGCTGGAGGCAGTCCAGTGGATGTTCACAAGCTGCAACAGAATATGACCCATTTGAGCGTAAGGAAAAAATTCTTTCCCTGCAAGAGCAGCAGGTTTTGCTGGAGAGACCAAAGGATCTCCATCTTTGGTGATACTCGAAGCAGGACAGGGCAAGGCCCTCAGCAGCCTGATCTAACTTCGAAGATGGCCTTGCTTTGACTACGAGGTTGGGCTAGATGACCGCCGCAGGTCCCTCCTAACCTAAATTTTTCCGTTGTTCGCATAAATAAGTGCATCGTAAATAAGCACTACTTTGTGTGCTCCTCTGCTCTTCTAAGCTCACTGATGGCAGAATGACTGTAGGCAGTGTTGCTAACATTTTATGTTATTATGAATGCCTAAGTCTTCCTACTGAAGTGTTCCCAGTTGCCTGTAGCTCACCGGGGAATTGTTCGTGAAAAATGTGCTCAGGTTTCAGTTCTCCCACAAGAATTCTCGGTTTTGTGTGTGTGTGCGCTCAGCAGAAACTTGCTTGCGCTTGGTAACTAAAATCTCCAAAGACGCTGATGTCACGGTTTGCTTAGGCTCTCCTAGCTTTATTTCTGACGAGCCTGCGTGTGCTGGCGACGGAGGATGTCAGAGCACGCTGTGTCCCAGGGCCGCAGAGTGCAAGTGGCGTTTCTCTTGGCGGCCATGGCCAGCCGCTGCGGGCTGGAATGTGGCCAAGCCCCGGACAGGAGAGGGGGAAGCCTCTCTCTTGTGTGCGTTCAGTGACCCCCTTCTTGGTGCCAAGGCAGCGTGGGGGAGGGAATGGGTTCAAATGTGGTGGGGACAAGAACTAAACTGGGGGAAAGGGATACGGGCAACGACTGTTTTTATGCCGCTGTGTAGATGGGAGCTGAAGGAGTTCTCAGTGGCCCAGTAGAAACCTGTCTGCATTACTTAGCTGCTTGCATGCCTTTGGGGCTCCTTCCTGCAGTGAAGCTTCCTCCTTCTCCATATTCTAGGAGAAGCTTCCTGAAAGTATTGAAATTTTGTTTGGATAGTCCTTTATCCTGCAGTGCAGTTGGATCCAGCTCTCTGAACAGCCTCTACCTGTGTTAGTGGCACCTGGCTTGTTAACATCACGCAGATGTTCCCTCAAGGTGATCTGGCATCTCAGATGAGATAAGAAGTGGCCAGGGTCTGCGTTTGGCTGACAGCCGGCATCCAGGGGCATGCTGCGGTGCGGGGCAGCAGATGTAATGGGTATACAGCCAAGGAGCTAGGTTGGACTGGTTTAGATGGGGTGGAAGAGAAGGCACATGCACAGCAGCTTGCTGTGTGTTGGAGGAGCGCTGTGGCAAGCAAAGAAAAGATTAGGGTTGTCTGAACGGGAAAAGTGGGACTGAGCACAAGAGCTTGGAGGCTGGATGCCGTGATGGGTTCAGGAAGTCACAAGCAAATGACAGGCTTGTGATACTGAGACACAAGGGATGACACTCACAACGAAAAGCACAGAAAAGCTCTGCATAAGACCTACAGCCTGCATTAGAACTGGATTTCTTCCTCTCGTCGGTCTGCAGCTTCATACCGAAGAGATGCAAATCTCACTGGCAAAGCGCCTGTCCGAGCCAGCTGTGGAGCGACAGCAATTAGGCCTTTCCCATCCAGGCAGCGTTGTTGCAGTTGGCATTCAGGAAGGTTAGCTCATAGTTATTACATCTTTTCTTCTTATGTACATACGTCTTTTTTCCACTGTGCACTGGAGCTGCAGAAAGAAAACATAAATCTGCTGCTGACTGAGGTTCATCTAGGCACTGCAGCAGAAGTGCACCGGTTTGTTCTCATTAGAAGCAACAGATTAGCATTTTAAGACGTTAAAAAGGGAACGTTAGATTTCTTTTCTCACTTTTAATCTGAGCAGGCCTGTAGTACTTTGTGCAGAAGGGTCCCATGGGGGAATTGTCTAGGTACACCCTGTTCAGCATGACTAAGCATGGCAGAGCCACTCCCACCCTCTGCTCGCTTCATAACGAATTCATGCCTTTTTTTGTGAGGGTGATAGGACTTAAATTGCTCTGGAGTCACTGTGATCCTGACATTTTTAATTTATAAGCTGGCTTTCTAAAAAGCTGTTGAAATGCTAACGTCTATTCAATGTATCTTTGATGTGAACTTAAAAGATGGTTTTCATAGAAGAAATTGCCATTGTCTCTGTTAACACGAGGTTTCTCACCAGGACGCTGTGACAAAAAGTAAATCCATTTATAAATTCTGTAACAAATGGCTAAATGCTGAAACAACTGCCTTACGCAAAAGGCTTTTAGAAACGATGACAAGGATTCTGTGGCAGCACTTTGGAGGGAGCTTTGCGGCGTTTTAGGGACTTGATACCTTTTCATTTGTAATACTTGTGAGATTCATTTGATGTGTTTATTGTTGCAGTCTTTCAACATGCTTCGATAAGTGCCCATGCTCACATAGCAGAGCTGTAGTTCTCATGGGCCCTTTTGGACTTCAAATTGCAAAACAGAACTCACACAAATGTTCACTAAAATGTATTTTCTGACTTTTTAGGTAATTTAGTTTTGTTGTCTCAATAGCAAAAGCTCAGTGTTCCCCATGGAGCAGGCAGTACAATTGTCGGATGCACCCTAATTGCACTGCTTCAAGATGCCAAGGTAGATCCCTTCACAAATTTTTTTTCTTTTTCCTCGATTGAGCTGAACCAGCCAGTTTCCACCCTCTCACTTTAGGAGTTTTGCTGGGAACTTTTGGCCCCAAATAGAAAACAGAGCTGTGCCCTGGGATGGCACCGGGGTCTGTCCCCAGGCAAAGCCTGCTCTCCTGGGCACTCAGCAGCGGCGCGGCGCACGCTCCCATCGGCGGCAGCGCTGGAAATGAACTGCAGTCAAGAAGTGTGGGAAATCAAAGAGAAAAGGAAAGAAAATAAGGGTAGAGGGAAAGCACCTTGTGTAAAAAGGCTGGCAATTCATCAGTGGAAGCAAAGAGCTCAGGGGGGGAAAGAGAGGACGAGAAAAAAAAAAAAAGGAAAAAATGGAAAGTGCAAAAGGATTTCTGTCACTAAGTTGTGATAAATCTGAGATCCTCAGTGCTTTGAAACAGCATGAAAGGAGATTTGTTCTCTGATCTTCCTATCATGTGAATGTCCATTATTACCTTTCTGCAAACTGGACTTAAAAAAATCCCAATGTCGCCTTTCCTTGGACTCTCGCCTTCCCAGGAGCCTGGCACCAAGTGTGCTCAGTTTCCACTGAAATGTGAGCAAGTTAATTGTGCACTTGGATTAGATTATTACACTAATCATATGTTCTTGCTAGTGTGTCATTAGCTCTGCCATGCTATCACACATTGCTCACGAACAATACCGCGCATTTGATTCTTCAGAGCTTGAAAAGGAGAGGTATTTTTGGCTCTTCTCGCAGTTTACAGGCTTACAAGCCACGATGGCCCCTTCCCTTTGTTCAGCCCTCCTTTTCTTTCAAGCTGATTGTGCTATATCATCAGTGACTAGGTCCCAAAAGCTATGCATCCTCTTCTGCCTTATCTTCGCGCATAGTGTGGAGGTCACAGAGACAGCTAAAGCAGCATGCTCTGCCTCGCAAGATTTACAAGGGAGGCGGGGGGGAAAGACCATAACCTGCAATAAATAAATGTTGTTCTGTCTGTCTCTGGTACAATCTCAGCAGCCGAATAAGCACATGACAAAAGTTCAGGAAATACTCTGTTCCTTCAGTTCTTCAAGTCACCGTTGCTTTTCCCAGCTCTGCCTGGGGAGCAAGCTAAAAACCACCATGAATGCTGTGCGCTTCCTGGTAACTGTTAAATTAATAGGAGTTTTTTTCACAAGATCAGGTATATCAGTCTTACTGGTGCTACGTGGCTAAATGTTGAAGGGCTTTATCAAGCTGCCTTTCGTTACCATTTGGTACATCCTCCCTTCCGACATTCTGCCTTCTTTTATAAAAAAGAATAAAGAAATTGCTTCGCCCATGGACTAAACAGGGGATATAGCTTAGACCGCCCCATGCTTGGCTACGCTCCCAGGCTGGTGCTTATATAGTAACTTGTAAGCCAGCCTGAGAGGTGTCATTTACAGACAGGAGACGGGTTGAGTTCAAGAGAAGAGGACAGGACTTTACACCTTTCTAAACTGTGAATTTCATGGTATCCATGCCATACTCCTCTTTCTGAGCTCTCCGTATACACATTATATGTAACTCAGGTTTCCCTGCAGCAGTAAAATGAAATAGCAGGTTTTGGCAGGGAGCTATGAACTGACAGGAGCTTGCCCAGTATCTTTTGACTAAAAGCAGAAGAGAAATTTTGTATCATGTTTGTCTTACATAGCAAGTCTTACCGTTTCTTACTTACTGACCAGAGATGACAAAACCAGGCTGACTGATCAAATAAATTCTAATTTATTTTGTAGTAGAAAAAAAATATTTTAAAGCACCATTGGTTGATACTTATGTCTGTCTTCCTTTCAGGCTTCTCTTTTCAAAAGCATTGTAAAACAGTAAAAGCTGTGCCAAGGAAGACCTAAAATTCCTTCAGCTTTGTATTCTGTCCCCTGTTTCTTCAGTGGTTGCTTGCCAAATGGACAATGAAGAGCAGAAGAACGGAGCGAGCACTGAATATTCTGCCCTTCTCCAGTAATTTGTGTCTTGGGGTGAGGGGGTGGGGTGGACCCAGAGGCAGTGCCTTGATATTTATTACCTTTGAATGTTTTTTCCTCTAAACTTGACAATTGTCCTCTTGAATATAGAGATATATAAAATTTTAGGATCCTAAATGCCATGTAATACAAGTTTAGTGGAGAAATGTGTCCTTTTGTTCCTTTTTAACCTGCTACTTACTAGTTGCATTAGCTGCCCCCCTCCTTTTTTTTTTTTTTTTTTTTTTTTTTTTAATTTCAAGAGACAGTGAATAATCAATCCCAGGTCAATCTCTTCTGTTCTTTCTAGTCTATGGATCTCCCTACTAGGCAGCCTCTTTTCCAGGCTGGAAAATCCAATCTTAATCATAACTTACTTAATCATAAAAAGTCTGTTCTTTGGCTTTTTTGATAGCCTTGTCTGAAAATGGTTTAGGATAGGAAGTCATTTTCTTTTTCAGCTCTGCCGAATGGGGGAAAAAGAGATGTGTATGTGTGTCCATGCATGTGTACATACACTCCTGGCCGCCGCACCACGATAGTTTCATTCTTGGAAGCCGACTCATTGTAGGACTCCCACAGCGCAACTGGGCGAGGGCAGATGGGAGCTTGCAGACCGCCATCCTGCAAATCCACTGCTGTCAAACCTGACGGCAGCTGTTTGGAAGAAGTTTACAGGCTTTCTGCAGTGATAATGGATATCGGCTCTTTGACTTACTTTCTGCAAGGCAGCATTAGAGATACTCCTTCTTTGTAGTGCTGCTCCTCTAGATGCTTAAGCAACTGATACTTTAATCTGCTCCTCAGTTAACATGGTTTGAAAAGGGCTTGGCACTTTTATGAGAAAAAGGATCCTGATTTGAGCTTAAAATATTTGCTGAGTGCTTTCTAAAAGAAGAAAACTTGTAAAAACATATTTGATTTATAGTTTTGTGAGACATACTAGGCATGTTCAGGGGCCAGGTGTAGATTAATCTGTCAGCGTTTTGCCACTGTCATAGGAATTTCCAACATGCACCACCATGTTCTGTGCCCTCAGGACTCAAAAGGGATCACTCCTGGGTTTGGTTTCCCAGCTCAGATAACAGCACAAGCCTAACAGCCAACAGACCGAGACCTACGCTGACCTACAATAGCATTATATAAGCAGTCGCTTTAATAAAATTAATACGTCTATCTGCACCTCATGATAAAATTTTGCCCCATGGAAGGGGCCCGTGCACGGTGTGAAGCCCTCAGCATGGTGCATAATGGAGTTGGGGCAGATTTCCACAAGATGATGGTGTGTTCCCAACTGAAAAGCTATTTTCAAAATGAAGAACACCAGAGAACTTAGTGTGAGCAAAGCAGTTTCTCTAACCTGCTTAGGAATAGCTGAACTGTTTCAGATGGAGATTTCCATAAAAGACAGGCACCTGATAGTGAGATTGTCACATCAATGAATAAATTACAGCAAAGCATCAAGCAATTGAATACCAGATTTTGTAGTGGGATGTTTAAGGAAGACTTAGCAGATGGCATTGTTAACTCTGCTACCGATAAATATTTTACTTTAACACGGTTCTGGCATCTTATCTCTCTGTTCTGTCATGTGGACACTGTCTTCCCACTCTACTCTCACTCCTCTTCCCATCTTCCAACAATTTTTCTCTCTTATGCTAAGGTCCCAAAAACTACTAAAGTTTTTGAGTTTGGTTTTACAGTTATAACTGCAGTCTCTTGACTACCATAATTTTTCTTTTTTCTCCTTTGAAATGCTGTGATTTAATTTGGATGTGCACCTGAAGCTTAATCATCTAGAAATGAACCTGGAAGGTGTACATCGGTATTTCCCATGTTCTTTGGTTCCTCATTTTGTTAGAACAATTTATACTTTGAAATTAATCTTTTTAATGGTAATGTGACATTTACATTTATTCTTCCCGGTAGAACTAAAAGGTACAGTTAAAGAATAAAAAAAAAAAAAGAAAGAGTGAAAAAAATACCATCTATTTTTTAAATGTCAGACAAAGCAAAGCTGGGTAGTAAGCTTGTATAAAACTTCATGCTATTGTTATTTCCTAAACTGGCTTGCTTATTCCTCTTTAATATACATGTATCTTAGATTTGTTGGAGCCAGAATTGCTGGAGTGGGTTATACTGTCAACACAGAGATGTTATCCAAAATTTCAGATTCATTTCATCAATATAAATTACTCTCTGTAAGTCCATGTGTGGCAAGTGCAAACCATGCAAGCCGATTTCTTTTGTCTTTTATGCTCATTCTGGCTGCTGGAGTCACGCAACAAGTCCAGACAAGGGACCAACTGGATTTCTGCTACAGCCTCTTACTCCACACCGTGTGCCCCCACATCATTTTTAAGCTGTGCAGAATCACTGGCACTCAGCTTTGGGCACCTCATAAGAAGCAAGGATGGGGTTTTTTGTTTTGTTTTTTTTTCCCCGAAATAAGTGCTTCATTGCCAGTAAAAGAATTAGGCTCATCTGTGCTTGGCTGCTTGTTCCCAAACCTTCACTGCTGCCTCGCACATGCTGGCACAAGCTTTTTTGCAGTCACACGGGAAGCTGGTTCAAGAAACCAATCTGGATGGAAAATACTCCTTCTCCCTCCCCACCCACCCCTGTGAGCTGTCAGCTGCTTCCCTCCGCTGGTGCAGTGTGCCACCTGGTCCTACAAGCTCTTGGAGCAGGAGAGAACAAGTGGCCCGGGTGCCTCCTCCTTCCAGCAGGAGCTGACTGAGCTGCAGTCAAGGAGGAGAGATCAGTATCTTCAGATGGCAGATCAGAGCACTTCAGCTCCTTCCTTAGGGGCGTCAATTAAGCTCTTTGAAGTTAGAAGGCAAGAATCCATGTCTTTTGCACCCAGAGAGCATGCCAAGGAGCCCAGGGAGAAGAAAAGTGGTTGAGCCCACCCAGAACAAGGAAGGCTTTGGGGCAACACTAGAGGCACATGTCCGTAGCACCCTGGGAAGCATTCAGTGGGGGGAGTTTTGACAACACTGTGCTGGGATTGTTAAAGAAGAGATGCCAGCCTTGTTTGTAGAGATCAGACACAACAAATCACAGCACGGAAAGATTCCCTGCACTCCCTTGCTTTAATACTAGCAGGCAAACCACAAAGAGATTATCCAGCCTGTAGCTGTTGTATGTACTATCCCTCCTGCTTAATGCAAATATGTTCTTTTAGGACGTGATTTCATTTACTGCTTAGGTTTCTTAGCTGTATCTTGATATGTTTAAGGAAATCCCTGATGGCATTGGACCCTTCATGGGCAACCAAGGGACCAAACTGAGCAAGGTAAATGAGGTTCCTGGGAACCTGACAGAATGATAAAACTGCATCAGACAGTTGTATCAAAGCTCATTGCTGGTCCTGTAAGTGTGAAGAAGGGCTTTGTGAGCTGTGGATTGTAATTGCACTGTTAATTTTATGTTTGCATTGCCCAAAACCAGCAGTGCGTACTCAGAAATCCCTTGCAGAGCTGATCCTGGCCACATGGGCTGTACCACAGGGCACGTGGCTTCTGAGCACTGTCGTCACGATCGTGACCCTTCTCAGCTCGGTTGTCCTCTCCTCTCCTTTCACAACTGGTGTCGTTTCTCTTCTGCTGTAACATCTGGAGACTTCTACCAAGACAAAGTGTATGAAGAGCATGTCTGCACGTCTCTTTTCTCCAAGTCCTGAAGCCGTAGCAGCAACTCTTGGCTGGCCAGTGAGAAGGGGATTGGAGAGATAAGTTGTAAAATACAGAAGGAATTTTCTGTGTCACCACGTGGGGCCTCTGTCTCCGCAGCAGTCCCTCTTGTTTATCATATTACTCTTCTATCTCGGGGAAGAAGGGTGAGCTTAGATATTGTAAGTTAAAGGACCGCTACTGGGTATATCTACTTGGAGATATTTCTTTTTGTAAGCTAAGTTGATACCTATTTCAGCTCCCTGTTGTTCCAGTAAAGATTAATTTGTTAAAGAGATCTGTGTGATTGCCTGGACACTGACAGCTGTGATCCATGGCTTTGCTCACCTTTTCAAAAGAAACAGCTCTAAGAGCAGCTGGAGAAAGAAAGATTTTCATGTTCCTTAAATTACCAAGCTTTTCCTATTTTGAAATTCACATACTTCGTATTATTTGTATTTTTATTGTCTTGGGCCTTACTCTGTACTCTGCTAGGTCTACACATGGTAGCTAATCATTCATCCTAATACCATATCCTCTGCAGACAAAGCAGAAGTCGTTTGCATTTTATTTCTGGAGTAACCATCAAACTATGATGGCTCGTGTCATTCACTGTAGCGTTGTCTTGGTCACTGACATAAACAAGGTGACAGAAACACTGAAGCTTGCCGTGTACTCAAAACTTCACAGATTTCTATGCTGACTTGAGCCTTAAACGGCCCCTGTGCAGCTTGCACATTCCCCCTGGAGATATGTGGAGCTGTGCTGAGTGTTTCAGAGTAGGTGGAAGCAACCAAGGTAGCCTCCTTAGGCATAATTATTTTTTCCAAAGCCTAACTGCATTCCCTGTTCTAGCGTTACTTTTAGCCCAGCTATAAAAGGATGGTGCTGGAAGTCACAGGAGAGGCTTTGCTCAAAGAACTCCAACTCGGTGTTCCAGGCCCTGGGGCAAACTTGCCTCGGTAAAGGCAGCGGGATCGCAAACTGAAGAAGAATTCGTCTCTAGAAATGCAAATAAGCATCCAAGCTTGAAGTGCTGAGCTCGGCTTTCCTGAGGTTAGTCCAGCGCTGTGACCAGCATTCAACGCTAATGAACGTCTGCTGAGGAAGAGCTTTGTGGTGGAAATAGTGTTGTTCTTTGAGTAGAGTCTTTACGGCAGTGTTTTAGGAGACAAAGACATGTTTTTCACAGTCTGCAAGGTTCAAGATTAACGGTAATGTAAACCTGTCTGACTGTTCAGGATCGTTCTGGCCTCAAAATCAATGACGAAGAGCAAACATTATGGGCTTTTATTGATAAGTTCACTTCTAGACAGGCCAGTAAGTGCAGGTAGGTCTGAAATACTGCAACGTGTTCTACAGGCTGTTTGTTTGCTTCTACCATCTAGCCTTTTCCCTCCCTCGTGAGCTTTTTGAAATCTAATCTTTTGCTGAAGCTTCTGCCTTTCTGTTGTGTTTCTTGAATGTTAACCTTCCACAGAAGGATTTTGCTCTTTCTTTTTATCTGTTTTCATGAAAAAATAATTTTGTAGCTACCCGGAATAGCAAAGATTGAATCTTCCGAAAGAACCAGCGTTTCTTTCAGATGAGGGGTTTTTTGTCTCTTACTGACAGTTTGTGCGTGTACCTAGGCTGGTTCTGAAGGCAAACACCAATTTGTGCATGTTTTACTTTCTGACTTTTTGGAAACCCAGAATAAATACTGCCCGTGGCTGCAATACAGAATTGGTGGTGGTGTCGAAAGAAAAGGGTTAATAGTCACAAAAACTCTAGGTTTCGCAACCAGGTAGGCTTTTATAGTTCATGAATGAGGGACGGTGGGGGCCCCAGGGGCGGGAGCTTTTCCCCAGGTCATCAAACCTTGATACATTTGTCAAAAGACAAAGTAGGCTGTCAAAGACAGTAGGAGTCTCGGATGGAGAATGGTAAATTTCTGCGTTCATATGTAAAGTTAGGAGTGATGAATGACTGACTCATCATTTACTGTTTCTTCTTTGTTATTACTTGGTATGCAAGACCTGTTTCTTTCTCAAAAGGTGTGCTAGCTTTGTGGAGTTACCACCTAGCAACCATCTCTGCGCAGACATGCAGTAAATAAGTATCTCCACTCTGTGTGCGGGTCGGTTTGTTGCACACCGGGTGAAGAAGCCAGATTTGGGACAACGGTGTCACTTATTTCAGTCGAATAACCACATTGTATACTTGCGCATGGGCTTTCTATTCATAGGCAGGCGTGTGTCACTGAAACCTTGCCTTCTTACCTTCTCATGTAGAATTATTTAGCCAACCTCCTGCTGTAGCTTCTGGCCTCTCCGACGATCAGTCAAGCACTCAGCCAAGCGTGCGTTTCACAAAGTAAGGCCTCCCTCACGCCGCCGAGTTGGGTGTGCAGCTGTCTCTCGCTCTCCAGACTTGGAAACGGCTTGGAATCTCCTACCCTTGAGATCAGCTTGGCACCGAGCTGCCGTTCCTGGCTGGTTCGGCAGCTCTGCGGTTGTGCGTGGGGCGAGACGGCAGCCACCGCCGCGCAGAGCTGTGGATGGGTGTCCATCCAAAGTGGGGGGACATCAAACACCCTTCTCCTGTGGGGACGGGCAGCTCTCACCTTTCCCATCTCCTCTTCCAGGGGAACGGAAACCTCTCCTTGCAAATACCGCTCTTTGGGATACGAAGAGTCGCAAAGTTTAGGTTCCTTTTTAGTATCTGTTTAGCAGTTGCTTTCTATAGCATGCATTTAAAAAGAAGCAGGTTCCAAGTATAGGTGTCAGTAGGTTTTATAGTTCATGGCTTTGGTTTTTTGTCTTTCTTCTGCATAGGTTTTTTGGGGTTTTTTCCCTTTTTTTCTACGTACTTACTTATTCTGGGCTTCTTGTAGCTCAACGTAACATCTGAAGTGACTGAAAATACCGGGATATTTAAAAGTTAGACGAGGGGTTCAGCACTATAAATCTGGAGGTAAAGATTCTGCAGCCGTCTCTGGCAAGTTCTGTTGAAACACAGTCTGTAATGTATAATTCATCTCACCTTTCCAAAATTGCACTGGCCCTGCAGGGCTATCAAGATTTAGCATTTGCTTAAATAAAATGAGACAGTATAATTTAGTGTATAATCAAGAACTGGATCTAAGTAAAAGGGTGACATTTCACAAGGTCACTTCTGTTGCTATAACAAAAGCAGCTGTCTGTACAGCAAAAGAATGGGAATAATTAAGACTTTCTGAACCCAATTAGAATTGCAGTCAAGAAACATAGTATACTGTGGGAGATATGCTACATTAGTCATCATAAATGTTAATTTTTTCCTCTTCAGATATTACTTTATTGTTAAAATCTGATCAAACATAATTCAGATTTTGTTTTATTTAAACACGTTACTGACAACGAGCCAACGCTGGTTAGTTTTCCTTTCATTTTTTTTCACGTATCGACATTGCACATTAGCTGCTGTAAATCAGGTGTTTGCATTTACTTTTTGCACTAATGTTTTTTAATTCTGGTCTTACCATTCAGTCTCTATTTTCTTAAATTATATCAATACATCCTTAGACATTTCTTAATTTACATGACTTAAGAAAAATACTGTCCATAACATCTAAAATTTGACAGAATTTATGTAAGACAGCATACTTTATTTAAAAAAAATAGTTCACAACTAGCAAAATCTCACAAACAGTTTTTATATATTAATGCTGAGAATGTCTTGGACTTCTGTGAGAAATAAAAAAATTCACATTTGGTATGTGTCCATAGAGATTAGGATCTAGCAGTTTGTACCATGGGACACTCCACACTTAGTATGATGGTGAAAACCTGGATTTCAAAAATGCAGGAAAATTCAAAGATCCTTCAGAAATGGTATGATAAGAATGAACATACACTTATTGTAGATTACTTAAATTCTACCCTTTAAAAATTTGGAAAATATTGCTATCAAAGTCTTCCTGTTGAAAAAGAAAATAAACATCCTTCTTTATTGAGGTTCCTCTGCATTTGGATCTGCCAGGACTAATGCAAAAGACCTGTGACTATGTGGCATCGTGATAACATCTATGAGACTTCTTAAAGACACATTCTGAGGCAATTTCTTAGAGAAATTTAAATATCCTGAGCAAAATTGGTAAACCACATGGGATATGAAACAGGACTGCCATCATTAAACGTAGTAGGAAATTATAGGGTAATTTTCTCCCCAAAACTAAGCTGGATCTTGGTTTTGTCTCTCTATTACGCCTGTGTAAATCCATTTTACTTCCTGTTGTTGATTCATACAATAGTAAAACCAGCACAAATTGGAGAGGAATTTTTCACCGAAGCAGAATTAAGTTCCTGAAGTAGAATTAATATCATCCGTCAGGGATGTTCTCACATGAATTACCCTCATAGCTATTTCTGTTTATTGTTTTAAAGACAAGACTAACCCTCTGGCACTCATCATGCTTTTCTGCTCACCTGTAGAGGGGGTGATTCAATCACTTAATTCCATGTGCCTCAGTGTGCCAAAAATGTAGTTTTGGTCATTTTGTACAATTACAGCTTGCAGTTGTTGCTGAGGAAATCATGTGATTATAACTGTATTCTTGAGACCTGTCCGAGTAGCAAACTCTTTTCTTTTACTGTGCAGGGCTGTACAGCTGCTGAGACCGTAGGCAAGATATAGAAATCTGGCTAAATGCATGCAAGTGATCTGTGGGCTGTTGTAAGCTCTATTTTCTCTTACTAAGGCATTGGAGCAAAACCAACAGAACGACTGCTGGCTTGAGCGATGCATTTGTTGACAGTTACAGAATAGCAGAGGGATACTCAGAGAAAAATGAAGACAGCAAGGAAAGTTGGGCCAGGAGCGAGGTGACGCACAGTCGCTGCGGGAGATGAGTTCTGCAGTGTCTGCCTTCAGGCTTTCCAAAGCTACGAGGTCTCCGCAGCAGGAAAGGTTTATCTCCTGGGGATACCTAGCGTCAATCTATAGCACAGATATCAGTGATTAATACCTGCATTTAGAAACCTGAATGTAAATGGAGTTTCCTGACTGACCGGCAATGCTGTGTCTGACACATTAAAGCAAGTTGTCATTGCCAGGATTTTCTGAGTAATCATTTTGGCTTTGACAACTATTCTTGCTTCCCACTTTCTAAGCTCAGTTGGGGTTCACATAATGAACCTCCCTTCTTCCCCCGTTTTCCCACTGCAAAAAGCAGAGAAATGCATATGTTACGATAATTTTAGGGATATTACGTGTGATTGTTTGAATGATAGTTTGAATGAGGGCACGTACAAAGCTCTCACTGTATTGTGTGTTGAATGTCCAGAACCTGCTGACTTTAGGTCAGCATATTGGAAAGCTCCTAGAGGAGAAGGAAGTACTATTATAGATGTAATGTAAGAGCATTTTTTGACTGATCTATGTTTCTTTGATTGTTTTAAAGAATTGTTAGGGGTACCTTTATTGACAGTGCCTATTAATCTTCTGTTAATCTAAATAAACTATGAAAACTATTGTTTCTGCGTGAATGTCATCAGGTGAATGAGCCCCTCCTTGTCATAATATCCTTAAAGTCTGTGCTTTTGTCAGAAGTGGAGTCTTCTTAGGCATGCTAAAGACTAATATAACAGTAATTCTAGAGACCTAGGTTGGACTTCAGTTAGCTTGAATGTTTCTTCTTTGTTTTGCCCAGTCAGGAAATGGCTGTGTTTTCAAATTAAAAAAATCAGGAATTACCTCTAAACTCCTCCCCTGGTTATTTGAAAAGACTAGTGTATGAAAAGACATTGGAGGAAGATGGGAAACAAGGCAATTGAGAAAGGCCCATTTTTTAATAGTGATCAAACTGCAAATACACCTTTGGAGCCTGTATTTCAAGTACTGAAAGGAAACTTCCCCACCAGCTCTGTCTGTGACTCTTTCCTTACTAACCTCTGAAGCCCAGGAGAGACAGCACTGGGTTTTCACAAAGAGGGGACGGGTGTGAGAGAAAGTCAAGTCCAGCAGAGGATACATAAAACTTAAATCACTTTTGGCAGTCTTTCAGAAAAAAAAGAAAAAAAAAAATCCTTTATAAATCTGTCCACTGTGCTTTTGAATATGATTGTTTTGTCCAAATCTCCTCTGCAATAGTAAAATAAGGCTGAGTCTGGAGGCTTACTTCAGGCCACTCAGTGCTGTACAGATGATCAGAAAGTTCTTTTAGGCTCATAGCCAGATCACAGAAATAACAGCTGAGGGAAAATATGTATTATTCTGTTAAGCTGAACTCCCTTCTGAGTCATGAGCGCTCCCTGTTTAATTGTTCTCTAGCGCGTTGTTCATCCTAGCGCTGAATCGCCATTACTTTGGGGGGGTAGGGGATGGTGTTGTTTTTCCACTGCTAACTTAATTCCGTCAGCCTAATATCATTGGATGATGCCTCTCTCATTTGGTATTTACATCATCCTGAATTTCAGAGTAAGTTAAAAATGTATCCAGCTCAGCAACTTTCCCATTTTGGGAAGAACATCAGATACTGCCTGTTTGTAACTTTAAAAGTGTCACATACATTTCCTTTCGTGCACAAGAGTGCAGCTGGGATCCAGAGCGGGTATGTCTAGTCATGGCCTTGAGAATTGCTTGGTATTCTGGTTGGTCGGTTGATTTTTTCAAAGAAAACTAGTTTGTAAATCAGCAAGATTTATACATGATAGATCACAATATTGGCTTCATTTCTGACAACGCAGAGTGGAGATTGTTGCTTTATAAATACTATTAAAAGGACAATCCTGGTAAGTCTACAAGAACTTTTCTTAAGCAGGGGAGGGAACTGTTGTCACAGTCATTTTCCTTTTGAAACCCACTAGAAAGGATGTTCTTACATTACACTGGAAAACTGCAAAGACTCATCTTCTTGCTAAGTTTGAAGATAAATAGAGTGGCAAACAATACTTCTTCTCTAGTTTGTTTTTAAAATTTCACTGCATCTTCTTTGAAGCTGGTAACACATAGTTCATGATTCATTGCAATAATAAAGCTCCGAATTACTGAAGAAGTAAACATCCTGGCTACAGTAATAAAACAGACACTCTAAAAAGCACAGGAGAAATACTGCATGCCAGACTGTTCTAAAATACTCAAATAAATTCAGTCTTCTTTGGGATCCAAGAAAAGATATTATGGTCCAGATGTGCAGAAAGAGTGAAAATACTGTGTAAGCCCCTGTATACTTCACAGTCTCTGTAAAGATGAAATTGGGTGGTTCTCATCATGAAGAATTGTGAAGAATCAGCATGACTTTCAGTCCCCAGGTATTCAGAGCCACACATAACTTTTCAGTTGTCACTGTCAGTGATAAAAGTACGGGACGTAAGTCCTCACATTGCTTTGAGGGCTCAACTTTTGTTCTCTGCATGTGCCCTTGTTGTGTCAGGTGGATCTTGTAGCAGGGCTTCTCCAAGGAATCTCTAAATGACAGGTCAGTAATGTCCCTTGGAGTTTCACTCCTGGTGTGTAAGGTAGCAAATGAGCCGCCTAGTAACAGCCTCTGGATGTTTTTCATCTCCTTAGTTTTTATATTGATATATGGTGATTGTAATAGCGAACTTCCCTCTGACTGAAAAACAAGATTGCCTCTGACTTTTGGGAGTTCCCTTCAAGGACATTCAGATAGTTGTTCTGTGGATAGAACTGGCATTTTTCCTTCACTTACTTCACTTGACTAAAAACCACACCACATTCTACTACTTCAAATTTCAAATGGAGATTGATGATTTGTACCCCATGAAAATCTCTGTAGAGTATGAGGTAGAATTTTTCTCTCATGTATGCAAGTTTTATTGCACATAAATTAGGCAGTCATTATTTTGAAGATTGGATAAAATCTGCAGGAGCCCGAAATAGCTTGAAAGTTCAACAATGGAAAGTACAAGAATTTACAGCTTGACTCTGGTCTCCGAAAAGCAGCATGGATTAAAAGGACCGAATGTCAAGAACAGCCAGACTGAGGGCCAGCATCTTCGTGAGTTACTTCATTCAAATGTAACGAGGGTGTGGAGGGGGAATAAATAACACAAAACATCAGGATGCATTTGTGCATAACCAGCGCTGTTTTGGTGATGAAATACAGAGTTTGGGACGTAGTGTCTTTGGTAATTGACAATACACAGTTGTGTCGGTCTAATGAAACCTGGCAAATTCATGGCCCTGCTTTTGGAGCACTGATTATAGTGTACGTAACCATTGAAACCTTGTTAGATTTGTGAGGAAGATCTCAGTCTTCTGTTGTGCTGTCATTCTGCAGGTGTCCTTAAACAGAGGTTCACTGCATCATTGCTTGCTTGTTTCTTCATACAGCCACCTGCTTTCTCCTCGGTGTCTTACTCTAGTGTCTCTTTTGGGTGATCCCCGATACATGCCATTTCTTCTCTACACTATCAGGATATGTATGTGCCAGACCAAGAAATTGTCATCTTCGCTACTTAAACTGAGTGACAGTGTGATTGCAGGTTTGCATCAGCTCTCACATTTCATTTACAGTTTGTCAATATAATGTTTCTTCTGCCTTTACCTGAGGTCTTTTGCTACCCTTTTCTGGCTTCCTGTCATGCACACTTATGTGTCCTCTTGTGTTGTTCTTTCCAAACATATCATCTTCTTTTCTCACGCTTTTTTCCTCCTGTGGCTTTGCCTTTCTTTATCTTGTGCTCCCTGCTCTTGCTCCCTTTGTCCACTCCCACTGCAGATGTTAGCTGTGCTGTAACTTTTCCTCTGCAAAAGCACTCTCCATATTCTTCTCACATCGGTTGTTTGCTTTCCTGATGTTGCCATGCAGATGTTTGCTGCCACCCAACATGGCGATGCCCTCGCTGCAGCATCCTGCCCGCCGCAGGGCTTGCTCCCCCGGCCGCCTCCGCCTGGCTCCATTGCTCAGAGGCTTGGACACCCCCCTGTCCCCCGGCCAGAGCAAAGCATGGCTGTCCCGGGCGAGTACTCACTCCGGTGCTGTCAAAGTAGCCCCTCTGCACAGCTTCTTGTTTGTAGGAAATGAGCAAATGTTAAAACAAGGGAGGTAAATTGTCAGATTTAGCCAGGACCATCAAGATGTCCCCTAGCATGACTTTTCCATGAAAGTAATTGTAAAGTTGCAGTTTTTAACCTGGGTTCACACCTAACAGTCTTATTCCCCAGATCCTCCGTGTATTTTCCTCTTAGAGTTTGGGGAGGTGAATGTCAGCTTGGCACCCGGTTTGGGGACACCAGATTATACTTCAGCTTGTGCTGGTTCTGAGCACCCATCTCTGGTGGGAAGCTGCAGCTTTGGAGGGGCTGTATCTCAGCTAGGACATCCCCTCACCACTGCCTGGTGGCTTTATTGTGCTGCACGATGGCGAGCAGTGGGTTTGCTTTTAGAGAGCTATTGACTTTGAACTGGGCTTCAGACTGGAAATTGTGAATATATGTGCAGGAGAAGGGAGGATGTTGGAGATTTTCATCAGTACTCTAGAATTTGTTTGCTCTGAGAAGGTCATGGAAGACCTTTTGTGATGTTTGCTTATTGCACATGCTGTTTGCCTGCGGGACCGCATTTGTGCTTCCACATTTCCTCATATGCCCTACCACGTAACGTTAGCCAATGTTGAACATCTACAGCAATGGCTGTAACAGATAAAAGCATTATTCATTATTATTTTTATACGTACTCACTTGAAAATGTAATTTCAGTTCAATTTCAATTTGAGTTACAACTACATAAGCAAATAAGAGATAACTGGAAATGGGTTTGTTACATTAACTGCCTTTCATTTGCAAATACTGTGACCTCAGGCTCTGCTTTCCTTTATATGTTACATGCTTCCCTTTATATGGCACATGTCCACATCCTCGCTCATCCCTGTACTGTCTCATGAGCAATAGTACTGATAACGCTGCATGATTGTTTTTCCCCCAGTCCAGGGCTTTATTTACTTCATTTTTTTGTGTGTATCCCTACGGACACCACATCAGTGAGCCACATCGATTTCTGTTCTGTGGACGCTCAGTAGCACAGAGAGTGTGGGAAACCACATAGCCATTGGACTTCGATGCTGTGGAAAAGCTCTGCTTCTGCAACATTTTTATTCTTTTAACTGTATCAATCTCACTTGACAAAAAAAGGGAGAAGTTTGTTCTGAAAGAGAACAACCTGAAAGAGAAGAGCCATTGCCTCCTTATTCAGTGTTACCAAGCTCCAGGATTGTGTTTTGGCGTTTCTTTTGTTCATTGATTACATTGCAAACTTGCTAAAAAATCCTTCTGGGACTCCCCAAAACACTGTGCACACACCCCATCTGTTCTGTGGGGATGCCTACATATTATTGCTCAAAGCAGCAGTCACCAAATTAGTCTTCAATGCAGAGGTGAAAACATATTCCTCTTTCATGTTCCTCAGCAAAACACCCGTATTTATCAAGAACCATTAAAATATTTAGACTTACTGTGGGCAAAATATTCTCTTATATTCAGTTTTCACTGCGACATAGCATCTTGGAGTTATTAAACTTCGCTTTGTTTCTGTTGAGTACTTTATGCAAAGGGATTTTATTTATTACTGATACAAAAGAAATTATCTTCTTTACCTCCAAAAGTTGTTCCAGAACATTACTGGTGGCCCTTCGCAGACGGGTTGTACCTAGAGCAAAAGCTGAGTCAGACTAGCAAGCAGCCTGATGGGGAAGTGACCTGGTTGTTGTCTCCGCTTATTGCATCCCACGCTCCGTATATGCGATGTCTGACAACTTATTAATACTAGACTGTACCTATTTAAAATATCATCCACTGACAGCAAATGTTTTTCATTTTGCTGCACAGTTGGAACGAATCAGAATTTCCTGGTACCAGAGAAATCAACCCGCGCTTATTAAAGTAAATTGCCCAACATTTGTTGAGCTTGGTGTGTTCGGGAGCAGAACGTAATTCATAGACTTTCCATGTACAAATTTGAGCTACAGTAAAAAACACTCCAGGTCTTCATAACTTAAAATTCCAATTTTAAATGTAGTTAATTCCCCTGTTTACATTTCCATTTCAATCTTTCTCTATTACACTCTAGCTATGACCCCTTGTGTATGCTTTGAGAGTGGATTATATGAAGATATATACTGTTGCATAAGGTTTCTTCTGCCATTGATTTGCATATTGGAACATGTATTTCTTCTGTAAGTTTAAGTTTGCTCTAGGTTTGATAGATATCTCAAGTTTGGATAACTGATAATTCTACATAAACCTTCTAAAATTACCACAACCAGAAATACTTCCTTTTGTTCAGCAAAAATATATCCTCTTTTTCCATTTTCTGTTTAGTTAGCTTGATTTTTTTGGATCATTCATACCCGCATCATTGTCCCATACTAGTAAGAGACATTTCTGTACAACCTGTGTACTGCTCCACCATTGTTCCTGCAGAAGTACTAGAGCTCTGGTGGCAGGAGGACTTTCCCCAAGGTGATGATAACCTATCTTGTTACGCCCCAGCCATAAACTTCAGTTCCTTACTCTTCCACACTCAACCTCCCTTTAAAGTTAAATTTTATTACAGGGGCTTTTAAGCAAAAAAAAACCCAAGGGAACTTAATCTCTAAAGGAATTACCCTTCTGACACCTTTAAATTTTAGGATTTTTTTTGTTTTGGATTCCATCTCCATGAAGCTTCCAGTAAGCTGCAGTTACAGTACCGCATTGAGACTATGCTAAATGGAAAACTGCAGGCTGGTGACCCACAAACAAATGTAAGCAGAAGAGATGGCACGTCTGCATTCCTGATTCTTTCCATAAACCACACTATCGTTTTAGCTACTGTTCTGGCGCAGTTTATTCTGGCTGAGCCAGAGTTCAGACCATGGCTAATCTGTGGTCATAACACAATGAGAGCAGAATGAGAAGAGATTTTACTCTTTTGCAGCACAGTTGTGGCAGCTGAACATTTACCTTCAGCTAAGCCCTGGGGTAGGACTGGGAACTTTTCTATAAAGATTTCTTAGTAGTCACAGAGAAAGCCACAGATTTGCTAGTTTTTTCCATGTTTCCTGCTGTATATTCAGCCAAGCCGTTATCTTGCATGAGGTGAGTGGTTTTATTCGTGACAATTTGACCAGAATTTATTGGATCAGGTAGGAAAAGAGCAAGTGTGTATCCATGTTTTGTTTTGCTTTTCTAGTCTATTTTAAATCTCAGTTTGACAGCCGTTACTTTCAGTACCCTGCTGCCTTTATGCCTAAAGACATTCAGCTGAGCTATTTTGTTCATTTATCACATTCTGGTACAGTTCGTTCAGGAGATGGACCTCATACAGGGTCCTGTACAATGTTGATAATTGACTTGTGTGGGAAACAAGGAATTCAGGAGATCTACCCGAAGAGTGCCAAGCCTTATACAAGTCAATATGACAAATTTCCCTTCAGCCAGTCGTGAAGGCTGGAAATTTGACATGGAAACTGGAAACAATCAATCAGAAGATAATTGTTCTTACAAATGGAACTGGTCGTTATATAGATATATGTTTTTATATATATATATATATGTATATATATGTGAAAACATGTATAAATATGAATCCCAAACAAAACTGCTCCCTGCTGAAAAATTCTCATACCTGTTGAAGGAGCCTGTGAAACAAAGAATTATGAGTCCTGTTACGAGGAAGTGGAACAGAAAGTGGGGCCTTAGGGATACATTCCTCTGAAGTTAGGGTGTAAGAGACCAAATCTTAATCTGTATTCTGTGTGCATTTCTAATCATCTCTATTGCAACTGATGCCACTTCTGACTGTTATGATCCATTTTCCTAAAAGAGCTCGTACATCTTACAGCCCTTAATTTAGCTGGTGAATTCAACAGAATTCATTATTAAAGCATTGTAGAGCCTATGCCTAAGATCCTGCTGGGCCTCTCAAAATGTAAGTGAAGTTTGATTACATTCAGTTCATTTCATCATGTTAAGAAGTGACAGTATGACTCTATTTACCCCTGGAGATGAGGACATGGTCTGCATGGGCTTTAAATAGTGTATGTTCTAGCTATAAATATGGTGCAGGCATCAACAGAAATATTCTAATTTAGGAGGGTTTCCCGGTATATCATTTTCTCAAATTCTTAACCTGTTTCAGTAAAAATAGCTGTATCTGTTCTTGATGCACATAGCTGAAGATAGAAACAGGGAAAGCCATAACATGTACTTTCTCGCACGCTATCTGTTTATAGAAGTATGGAAAGACTCATGTCTTGTTGATTATAGGTATTATGCAATTGAGGCAATTTTATTCATGTCTTTGAAGTAAAGGCACAAAATTTCATTTATTTTTCTTTGCATTGGTTTTAAACAATGATTTGATTGTCAATTAAATAGAAAAGAATGTTCAGGTTTGAAAACTGGAACATTCATACATTTAAAAAGTTACAATACTGTTCTTGAATCTTTTATTCTCCTTTATTTTGGAACTATATTATGACAGTTTGCAATTTCATGATGATGTGCTGTTTTAAACAAAGATTTCTACCACATGAAACTTGTTTGATGAATGATGTAAAAATGTGTAAAAGCTCCAATCAAGGTCAATCAGAAGCATTTTGTGATTTAGGCCAAAGCTGTCAAATATTGAATACCATACTAAATAAAATCAGGCACAATAGTAAAAATAATTTTTTTCAATATTTTCTAAAAAAGAACAATGTGATTTTTTTCCATTTGCTGAACACTTCACTTCAAAATTTGTTTCAATTTTATAATAAATTTATTTAAAGTTAGTGAAATGGAAAATGCTGGCTAATAAAGAGGAAAAAAACCCTTTCTGTTTAAATGTTTCCAATCAAACATCAACTATTTGAGGTTAGCAAGAAGAACTCTAAATGCTTTGGTGGGGGGAGGTAGGGGGTCTAAGCCATCCAACTTACGAAATCTCCTATTTACATACGTATGTTCAGGCCTTGTTCAATGTCCAAAGTGTGAAATGAGGCAATGATACGGGATGAGCAAAACAGAAATTCATAATATTCATGTGTTAGTTACTGCCTGATGTGGATGCTTGGCAGTGCATAATATACAGCACACAATCTGAAACATTAAGCCCAACAAATACAAATTGCTGTGGTGTTGCGTGGCTGTGTCTGTCTGAGCTGTAAATAAAGGAGTCAACATGCAGGAAGGCTACAAAATCCTCATGCGTAGGAGGAAGCATTTTTCCGACTTTGAGTATAAATATTTTGTACCAAATATTACCATAGCATCATAGAACGGTTTGTGTTGGAAGGGACCTTTAAAGGTCATCTAGTCCAGCCCCCCTGCAATGAGCAGAGACATCTTTAACTAGATCAGGTTGCTCAGAGCCACGTCCAACCTGGCCTTGAATGTCTCCAGGGATGGGACACCTACCACCTCTCTCAGCAACCTGTGCCAGTGTTTCACCACCCTCAGTGTAAAACATTTCTTCCTTATATCTAGTCTGAAATTCTGATATTCACAGTTGTGATACTGCAAAAATATTTGCAAAGAACTTCGCGTGCAGAGTCCAGTAGCATCATATTGTTTCCTGGCCAGGGATCATTTCACCAATCATAAACACCTGACTAGTATCTACATTCTAAATGCCTTATGGAGACATTTTCTTAAATAAATTATTGTATTTACCATGTATTCAGTGAGGAGAGGTAGACACTTCTGTATGCATGTGATCTCTCTCTGGAATGCTTTCCAGACCAAATAGGAAACATTGGCATTAGACCCTTAAAAATCAGGAAAAAGTTAAGTACTTAATTTGAAAGCAGTGAGTCATACCCACAACTTTTGTTTTTATTTTTCTCACAAGGGTTGATGAGGCTGACTAATTGTAGCAGTCATTTCATGGCCCTACGTCGTTTCAGTTTTGTCAAAGAACAGAAATTACGAATACAGAAGCGGCATGTGGTAGAGCAGGCGCATGCTTAGAGCTGTCCTTCTCTCTCAGAACAAGGTTATATCTACAAAATGTCTTATACACAAACCTGAACTCAGTTCAAGGTAGCTACTCTTAATGAGTAGACACATTGCAAAACTGCTCAGCTGGGTAAATACTAAGCTGTGGTTAGTCTAATACCGAGCTCTGCAGTACCACACTGTGCAGGGCTAATTCAGGTATGTCTGTACTGAACTAATCAAACACAGAATACCCAGCCATCAAAAAGAGATGATTATCCCACTGTATTCAGCGTTGGTGCCGCCTCACCTTGAGCACTGTGTGCAGTTCTGGGCCCCACCATTTAAGAAGGATGTGAAGGTCCTTGAATGCCTCCAGAGCAGGGCAACAAAAGTGGTGAGAGGGCTGGAAGGAATGTCCTGTGCAGAGCGGCTGAGGACTTTGTGTTTGTCTAGTTTGGAGAAAAGGAGGCTGAGAGTGACCTCATTGCTCTCTACAGCTTCCTGAGGAGGGGACATGGAGAGGGAGGTGCTGAGCTCTTCCCCCTGGGATCAAGTGGCAGGATGTGTGGGAATGGTTCAAAGCTGCACCAGGGGAGGTTTAGACTGGACATCAGGAAGCATTTCTTTACCAAGAGAGTGGTCGCACACTGGAACAGGCTTCCTAGAGAGGTGGTCAGTGCCCCAAGGCTGTCAGTGTTTAAGAGACATTTGGACAATGCCCTTAATAACATGTTTTGGTTATGACTTTTGATCAGCCCTGAAGTAGTCAGGCAGTTAGACTAGATTATTGTTGTAGGTCCCTCCCAACTGGAACTATTCTATTCTATTCTTTTCTTTTGAACTACAGCTATAGGGTTGGCAGATTCCCATGCTGTGTGTCAGGCTGTGATACTAACACTTCTACACTGCACAAAAGAGAGCTTGACCCATCTTTTAAATTTGGCTTCCTACAAGTATAGTCATCTACATATATGCACGTAAGAATTTACATCTTGCCTCACTGCTCATAAGGAATTGGAGGAAAAGTTAATTATTCATTAAAAATGCTGAGTCTTATGTTAACAGCATGTTAGTCTGGTTTACGGATTTGTTTAATGTGTCTCCTTCTATCCCCTGCCATTTCTCCTGACAGACCTTTTACAGGGGCCACAAATCAGCAAGTGCAGATCACCTGAACTGGAGACATTTTCGTGTTATTGGACTGACGGAAATTTTTATAACCACACTGCTCCAGGAACAATACAACTATTGTACATGAAAAGGTAATAAAATGGAAAGAACAAAAGAGAGAGAAGTCATATATTTTGCTATGCCTGTTAGCTGGTTTCTGTTAATTTTTTGCCATGATATAAGCCATACTGTTTTTAAGAGCATAAAACTGTGGTTTAAGTGCATGTTTCTAATGTCAAATTTTTTTGTTAATTATTAAGCAGTAAGCATTAAGCGACAAGCATTACTTAGCAGATAATTAAGAACACATTCTTATTAAATTTATGTCCAGGTTGTAGAATCCAAAACTGAAGACTGTATGACTTGGGAAAGGAGTTTTTAATAGGGAACTTCAGTTTATTCCTTTATCAGCCTAACTTGCAACTGTGATATTTCTTATAACTAAGCACAGATGTGGAGTTTGGATACAAGCCCCCCTCAAATTTCTGTTGAAGTTTTATAAAGCTCCCGTTGATCAGTCACTAGATTAAAGCCTGAATGTGCAGGTCCAGGTGAAAAGGCTGCTCTGAGACTGGGGATTAAATTTCATTGAGCCCTGTTCAATTCTGATTCATATTCCACTTAAGCTTTTGTAATTTTCAGGTTGTTACAATCATTAGCCTGAAAAAGGACCTGACATTACCAGTAATGGCTATTAAGGAAAACAGGCCTTTTGTTCACAGGAGGATGTGAGTTTCAGTTCCATCTAATGTACTGGGTTTCAAGCTTTTTGATCCACAGACGTTTTCTACTGATGGTGATGCATTTGCTTAGCAAACTTGAGCCTAATGGCAAGGCTGGCTTTCTTACTCTTCTGAGACGTCTCAGAAATAAATAAAAGGATCCAAGTTAAAACCACTATTTAAGTGTCAGGGTTGAGCTGACAGTTGTCAGTGGCAACTCTGTCATCTAACCCAGTCTCCTACTTAACACAAGCAATAGTATCTAACCACATACACCTTTGTCAAGTCCCGACTCTGGCAGAGCTACAGCTTTTCCTTCAGAAAAGTGTCTGGTCTCATCAGCTAAGCTTAGTGGCAGAAATGCTTCTTACTCAGTTTATGTAGCATCTGCCTTTTTGCTTCTTAAGTACCCACTCCAGTAGTGAAGGTTGCATTTCGCATAATTGATTTAGCTTAATCCTCCTTCTGTACAGCCTCAGTGGGTCCTAGTAAGAAAAGGCATTTATGGTATATTTTTAACAAACCAAAACTGTAATTTTTGAAAAGACCCCTGTTTGGTCTATATTTGGGCTGAGAGATAGTATCAAGATAAAGAACAGCAACAGAAAATCTGCTTACTACAAGATTTATTTTTCTGACGTGACTTCAGAAATACTGAATAAATGTCTGTCACTTTTCCTGCAGACTGTTTTTGACAATTTGGTCATTCCCATTTTGCTTCAACTGAGGAGTTTTTTTGTTTTGAACCTACTGAGTATTTTCACCCTGGCTGTCTGAAAATGACCCCACACAAGTAGCAGCGTTTCTCAGCCTGAGAGTTCATGCCACTCTTTATAACTCTGCTGGTTTGTCTTTTTAAAGAGATGGAATGAATGCGACATTTCTGTCTGCAATTCTTTTGTTTACAAAGAACACTAATGAATTTTTGAACAAAAATGAACCTGGTCTAGTGGGAGGTGTTCCTGCCCATGGCAGGGGGATTGGAACTAGATGGTCCCTTCCAACATAAACCATTCTATGATTCCATGATAAATCACAATCAATATTGACATGTTTTTCTCACTTCTATAAAAGTTATACCTTTTCAACAATGTGTCTGGTAACATCTATAATTTGTACTTTCTAAGATCTATAAATCTCTCTCTTACGTATATTACATTTTTGTTGTCATTCTAGGAATGATGAAGACTGGAAAGAATGCCCTGATTATATCACTGCAGGAGAAAACAGCTGTTATTTCAACACGTCCTACACCTCTATTTGGATACCGTATTGTGTTAAGCTTGCCCATAAAGATGAAGTATTTGATGAAAAATGTTTCAGTGTTGATGAAATAGGTATGCTTCTATTATGCATTTTACCCCTATATTTTTATATCACAATAGGTGTGATGCTGTAAGCTTTTATATTGCTCATATTGTATTTAAATTTTCCCTCTCAGAAAGGTTAGTTTCTAAAAAATATGATATATAGAAAGGAATTTGGTTTTGTAACATATGTAATGTGACCCACACCAGAAAATATTGCCCAGATTGGAAGAAAGCTAAAAGGATAAAAGCGAATATGTGGTTTCTCTTTCTGAATACTGGTGGTCTCTCAAATATGTGCAGATGAGTTTGCTGCCACTCTGAGCCCTTTCTAATGGATGCTACATACCCTTGCTCAGTGTGAGCAAAGATGGCGTTAAAATCTTGATTCTGCAAAGTTCTGGAACCAAACAGTGTTTTGTTCCTGAATCAACACTAATTACAGAATCAGGATGTTTAGCATTTCCAAGCTAGAATTTATATTTATTGCAATATGAATTGTGACTGTCTGGGACTTAGCAGATATTATTGCTTGTTCTGAGTGGTGGTGTATGTATATGCAATTAATTTATTCCTGCAAGTGACTAGAATACCCACTGCTCTCTTTTATTCAGCTGAACAGAACTAGATTAATTTTTCAGATACAATATTTTTTCAATGTACTTCTATCTCAGTACAAAATATTTAATTTATGTTTCTGTGTTGCTCCAGTTACTGTTTTTATTTCTAGTGAGAACTCTAAATTTTGGTGGAGAATTGTTTATGTCTCAGTGTTTTATAAGCTGCTATTGGGAAATGTAGTGTAATAGGTAATACATTCTTAGTCTTCTTTATTAGTCACTCAGGTGAGATTTATGCGGAGCACGTATACTGCCAATGGCAGGTGCCTTCTAGTTACCAAACTTGTAATGACTTTGTCATTGACTCATAGGTTTGGATTTTAATCAGCAAATATGTGGTTAATACGCTTTTTTAGTCCTGAAATCATTAAACAGTGTGTAGTAACAATGATCGTTTCACATTGAAAACTGGCTGTTTTATTCTAAATACTCTGTTTAAACAGTACTACCTGATCCCCCTGTCCATCTTAACTGGACTCTGCTAAATGTTAGTCAGACTGGGATCCATGGGGATATTCAAGTAAGATGGGATCCGCCACCAACAGCAGATGTTCAGAAGGGATGGATTACTCTGGAGTATGAATTGCAGTACAAAGAAGTTAATGAGACAAAATGGAAGGAGGTATGAAGCAAATATTTATTATACAATAATCATAGTACAGTGCAGGCTTGTTCTGTCCCTAACACTTTTGTACTACTATGAAAAGCAACAGGTTTGTAATTGCTCATCAGATGATACCTTAAGTCTTAAACAATATACCCATATTCTTCTGAAGTTTTCTCGCAAACGTGTAACTTTATGTGTCAAGATAGTTGGCACACAGGATACTAATGATAAACCCTGGAATCCCTGTGTTAGGTTGGAAAGTATAGCAATAGTCAGATATATACAATTTTTTTCAAGAATAAAATGTTTCTCTATTTTTTTTCCTAAACCTCAGCTATTTGAAACAGTGCGTGGTATTTTTAGTAGTTGGAACAGGAATAATCTTCTTGGAAAACGCCACCATGTCAGACAGATTCTTCAGAGTACCTGTAAACTTCTAATATTTATAATTATCATTTCAATAGATTAAAAAAAAATAAAAGCTTCAATTTATAATTTAAAATTTGATACAATAAGCAAATAAAAATAATGCAACATAGATAAGACATGCAGATTTCACACCAGACAGCAATGGGAAATTTGTGACTATATGGACAGTCCATGGGAATATAAAATATATATATCCCACATGTTTTACATTTTCTTTTTGAAAATCAGTTAACTTCCCATGCAGTTACTTTTCCTGTTACGGCGAAGAAGTTATACCCACCTTACCTGAATGCACAGGCTAAGTGCCAGTGTGTCGTGGCTTATTTGCGTATGGAGAACTCTTCCTGAGTACCAGTTCAATGCCATACGAACATCATTTCAAAGCAGAACCCTTCCTCTGCTTTCTTACTAATACAAACTGAGTTAACAGACAGAAGGCAAGCAGATAATACTGTTATGAATTTGTCTTAATCTACAAAAGGCAAATTTACCAATTGAAACATAGTCAAACTGGTTTCCTTGCCTTTATCTGTGAAAGACCTTGGACCCCTCCTCACCTCTGATCCTTCTCAATGTTAGCATTTTTTGTTTATCCTACTCCTTCTTAGTAAGTCTATAGCCAAACAGGCCTATAATGTGTAATAACTTTTTCCTAATACTTGTCTGAATTTCTCTCTATACTGGTTTAAGCTGTATTTACTGTACAGCCTACGAAATGAGTTAAGTTTAGGCAGTAGATCAATACTCCTTAAGAACTTGAAAATCTGCAGAGTATTTACAAAAGCAGGTGGCAATACAGATACCTCTTTAAAAATGCACATTTTTTATTTTTTATAAGCCTTTAGGTATCAATCGTATAAATACCCTAAAAAAGCTGTGTTCTTGCTCCAGTATCATCAATAATTCCAGCATGCCTTCTTCTCAGGAGAGCAAAGGTTTGAAGATCAGTGTTTCTTCTTTCAGAAAACAGATAAGGAATTGCTGAATACTATGCTTGCCTCAAGAAAAACAGTACTACAGATTATGTTGTACTGCAGCTGTATATATTGTATGTTATTGTGCCTTTCAGCTTAAAAGCACAAACATGGCATAATTCCCTGAGACACTATCAGAGCACAAAACAGAAATTTCTGAAAAAAATCTTCTTCTGGCCTAAGACAATAGCAAAACTCCAAATTGGAACAACGATTTCACTCTTTGCGTTCCTTGCTACAAGTATCGTCTGTAATGAGTGTTGAAGCAGTAAATAGATAAATATCTAGTTATACTGTTATTACTAGTTTTTTACGCAAAGGATAATCTTTGAATGCTTAAATATACTATAGTGCTTTGTACATATAAGAGATAAATGTCTAGTTATACTGTTATTGCTAGTTTTTTACACAGAATGTTTAAATATACCATAGTGCTTTGTACATATAACTGATACAAAAAACTGATACAAAAAATAGTTTATAGTACTTAGATTGTACTAAGTCTCTCCCTTACTGAAACTTGTTTGGAATTTTTTTGGATGTTTTGGGATGAACCTGTTTGATTTTACATGTATATCATTCTTTTTTTTTCAGACCATTTACTAATTGAAAATAGATAACTTACTGGAAGAGGACTAACTTCCTAGTTAGTAAAATATTATAACAGTAAGATATAGTGATAAGAGGATCAAAATTATTTTCTGAGAAGCTTCCTAAAAACAGTAAAATCCCCACCTTCATATAGCGGGTGTTCATGAGACAGAGCCAAATGTAATCTGGCTCACAGTCTGAAAAAACTTGGAATTTCAGGTGCACAGCTACAATAATTTTACCTCATAATTTTCAGGGCTTTAATTTAGCCTGCATAACTGCTCTTTCCAAGTGCCACCGTTATTTGGGTCACATAAAATTTTGTGTGGTCCAGCATCCCTAAGAACATAACTGCTCTTTCCAAGTGCCACCATTATTTGGGTCACATAAAATTTTGTGTGGTCCAGCATCCCTAAGAATCTCCACTAATTGTCTCAGGGAAAAAACAAACAAACAAACCAAAAAAACCACCCAGCAAACAAACAAACAAAACCTGTAAAACTTTAGTGTACTATTTCTTTGTGGCTTCATAGCACAAAATAAGTAACCTGGACTAGTATATATTGTATTTCCTTCCCAATGCTTTCCAACTGGATAGTCTTCATAAGTCAAAAACCTTTGTGGTATGGAGGAATGGTTCTCCACGATCTTGCGCTCAACCACTATCAAAGAAAAGCAGTCTGGCAGGGATCACTGCCTCCTCCGCTATCTGACTGACTGGTTCTCAGAGCACTTGGGTCTGGAGCCACCAGGGATCAGAGAACTCCGCAGATCATAGCTACCAACAGAATGTGTCTCAAGTTTAGATTATGCAGCTACGGTGATTGCATTGTTGAAGCTTTCTTCAAATCCCCAATGGCTGCTGATTTCCAGGTGTTTTAATTCTTAGACCATGATAAGTTTTGCCAGTATCATCCTTGATTCTCAAGTAGAATATAACATCTGCCATATGGATTTGTTTTCTATGATTCTATGATTTTAAGCACGTTTTCCTTATTTTTATATACTTTTGTTGGGCTGTTGGAGCTGAAATACATATTCTTAGAGGAGTAACAGAAGAAGAGAGTGATTTCACATATTAAGATCTCTAATGTGACTTCCTACATAGTTTGATATGTGGCAGTATGTTGCAGTTAATATAGAAGTCTCAAGACTGACGATCTGATGCCAGCTCTCAGAGTCTCTATAATCACATTTCATATATACTTGAAGATTTTGGGGGCTATTCAGTGTTCCCCAAATAAATACATTTGTAAGATGCAATACATCTGGTTAGAAGGCCTTTAAATCATTTTTTTTCTTAAAATTAATTCTGTAGTGGAGGTTGCACTACTTTTACGACTCCCATGGTATTTTAACAAGGTTTTTGGCATTGTGAAGTCAGTAATTTTGTGTTATAACAGTAAAATGGATTAACAACTTTGTAAGATCAGTGGGAGATGTTCACACCACCTACTTACGGCATGTAACTGAGGGCAGCTGCCTTTCTTCACTGACTGTATTTACAGAGAGCTTGGATTCTCCACATTTGGTCCCTGAATCACAGCAAAGCCTGATGGCTAGTAAGCTGAAAGTAAATGGCGTGAATTTTCTCTGTACTCTTCTTGTGGTGTCCTTACAGTTCCAAGTAGCAAAAATGCCTTCAAATGTTTATTTCTGAAATCAAGAAGCAGTGTAAAATTGCCAGTACACCTCAAACAAATAAATCACAGTCCTTCTGTCTTTACAGTTAGAACCCAGGCTCTCAACAATGGTTCCACTGTACTCTCTGAAGATGGGAAGAGATTATGAGATACGAGTCCGATCAAGACAACGTACCTCTGAAAAATTTGGGGAGTTCAGTGAAATCCTTTATGTATCTTTTTCTCAAGCAGGCATTGAGTTCGTTCATTGTGCTGAAGGTAAATAAGCAAAGTGCAGCAAAGTGGTTTTATAACCATGCTGTCTTTTTGTCTTTTCAGTGGTGTTGGGGTTTTTTTTCTCCTCATCGTTGACATTGTATGCTTGAATAGATTTCAGCCTACTACATGAAAATCATTTGGTGAGACTGAAAATGTACAAGTTCCATATACAAGTTCAGAATTAAACTCAGGAAGACTGTTTGACAACTCACCAGAGACCAAAAATACATAGGGCTTTAAGAATCAGAAATAATAACTGCTGTTGCACATCTTATAGCGCTCAAAATACATTTAAATCTCAAACTTCATCATCTAAAATGAGCACTCTGGTAGTGAAGAGAAGAATTATCACTTTTATTGAAGTGTTATACTGCTGGCTAAGTTTGTTGTCAGAATGATGTGCTTTTCTGATCTGCCCAGTACTATCAAGGACAGTGAGTATTTTTTCTGATTCTTGCTTCTGTCTTACACTTTTTTTTTTTCAAGTGCTATTAAAGACAGAAGAAGAAACAGCCATTGAGCACCACATTTTAGTAAAAGAATGAGACAGTGCCTTTTCCTAAAGCATTCTCAGGTGTGAGCTACTAAATTAACTCTTCAAAATATGAGCTCTTCAGCAAATTATTTTAACTAGCTGCTTCACTTCATTTCCCAGGGTATTAGTGAAGGTGTTAAATAAAACCACCCATAACTCTTATCTTTCAAAATCTTGCTAGATTCCCCTTTTTAACTCTTCGTATTACTAGTTTTCACTCCTAATTTATATAAACAGCTAATGTTATGGATATGTGGCATTATTTTATCAACCCCAGCTGCATTGAGTTGTCAAGGTTTTCATGTGAACAAAACTAAAATACTATGAAAATATAAGGCCATCCTACAAGAAAAATTTTCTTCAATCACTACAACCCGGATTCTGCAAGTTGATCCATATCCATACGTTTCACACAGCAGCAGTGATCTGATTTGCCTGAGAATTTATTCTTGCTTGTTTTGTATATCACATCTAGCAACACAGAATTAAAATTCAAATTTGCTGTGTATTAAAAATGTAAAATAGTTGAATTCAAATGCAAGATTCTAACTTTTTGGAGCAGCTGGATGTTCACAGGACTCACTGACGTGGCAAGGAGTTGCTGGTTCTCCATTAAATAGGGATCTGTATAATACAGATATATCCAGATAGAACTTTATTCATGCCTGAAAACATGCCCAGTCAAAATCTAAGCTGGAAGCACAGGGCTAAAACTGGTACCTGAATTTTATTTTATTTGGTACCTGAATTTTATTTTATTTTTTCGTCCAAAAGGACATATGTTTATGTTCATGTACAGAATTCTAAAGCTTTCTGACCAGTATTCCTTGGCCCAAAAAATGAGTGATGAGTGAAGTTTGTGTGGAAAACTTAAAATTGGGAACAAATGAGAAAAATCTAAGGCTACAGCCAAAATAAATTTCCCTACACTTTGTATTCTACAGTGTCAGCTTAAGTATAATGTAATCGCCAGTATTTAAAAGATAAAACATTTCATTTATCAGCATTGTTCTTCATTCCTACCAAACTGCATTTCTCAATGATGTAAATTCTTTGTAGCCGCCTGCAAGGTAAATAAAAGGGAGGTATTTTTTTTTCAGTGGATGTTTCACAACATAATTAATGTTCGGCCTTTAGAAAGAGGAGTAGTGTGCTTTTTGACACCACCGTATTTTAGTTTCTGTGACAGAAGAATAGTTTGCCTATGATTTAGTATGCTGTTAATAATGTTCTCTCAGCTTGGGCGAACAAGCAGTAACACGGTCTGCGGCATTATATGCTGTCAGGACTACTGGTAGCATGTTCCAAGCAGGCAGAATGTTCTCCATAGCTGGTTCTCTACATATATCGTCCGTACTAAGAACTTGTTCATACTTAAAAACTCAGTCTGTTTTTGCAAGGAGTGTCAGTTGACTCAAATGTAGTATGGAAACTATTGAGACCAAAAGGGTATTTTTATTTCTGCTTGACAGAGAACTTTCCCATTTAAGTAACCAAAAATTCTCCTATCAGTTTTTTACTACTTTGGAATCCTCAGGTGGTGGAAGAGAAGGTTGAAATTAAAGATGCAACAGAGATACAGATTCCTGCTAACATGTTTTTGTTCTGTTGTTTCAGAAATTGAGTTTCCGTGGTTCTTAGTTGTTACCTTCGGAGCATGTGGGCTGGCCGTAACAGTGATCTTAATCCTACTGTCTAAACAACCAAGGTAGAGAGGTTTTATTTGTCAGATTTAATGTACTTGTATCTTAAAAAATAGGGTGCTTCAGTTGTTTCAAATCTGCGGGACTAGAAACTATTTTGAGGACTGTTGTCCATTCTCATAAGCTATATGGATGCTGGCACGTGTACGTACTGGGCCTTCAGCAGTGGGAATCTGATTATGTTGACAGCTGCTCTTCCATTTGGATTGCAGAACATTTTGTTCCACCTACAAAGTTAATTTACTTAGGCTTTGAAGAGGATTGGGTTTTAGTACATTCAAATTTTGAAATACTATTTTTACCCATGTGCTGTTCAGAAGTTTCACACAAACATATGTCTGTGTATTTGTTTTTGTTCTTAGGCTATTTCACTAATCTCTGACTATTTCTTCATCGAGCCAAGGGAAAGATCTTGAGTCATAGGGCAGTATTTGCTCTGTGGATAGACTGCAGCTCTTACAAATAACAGGAATAAAATAAAACAAAGCACAGGATTATGTCATTTATAAAAATTATAAATTTGTGTCATTTATAAAAATGAAACAATGACACATATGTAAAAATGACAAAATGGTCTCAAAGTGAATTCATCCCCTAATATGTGTGTTCAGGGATAGGTTTTGGCAGAATAATTGAGCTTGGATGTCACACCAGTACTGTCCTAGACTATGGAGCAACACCATGGTCCAGCTCCAGGGCACACATGCGTGTTGTCAGTGGTCTTGTATATACACTTCAAAAACGAACACTGAGGTGTTTTGCACATACCAGCATAAGGACAAGTCATTGAAGTGAAAACAATATGGTGCAGTTGGAGCAGCTCTGAAAAAATAATTTGGGCAAGCAGCACTATGCTTTGGCAGAGCTTAATTTCAGGAAGCCACTCCCTGCAGTAGCATCCCGGTCCGGGAGTTAAGAGCGAGGCTCCTGATACAATGCCTGACGAAAGATACATGTGTCAGAATGGGGCAAGAACAACTCACTTGTGGGAACATGAGCTCTCTATAAGATCAGCACGGTGAGCAAGGAGTGGCTTGGTCACTGAAGATCCTGAGGGCTGAAGCATGTCTTTGATCACAGCTCATTAATACCTTCCATGCTAATCAGGACTGCTGGAGGAGACTCTTCTCCACTGAGGACCTTTCATATGGAAATTTTTTTCTGAATCTGTGGGCCTGCACCCTTTCCTTCAAACTGGTGCACGTGGCGGTATGACTGGCAATGTCTTCTGCAGAGGAGCAGGCTGTGTGTATTTTCCTCGTATTTTCCTCAACTCTGACCTCACAAGGTCTGAACAAGGCTTCCTAGGACAGATGCCGTAGGGTTAGGCCATACTTTTTAGAGTTGAGAGATGCAGGCCTGAATTATGCAAGGCTAGGAAAGGAGCAGAGCGTAGTTCTCCCTCCTGAATGATTTCTACAGGCAGCAAGTGGTAAAATCCTGTGTTTTGTTAGAAGCAGTGCCCAATCCTGTCAGAATCCCTGATGCGTGGATTCAACTGTAAGTGCAGGTCTTAAACTGGTACCCTGAGAGCCCAGACAGTGCAAAGCTAACGCAGCCCCTCCAGGAATTAGGTGGAAAATTACTGGATTTCTGGTGCTCGTTGGGGCTTGCTGGGCAGAACTTTGAGGCTCTGCCAAAAACAAAAACAGACGGGGAATTTAGGCCTTCCATAGTTAAGCAGAAGGTGCCTAAACTTCTCTCTAGCACTCCGTAAGACTTCTCTGATCCTCTCTGGACCTCACCAAGGCCACTAACAATGCAGCAAAATTAATATTTGGATTTGGATCTAGAGCTACCATTCCCACAGCTTACTTTCTGAAATAGGAAAGTAACCTGGTATAAAGAGAATACTAAATTTTCCTTTTGGGAACAACAGTTTGTCTGTTTGTAAAAGAAGCAGGGAGGTAAAATGGAGGACATAGGCATGAACTGATATTGTTGGATTATTGTTAATGGGAAATCATCCTCCTCTTTTTTTTTTTGTCCCCTCAAAGAATTAGAAAATCACTTTATGAAGGATTAGACTAATATGTATTTCCACTATCAGTACCATAATCAAGTTCCTAGTCCTTCCTCTACAAGGGTAGAACATTGTTATTATTATATATTACTTGTCACATTAATAATTCAGAAAACAGAAGTGTCATAGAGATGGCAAAATACTAGCCTGAATTTTTGCAGTTTTGTTTCTGTTTTATTTATTACTTCTAAAGTAATTTACTCTTTGCACCAACTCCCTTTTTCTATTCCCTTATTTAAATTTTTTGGGCTTATGCCAGACTAGTATGTCCCTGAAAAAAAAAATATTTGGAAAAGTCACTCTGTACACAGAGGTTCCTTTGAAAATTATGTATAAAGGGAAGCTATTGACAGAGCTCTAGGAATTTACTCTCTTTCTATAGAGCATTAAATTATCAAAGACTGGACTCCAAAATGTATTCCCACATAAATGGGATTTCAACAAGGAAGGCTGCAGGAAATTTTTTTTTTCCTTAGGACTATTTGAAATTGAATCTTCAAACATTTCCATTTTGAAGTAATTAAGTATAAATGCAATGTAAGGCTCTCTTCTTTCTAACTTCCTCAAAATGGACCACTATCAATTAAAAGCCATCTCTTCTTTTTTTCCAGGTTAAAAATGCTGATTTTTCCTCCTGTGCCAGTTCCAAAGATTAAAGGGATTGACCCGGATCTCTTGAAGGTAATGTTGTGCTCTAAAATCTGCAGTGGGAATCACTGTAGTAGTAGCAGGCAACAATTGCTGTCGCAGGCAGAAAAATTTAGTAGGAAAAAATTATGACATGGGGGGAATTACCACAGAATTAGTTTTCATAAAATAAAACCCCTTGCAATTATTACATCAGCTACAGTTACCTTTCCTTAAGTTAACATCATAAAAAGCACAAGCAGTTTTATTATTTCCTTTATAACATTCATTTTTTCTTGCTTTACAGAAAGGAAAGCTAGATGAAGTGAACTCCATCTTAGCCAGCCATGACAACTACAAGACACAGCTATACAATGATGACTTGTGGGTTGAGTTTATTGAGTTGGATATAGAAGACCCTGATGAAAAGAACAGAGTCTCAGATACCGACAGGCTCCTCAGTGAAGATCATCTGAAATCACACAGTTGCTTGGGAGCGAAAGATGATGATTCTGGACGGGCCAGTTGTTGTGAACCAGATATTCCAGAGACAGACTTCAGTGCAAGCGACACATGTGACGCCATCTCTGATATTGATCAGTTCAGAAAGGTAACTGAAAAAGAAGAGGATCTCTTGTGCCTTGATAGAAAAGATAATGATGAGTCACTTCCAAGCCTTGCTGACACAGACGCCCAACAGCCACATATGAGTACTCAATCCGAAAATAGACAGCTGTGGCCACCTTTCGCAGACAGCGTTGACTCAGCTAGTCCGTCGGTCCATACCCAGCTAAGTAACCAGAATTCGTTGACAAATACTGACTTTTATGCACAAGTGAGTGATATTACTCCGGCAGGCAGTGTTGTACTTTCACCAGGGCAGAAATCCAAGGTGGGGAGAGCACAGTGTGAAGGCTGCACGGAACAAAACTTCACCGTGGACAACGCCTACTTCTGTGAGGCAGATGTGAAAAAATGTATTGCTGTGACTTCCCATGAAGAGGATGAGCCACGTGTCCAGGAGCAAAGCTGTAACGAGGACGCTTACTTCACCACAGAGAGCCTTACCACTACCGGTGTCAACCTTGGAGCTTCAACAGCAGAAACCCCAAGTTCAGAGATGCCTGTTCCAGACTATACGTCTATTCACATCGTTCACTCTCCACAAGGCCTTGTGCTCAATGCAACAGCACTGCCTGTGCCAGAAAAGGAATTCAACATGTCTTGTGGCTACGTGAGCACAGACCACCTGAACAAAATCATGCCGTAGCTCTTCTTTGACTAGGTCTGTGCAGTATTTCACAGCAGAGAGTCAGCTCGGGCTTGTATTCTGAAACCAAAATGAAGTCTAAAAGTTTCTCGTGGTTCTTATAATTTTATCTGACATGTTGCAACATGAAATATTCATCAAAATATTCCTATTGTGTTCTGTAAATATTATCTATGAATTTGTCTTGAGACTGTTTTACTAGCAGTGACTGTCTTGTTCTTGTGGGTGTTGATTTTTGTGATACGAAACATTGAAATTACTATGTTTAATGTACAGTAAATCATGCATTTTGATAAAGCTAAAAATCAGGTGGTTTGAAGTCTAAGAATTTAGTAAAAACCATGCTGTTGGCAGAGATCTTTATATCAATAATTTGGAACTGAACATATAGGTGAAAAAAACAAAAGTAGCTTGAATAAAAACACATCTATTTTGATTTATATAAATTAATAAAATATATTTTAATATTTTAGTCATACAAACATAAACTTTTTCTATTACACTACACACTGTAGTTCAATTATGATGACCCATCTAAGGAATATATTTGCTGCAATCTTAAAAAGGAGTTTTCTGTTTTATAAAAGTTTTGTTTGCAGCAAAAAAGAAAAAATAGATTTTTACAGAGCCATTTTATACCTCCAAAGAAACCTGTAGAAAAATTTTGCAATATTGTAGAAACTTAAAGTAACTGATTCTATTACTTTCTTATGGTACCTAATACAGAAATATACATTCAATTTAAAGTTTTGTAGAAAACTTTAAAATATACAAAATATTTGGGCAAATTGTTCTATTCTTCATCAGATTCTGGTTAATGCTAATAATATACTTTTTTATAAGCAAAAGTTTGTTGACCACAGTGTTAAACAGTGTGCAACTATACTTTCACTGAAAATTTTTAAGAACACATGAATAAGCTCTGGTGACTTAGCAGCATAGTCTCTTTACATTTGACCAACTTCTGAAGCCCTCCTACAGCCAAAGGTATCACTACATTTACTAGTTCGCGCCACAGAAAGTCTTGATTAAAAAAGCAAAATAAGGACTTCAGGAGTTAGCCAGCAGTTCATTTTTAAAGATATGACAGAATTAAAGGACTTCAGCAGAACACGGGAATTGAATACGGTATTGTTCAAAAGTGTTTTTTGTTTTTGCAGCCTAACGGCATCTCCTCTGACCGCGTTAGGCAGACTTTCAGAAGGGACGGAGAGAAAACTGAAACTCAGTGGGAAAACTCTCTTTGTTCTTATGTATATTAAGAACACGACGGAGCTCTGCAATGAACTATTATTGCTTCAGAAGTTACCTTCCTAGGCCATGTTTTCATCTTAGTAGGGTTCTTCTTAGAAACCAAATGGGGATGTTTATTTCTTTTCTCTGACCTGAACTGAGGTGTACGAAGTACAGCGAATGCAGGTCAAATGCAGGTCTTGCTCATGCTGTCTCCCACTGAACTCACTGATGCTCTCTTTGTGACCAAGGGCTACAGGACTGGGCCCAACTATTGGGTGGGATTTTTAAGTTTAGCACGTACTTTATGGTAAATGTGCATTAGATATTCTGCTAATTTGCTGCTATATTTTTCTAACAGCTACATTATTTAGTTTCATATAAAATTTCATAGATGATAGACACTAATGCAAGCAATGCCTATGTGTGTGTTTGGAAGAAGTTTCTTACTCTGTTTCTATTGCCAAAAATAGTTAAATACCTCAATCAAACTCAGAATGTCATTTTGGTACTTTACTGGTCACACAAGCCATTATACGCTGGTCAGAAGATGTGTCTTTCAGTTTCTATTTAACTTCCCTTATGTCAGTGTTTTGTTTGTTTTTCTCAAAGTTCAATAAATGTATTGTCTTTGATCTGTCCTGACACAATGTGTTTTATTGCAGATAATTATTTTTTTATGGAAAACAGAGATTCTATTAGGAGAAATCAAGTATTTCTCATTGAATAAAGTAGAATGCAACTTTCCTTAGAATAGAAGCAGTGCCTAATGGGATCAGTGTTTTCACTGATTGATATGTATGTAGTTAAAAATAGAAGCATGGACCTAAATTTATAGATGGAGATAGGACATGCTGTACCTTGAACTGGCCAAGACATTTGTTACGTTGCTAATTTAGCAGACCTGTTTACCTTTGGCTGGAACAGTCTGTGGTTGCAAATAAATAAGCTGTACTAGTTCAAGGTTTACACCTACAGTTGAATCCACAAATCAGATATTCTGGCAAACCTCAATAGTTACTTGTAGTGATAGTTAAAACCTAGTATATGTTCAGTATACGAACTCTGAAATGTCCAATTTCTGTCTCTGTGGAAAATGACATATCTTGAACATCTCCCAGTGTGTAACGTGGTAATATACTACTGCTTCTCTTCTCTCTCTAGAGGTAGGGAGGGAGCTGTTGGAGGAATCTGACTAGACAAGGGTAAACCCTTTCCTCACAAAGGAATCGGGGTGAGATTCAGTTCCCCTACATAGACATCCAGTGCCATTTAAGGTATGTAATCAGGCTTCCAGGTGCTGGTCCAGAGAAGCACAGGTCTTGTGTAGATTCTGTCTTATCTAAAAGCTTTAATGATGGTAGATGCCCATGTTTTGGCAATTGAACTGATCCCCAGAGGAAGAAAACAGCTCCAGGAACGTAAACATCTTTGCATCAGGTAGATCTAAGTTACCATTACAGTTAATAGCCTAAAGAGCTACTTACCTCACCAGATACAGGTGTCTGCTTTAGGTGAGCTGATTAGGGCTCTCCACTCTTCAGACTAGAATGGACATCTTGCTCACATTCAGAAACCAAATATATTTGCTAATTAAGGCATCTCGATCTTGATGCGAATTTCACCTTAGCTGAACTGTTGGACGTGGTAAGCCAGAGAGGGGCATTGGTGTTCTCTTACGGTTTACACTTTGTAGCAACCACTTCATCTGTAGAACTCAATGCAAATGAACTATCATGATGAGTAAATATGCTTGCTTGTACGTCCTGCTTGAAGAACTAAGCTTCAGAAGGCTTATGCCTTTTATAAGGCTCTAAAAATACCTGAGCTTCAGAGGGAGTTGGAGGATTCACAGCTGGACTTTAAGAAATGGCAGTGAAGACAGTGGTTCACCACTGCCACGTGGGGAGCTCCATCTCCCACTGCTCTCACCTGTGCCAGTTCCACTGTGCTCTGACAGTGGGATCCAACTTTCTCAAACCCAAGCAAATCATGAAAGCAAAGTATGAGAAGTTACCTTATTTTGATTAATGAGTTAAAAACTGATTGAGCAAAGTGCCAGATGAGCACTTTGAAAAGCCAGCTTGAGCTCCTTCCCATCTCCAGCAGCAGTGCAGCTCAAGTAATCACATGCCAAATGACTGCCATTTATGTACAGTTCACATGTGACTGGTTAGAAGAGAAATACAAGTGTCAAACTTGCAGTTGTCTCTGAAATTTTCATTTTATATTGGCAATCTGCTGTTTTCCTACAGAACACAGCAACCTATTATTTCAGGATCTAATGCACTTGCCAGATACAGAAAAGCTTATATTACATGGTTGCAAAGCAACCTGTTTATTTACTTTCACCTTTTCTTTGAAGTGTGCGATAATAGATCTGTGCTTTACAGAAAGAGCCTCTGGATGAGTAATTTGTTATCTTCTGTCTTATTCATATTGAGAAATAATGCTACGTATTGTCCTAATGCCTACTAAAATTTTACTTTTCAAGTTTAATCAATGACTAAAATGTACAAGGCGAAACAAAATAGACATCACAGAGGGACACTGTAAGCATGGAGTATTTTGGTGGTAAAACCAGTAATTTTCACTACATTGAAGTTTTTCGCATGTGATCTGGCTGCACTTGTTCCCATTCTTGGAATGATATTTTACACAGATATTGCCTGGCAGAGGCAATATATGAATATCTGTGTTCAGAAACCATGTTGGTTCTCAAAAGCAAGGAGGACTCAAGTTGCTCTGCTGGCTGCCTTTTGGTGTCATCTTGGTTTGGAAGAGTTTGGGTTTGAACCTCTTTTTTCCATCAAAGACAATGTGCGTTTCCAAGGCTTCAAGTTAACTGCTACAAGAGACTGAAACAGCACCATCTATACCAGCTTCCATTAAGGTAAGAAATAATTTTGTCAAACATAATGACTTACACTTCTATTCTTTACTACTCAAGCTGAAATATTTTTCCTGGTTTACAATACAGGAGGTGGGATTAGCAGATTATGAGAGCGTTCACTCTTTCTGAATGAAAATTAACATTATGGAAGGTATGTTTTGTATTTCAAAATAGTAGGAGTATTAAAGAAGAGTGCTCTATAGACTTGCTATGCTGTCATGGCTTAGCCCCAGCCAGCAACAAAGGACCACACAACCGCTTGCTCACTCCTTCCCCTCCAGTGGGATGGGGTGGAGAATCCAAAGAAAAAAAGCGCTCTATGTTGGGAACACCCTACTGTTATTCCCAGCTTAATATATACAACTATGTATGCAACAGCACAGTTGTAAGAATGGGAAATAAGGCTCTGGTTCAAAGAGAAACTTAAAACCATATGACATGTAGCCACAGGCAACCTTGTTTTCCTGCACTGAGATGTGCTATCTCAGGGGCTCGTTACTAGACACCCTATAAAACGGAGTGCCTAACTCAAATTGCCTGATTTGAGAGGGAAAGGGAAGAAAAAGTTTAGAGCATGTTGTTATTTTTATTAAAGAAGCAATACAAACTTCGGGGGCGGGCAAAGAGGTAAACGCTACAGAATATAACATTTTCATGACACATTTTTCAGTTCTAATTCAGAATATCCTAGTTCACCAAGACCATGGAATTGGTAAGAATTTAATCAGCTTTTATAGCCAATTGACTTTGAGGAGATACCAGTGGATGTATTTCTCCCTTGGAGCTCCCTTTGTTTAAATGTAATTTTACAGTTCAAATTCTCCTTTCTGACTGATCGTTCTTAACTGCACACACAGGCAGTGCTTTAACCGCTACAGACACCATGCCCTCAGACCACAAAGAAGCAGGATGTAGCCCAAATCCCCTTCCATGATTTTTATATATTATTTAAACACTCTGGCATAGCTGTATTGAGCAAGTTCCTCACCTTCTCTACTCAGGGCTATTAGAGAACGTAGGCAACATTCAGAAACAGATGGAAGGGAAGAGAAACAGTTAACAGTGGTGGCAGAGAACCAGGCGAGCTGGAGCAGCTGCCAGGAGTCGGCAACGCTCAGGGTAATTAGCTGTAGGTGGAGCTGTAGGAGTGGTGTAGATGACGACTGTAGTCAGTAGTTGTAATGAAAGCAGATGCAGCTATTAAAATCGATGCATCTAGTAAATTGACGCAAAAGTTTTGACAGGTTTAATTTTTTTTGCCACAGGCTTTGGTATTTCTTTTGCATAATATGAACTTGTTTATCCTAATATATGAAATTTAGCTGACTAATGATAAATTAGCTTCCTGAAATTAGTCCGAGAAAGCAGAGGATCCTTCCATATCATGTTGCAAAATGTCTGAGAACATAGCTGAACTCCCCTCCTTCAAACTGGAAGGAACAAAAGTCTGCAGAAATCTTAGTGGGAGCAAAAGCAAAGTTGAAGAGCTGACAGCTTTCTGTAGCTTCCCAACACAGATGTTATAATGATGCTTCCACTAGTGTCCTTGGTCTGCTTTTGAGATCTTGCTGAAGGAAATAAAATCTGTTCCATAAGACACACCTGAGGCCTAGGCATGCCAGGAAACTGGTTCCTCACACTTGTTCCTTCAGTAGTAAAATTAACAGAAAATATATTTTATATATTTTTTTTAATTGTACATGAAATCTTATGATATTATACCAGAAAGACATAAAGTATAGAACCATACAGTGTCAGTAGCTTTCTCATACTAAGAAACAGGCTAATTTTTCTGATCTATTTCACAGCGGCTATCTGTGTAGCACGTACAGGACTACAATCTCAAATTACAAACAAAGGAAATACCAACCTTCCCCTTCTGAATGGAAAACCTCTTCAGGAACTAATTCTGTGAGCCAACTAAATGTACTTTCCCTGAAGAGTAAGGCACAAGCTTGTAAAGTTACCAAAGACAACATGATTCCTAACGAAACTCTGCTACCAAATGAATGGGTCCAACCCTTCTTCCACAGCTGTCTGAGCACCATATGCTTGTTACCCAGAGATGCTACGATCATTATGAGCACTCTGTCCTCCATCTGTGGCCCAGCTGTGTGGGATTCCTTCAGCTAACTTTTCGTGTATGTGTTAGAATTCTTTCTTTGTCATGGCTTATTTTTTTATGGAATCAGAAAGATCTGCTGGTGCCTTGAAATGCCATGTAAACTTTTAAGTGAAATTTCCTGAGCCAAACTACTGATGGAAGAATGTGCAATGCTGGGCAAGGACCTGTGTTAACTGCAATTAGATTTGTAAACCTACAATATTTAAAAAAGCAAAGTGTTACTCAAGTGTAGTGCATACAATTTGTAATGGTAGTCAGACTACAAGAATAGACTAGGCAAAGAATGACCTACGTTATGAAAAGCTCTATCGACGCAAGTCTCATGCTTTTATAGTGTAAATAATGGCAAAGCTGTATCACTTTCTTCAGAATGTGATTGGTATTAATTAGCTGATTTCTGCCAATCACCATCCAATCAATTAGAACAACCTTCTGAATTTACTTCATTGAGGAATGTATTAAATGACTATTTAGAAGCAAAATGTGTGCTTGTCACCTGGCACTGATAGTTGAGCACTGTCACAAACAGAAATACACAAAAACAGAAGCATACGTGTCTTTACAAGCTGTCTTCCTGCTTCCATAGTGTAGTAAATGATTCGGACACAAGCGTGGCTTTCTCACAAGACTACCCCCAACTGTTTAATTTCCATAGAATACAGGCTAATGGAGGGAAAAGTAAGAAACAAAAGAAAACAAACAAAATACTGTCCAAATGGACTCCTTCAGACAGGATCAATTAGACATTTGACAGTCTCTGGAAAATATAGTCCCTAACAAAGCAGTATGCTCTTATTGTGTACTAGATGTAGTTAAGAAAGTATGCTCCTTGCCAATCACACGCACATGTTTGTGCAGTTCAAACACTCACTACCACCCTGATTTTTTTAGCAGCAGAAGAAAACTAGGTCAGAAGTTCATCATTACTTTAAAAGTATAAGAGATCCAGAATTACAAATAAATTATAAGAACATAATTGTGCTTAACATTGAAATTATAACAGTTTGACGATCAATATATCAACAGAAAGATAAATCTGATGTATTTGGGAAAGCAAAGGAGTGCAGGCTACATTACTTAGGAAGCCAGTGGAAGCAATACAATTACTTCCCTTGACTTTGTCCTTCTTTCTCTATTGCTCTTCATCCCTAAGGTTCATCAGTCTTCTTTGTCATATCCTATTTAAAATCAATAGAACATCCATCTGTTAAATGCCATCTGTTAAATGCAAAGAATGTTTTTGTAGGCTCGCATCATGGCTTGCAGGACAGAGCTTTGGCACAGTTGGAATGCTGACATGGCTGCAGTATAAATAGTAATTTGTAAAGTGAAAATCTTTTGAGGAGAAAATTATTCTAGTGACTTCAAGTTTTACAGAAGCAAATCATCAAAATCAACAATCTATTTTTGCATAATTATGTTCTTTCTGAAACCTACTCCACGTGGATGACACTGATACACTCTAGTGAAGAATACTTGACTACTGAAGAACTCAGGGTGTAAGAATATCTGAATCCGCCTGTGTGCAGATAGACACTTTCTTCCCTGTAGCATAGATTAAATTTTTGTATTAGTGCAGTTAAATTATTTAGTTGAGGTATTAGGCATTGGTACGTATGCATATGCTCAAGAAAATTTAAACATAAATGAGCATCTGTGTCAGACAAAGAGCAAACGAGCTGTGCTGCAAATTAACGTTTTCACTCCTGCTTGGGTGATGGTTGGGACTTTTAAAACAAAAATATTGTTCTGACAAGCTAAATGACTGCAAAGGTCTCTTAGGCTCTAATGACATATGAGGGGCTTTTTGCCTCTTGGAAACAGCACGTACCAGTCTGTCTATGCAACAAAGTGCTGGAACATGCTGTCTACCTTCAATACCATATGGCTAAATATTTTATTAAAAGTTATGCTGCAGACGAACACAGGCCATTCCAGACAAAGACTTGTAGACAGCATGATACAGTGAGCTGGTTTTCCATCTGTAGTAATTTAGAAAGTTATTTCAGGAGGCAAACCAAAGCCATTTTAAGTTGAGCATGTGGTACAGCTAACACAGAAGATTGTGTGATTTTTAGATCTGACCCTAATGACTCCTGGAGATTACAAAATCCAGGTTTTTACAGAGTCACAGAATGATACACATTTTAGGAGGTTTCATTTCCAATTTACGTAGTGTTTACCTTCCTTTTTTTTAGTTCATCCTGCGTCACAGAACACTCCTGTTGAGATTACAAGAATATAGTAGTCATATAAGCAACATCAGAAATTTCCTGCCTACCAATGTCCTGTTAAAAATAAACAAATTTGTGTTTCGATACGTACCATAAACATTAATGCTAAGACATTATTTTTTCAATTACTGAAGCTATAAAGCAAAGATTAGGTCATCCTTTGTGAAGAAAAAAGACACAAGTACAGAGGAAAAAATACTTTGTGGAAGAACATTTCTGTTCTGTTTCTGAACAAAATAACAGCTCAAGCACATGCTGAAACTAAGTGGCCTTTTACGTTGTTTGGCTCCAGTTATGAGGATAAGGTCACATACGTAGTCTTTTTTTTTTTCTTTTTCTTTTTTTTTTTTTTCTAAAACCTCCCACACCAAAACTTAGGTAACAAACATGCATGAGTGATGGTAACATGCAATCAACTATTTCTACTGAGGTTACTTTAATGGCTACAGATACTGTTTTAACAGATATATTTGCCTACACACATATATATCTCTATTTATATATTTAAATATCTATATTTAAATGTGTTCTAGTCTATTAGCCTACCTAATAAGCATGTATTTATATGTATTTGTGTATGTATATATGTATGTTTTCATCCTTTGGACAAACATAGAATTATTTCAGAGAAAGCAACAGGAATGGGTGCTTCTATACCAAAAATCCCTCCTGACAGACCACTTTAATCTCCTAAACCAGAAAAATAAATCCTTTTAGCAAGAGGAATACAACATAGCAAACAGTATGCTGATGCCCAAGATGCATGATAGTACAATTTATCCCCCCATTGTACTGAGCTACTCTGCAGCCTGACACTATAGTGTGTTAGACAGTGTGATGAGTGCTTTAGCAGTCTAGAACAGGTTAAAAGCAATGCTCTTCCTTCCATGTCCCCTTCAGAACAAGAGGAAAAAAATTTTTTTGTAAACTGAGTTGAATCTTGCAAACCGTAACTCTGTAAATGCAGCTGACAAACTCTTTTGACGTGGCTGGGATTGTATGGAAGGGTACTAAAGACAGTCAAAATATAATAATAACATGAAGATCAATAAAAAATTACTCAAGCATATGCCTAACCGTGAGATTTTAAATGTATGCAGATGCTGCTGCTTGTGAGAAATAGGATAGGAAACATGGTTGGGACTGCCATGTCATAGGTCTTTAGCACAGAAGTTTCTCTTACAGAGATGCTCATAATGGCAATAAAAGGCATTTGTTTTCCATTTGTGTTAGGAACCCTGTGTAGGTTGCACTGTATCAATATAGCATCACCCAGCTGTCTGCCAGTTTCTGCCAGAAAAGACCTCCCTACTTGCCTAATACACAGTGGATGTCAGACACTTTTTCAGTGACCATCAGACTCTTGAACTCTCTTGCCAGAGAAGTTACTACCCTATAACAAAGAAAAAAAAATAGAATGAACTCTAAATGAACTATAGAAAAACACTCATATTTTGGAAGTTTGCCGTACTAAACTGCTTACTAGTTTAGCAGCAATATTTCAAAAGCTAAAACAAAAGAATATTTGCTGACTCCTAAACCTATTATAAGTTAAATGTTCTATTCCTGTCCTATGGTCTTTTGTTCCTTGTATTTCTGTGTCAAAATCTGCCATACACTTTTGCCTCAAAGGTTTTTTTCTGCATTTTTTCCCAGTCTGCTTACAGTAATCACCTTCCCAGTGGCTAAATGACATATTTACGTATGGGTCACTCAGCACAGCATTAGTCCAAATATAACATATGACCACAGGGCAACACTTTTGCCTAATCAATGAGAATTGAATTTCAGTCTTCATTCCCCGTCTTCCTGTGAATGTAGTCTATAAAATAAAACCACCACTAAATAATTAAAACAAAAAAGAGTCTGTGCAATACACTGTGGTTTACTATGCATTAAATCCTCACCACTCAGAGTTTGTTGGGGTTTTTATCTTTAATAGCAATCACCAGTGATTGTGCACATTTTTCTGTGTCTAAGATGAGCACTTACTGCTGTGACATTTCACTTTGAATGAAAACACTGATCTAGTCTTTTCTAACAAATGACCTTATTAAATGGAAAATTTTTTCTTTAAGTATCAAACCTTTTGAACACATTTTTGGGGTTGCTGCAGTTTACAAGGACAAGTGAAACTGTGCAACAGAATTTGTAAAAATTGGTCAGTGAAGCGGGGAAAGTGAGCTAGAAAACACGAGCAGCACGTACTGAGTTTCCTGCAAGATAACCCTTTCACTATTAGTATTCATTATTGTGACACATTTGGCAGCATGTCCTTTCCCCACTTGTATCTCAGCTGCAGATCTTCCATACACAAAAATTATTTTCATCACTTTGTCTATGTCAATGTCCCCCCAGACACTGACAACCCTCAGACATTCTGACAAAGCAGTTGCCTGCAAACAGCATTTGTGACCATGACCGGTAGGTTGCCATTTCTCTGGATGTTCTCAGGCGTGCTCCCACGGCTTCTGATCTGCACGGCAGGCAGTTCTGCCTATGAGGACAGCATCCACAAGCATTCAAGATGTAACATCTCTCTCTATTACAAATGAAACCAGATCATCTGAGAATGCTACAGCATGTTTAGCATTTCTGAGAATTTATTCTAGCATGCAGATGCGGCTCTAGAAACGTCATTTTAGACCCTGTCTCTGAAAAAAAAAAAAACCAAACGTCCATAAAGTAAATTAACAGTTGTTTCTGTATAAATCTAAGCCCGTAAAACAATTCCTCTTCAGATTATGCCATAAAACAGTCTTCTCCTTGAAGATATCCGAAACTCAACTTGACAAGGTCATGAGCAACCCATTCTAGCTTTGAAGCTGGCCCTGCTTAGGGAAGGGGTTTGGACCAGGAGAGCTCCAGAAGTCCCTCTAAACTAAATTTGACAGTGATTCTCTTCCGGGTAACAGTCACTCAACCAGCACTACCAATCCCAAAACCTAGTTATGATCATTTAAATGACAAAATGGCTAATATTTTTCTGTGAAGTTTTCAGCAAGGGTATCTAGCTGAGCCTATTCTAATTACAACACTTGCTGACATGAACTCAACTGCCTCAGCACAGTTTGTTTCCATGGTAAGGCAGGATATTAAACTTTACATTAGACACTCCTAGCAGGATTAAAGACAGCTTGGTATGTCTTGATCATCAACTCAACTTTAGCCTAGAAAAGAAGCAATTTATACCTAGTAAGGTAGGAAGAATCTGACCCCAGGGGCCTTGGGGTCCACCTCAGTGGCTGGGGGCCTCGGGGTGCGTGCCCACAGGGCACTGGATGTCTTGGACACTTCTTTCAGAAGCCCTTTGTGGTAATTTCCCTCAGAAAAAAAGGAGTGATAGGCCTGGGAGTGTCACTGCTCAGCAGCCATAGTTACATGCACAGTATAAACACTGGGAAACCAGTGACAAAGGGAATCGATCAGTCCCTTTGTCTCTCACTGAACTGCTCCCATCAAACGTGTTTGCTGCTGTTCAAAGGAACGTTCACTGGCACATGAAGTCCCCCCTCACAGAATGGTTCGGATTGGAAGGGACCTTAAAGGTCATCTAGTTCCGACCCCCTGCCATGGGCAGGGACACCTCCCACTAGACCAGGCTGCTCAAAGCCCCATCCAGCCTGGCCTTGAACACTTCCAGGGATGGGGCATCCACAGCTTCCCTGGGTAACCTGTTCCAGTGTCTCACCAATGTGAGGAGCCATTTGATAAAATAACTCACATACATACTACACGGAGAAGTGAAATGAGGGCCTCAACAGGTGCTCTACTGAGGCGTTCGGGTTGTGTTTGGGTTTTTTGGCAAGGCCGCAAGCGGCGCCACCGCCCCTGGGGTCTATGAAGCCAGCATCGGGGTGCACTGCCCCAGCTCCCCCGTCGCCCTGCCCCCAAAGTGATGGTTATCCCGTGGGGAGCTGGCGAGAGGCGCCAGCTGACCACCAGCCCCCTCCGCTCCCCTCAGGGCAGGGCGAGGCGGTGCCTCCTGCCCCTCCAACACCGCGGTCCCACACCACCGCGGGGAGCGGGGGCGGAGGCACCCCCGCGGGGTGGGTGGTGGTACGCTCCGCGCTTCCCGCCACCGGGTGGGCGCGCGCGCTCCGATTCCTCTCAGGTGGCCGTTGGGGAGTGGGGCCGGATGAGGGCGGCTTGTCGCGTCCTGTCGCCCGTGTCGGGAGCGCTGTCGTCCTCCCCGCGCCCTGAGGAGTAAGCGTCAGAGCTTTGAGTGCACCCGAGGCTGTCAGAGAATCCGACCCAGGGCGCTTTGTGTAGGCAAAGGGCAGAGGTGGGAAGAGGGAAGGGGGGTGGCTAGGGCTCCTCTGTGGGTTTGCGGTGCCGCTGCCCTGTCGCGGTTGTCTGTGACATCGGTTGAGGGGATAGGGTTCTCCCCGCTTGTGGGTGCCGTGACGATTTTGATCTGCAAACCGTGTTTTAAATGTCTTCAAGGAGTGAGTAATGAAAGCAAGATTATATGCCAGGTGCCTATCTTAAAGAAGGGCGGAGGTCAGAAAAATTATGTGACTATTTGAAGTGCCTATTATTGAGTAATTACTATATTCAATTGAGATATGCAGTTCAAAATTATTACCTACTAATTTTATTTTGGTTATAAATACGGGTTTCGCTTTAAGGTCCCTTCCAACCTGGACTGTCTATGATTCTATGATACTGAGAGACCATTGGCAGGAAGGGCTTAAAGAGAGATTAAATAAAGGTGTCAGTTTTATGACAGTCAAAAATACATTTTAAATCTTTAATATCCCCACTAGTGAAATAAATACAGTTCAAAGCAGGGGTGGGAGGCTTAACAAAAATGCCTTTGGAAGACATAACATATATGATAATAATATACACAAAAATAAAAGTGATGAATTTTCCTGCTGGAAAAATACATCATTAATAATACAACATATAATTTTTAATTTACTGTTTCAGTTGAGCAGGAGTTTTATTCCCAGTGGCACTGTTGCCTAGTGCTGCCAAGTGCTGAGCATATCCTGTCTTCTGAGGAAACAAATGATGCCACGGAATAAAGAAACACACAAATAAAAGCGCACACAACATGGCAACTCCCTGAACTCCCATCCTCAGTCAAAATTTAAAGGGTAAACCACAGTTTTAAGAGCACGATGAGAACAAACAGTGATTGGCAAAAAGATAAGATACTGCTCATGATAAGGACCAGAAAAATCAGGACTTGGCATTCATAGTGTACATTAGGTTATCAACTAATAGAATTTAAAGATACATAATTGTTTTACAAAGTTGAATGTTCTGAATAAATACTTTGAACTCCATTTTAACAAATCATTGCATTTTCATAACACTTAGAAGTTATTAAGATTGTTAACTTAGTAAAAAAATAACTAATTTCACTTAGAACCATTAGTTCTTTGATGTTACATATATTCTTAAAAATTACTGATTTAAAAAAAAGTTAATTAGCTTTAGCTAATGAGTTAGTTTTAGTCCCTCTGAGGAAACAGTGAATACAAGAGAAAAATGAGTGTTAAACACACAGAACCAATATCTTTCTCTTACTTCTTTGGTAAAGAAGTTACATACACGCAAAGATTTGTAAATATTGAATGACTGAGGAAATAATTCAGCTATGTAGTTTTGGTTCCTGCTTGGTACTTGTTCTTGTTCGTTTACATATCTGTTTCCGCCTAACTTTACCATAGGTATTTCTGTCTCGAAACCAGTTTCTGGTTTCTCAGTTTCTGGGTGGTGCGCACATTCTAACTTAGGGTTCTTCTCTCTCATTGCAATTGTTTGTAAAAAGACAGCTTACACATTACCACACAGTAGTGAAGATTTTTTCTGGAATACATGGTTTGTCTGGTGTTGGAATTTTTGTTTGATGGAGCCTGATGTTCAGAGATAGTTTCAATATTTTTAGAAGCCTTCATATTGTGTCTTTCAGATCTATCTTGCACGTGTACGTTGAAGATTCTGTAAGTAGAATTTCTACTAAAAATAGGAACTGTGTTAATAATCTGGAATTACATGGATGCTTTTCAAAATTCTGTCTTTTTACTCATATGGTAAGGTTTATGTGCTGCAGTGTCTCATCACTGACATTAATGCAAATTTTTTATAAGAAAATGTGTAAGTAACTTGAAACACGAGTATTTAAGTATTAGAGCATCTACAGAGGTCTAGACCCTGCATTAACATGTGCCTGGTAAAATCTCATTTACTTAAGTATCATTTTTTAAGTTAATCAAACTTAACAAAATTTCACCTGTTGCATCTAAAATACGCACAGTAGAGAAAGACTAATGTTTCAATTAGTTGGATTTCCTACTTTTTAAAGTGAGGACAGGAAGACCTCTCTGTTTTAGCAGCATATCTAAAGAGAAATTGGTCATGTTTTAAAAGCATCCTATGTGCAGACCACTAGTATATTTAGTAAATTGCATCCTTGTGTCTGTGGAAGTGGATTCAGGTTTATTTTTTAATTGCAGCAAAAAATTCCAAATTCAACTATATCATCTAACAGTTTGATGGATTTTACTTGGGCTTTTCAATATTCATTGTATTTCCTAGAAATGCAAGATCTTAGGTTGTTTGAAGTTTAGCTTCATATGCAAAAATAGTTTTAATTTAAAAAAAAAAGTGTACCAAGTTCTGCATACATTTGTGCCTATGAGATCTTCTGACATAGTATGAATGAAAAATACACAAATTCATAGACGTATTTTTTATATATACAGTGATCACTGGATTATATGGTCCAGAAATAAATGAATCGCAGCCATGAAGAAGCTATGAAGAAAATCAGTGTGGTGAATCTTGATAAACTTTTAGATAACTTCTCGGAGATCGAAAAGGTAAGCAAAATGTTGAAACTGCAATCTAGAAATACTCATTTTTTATGTTTACATTATGTTTACATTTTAGTAAGCTTGTCAAGTGAAAATGTCTTCTAAGTGGTATCAGATTATTCTTATCAATATGCCTTGTAATACCAACTTTGTTTGAGATGTGTTTGTATTGACTGTATCTCAGAGTGAATGAGTGACTTCTGTGGAGTCTGAGATGCCTTTGTTTCTATGCTAGAATTTTAATGGTGCGGAGGCCAATTTTGGCTTCTTGGGAAAAGCGGGGAAGTGTCTCTTTGCATCGGAAGCTGCTATTGGAGATAACAGTATTACACAGTTTTGCTGGACTGTCATTTCAGAAATTGTTCTAGAAAAATGTCATTGCCAGAGCAGGAGTTCTTACATTCCATAGGCATTGAGCCCTCTTTATTTTATGTATATATCAGTTCTTAAAAAATTGATCCACTGAGGAAAATCGGTACTGTATTTCTTGTTAGACCCACATTGGCTAGCTCTCTGATGATTTCCTGACAAGTAAATCCATACTAGAGATAACATAAAAGAAGCACCTGAAATAAATTTATCATTTCTCGTGGGAAAAACATACTATACCTATTCCTGTGCACACCCATTACTCATGCTGGTGCTCAGCGAGGGCATTGACAGCCTCGTATGTAAAGCAGTAGAAAGAGCCTTGCTGAGGATTGATCCAGACTGTGGACTACAGAACTGAGAAGCAACTACTTTATAACTAGTGACGTAAGTTGGCATTCTTAGTTCTGCAGGGTGAACTCACAATAACACAGGCTCTCAACTCTAGCATCGTTCTTCTCTATAACAGAGTTGCCAGAATGACAAATGATACAGGTTTGTGACTGCAGAAATTGTTAAATTTTATATTAATTTAAAACTCAAGATTTAAAACTTAAAAGATATTACTATAACTTTAGTGTTTTTACAATTTTATAGAAAATTTCAGAAATTAATGAAGCAAATAACCTCCTGGTTCTTCAGCTGGAAAAATGTAACAGGTTGTTAACATTAAGCCAATCAAAGGAGGAATCCGTAAAAGAAGGTAAGTTATTTTTTAAAAAACCGGCATGGTAGGGAAAGAGGGAGAGGATCAGATGAGCTTAGTACACCTGATGATGTTATTGTGCCCAAATGTTTATCTTTCCCATCCATAGAGGCCTTGAGCTTTTAGTGAACGGCCACAGTTTACAAAGCTGCATTTTTAAGCAAACTAACATCAGTAGTTTTATTTAAAGTGCTAGCCTGTGACTTAGGTTAATCCATAAGCAGCTCAGATGTCTGTGTAGAACAACACAGTCCACATTTGAGAAAAGTAAGGCCAGCACTGACACTATCGTGCCCCCGGCTGAGCTGTTCCATTGATATCAATATGACAAATGTTATGTTTCACCTGGTCACCAGAAACATTTTGCCCAATGAGAAATGAGCCAGATGCATTCTCAAACACATATTCTGCTGCCTTCTGAAATGTCAAAGCTTGCCTGTAATTGGAGATGGCATGTCGGACTCGTGGGGCTGGTGCTCCAAGGTAACATAAAGAATTGTATTTCTTAGTTGCTTGTGTGATTTGGTTTGTTTAGGGACAATCTGATAGCCCAGTTTGGGTTTTGGAGTATATTTTCCCTGTACCTTGCTGGGATATTGAAGTTTTAGTATTCCTCTTTGAATTTTCCTCACTTAAATTAGTTCTGTAAGGACCTTGAATATTGATGGCATGTCAGTGTCATGTTCTGCCTAGGCATTTGTTTAACTTCTAGAGGACTGAAAAGCTGTTGAAAGAGATTATATTTTCTATCTGTGTGAGATTTGATCTCTGAAGATGTCAAATTAAACAACGTGACAGCCCATTTTGTGTTTATAATGCCACCATCAAGATTTTATCTCAGTGACATTTCCAACTCAGTTATAAAGTGTAAGGAATAGAATATAATCCTTCAAGGTTGAGTTCAATTAAGTTGAGACCACTGTTTTAAGTTTATTTTATAGC